>KK499827.1:3270-653908 GCA_000688715.1 Glossina pallidipes
GATACTGTACAAAACACAGTGCCCATTTTTATTATTGAGTGTCCATGGTGGACACGCCAATGAATCAATAACAACACAACAAAACATCGAACATTTGGTAACCTCAACGTGATAACTCAGGCAGCATTTGGTTATCCCGACGTGGTTGCCGTACAACATCGTACATTTTTGGTGACCCCGACGTGATTGCCGCATTCAACATTAACAGTATCCTGTTACTTCAAACCAAACATCCTTATTCAGATTTTCCGTGACGAAATGCCACGACTTTATAATTTCCTCGAAGGTTTTTAAAATATAGTTCTTGCTCGTGATTTCAATTCGAGACATTCTCAGTTTGGCGATACAGTCTCGAACAATAGGGGCAAAACCCCTTCTGAGATCATGAGTTTTAGTAGTATCCTTTGTCTTAATAAAACCATGCCAATCTTTTTCACTCTAATGACCCTTCCGCGACTTGTAGTGCTCTAGTTCTAACTTTCTCAAATTCGAATAATATTACTTTTCAATGCGAAGTCAGAGGACAAGTTTACCTACGAAATAGTCGTCATATTCCAATCACTTTTCACACCAGCATCAACTCTTCCCCAAGGATCAACGTTTTCATTGTAACGAGTATTCTTAGGCAAGGTAAGCTCAGGGCTCCACCAGGACTCCTTCCAAGCAATTTATATTAAAAAAACTTAGATCTCCGGATTGGCGATTAATAGTTGGAAATTGGATTTTATTATTTACTAGCGATTTTCATTGAAAGAGATTAGCGTATAAATAAAAACCAGCTTGGTGACCCGACTTTCGCTCTTTTTCCTTTTAATGTTTTTTTTTCTTCGTTTCGTACGATTATTATTTTCATTCCCCGTTTTCCGTATCGCGAGATCTTCTGAAAATAAACGGAATATGTCGCGAGTGTTACAGGAAGTCAGCCTTGGCCTACAGGGCCGCTTGTCCGTCCCTAATCGTTTCACGTCGTCAGAGAGAGTGTCCATAAGTCCTTTATGGATGACGGCTAAGCCAAACCTGCCATCCCCTATCCGTAGAGGTTAATGGTCCTATTAGCCCTTCAGGGATGACGGCTAAGCCAAACTTGTCATCCCCTATCCGTAAAAGCTAATAATCTTAGTTAATAGTCTTATTATCCGTAAAGGTCAACAATCTTTTCAGTCATTCAGGGATGACGGCTAAGCCAAACCTGCCACCCCCTATCCGTAAAAGTTAGTAGTCTTATTAGTCATTCAGGGATGACGGCTAAGCCAAACCTGTCATCCCCTATCCATAAAGTCAAAAAAAAAAAATTAAACTAGCAGTAAAGTCAACTGGTAAAGTAGTCCGTATTCACTTACCTTTTGGCTGCTGTAACACGACTGAAAGGCTGAGTGTGCTGCGACGCGCTCTTTTATAGTCGCGATCACCATTGCTGTCCCGTTACATATTGGCTATATTTGTGTTACAACCTCAACACTTACTTGTATGTGTGTTTCACAATATTCTTATGCTATCTATTATTATGTATGCTAGCTGAGGTCTGATCTGATGTTTGCCTGCAACAATAAGTGTTATTATGTACAGGTTATTGTTAATACTACCAACTCGTATGATCCTACTGCTAGTGCTGGCTGAGATATCAAATCGAACGATTTTATAAGCCGCAGAACCGTTAAGCATGTCTGCATATGATGCGTACCATATCAACAAGTATGATTGCGCTGTTTGCTTGTATGCACTTTTTTTATGCCTATCGTCTTACTATTGCTATTCTAGGTACCGAATCGTATGATTTGCATGTTTTCATATGGTATGCATCATATCAGCATACCTAATTTTATAGCTTCGCTTTTTTTCTTTCGTAATGTTTGTTTGTTTGCCTATCCTTATGCCTGTCTTGTTGTTATCATTGATCTAGGTACTGAATCGTATGATTTTTGCAATCCGTTGAGCATGATGGGTAATTCAACGCTACCGGTAGTTTGTTGACAATTACCATGTTGCTCAACGGATTACAACATGTTTCCTTATCATGTTTATATGCCCTACTTATGTATATATTTTCTTCTTGGGCAATCTAAAGACTTATGTATATGGTTCATATGTACCCTTCTTATGTATATGGTTCATATGTACCCTCCTTATGTATTCCTTTTCTTGTTAGGCAATGTAAAGACTTATATATATGGTTTATATTATCCTACTTATGTATACATTTATTTACATATTATCTTGGGTTTATTAATAATAATTTGTGCGGGGGAAGCATGATCATAGCTGACGTGAGGAGAACAGACATGTAAGGGTATTCATTCCCTCGTGCGGAGAGGCAACTCGGACTGACTGTTTTTTTTTTTTTTTTGGGGTCTAAGGGCAGACGTTTACACGGACGAATTTATTTTTAGTAAGGAAGCAAAACGCGTCCTTACATCATTTATCGAAAAAAAATTTTTGAGCATACTAATTCTTTTAAAGCTTGGGCCTGATATTGATTCAATTCAACGCAGTTTGCACCAGGAAATCCAATCGGCGCGAACCAACCTACAGACTCAAGTCATGGTGGATGGAACGTGGTCTTTTCTTCGATTTTACGCAAATTGCAAGACTCCAAGCAAAAATATACAAAATATACTGACAGCATCAACTTTGATAATTTCAAGGAAGTTCAAAAAGAATGGAAGGAAGCAGTAAGGAAAGCAAAAAGGATTCATCGTGGTCAAACAATTCATTGACTTTTTACTAATAAGAACTTAAAACCTTTCTGGAAATTTTTAAATGGTCATCGTCACATGAACTGACGGTATAAGTAACCAGTATGAAATGATGCTAATAACACGCTCTATCTAGACTGGCTTGAAAACCAGGTAGCCAAGGCCAATATTAGAATCCTTGCCTCTCCCCAATATTCTGCAGTGGGTCCGCTTTCTTGTTGGAAGAACTTGTCCATGTGTCGCAACAGAGAAAGGGGTCCTCTGCTGAGGGCAGCGATAGTATTAACTACGACTTAAGGTCCTTTCTGCCTCAAATCTGTCCGCTTTGCTTTCTGCCATAAATTAATGCCTGGCGAAAAATTAATGTTTTTAATTGTAACTAAATGTTTTCATCCCCAAATTTGGAAGAAGTCTTGATGATTTCACTAATTTTAGACCCATATCCCTTCTTTCTATCCTGCTAAAGGCCACAAACCATATGATTAAGGAAAGACTTATAAAGTTTCTGGACACCTGTAACCTCTATTGCGTTAGGTCTTATGCATATCAGAAACACATATTCAGTACCATGTGCCTAAACAAGGTCGTCTTCACAATTTTAAGCGAAAAAGCGGACGGTGGCAAAGTCGTAATACTTACTTTAGATATCAACGTAGCCTATGTTGATCTGAGCAGACTTGGAAAAATCATAAGTGATGTTTAACTCCACTACACCTTAGACACTGGACCTTAAATTTCCTCTCATCTCGAATTCTAGTTATGAGCATGAATCCAATTGAAGTCCGCTGAGGCCTGCCACAGGGTAGCTCTCTAAGTCCCATCCTCTTCAACCTATGCTTTGTTAATCTACATAGGTTTTGGCGCAACAGAACCCATATGTTTCAATATGCAGACGATTTCTTGTGTCAGCAGGAAGATCCTTTGACGAGGCAGTTTACAACCTTGATACCCAGTCAGATCTTTTTTACCAAGCTTGTGCAGACTTAAACATGTCTTTCAATCCAAACACATGAAAGGTAACCCAGTTTGCAAAAGGATCTAAAAAAGTTGTCAATATATCCATAAATGTTATAAGTGTTAATCAATCAGCATTTTACAAATTCCTTGAAAGCATTATCAATGCAAGTCTACCCCTCCAAGGACATTACCTGGAAATTTTTAAGAACTGTCAGTCTACAACAATTGTCATCAAATTCATGAAAAATTTTGCAAAACGGACTTGCCCCAAAGAAAGCTTTAAATTTGACAAATCCTGAGTCCGATCATAAATAGAATATGTCTATTCCATTTCATGTAGCCAAAAAAAGACACAGAGTTTTCAACACTTGTAACGGGACGTTTGTTTTTGCTAGCTCTTGTGCCGGGAGAGCCGGTGCCCTCAGCCCGCAGTACCACGTTACAGAAATAAAAATAAATTAAATCATTAATAAAACCAATCGGATATATTTTATCTTCTTCCTTCTCCTTCTCTTCGCCTTTCCTTCAAGGTGACTACACCACCCGGCCTGTCCACTATATCGTCCGTTAGTCCCTTCCTCGTCCGTCTGTATCTGTCCACTGTCGCCCACTATCCCTCATGCGCGCTTTGCTCCCATACCTCGCCCCAGCAGGCTTATCCTACCTACTCGTACATTCTCTTATTTTCCTTTTATTTTACAAATAAATAAACAGATGCAATCGTGACAATACCTGGAAGTTGTATGGTGAACTGTAGTTGACTCGGAAGCCTGGTGCTGTTGACGTCACTGCAGGGATCAAGGATGGATTCTGGTTGCAGCGATTGACCTGCGTTGTTGCAGCTCATCAGTCCGCCGTCGTGTTAGTTGTGCACTTGTAATGGCTATAGCTGACTTTCGTCTCCCCCACTGCTAGGCTAAGTTTAATGCTATGCACAAACGAAGACTTTCGCAGCGAAAAATTTGGTCAATTTTTTTCAATCAAAAAAACAACTCACACAATTGTTATTTGTTCTTTTCTTTCTGTTTTTTTTATTATTTATTATATATGTTTTTTTTGTTTGGTTCTTTGTTACATTCAGCCCATATTGGTGGCTTTAATATCAACCAGGAAATGAAACAATCCAAATACCTTATTATTTACATAATTCCTTCAATAGAAAAGTGTTTTTTCAGTTTTTTTTTTCTTCTTAATTTCTATTTTGATGTTAAATACCTGCTTCACCGTTCGGAGGCTTAAAAGTTTTTCTAATTCTGGCATTCACTATTTAATTACATGTGTCCAAAACCTCTGATTTTTTTTGTAAATACAGGCTTTCGACGGCTCAAAAGTTTCCTTGGACGACTCCAGGCAAATTAAATGAACAATTTACGTATATTTGTATCAAAGACAATGACACGCACTTCTATGTGCACACACATATATGTATAGATACATATATATCTACATGTCAGAATGGACTAAATGATTGACTTTTGTTTGTCTCCTCTAATCCCGTGTAGCTTGAAGAACATTGCACAATACTTTTGAATATTTTCTTTTTAAACCAATTTCTGGTTGTTCCCAGTTGAACGGAATAAAAAGGTCATTGCACGTAGTTTGCGGTTCGCGAAATATGGCTGCTCGAGCGAGTCTATGTTCGGTGGACGGCAAAATTGAGGAAAACTTTTGTTTTACATATTTTTTTTTCCTTTTTTTCTTCTTTTGCTCCTTTTTCTTTTACATAAGGTTTTTCTTCTTTTTTTTCCTGTTTGTTAAGTGAACAAAAAAACTTTTTCCAACAAATGTTAAAATCTCTGTTTTCTGTATTCGTTTAGAAGAATTTGGTACAATATTTTTACAAATCAGGACCCCTTTTTTTTGATATTTTTAGCGCAAACCACTATCCAGGTAAGGATTTTCTTCCACGCTTCACAAGGATTCGGAACTCGAACGAAAAATGCGACTTAAGTTTCTTTGCAATTATTTTATTTTTCAACTTTAAAAGAAAAGACTTCTGTCACCCTCCATGAGTTTATAAGAATTCATCTTGAAACTGAAAATTGTAATCGGTTTAACCCTTAAAACAGGCAGCCAACAACCAGAAAATAAACTCCTTCCATTCACCTTCATTTGCTTTTCACACTTCTATTAATTTTTCCTTTCTTACGTAGCACTTGCTCAAGTTGGCCTACTCACTTATTGCTTGTTTTATTCTTTTAAAAAAAAAATAATCCTTTCCAGTGACAGACCAGCAGAGAGAAGCAAAGGGAAACCACCACCAAGAATTCTTGCTCGCATGATTTTGCTGTACTTATCATTTTCTTTTTTTTTTTCTTTCTTTTGCATAGCTAGCCGCCATTTTGCAAAAAAAAAGGGGAGAACGGCAAAATCACGCGATGTCGTATAGCAGCATGCCGTTACTACGATATTTGTGGTAAACTCAGACAAACCGACCGCTTGGTACCCTACCCTAAATTTGTTCGCGGACGTTACACGCTCTCTTATAAAACGTTGAACTGGTCTCCCCACCTCGACGCCGATACCCATTCTAAGATTCATTTCGAGCTCAAAGTTTCCAATTCCAGTTTCAAAGAGGGTCTAATTGCAAAGGAACTTTTAAAAGTAAAAATCTATAGATCTTCTCTCATCGAAAGGTTGCTTGGAAAAGTTTCTAGCAGCTATAGAAGCTGCTAGCAGAAATTTATTTACATTTTCAACAAAGTTAGCGCCATCTCCATTTGTAGTTCGGCTCATTCCAAATGCAAAATCGATCTGAATATTCTCAAGTTTATAGCTACTTCCAAAAGGAATTTGCCTCACTCAAGTCTTCGAGCCGTGTATCTGCAAAAATTAAACTTCTATCTACAAAATGATTTCGTAATATATGCCACAGACGGTTCGGTAAATTCTGTGACATCCAGCTTTTCGGTAATCATATGTCCTGAACTACTGCTAGGCAAATTCAAAATTGTGGTTTTTTTCATAAAATTCATTCCTTTCTGATGTTTGAGCCTTTGCCGGACGAAAAATTACCAAGTGGGAAAGTAAAGTATTTTACAGACTCATAAGCAATCGTACATATGACAACGTCTATTTAAAAATGATCAAAGTCATTCCCTCTGATATTTGCGAAGAATGCAACACAGCAGAGTCAGCTGAGCACCTAATTTTTGAATCCAGAAGGCCACAAAATCATAAATGAATTTGAATTTTACGACTTACAGGAAATTTACATTAAATTCTAGTATATGGTTCAATCAAACTAGGGAGTAATACTTTCAATATTTATTTAATTTTCATGTAAATTTTTGTGCAAGTTATAACTTTAAAAATTATACACATTTTTAAGGTATTTATAATATTTGTAAATTTTGCGTCAGCAACCCTCTAATTTTCCCACGCATCTGCCTTAATTAAGGTGCCTCCATACAAATATCGACACCATAAATTTCATAGCCAGAGCTGGAGTATTCAAATAAACTACTTCCGTTTGTGCAGCGCTGCACTCTCACTGCGGAATAGCCCAATGACCTAGACAATTGCTCGAAAACTGTAGTTAGATTTTTGAAATAGGAGAATTTTCGAATAGGCGAGAAAGGCATTGCAGGATGCCTCCGACCACCTTACGTTGTCTTAAAACGAGTAAATAAATCGTTTCTAATAAAGCCATGTAGATATATGTTATATTGCTCTATGTAGATTTATACAGAATATTCACGTTTTCAAGGCGGCTTTTCATTATGTCCTGAGAAAAATTGGTATGTGTGGAGGTGTGAGGAGTACAGGAGTGTGCCGCCGGAGTTGCGCTTAGCCATGACTTTAAAGTTTGGCTTCAGATGATTACCAATGGCTAGCATGTTCTATATAATTTTCGATTCATTTCAGTTCGCGTGCTTGCTATTCTTTACCATATGTAGTTTGTTTACACAAAACAAATAAACGTCAATTTCTATGCCTCTCTCAGATATGAATGCGTTTGGGATGTATTGGAAAGCTGGCGATAATCAAATGTCTCCCCCCCAAAAAAAGACGATAATCAGGGCAACAATCGCCTGCTTACAAAATTACCTCTTTGAATGCGTTTTCTCCCTAAGACGACCTTCTGTACAATATTAGCAACTTTACTTACGACTGAGGTTACTCATCTGAAAGAGGGCATTTCATGATATTCCTGGTATTACTTACGACTTTTCCTATCGACTTTTATTGTGATGATAGCAGAAGTAGATATTTAAAAGTAGATATTTATATATCATATCAATATAGGGAATGAAGATCCGTGCAACTGAAAATTCAATAATTTTTTCAATTCAATTTTTACAGATAAAATTAATAATTATTATTATAAATAATAAGTATTAAAAGTTTCAGATAAATAACATACTTATATACGCACAGCATAAAGCAGATTGGAGAAAAAAAGTTGAACAATCTTTTTTTTTAAATAAGATTACAGAAGAGCACATGTTTGATCAGACGTTAATCGTCGAATTTTATGCAAACATTTTTATGGCTATAATAGCACATGGTTAATCTCCTGGCGGTAATCAATTGTCTCCCACAAAACGCAATGCGACAATCAGGGCGACTGTCGCCTGTAAGAATAAATAAGATTTTTTCATTATTGTTGATTTTCTGATTCACAGAAGGAGAAGAATAAGTAATAAAAAATTAACAAATTAGTTAAATTAATTAAGAGAAAAAGCAAGTTGGTGAAAGTTATTAAGGGTGTTAAACAAGTCAAAAGAATTGTTTAAACTTGAGAACACAAAGAGGGTTTATGGAAGAAAGCAAGGGAATATACTGAAGATAATATGACTTTTTTAACGTTTGAACGAGTACAGGCAAAATTTCGAAAAACTTTTAAGGTAAGTTAAACTTATGTTAATGTGTGAAGAAATTTTGAAAAATTACACTTTTAGAGGATACTTCTAAAAGGCCTCAGACTGATTTAAAATTGGAAGTCGAGAATGTAGGCGCCCATTTGAATGCTTACACTTCGCACGAACAAGCAGATTTCTATGCCAAGTGCTTGTTAAAAGATGTATCCAAATATGTCGAAATTTTGCCTGATATTATACAAAATTCGAAATCAGACGAATCAAAACGTGACCGCAATTTACAAGAAGTAGTTTTCGATCATTTGCATGCCACTGCTTGTTACGAGGAAGCTATAACTGTCCTGAATTTACCCACCGGCATACAGTTTGTTTACGAACTGGGTGAGGAACTTTAATTTTGAAATATTAATTTAATACTTTTCCAGTTAACTTTAATTTTTTATTTCTTCCTTTAATTGATTTCTATTGTTTTTTCTTCTTAATTTGCGAGTCAGCTCAGAAGCGTCAGGGTGCACGTTAACTGAACATTTGTCGCACATTAAAACAACACTCGTTTAACGTACTCTCCATTTTATTCGCGCAATACCATAAATGATTATTATTACCCGCTATATGTTGCCTTCCTGTACATGTTAGCATCACTCTCTAAGATGAGACAGCCTTTCCTTGCTCATCAAAGTGCGGCCGACAGTGAGTGCAGAGGAGCAATCTATCGGGCGTCGTCGTAGGGGCCAAAAAAGGCCCTGATCTCGCTTTTATTCTATTGACGTCAAGCGTTAATAAAATACAATCTCCTAAGGTCAAGAGCACGGCTAAACGATAGCAGCTTAAGGCTGGCTGGAATGTTATTGCTGTAAGGCCAATGATGGACTCTCCTTTATGGCTGGTTTGTCGTGCTGTTTATACTATGCCAGCCAGGGTTGCTGGCTGTCGCAGAATTTGGTAACAATACGAGGACATATTAGCTGGGAGAAATTTTACCCAGGGTGTGCAAAGAATATTAGAAATTTAGAGGTCTAATAACATGTGTCTATTCTTATAACTCTTTTCAAACTTATCCATCTATCATTATTATAGAGATGGTTAGCTTCTTATTGATTCAGCAAACATCTCTACAAAAGAATCCGTTTTATCTTTCATACAAAGTAAATGAGTGCCTGTGCAAGCAAGTGTTTGTTATTAGATACAACCGATCTTCGTCTATATCGTGAAGATGGGGAAGTGTTTATAAGTAGATTGAGTACATGATATACGCGTGTATACATAATTTTTTTTTACAGTGAATCACGTATTCGCGCAATACAATAAATGATTATTATTATCCGCCATAAGTGCCCTTTTTGTATACGTTGGCATCACTCTGTAAGGTGAAGGAATCTCACACACTCTTATGTGGATGAGTTATGTACAATGTATATATATTTATATAATATGCGCTTTGAACTAGTCTTAATGAGGTAAAGGAGATACGGATACATATGTATGGTTATGTAAAGGCTTTCTTCTGTAAGGAAGCGTTTTGCTCCCTTACTAAAAGAAAAAAATAAAACGAGTCCACACACACAAATGAAATCCGTCCGAGACGTTCGTTGCAGATGTTTTACCACAATGATCCTTCTCCCGTACAAGTGATAAGATTACTTTGTTTTCTTATACACATACGCACACATACATACATATATACACACATGCACACGCATACATACATACGTACACATACATACATACATACATGCATACAAGCATACACACACACACACACACAGGGCTTAGCCCAGGCTACTGTGGGGGTCACAGGTGGCGGATGGTGATCGGCCTGCCGTACCCTACGGTATATTTGTGGGCTAGCTGCGAATAACCAATAAGCAGCCCCCGACCAAGAACGACAGAGGAGGAGAGGCGACTGAAAAGGTCGCATAATCCTACGAACCTTCGGTGACAGGACGAGTAAGCGCCGTCATTTAAATGGGTGCTCCCCATCCTTGGTATCGGGGTGGCACCGAGGGAGACAGTTCTATGAAGCCTATGGATAGGTATCAAGACCGAGCCCGGTAAGGTCTTGATTATGGTATACCGGAACACCTACTTGAACTGACGACTTCGAGCTGGTGGTGGCAGTATTGCGTTACCTGAATAGGTTGGAGCGACATCTGGCTGAAATGGCTTTCGGGCTAAGGCTGACACTGCCCCCGCCCCGTTAAAATTATGGCAAGTCTGGAAAGTACGTTCTAGGCCGCACTGTTAAGTTGGTGGGTGTAGGCTCAGTTGAGTAGAACTCCTGCCTAATGCTGGACCTGGCACTGAACGCTAGTCTCATAAGGGCTAGCGTCAACCCACTCCATGGCCTCACTGCTTGCAAAGATAACCATGGGGTCCTCACAGCAACTACACCAGCGGAACCGGATAGCGGCTTCCCAGTTGGGGTTCGATAAGCATAGAAAATGAACACAAATAAACCTAAAATAACAACAACAGCAACAACAACACTGATGTGTGCCGGTTCGAAAAAAAAAGCAGACAGCGTGGTTCACGCCAGTGATCTGAGCGAGGAGAACCCGTTTAAGGCGAGTAGCAGAACGCTACGATCGCCGGTCGGCGGCCAAGCCCAGGCACAGTCGCCTGCAAGACTAAGAAGAGTGCCCACGACAGACGCGGGAGACGCACCCTTTGCAAGGCTAGGTGACCATTTAGAGGCACTGGGGGAAATGCTGGAGGACGGCAAAAGGCGGTCCATCCACCAAGCCATGAGAGATGCCATTGATGGCATCAGAGTGGCGTATGAGCAGTGCGTGGTGCTAAGAGGCCAGGCGAGGGACGAGCCGAGGGCTGAATCGAGCGGCAATGGCGATAAGGTCGAAAAAGCCTCTCAAACGGTCCACAAAATTAGAAGAACGGAGGAAGGCGAAGCTGAAGAACGCAGTGAGCTCCCTACTAGGTGACCAGGCGGCAGTTAGAAGCCTGAAACAACGCGGCACGGTCGTGTGCAGGGACATCGACGAGATCACCACTAAGGAGGATATATGCGAGGCCGTAAGGAACCAATATGAGCTGGCAAACGCAGAAGTGGTTAGCTTGAGAAAGGCCTATGTCGGCACGCAAACTGCTGTAATCAGCCTGCCGCAAGAAGAAGCCAACAAGCTTCTCGCTGGTAGCAAGCTAAGAGTAGGCTGGGTGGTGTGTCGATTAAGGGAGCACAAATCTCTGGTAAAATGTTTTCGCTGCCTGGAATTCGGGCAGATTGCCAAACAATGTAAAGCGGCATGCGAACGGTCAAAGGTCTGCCGACGATGTGGTGAAGATGGGCACATGGCAAAGGTGTGCTCCAATGAGCCCCTGTGTTTTATTTGTAAAGGCACACCAAATGCGGACGCTAAACATGTAGCGGGCAGCAGTATGTGCCCGTGATTCAAACGTGCTTTAGCTGCCAGAGGACGCAAATGAGAATAATGCAAATTAATCGCAATCACAGCGAGGCAGCTCACGATCTGCTTAGACAAACGGTCATAGAAGAGAAGGTTCACCTGGTGCTGATCAGCGAACCATTCAAAACTATGAGCCGCGGCGGATGGATTGTCGACGCAGGAAGGAAAGCAGTAATCTGGTCACAAGAATCTGCACTCCTGGACGAACGTGCCCAGCACAACCGCTACGTGAGGGTGAGAATTCGGGACACATACTACTACAGTTGCTATGCACCCCCAAGCTGGACGCAGGCAGAGTTCTTAAATATGTTGGACGAACTAGTGGCGGATGCCCGCAATAAACCTCTAGGCATAATCGCAGGGAACTGCAACGCCTGGCCGGTGGAGTGGGGCAGTAGAACCACCAATGCTAGAGGTCGTGCCTTTCTGGAAGCGTTCGCNATGCTACCACTGACCTTAATGAACGACGGTAAAAAACATACGTTCAGGAAAGCGGGTTTCGGATCAATGATCGACATCACGTTCGTGAGCGATAGCCTGGTGCCAAACTATAACTGGACGCTCAGTGAAGGCTACACGGGCAGCGACCACCAAGCCATCTTTATAGAGGTGGACGCTCGGCGAGGCAGAGGAAACAGAGCTCTGACGCACAGCGGTCCGAAGTGAAACGACACGTCGTTCGACGATGAAACCTTTAGACTGACTTTCTCTTCTACCGCTACAGTTGAGGCATGCGACGCATCAATGCCTAGAAGGAGGATGTGCAAAAAAGGCGCCCGTGCTACTGGTGGAACGCAGAAATAAGTTCGGCGAGGAAGGACTGCCTTAAAGCCCGAAGATTGGTCCAGCGATCTAGGGGAAAGCCAGACTTCGACAGTCGAGTCCAAGCTTACAAGTTCCTACGCGGAGATCTGAAGAAAGCCATTAGGCGCAGCAAGGGGAACTGTTTCGAGGTTCTCTGTAGAGAGGCCGACGTCAATCCGTGGGGAACTGCGTACAAATTGGTTCTCAAGAAACTCAAAGGGAACGGCCGCCCACAAGTCACGTGCCCCGCCATGCTTAGCAGAATCGTAACAACACTGTTCCCGCAAAGGCCGCCATACGTGGATTTCTTCGGAAGGGAGCAAGAGCCATCCCCGGTTGTTATTATGGAAGACCTGCTTGCTGCCAACAAAAGAATTGGCGACAAAAAGGCACCGGGTCCGGACGGAATTCCTAATGTGGCCCTGAAGACGGCGATTAAGGCAAGACCGGAGATATTTGTCCATCTTCTGCAACAATGTCTCATCGAAAGAGTCTTTCCAGAGAAATGGAAGATGCAAAGGCTAGTCCTGACCCCCAAAGGTAACAAGGCATCGGCTGACCCGTCGTCATACAGGCCTGTCTGTCTCCTGGATACGATGGGCACACTGCTAGAGGCAGTAGTATACGAGCGTCTTCTGCTAGTAGCCGAAGCAAGCGGTGCTCTATCCAATAAGCAGCACGGCTTCGGGAGAACGTGGTCGACAATAGATGCCATAAAACACCTGGTGAGGCTGGCATCCGACGCCATAGCCGGGGACAGATGGAAAGGTGGCACCAAGAAATACTGTGCCCTCATTACACTAGACGTTAAAAACGCCTTTAGCTCCGCGGATTGGGGAGCTATTCGTAAGGCTCTTATAAGAGCGCGGGTTCCTAGGTATATATTAGATATCATAACGAGCTACCTGTCGAACCGTGCGTTGGTATATGAAAGCGACAACGGCACGGAGCGGTATAAAATATCAGCAGGTATCCCGCACGGGTCGGTTCTTGGCCCTCTCTTGTGGAATATCATGTATGACGACGTTCTGAAGTTGCAGCTGCCCGCCAACGCAACAAGTATTGGGTTCGCCGCCGACGTAGCGATAGTGGTGGTCGCTAAGCAAATTTCAACCATAGAAGTGAAAGCTACCGAGGCAATCATGCGCATCAAGGCATGGCTAAACAAGGTGGGCCTAGAGCTGCCTGAACACAAAACTGAAGTTGTGCTTGTTAGTAGCCGAAAAAAGCCAGAGACGTGTAGGATAAGAATCAACCCTCAACTTCAGACGTCATATTGACTACGTGGCGAGGAAATCGGGAGGCATCTAGACGGCATTGGCACGAATTATGCCAAATGTTGGTGGGCTGAAAACAGCTAGGAGGAAGGTCATAGCCACGGTGTATGCGAGCCCAATATGGGCGGGCGCATTGACTGTTAAGGCGACGCTCCGAAAACTAGCGACGGTGTATCGTCTTAGCGCCCTGAGGCAGATTTGCGCATTCCGCACCGTGTCGGAGGATGCAGCGCTAGTGCTAGCTGGCACCCTGCCAGTCGACATTCTGGCCGACGAGATGAGCCGCATTTACGAACGGCATCGTCGACACGAGCTCTCCTCACGCGTTATACGAAGCGAGGAGCGGATGGTCTCGCTGAGGATGTGGCAGTCGAGGTGGGAAAGAACGAGCAAAGGAAGATGGACGTTCGTTCTTATCCCTAACATAAGATTATGGCTTGAAAGACGCCACGGAGAAGTAAACTATTACCTCACTCAGCTTCTGACGGGCCATGGCTGCTTTCGGAGGTACCTGCCAGGTTCGGGCGCGATAGTTCGCCTAACTGCCCGATATGCACGGATGTGGAAGAAGACGCGGAGCACATAATGTTCTACTGCTGCTGCTGCCACCTTACGAGTTATCGAGCTTAATAATCGGTAGCGCAGCAGCTTGGAATGCCGTAGACGCGTTCGCCAGCAACGCGCTCGTGGAGCTACGACTGCTGGAAAGGCAGCGGGTGGAGAGCAGAAGGAGTGGGAGCCAATAGTGTATTCCACTGAGGGCCCACCATCTGTAGCGTGCTAATTACAATCAGCCTCCGCGAAGTAATACCTAACGGTGGTCCCGCGGGGGAGAGTGGCAGAAGGTGTGTGTGGGGGGGTAGTTTTTTAGTACGTATGCGCCAGGGATGGCGAATAGTGCATGCTGCTATTAAGAACCAGCAGTATCTTTTGAAGATTTTCTATCTCCTGTTCACCGAGCAAAAAAAAGAAAAAAAACACACACACACACACACACACACACACATACAAAGATACATACATACATACATACATACATACATACATACATACATACATACATACATACATACATACATACATACATACATACATACATACATACATACATAAAAAAAAAATAAATAAATAAAAAGAAACCAAAATACATCTGCTACATAACTGTAATCACATAAGCATACGCTGTTATAAACACACGACCATACAGATCCCGTAACTGTAAATATGCAACTTCATAAGCTAGTTAAGTATATACTAAAATTCATGAAACATACCTGACGGTTAACTCTGTACAAAAGGCATAGAATAATTAGAAACATAGGAATGCAAACACGCACAGCAATAAGAAAAGCAAGCAGGTAGAGATAAATATCATGCATAAGTATAAAATGTATTCGTAAAGACAAACAAACATGTTCGACCAGACAAGTGTGATCGAACCTAAACTAACACTTGTAAGAATAGATATATAAGAATAATAGTGTAATAACGGGATAGCATTGTTGGCCGCAAGTATAAAAGAGCGTGTCGCAACACGCTCAGCTTTCAATTGTGTCATAGCCGCCGTCGGGGTAAGTAAAGCAAAGACTATCCACTGACTTCGACCATTACGTTTTTTTTGACTCTACGGATAGGGGATGTGCTGGTTTACCTTTAATCGCCATCCCTGAAGGACTAAAAGGACTACTGACTCTACGGCTGACTTTAATCGCCATCCCTGAAGGACTGGTGAACACCTTTTTTTTTGTGACGAGGAACAGTTAGGAAGGGACCCAGGGCTGCTATTACTCACGCGAAATATACGTCTCTTTTAGTAAATGTGAAATAGAGCAAACGCGTGCGAAAAGAATTTAATCAACAAGAAAAGTCGGGCCACCAAGCTAGTTTTCCCTCCTACCGCTCTGAAAACGAATTTGTAACCTCCACAAAATAAAATAAATAAAATAAATAAAATAAATTGAGAACAAACCCGAAGGTCCAATTCATTACAAATTGTCTTGGAATGGACTCTGGAGTGGCTGAGCTATACCCTGCCACAGAAAACACCGTCAAACTTCTAAGGCAAAATAATTATGTATTATGTACATAATAATTTCTAATTCAGTCATGGGAATTAATGAAGCTGAATCACACACTTTATGCGGCAGTTAATTTATGGACCACAAAATGAGGGTTGCCCGATTGTTTGTTTCTTTTGCTTTTTTCTGTAGCTTTACTTTATTTTTTCTCTCTTCTTATGGTTAAAATTTTTTTCCTTCTCTATTTTCTTCGTTCTTTGCTTTAAGTTTGCCTTAATTGTTTTGTTTCCCTTTTTCATTAAGCTTCGTTTCTTATTTTTCCACTGACTTATTTTTATTTCCTACTTTTTTCATTTTTCTTCATCTTTTTGCTTATTTTCTTTCTTTTTCTTTCAATTAAATTTCCTTGTATTTCTTTTGGTAATAGCACTTTTAATTTTATTTATTATTTATTGTTTCATTACTATATAACGAAATGTAAAATTTATTACTTACGTTAGTACTATGATTGATACCAAAATAGATTGGTGCTGTCGGCATTATATGATTTGATTTTCTTTTCTAGGCTTAGTTTCAGCTGCTGCACTGTTTCACTATTTCGGCTTGGCTAATCCTTGGACTGATACTTCCTTTTAATCGCTTCCTGTGGCGCTTAACCGGGTCCGGAATTCACGGTGGAGGTTTTGTTAACAAAATAATCCTTAACAAGTATTATTATGGCGATGCTACAGTGCATACAGCAAAAACACCAAAAAAAAAAAAATATAAAAAATTGACCACGTCTACCCATTATTATAGTTTATAAAAAATTTTTTTTTTCAATACCTTTATAAGGCGTATAGCCCCACAAAGTAAATTCTTAGCCAGTTTCAAATTTGGAATGCATCTAAACATGTCCGTCTGTTCGCTTATCCATCTATCTGTTTGCGCAACTGTGTTATTTGCGGTAAACATTCCCTCGTTAGCGAAAATGAAAATTTTGCCTACAACTTTGCCAAAAAAATTGGAAGTGACTTAACCTTTTTCAAAGGCGCCTCTACAACGCCCCCAGTCCTACGCAACAAACACGTTTGCTTTGAAAATAGAACAAAGCAGTCACGCCATATTACAGGGTATGAAAATTTAGTTCTTTTACTTTACTTGTCGTTTTTACGATAACGCTGATGGGTATAAAAGATTCAGTCACTACCAAATGTAATTTTCTTACTTGTTATCTTTTGTTTTATTTAGAATTACTCTTTTTGCTTTCACTTATAAATTTTTTTTGTTAACTCCGCAGGCCGTAGCATCACCAACCTTACTTCACCGAATTATGTTCGTACGATAGTTAAATAAATTTGCCCGTTTGAATTGATTTTATTTTAACATTATTTATTTTTATTAATAGGATTAAGTAGAACTTAAATCTAGTGTTCTTATTCAATGTCAAACTTAAACAGATTAAATAAAATTATTTAACAACATGAGACTTTGGGCTGACCAATTATTCGCAAACAGTGCTTTAAATAATTTAATGAAACCGTAAAGAAATGTATATTGTAAGGTGCATTGGGAGACTGGTGAGAATTGTTTACAATGAGCTAAGCTGACAGTCGTTGTTTATGAAATCCTACGTTTACTGTAACACTGTAAAGTGTTCGTTAGAGTGATTATATATATTACATTGTTATATTTATTTATTTATATATGCAAACCTACTTCCTTTTATTTGTTTATTTATTTATTTTCCGTTTATAAATAAATAAACAAAATCTGATTTAAAAGGCGCAGGATAACTATGTCGTAAGGGTTTTTTGAGTTGATTCCAACGACTTTAGAAACCCAGTATTATGTATGGTTTGTATAAAATTATCTAATACAGCCGCTGCATGATGAGTTAACCTTGAACCGCCTGAGTGGCCAAGTAGACAAGAGTCTGGACTGGCTACTCAATGGTCGTGGGTTCAAATCTCAAGTACGGTAGAGTTTTTAATAATAATAGTAATAATAATAATAATAATAATAATAATATTAATAAAAAAAAAAAATAAAGCCAAAAGCCTTAGATGCTAGTGCTTTAAGACAGTCTTAGAATTTATTCTCTGGTTAAATTTATATAATAGTAGTAATAACCTTGAAAATTTTTGTGATGAAATTTTTCGCTATCGCTGCTTTTGCTGTGATTTATGACTTTGCACTTATTTATTGTGTTAAAACTGCAAGGACCAAGGTCACGCAGCTCGTTTTGTCCTACACCTAGCTTAAGATCCGTATTTTAACTTCGATGTACAATATAATATTCAATTTATATCATTTGTATTAATATCATCCTAATTTAGTTATGTAGATTGTATTATATCTTTCTAGCACTTAAGCGTAGATATTTCTTTGTTTCAATATTTAACGTGTTATGGGGTTTTTTTATGTATTTTATGAGACTCTTCCCCTTTTTTTTCTATTTTTGTTTTTTTTAATTATATTTAGTTGTTTATCTTATTGTCGGTCTTGTACATTGTCTGTTGGTCAATTCTTCGTCCGTCGGTAACTATCCCTGTCCCTACGCCGCCCCTTCGCCATAGTCCGTCTCAGCGGTGGGATACTTTTATTTTTCCTTAGTACTCAAAACATTATCGCTTAAACCTTAGCTTACCATCTCCCGCTCCTGATGCCTTCCTATTGTCTTTTCCAAGTCATTCGATGTTAATAAACTGCCTATGTTTATACTAATCTTATTGTTGTTGTTGACATTTGCTGCTGTGGTTTCAACCTTTTCATCACTTATTCCGTTGGGCAGGTCACACGATGTTGCAGCACATCTTGCTCGGCTTTTTCTTCCAAACGGACTTGTTTTCGTCCTATGATCTGCTTTCTTCCCCTTTTTCTCTTTCTTTCCTATTTAAACTAGATAAAGTACACCGACATGCAAGCCACGATCTTGCGACATCTTCTCCCTCCCTGATTTGAATGTCAATTGCCTTTTATATAGTAAAAGTTTTACAAAGCTTAATTTACAACGTCTTGTATTAACAAAATGTTTGTTTAATTTTCACTCCTTTTCTTTTCTATTTCTTTTCCATATCGTAAAAATTTTATAAAGTCTAATTTACAACTTTATGTATTATTAAAAAAAATGTCTGTGTAATTTTCGCACTTTTTTTTTTTCTTTTGCTTTCCTTTTTTTCTTTTTCATATGGGGGAAATTTTTACAAAGTCTAACTTACAATTTAATGAATTATAAAAGATGTTTGTGTGATTTTCACTCTTTTTTTCATTTCTTTTTTTTTTTTCTTTTTCATGGCAATATTATTAACTTTCTGTTTTATACCGAACTGATCACGAGCGCGGTAAAAAAAACCACCTCCTCAACGGCTTCAGAAAAAGCCAAAAAATATCCATTCCACGCGCACATACAATAAATCTAAAGGGCAAGAAGAAAATCGCCTCCCCTTTTTCTTTAACTTAAAAACTCGCAACTTTACACAATGACTTCACAGAACACAATCCTTTTTTCATTTTTCCCTCAGCTTCAGCTAACCTCAGTTTCACAGACTAAACTCTTGTTCTTCCCCTTCCACTCACCTTCATTTGCCCTTCATAATTCTATTACTTTTTACTCTCTTACGCAACACTTGCTCAAATTGGCCTACTCTTCGATTGCTTATTTTATTCTCTTAAAATCCTTTCGAGTGTAAGATCAGCAGAGAGAAGCAAAGAGAAACCCGCCACCAAGAATTCTTGCTCGCATGATTTTGCTGTACATATCATTTTCTCTCTTTTTTTTCTTTCTTTTGCCTAGCTGGCCGCTATTTTGCAAAAAAAAAGAAAAAAACGGCAAAATCACGCGATGTCGTATAACGGCATGCCGTTACTACGGCATTTGTGCTAAACTCTGACAAACCGGCCACTTGGTACCCTACCCCAAATTTGTTCGCGGACATTACAAACGTAGTTACAAGTGGCTACGAGATAAAGTGTTAAACAAAGTATGTTGTCTCAATAAAAAATTTTGAAGATATCTTCAACAAGCAAAAACGAAGATGGAGGTAACTTGTTTCTATTATCTAGAAATTTCTATATTATATTTCTATTTTTTCCATATCATATTTCTATTTTTTAGCTTCAGTGTCATCTTTCACAAGCAGAAACCATGGAGATTGCCCAAGCTGCAGCAAATTGCCAGCAGAGGAGAAACAGGCGAATGTTTCATTGATGATTCGTAAAAAACACTTGTTGTCATTAAATCCCAAATTAAACTTCAGGACACCCAATAAAAATTTAATGCAAACTGCGACTACATCCAAATTAGGGGAATTTGTGAAAAACGCGGACGAAACAAGTACACCATCCAAAAGAAAGTACTTGGGCTCAAGACGTGCTTTTTAATCTTAGTTCGAAGAAATACCTTTTTGAAATGAACTTTTGACGGTTTTCAACAAAACCGATAGTATCAGATGCTAGAAGCTTTAAGAGTTTAGTCTTTGAATTCATTTCATCTTATATTATAAACGAAACCTTAATTCTCATATTTTCCTATTTTTTATTATATTTTACTTTTAAGCAAAAAAAAAAAGTAAACTTTTATGCCATCTTTCATAATGAAGTAAATTTTTAAGCAAAAGTAGTAAACTTTTAAGCAATCTTTTATAATAAAGTAAATTTTTAAGCAAAAAAGGTAAACTTTTAAGCAATCTTTCATAATAAAGTAAACTTGTAAGTAAAAATAGGTGGAGCAAATATAAATAAGAAAGAAGAGCAAATATAAGTTTGCAATACTTAAGAATCAGTACGAAGAGCGAATATAAATTTGATTACAGCTGAGAAGTCAGAAGTAACAGCTGAAGATATGAAAAAGCAGCTTTGCTATAATCTTATTAATTGTTTGTTCCCTTCAATTTATGGAAATGATGAAATGAAAACAGGCGTATTATTGCAACTGTTTGGTGGTGTTGCTAAAACTACCCACGAAAGTAAGTAAAACATTAAAAAAATTTTTTTTTCTTGATTTCGATTCTTCTTCTCTAGAAACTTCCCTTCGCGGCGATATAAACGTATGTGTAGTTGGCGATCCTAGCACTGCTAAGTCTCAATTTCTCAAACAAGTTGCAGATTTTTCACCTCGAGCTGTCTACATGTCAGGTAAAGCTTCTTCTGCTGCTGGGGTAAGTTTACGATGCAGGAAATTTTAAGTGGAAGAAAGTTAAAATTTCGCTTATGTGCTTTCAGTTAACGGCGGCGATAGTACGAGATGAAGAAAGTTTTGATTTTGTTATTGGAGCGGGTGCACTGATGTTAGCGGACAACGGCATATGTTGCATTGACGAATTCGACAAAATGGATCCCCGCGATCAGGTAGCCATACATGAAGCTTTGGAACAGCAGAAAATCTCTTTAGTTAAAGCAGGGGTGAGAGCAACACTAAACGCGCGTACTTCTATATTGGCAGCCGCTAATCTCATTAATGAACGTTGTGATCACTCCAAAAGCTTACAACAAAATATACAACTTTCAGCTCCCATTATGTAACGTTTCGACTTGTTTTTCATACTTGCAAATGAGTGCAACGAAGTGGTGGATTATGCTGTAGCTCGTAAAATAGTTGACCTACATTCTAACGTAGAAGATGCCATGGGAAGAGTTTATTCGCGAGAAGAGGTGTTACGCTATGTTTGGATTGCCAGCCGATGAAATATATGTCGATGACTATGTAACAACAGAAAGCTCTTCCATGTACATAGGCTGCACGTATAGTATGGCTGCTTTTGGTCCTGTCGTCGGCTTCTTATTAGGCGGCTATTTATCATTATCATCGTCAAGTCAGTCAACACTCGAGCAACAAACAAAGCGTTCACGTTAAACGCGATCGCGCCAACAACCGCGAATACAAGTACAAAGAGATAGTAGCAAAGTAAAACAAAAAAAATATGAATGCTTTTATTTACATATATAAATAGCCATCTGTATGCATATTAATGTACATATATATTTAACAATAGATTTAACATTCATTGTATCAAAACGTTTGCAACGCAAAGAAGGAAGCTTCATTGAATATGTTCTCGATCACCTCCGAATTGATTTAAGCATGTCTGTCCCTCTGCCTGTTTGTGTGATAATCATTCTACTGGCCACAAAAATTCGCCTATCGGCTTTATATTTCTCAGAAACATTGGAAGTCCTTGCAGACAAGTTATTATCGAATATGAACCAAATCGTCCAAAAGGCACGCCTATTGCACCACGTAAATTGACAACATTTTTCTTTTTTAAAGGTATACAAAATTGGTAGTTTACTCATTTTTCATATACTACAGCACATAAGTCTACAAAAATTTGTACCTGCATAAAAATGGAGAAAATTGATCGCCTATGCAACACTATAGCGCATCACAAGCAAGCAAGCTTCAAAAACCCCGTAAAGTATAGAAATTTTAATCCAGTTTCAAAACATGCCCGTCTGTTCGTCCGTCCATCTGCCCACCTATGTAGTATCTGTGGTAAACATTCTCCTGCTCAAACAGGTGAAATAATACGCCTACAACATGTATGCAAGAAAAATTGAGAACACTTGCTTTCCACGTCTTTTAGTCGTTGCTCGTAGATTGCAATAGATACACAATGTAAATGTCCATAAAAATTCCTGCAAAATCAGAAAACATCAGCCACGTCCACCCAATGTTACAGAGTATGCAACTATATATATATCATTTTTTGCAACGGTAAGGGGTGTAAAATATACCGTCGCAACCGACAATTTTCTTACTTGTTAAGAAAATTAATTCTGTTTATAAGCTTCATTTGTATTTTTAAATCAAAAATTATGAATTATTATTTCTTTGCCTTACGCAACGGCGGCAGGATCATTGGCTTTTGCTTAACCCGAATATTTTAATAAAGCAGTAATCACAAAGGAGTTATTATCAAGCCTTGTTGTCGTCTGATCATCTTTATAAAGAGGACGGACAGAAGCACACTGTGACACCGTAGTAGTAAAGGTGGGACAGCTGACATGTTTCCAAAGTGGTTAAATTACCGATTGCCCGATCAGACGAGACGAAGATATTGAGATGAAGAAGATGACTTCCTTCTTCTGCTTCATTGTAGTAACTTCTCCCAACTCCAGAGGAGGTTTGTCATAAAGTTATTAGTTTTCACACACTGATAGAATATGACTTCATACCTTAGTCGAAAAATGGCCGAACCTAAAGTGTAGCTAAATTTTCTTAATAACTGACAAGGATCAACAGTATAAAAACTACACACATCTGACATGACCAAAATTGCGGTACGCTGGGCAAATACGATTTTAATGAAGCTGTATCCTGAGTTGTAGTTTGACTAGTTTATACTTAATAGCTTATAGTTTTATTTCTGAACCACAAGCTGTTAAAAAGCTTTAGGTAAGGCCGATAAAATACTTATGGGCCGAAAATGTTCGGTATTAGCCGTTTTCTTGTTAATGTTAATAAGAGCAGTAATAACGATTTTTCAACTATCGGGGAAAAAGGTGTACGCGTGACGTTTATTTTTATATTGGAGCAAGCGAGATTTAGGATGTTGACAGTTATCTTGCAGCTTCTGAAAATAAAAATAAGTATTTTATGGAACAGTTGTGCCCCAAAAGTATACATAACCACATATATGCTGCATTATCTCCTTCTTTTCAGCTCTAAATTTTACGTTTATGCTGAATTGCAGCTGTCGCTACTTTCCAGTGTTTTCATTGAATATTGCACTTAATTTCATTTAATTCATTCCAAATTATCTCTAGCGTAAATTGCCAACTAAGTTCAAAACCGGAATAGTAAAGATAATGAATGCTTTAGTTACTACTCCATCAAATTCGTTAATCTATCAAAAATTTTCACATTGCAAACGTAGATTTACGTATATCAAGCAACGACTATAAAAGACAGCTAATCCACGTGGAAAGCGCGGAAATAAAACAAAACTATTTTAACGACTTTCTTCACTGGTTTTTTTTAAATAATTCCGTTGCATTTTCTAGACGTATTCTTCTCTTTTTCTGCCCCAACTTTTAATTTTTTTTCGGAAAAAACTTAAAATTTGAAATAATATACAATTTAATTTAGACACCTGGACGATAGCACCGTGATCGCTGATCAGCCCTTTGATAATTTCTTCCTTAATTTCGTTCTCTCTTTGCATATCCCTCAATTGTCTCTTCATATAAGCGAGCCTTTTGTTGAGTGTTTGAATTTCAACAGTTCTTTCAGCAATAGCCATTTCCACAGCTTTTATACCGTAATTCAGCTTTGAAAAGGAAAATTGAACTTAAGGTAAAAAAATTCGCTACTTTGTTAAAAAACCATTCGTTTAGTAGAGGTCAAATTTATTTTCTACGTACCCTATGTTTATGTTCCAGTTCAATTTCAACGAGCTGAAATCGTCGAGAGAAAAAAGGATTGTTTAAAAAGAGAAAGCGTTACAGTCCGATTGAACCTACTATCATTTCATTTGCTACTTCGTTATGTCTCGACCTGTGTGGGTTTTCAGTTGTTGAAGAATCACCAACTTCTTCTTCTTGGCAATTTTGAGATATGTTGTACGCTCCTCCTTTAGGTAAGCTCATGTTTGCAGTTTGAGGTATGAGAGAAACTGCTTTATCGCCGATTATCTCAGACCCTGTGAAAGGCGATCGAAATCGTCGTCGTGATAACGTCGACGTAGTATTTGACAGTGACGACAGTGACGTGATGTTATCAGTCTTTGATTGCATACTTCCTTTGGACGTTGTCCGAGATATGTTTATCGCCTTGCAAATGATATCCTTGGCTTCACTTGGTACGGTGTACTTGGAATTTAAAATTTTTTATGCTATTTTGAGCAATTTTATATATTGAAATGCTTAAGAAAACTGATTACAACAGAATTTTCTTTAGGGATCAGTAATTTTTATGTGACATTAAACGCAACTCAAAAAAAAAAATGCTTGCGAAGCACAAGTCTAAAGAAGCCCCGGTTGTGAAAATATTTGTTCCTATGCATATATGCAATGATTACCCCAAGATATGAAATTATTAAAACGAAAAATACTAGTTACAGATTCATGACGCTTTACCCGTAATACGTAATAATGAAATTTGTTATTGGTAACTTGGCCGTCAAAGGAGGTAAAAGCAGATTTGTGGAAGATAAAC
This sequence comes from Glossina pallidipes, assembly GCA_000688715.1. NCBI lineage: Eukaryota > Metazoa > Arthropoda > Insecta > Diptera > Glossinidae > Glossina > Glossina pallidipes. The sequence goes on from KK499827.1 coordinate 28,401, forward strand.
GCAAATCAGTCGAGGAAGTTGAGTTTGGGAATTGCATCGAAGGGGTAAGGAAAAAAATTAGATGTGTTAAAGTATCTGTTACAAATTTCCGCTCCTCGATACGGTTCGTATCACTAGATCGTGGATATTGAAAAGAAAATGCACTTCAAAGTTTTATTATGTTCCTAAATGTAGGATTCTTTACAATTTACTTTTAGCGATACTTTTTGGCTGCTCAACATAAATATTATTATTCTTTACTAACAAATGTTCTCGTACGACTCGATGTCCTCTTCCGACTAAACACTGCCTTCCGCAAATAGAATACTTATATACATTTTTACAAGCGTGTTACGATCATCTAACTTCATGGCTTCATTTTTAATCCGTTAACCTGCTTTTCTGCTAATCTTTTTCGTCGACCGGCAGCTGCATGACGCGCCGCGAATATGCACTAGGGAATTTATTACTTATCAAAATCAATTAGTTAGCGTTAAATGGATTTGGGATTTTCGTAACATATCGATTCCTGTACATAAACCATTGGTTATTAGGCGGTACCACATATTTTCGAAGTATTTTCGCTTTCGGTGGGCAGAGTGATCTCTACCTTTTCGATCTTTCGGCAAGAAAAAGGACTGCCTACAACCATCTCACCTAAACGAATCGCTGCACTACACTCCGCTGTTATCATAAATGTGCTTAATGACGTGGTGAACAATAAATCGTTGTTTTTTTGAAATTTCCACTTTTATGCTTAAAAGCATTATCCTCTGTGTCCGCCTCCACGCAACAAAGCTGATCCCAAAAATTTGTCTTTCGGAGATTGTACCTAAATAATCTGCCACGCTTATTAAGCTGATGGACCACCTTTTGACAATTTTCTCTCAACTTTTTCTTCGAATCAGATCATGCGGTACAAAGAATTTCTACCTCAGTTCCACATTCTTTGCCCCCATTTTACTTTCTAACTTTTGTCTATCTATTCCGTAATGTCCATAACGTCTTTCTAAACCTATGATAGTCTTAAATGTATTTTTACTCTTCTTTTCACTAACTTTCACTTGTCTTGTACCTGCTCGCGCTAGGTTCATAAAGATTTAATTTTCTCGATTCCTAAAGCCGGCGAACCAGCCGGCCGTCAAAAGAAAATTTATATTTTTTGAACTTCGAAAGCTTATAGCTTATGGCTAAAACCTAAGTAGTTCACTGACGTCTTTTGTACTATTAATTCCTAAACGGAGTTACTTTTTTCATTTCTATCAATGTAAACTTACAACTTACCTATACTACTCGATCCATGCCCTCTTCCGAAATTCCTCACCAATCATTTGACCCGTCTTTTTACACACATTACAATAGAATTTTATCTACAATTGAAGAGTTAATAAATATTCGGGATTATGTATTATCTTACGTATTTTAATCAACATCTTTTGTTATGTCTGTACAGTCCTTCTTCTTACTTTTTACGTTTTACGCTTACACGTTTACATTTGCTATTTTATCAATGAATATATTCCGCGGATTGAGAAACGTAGGAGCTCGTACTTGTACGTTTACAAGCCAGAAGACGGTATGGCGGTGGACTATAGAGTTTACTTTACTACTTGTACTATTGAACGGTTGAATACAGAGTATAGTCATTTTAGTAACTTAGAGCATATGTCTTTACTATTTGGCAGAAGACACTGACCAATCGAATCTAGGCTCCGTTTCTTCCTTTACTTGGTGGCGTTGTTGTCCAAATCAATACCCCGTTCGCAGTGGAGTTCGCGTACTACAGTTTTTGCTTGTTACGCGGTGCGTCTTCTTTAAATTTGTCAATTGAAAAAGAAAGGTTTCCGCACATCCCTTGCATGTTTCTTTTAATGGCTCTGACTCCTCGAATGATTTTGAAATCTCAAGTCTGTTTGCTGAATACTTCCGACGAAACTTTTCGACTCCTAGTTTTGATTTATCAGATAATTACCCATACCCTATAACTAATTTCGTTTCTATAGCTAAATTGGTTATTTGTGAAGATGACGTTTTTAGAGGGTTGAGTTGCCTAAAATACAGTTGTGCGCCTGGACCTGATGGAATTCCATCATGCATACTTAAATCCTGCGCCGCTGAGCTATGTGGCGTCATCTCTCAGATTTTTAATTAGTCCTTGAATCTAGGTGTTTTCCCTTTGTCTTGGAAGAGTTGTTTTATTATTCCTATTCACAAATGTGGGAGTAGACAACTTGTTGAGAACTATAGAGGCAGTGTCTTGTCTAAACTATTCGAGAGTATTGTGACTCAGCATCTGGCTTTTGGCTTTCGAAAAGGAAGATCTACAATCTGTTAGAGTTTACTTGTCATGTCTTCAAGTCTTTTTCTAGTGGCTCTCGCACTGATGTCATATACACTGATTTTAGCAAGGCGTTTGATTTGGTTAATCATAAATTACTTATCTTTAAACTTCAAGTCTCTGGCTTCCCTTCCCACTTAGTTAAATGGATAAGCTCTTATTGATCTATTGATTGATCTATTGATCAATCAGGGTTTTGTTTAACTTCACCACCTCAAATGAATTCCCTGTTACGTCAGGTGTATCTTAAGGTAGCCACTTAGGACCCATTTTATTTAATCTATACATTAATGACCCGTCTTCGGTGATTATATCCAGCCAGATCTTAATGTATGCTGATGAAACTGTTTTCTTCCTTTTCTTTAGAATCGCAAACATATCAGCTTCAAATTGACTTGAATAACTTGGTTGCATGGTGCTCGTTGAATCATATGACACTAAACCTAAATAACAAGCTTTCTTTCTCAAGAAGGAAGTCATTCATTACTCAGTATTTCATAGATTCGCATAAGGTGGACGACGTAGATTCGATCACACATTTAGGCGTTCTATCTGACCATAGGATACGTTTTAACTTGCATATTGCTCTTGCATTGCTTTCGTTAAGCAAAGCTAGGTCAGCGCTTGGTTTTATAAAAAGGTGGTCCAAAGAGCTTGTTGATCCTTATATCACGAAACGGCTGTACATGTGTTTGGTTAGACCTATACTCGAGTGTGCCTCTGTTGTGTGGTCTCCTTCATATAGGTGCTATGTAGATTCAATTGAATCTGTTCAAAAGCAACTCTTGCTGTTTGGCCTTAGGAATTGGGGTTGGGACGCGATTGCCTCTCTTCCCCCCTATGAAAATAAGTTGCTTCTGTTATCCTTACCGTCTCTCGAGAAACGTAGATTTGTTTTTGGCATTTCCTTTTTAATCAAAGTAATAAATGGTACTATCGACTCGCCCGCATTACTTGGTGAGTTACGCTTTAATGTCCCTAACTGTTTCTCTAGGCACTTTATCTTGATTAAGCTTAGTAAATGTAAATACAATTATGGGCTGTTTAACCCGCTCAGAGTTATTTGCAGAAGCCTAAATGATATCTATCACTTGTTCTCATTATCGTCCTCTTTAAAGTCTATTAAAGCATTTTTGCTTAATACGCGCGATCTCTCTATGTCGTACTTAAACTAACTTGCGGTCGTAATATCTCACTTTTTTTTCGAAAATTATATGTTGTTGTTAATGTGTCGGTTGCCAAGCTTATGCGTGTTTGCAATGGCTTAGGGGTTCACTTGCAATCTGGATCTGTTCTTGTTGCGGGTGTGCTTCTGTGCTAGCTGTGTACATGCTTTTTTTTTCTTTTCTTTTTATATACGCGAATAATTATTTTTAGTTTCTTTGTTTTTGTTTTTATTACTCTTCTTTTTTCATATATAGCTTTATATTCTATACTAGTTTTAAAACAATCTTCTGGTCTGCCCCATGCTTGTGCCGTGGTAGATGCTCAGGACAGGTTCTTCTCAATCACATATTTCACGAAAGTACTTCAACTTTCAAAGCCGAAGCCAGAGCTATCCTCCACGCTGCGAACCTTGCTCATAAAAAGAAACTCAAAACCGTCATTGTTACTAACAGTTTGTCTGTATTACAAGGTATTCGGAATCTTTCGACTTCGAGATGGAGCACCATCAACAAATTAAGGATTATAATTACAACACCCGACGGAAATATTAAAATGTTATGGGTTCCTAGTCATATCGGTTTATTGGGAAATGAACAGGCTGATCGAGCGGCAAAGTACGCTGCTTCTGCACCTCTTGTTATGGATGATGTCATGGAAAAGTTGGATCTTCAAAGATACTTTGGAGGAAAAGTTAAAGATAAAATTACAGAAGGAAATCTACAATACCATCATCAACACTACTCTTCTATTAACTCTCAATTAATTCCACCTTTATATCCAACAAATATCGAGAAAATCAACATCCAAACATTTTCGAGAATTCGCCTTGGTCATACAATTGCAACTCACCAATGGATCTTGAAGAAGTCTTCCTCCCCAATCTGCAGTTGTGGACAAATGCTTACTATAAAGCACATTCTCTGCGACTGCCTTAACTTTTCCTTGGCTAGAAGTATTGCATTGAAAACGATTAACCCTTTGGACTTTCTAAAATCAGCTTCAGAACAGAATATTAATTCAATATATTACTTTATCAAAACTACTATGCTCAATATCTAATGTAATTTTATAAATTAGAGCCGTTAGCCTGTGTTGCCTGTGCTCTGTGTCTTTTTTGTTTAGCCTAAGCATTTATTTCATTAATCTAAAATTATAATAATAGTAATAATAAAACATTAGTATAAGTTTTACTTTCAGTTATATTTGAATTCGACTGCTAAATTTATTCGAATTCCATGTATAAGTAAGTAAAATAAAATAAAATAAAAAAACACGGCACGAGAATTTCAACGAGGCGCCCGATGGCGCGGTCTGCTGGATAATAGAGCGTGGATACCGGATCTAAGTCCGCAAGAGGGGCGAATAAATACGGCGGCGGCGTGCCAACGATGTGCCCAGAGCGGGCACCACGAGTATAATTGGCCGACCCCACAGCTCTTGCACTGCTGGATCTGCGGCCGACGAGGTGTACGAACCATTAACTGCTGCCAACTGGGAGACTAGCACCAGAAAACCGCGAAACGAACCTGCTTCGCAAACAATAGTATTCTCCAGCCTAGCGAACACAGCATGCCCACCACGCACAAGGCTACCAAACAGGTCCACTGTTAAACAAGAGGCAAGTATTACCCAGCCAAGTCAATGAAACCACTCTACATCGACTCTCTGCGAGGAGACCTACGGTATACCAAAGCAACGCCCTTCGTTTGCGCCGAAAGTTGATAGCGGCAATCCACTTCCCAGCAAAGCCATCCTAGAAACCCCACTACGCAGCCATACGAAGCAGGACCTCACACCCACCGAAATCTACGCCTGTCATGCAACGAGCCCGCGTGGGTATGAATGCATCATCCGAGCCTACAAGCAGTCGTCCGCACCGAAGTCAGCCCAAACTTCAACCCACATCTGGTAGAGTCGGGGTCCCCAGCGGCCCACGAGACCAACCAAGGGCGCTAAAAGGGCAACCTAGCGATCGATTTCGAAGAGACAACGCCTATTACAAGTCTTTACCTATCGCCGGGGTCAGGTTAATAAATTGCAAGCTTTATAGTGGCCAATGTTGACACACGACCTGTGCCTACCGGCCAACGATCCGATATTCCGATGTCGGAGAGCCAAAGGTACAACAGTGCTGATATGACTCTCTGTCAACGAGAGGCAGACGCCACACCAGATTGCACGGCAGCCATCTTGGAAGAACAATCAAGTTTGCTTCAACAGCAAGTCATTATAACAACATCACGGGCGATTCCACAACAGCAGCAGCAAATCACAGTTTTTATTGCTCATAAGCAACAACCGCAGCCTTATGCTGGGCACAGCAATAACAACGATCAACAACAGCGGATCGACTACATACCCCAACCATTATCGCATTGTAGTTTTAATAACAATTTTAAACAAAAGCAGCATAGCAACAATAACGGCAAGTACCAACAGAGGTCAGTACCCAAGTATCGCCGACCATACAGCGGATGCCAACCTATTGTAATATTAATATCGTCACTCCTTTGCAGCAGTATAACAATCATAACAATAACATCACAATAACTACAATGAATTCAACAACAACGACAACAACGACGATAACTACCAGGCCAACTAATCGGGTGCTGTCCATGCAGCAAAGGCAATATACATAGCAAAATGCTAATAATAACTTTAAGGGCCGCTCATCGATTGGAACAGGCCCTCTGACAACAGATATACCTCCAGCAATAGCGGTCGCCGGAAAGGGAACAGCAGGAAACATAAAAGTCGCTGGCAATGAAAACAAAATTTCTTATGAAACCGAAGTTAAACAAATTCTTTCACAATCACCTATACCGAGCGGTATGAAGGAAAATATCAACAACAGTAGTAATCAATTGCCACAGCAATTTGCTTTGCATAATCAACCATCACTGCAAGCGAACTTTATAAAGCATGCACTACCTTCACCTGTGTAACTCCTAGCTGTAGCTTATGAAATCACTAACTTGATCGAAAAGGCCACAAGCAAAATTTCTGAACGGCAGCAACAACGACGCAAAACGTTGGATTATGTGACTAATAATATGGTCAATGAACGTCTTAAAACGGATCTGACTAAACGGATGACTTAAATTAAAACCGTCGTGCTAAATGTCATAATTTGGGTGAATAAAAGAAAGAGGATACGTTTACTTTGAAAATGTCTTCATCGGTTAGTACCAACGATGAGTTGTCTGTTGATAGCAGGGAACCGGCAGTGAAAACCAAAATTAGGAAGATTTTGGATAATCTTACGAATGAAGATTGTGTTGGTTCTCTTGCCCAAGCTAGTGCCTTTCAAGCTCATTTAAACGCATGCCAACATGGTTTTCCTGATATAGAGGCTTCTGCAGGAAAGGTTAGTTCCCCTAATCAGTAGCCAAGCTAACAAGTCCCCATTCAACTGACACAGACTAATACAACAAACACATACTCAGCAGTATCAATCATCAAACCCCAATACCACCACGCAATATATTTTGACTTAACAACAACAAATGTAGCAAGCTACGCAAACCCATCAGCAATAGCAAACGCAACCACAACAGAGCTTCAGCGCAAAAGTCTCTAAGAAACACGTTCATAAGTTCAAGAAGGATGTCTATAGGTAGACGGGGAACTGTATGTGATCACCGTCAGTTGCCGGGAGAGTGGGCAGCCAAACGGCCCAGCCACCGACGTACCTGTAGGCGCTGAGGAGCACCCGCCACATCGAAGTCTTTTCGCCAACATTCCACCCTCAGAAGGCCCATCATCAGCCACTCCCACGAAGAACGGAGGATGTGAAGAACCAAAGTCGTCCCTCGTTTTGGCCTCACAGGTTCTTCGTCTCTGAGGAGGTGCTAGGTACTAGGGTAAGTTAGGCTAAGAGAATTAGGATTAGGCGAAGAAAAATGAGAGTAAAGGAAAATAAGCCGAAATTTTATGAGTTTGAGTGCTAGAGTAAGGTAGACTAAGAGAATTAGAGAAAGAATTAGAAGTTTGAATGCTGGAGTAAGTCAGATTAAGTTAGCCGGTCACGGGGCGAGCGATAGAGTAGACGCTCTGGTCTGGTTGGTGCGGTTACAATGATGGTAGTGCTATGTCTTCAGATTAAGAAAACTGAACTTTTTGTGAAGTAGAGAAAAGGGAACTTGTAAATGTCATAGAAGAAATACTGAAATATATATTAAAGAAATACAAAAAGAATCTTGTATAAACTCCAATCGAGAAAAACCAAGTTTTTATCAAAAGCAAAAGAAAACTGCAAGTACTGTAAAAGCTCCTTATTCGCGAGGTATACTTTCCATAAATATGCCGCGAATACAGAAACCGTGAATACGGAATGGTAATTTATATGGGATTATAGGGAATACGTTCCTAGAAAATCAATTCAATTAAAGTTTTTGAACATTTTGATTAATTATTTTAAGGCTAAGGTAATGGTTTGAAGAATTTTGTAATCTTCTGTTTATTTATTTATTTATTTATTTGTTTTAATTCTACTTATACATCAAACTTGACTAAAGAAATAACAGTCAAGTTCAATTGACTCTTAAAGCAAGACTTATATTAATTAATATTAAAACTTAGTATAAGCAAAGTAAAACACACAAGAAGGAAAAAAAAAGCATGTACACAACTAGCATAGAACCACATTTACAACTGGTACAGAACCAAATTGCAAATGAACCCCTAAGCCATCGTAAACATGCATAAGCTTGGCAACCGATAATAGTTAACATTAATTAATTAAGTTTCGAATCAATAAGACTATTTATTGTTAAAAGCTAGTTCAGGTACGACATGGGTAAATCACGTGTTCTAAGCAATGTTACTTTAATGGACTTCAAAGAGTCCGATAATGAGAGTAAGTGATAGACGTCATAATTTACATTTACTAAGCTTAACCAAGATAAAGTGCCTAGAGAGCCGGTTAGGGACATTAAAGCTTATTTCACCAAGTAATGAAGGCGAGTCAATAGCAACATTTATTACTTTGATTACAAAAAAAACGCCAAGAACAAATCTACGTTTCTCAAAAGACGGTAAGGACAACAGAAGCAACCTATTTTCATAGAAGGGAAGAGAGACAATCGGATCCCATCCTAAAGGCAAACGGCAAGAATTGCTTTCGAACAGATTCAATTGAATCTACATAGCACCCATATGAAGGAGACCACACAACAGAGGCATACTCGAGTAAAGGTCTAACCAAACACATGTACAGCCTTTTCGTGATATAAGGATCAACAAGCTCTTTGGACTACCTTTTTATAAAACCAAGCGCTGACCTAGCTTTGCTTAAAGAGAGCAATGCAAGAGCAATATACAAGTTGAAACGTATCTTATGGTCAGATAGAACGCCTAAATCTGTGATCGAATCGACGTCCTCCAGCTTATGCGAACCTATGAAATGCTGAGTAATGAATGACTTCCTTCTTGAGAAAGAAAGCTTGTTATTTAGGTTTAGTGTCATATGATTCAACGAGCACCATGCAACCAAGTTATTCAAGTCAATTTGAAGCTGATATGTTTGCGATTCTAAAGAAAAGGAAGAAAACAGTTTCATCAGCATACGTTAAGATCTGGCTGGATATAATCACCGAAGACGGGTCATTAATGTATAAATTAAATAAAATGGGTCCTAAGTGGCTATCTTGAGGTACTCCTGAGGAAACGTGGAATTCATATGAAGTGGTGAAGTTAAACAAAACCCTGAATGACCTATTGTGCAGATAAGAGCTTATCCATTTCACTAAATGGGACGGGAAGCCAGCGGCTTGAAGTTTAAAGATAACTAATTCGTGGTTAACCAAATCAAACGCTTTGCTAAAATCAGTGTATGACATCAGTGCGAGAGCCACTAGAGAAAGCCTTGAAAACATGACAAGTAAACAGATTGGTGACCGCAGATATTCCTTTTCGAAAGCCATGGCATGAAAGCGTGGTGTGTTGGTGTGGAGAATTAGACGATTTGATGGCAAAGGCCAAACGCTGAGTCACAATTCGCTCGAATAGTTTAGACAAGACAATCAACTTGGCGATGCCTCCATAGTTCTCAACAAGTTGTCTATTCTCACTTTTGTGAAGAGGAATAATAAAACTACTCTTCCAACACAAAGGGAAAACACCTAGATTCAAGGACTAATTAAAAATCTGAGAGATGACGCCACATAGCTCAGCGGCGCAGGGATACCTGCTTCGAGATCGGCACTGCTTGATCGGAACAGATGCAACAATAGTTGGCAGTTTTTAAAAGCCCCTTCATTCATTCAATTCATACTGACATGCATCAGTCGCATTAGCAATTTGCCTCTTAAAAATAAAACTTCATTCCATAGACGAGTCAATGTTCATAAAGAAATCGCAAAGCTTATTTGCCATTCTTACACCTTCACTAAGACTTTTCAAACAAAATGTCACGTTTCCAGTGCTTGTTGAAGCTTCTTCTTCAATGGGCTGTAAGTTTAACATTTCCTCCAAGTCGGTTTCAGTCAATTCATCATCTTGCAATTCAAGCAATTCCTGAATGTCATTTGATTATTCTATCTGTTCGAACCCATCTCGTCCTATTCCATTCACGATTTCGGCTATGTTTGCAGTCAAAGCTTGAACTTGAACAGATTCTTCGTCATTTTCTGCAGTCAAAGCAGACCACAGTTTTTTCCAGCATGACTTCAATGTGGGTGGTTTCAGTTCTTCCAATGATTGTTTTATGTTTACGATGCATTTTGCTATGTCAAATTCATTCCACTATTCCATAACATTCATATCAGGATTACATTCCATATTATCCATTATGATTTTGTTATTTGGGGAAATTACTTAGCTGAAATGAAATAGATTTGGGACAATACTGTATTCATTGAGTGATAAGGTTGCTTTTATTCTGTTTTTTTACATTCTCAAAAACACCGATCACGGAAATTTATAGCCGCGAATATAGGGATTTATAGCCGCGAATAAAGGAATTGGGTCGCATTTTTTTAATCCGCGAATAGTGAAAACGCGAATAAAGGAAGCGCGAATGAGGAGGTTTTACTGTATTTGACTGTGTTGCAGCGATGACCAACAAGAGAACAGAAACGTAGAAAACCAAGGTAAACGAAGAAATTTCTTGTGAAACAAAACCTGGAGCCGCTGAGCTACCCCAGCAACAGGTTTTGGGCAAAAATAGCCCTCCCAGTAGTTTTCCTTCGATTTTATTTTTTATGTTATTGAGATGTTGTTGCTTAATTCTTAAATACATACTGACGTAGATCTGCATCGTATGCTTAACCCCTCACATTTCTTTATGTAGCAGCCTGTACGTAGTGTTTTTCTTAAATTTTACCTACGGCATCATGTTGTGAAAAAATATGAAAAGAAAATTCATTTATTTTGAGAATTTTACATTTAATGTCCTATAGGATCATTCGCGCAAACACACAATTGAGACTTCCCCAGAATAGCGGAGTACATAATTTATGGGACGAATACAATTCTGAAGAGATTAAAATATTTTGAAGTTTTCTTTTACTTCAGTCTGTTCTCCTTGGTTCTTTTTATCTGACACCTGCATTACCAGAAGTGTAACCAATATATTAAATTATTATTAAAGGTAATGCTTACGATAGTACAAAAATTAAGTTAAGTTAATAATATATATGCTTACGTTAAAAATGTATTAAAAATAAATATATTGATTGAAATGATGGAATTTAATGGGTTTGTTGGATATATTACGCAAATCTGCCTCCGAATGGAAGTGAATACCTTGCTTGTAAGAAGTCCTAGGTATTGTTACAAAATTCGCTTTTCTCCGATATCGAGGATTTTCGTTTTAAGAGAAATACACTTGCTCGTTTCCACCCCCAAGCTTCTTTATTTACAAACAATTTCTTTAAGGGTAGGATTATTTACATTTTACTTTGCCAATACTCTCGACTTCGCAACTCTAATATTCTTTTTCGACTCAAATGTTCTTGTCCGACTGACCCTGGCTTCCGCAAATAGTCTACTTATATACATTTTTACATGCGTATTACTATTACCTAATTTCATGGCTTCATTTATAATCCGTTAACCTGGTTTCCCGCTATTTGTTTTCCTCGGCTGGCAGCTGCATGACGCACCGCGAATGTGGGAAATTAGCTGGAATGAACTGAGTTTGGTATTTCCCTCTCTAGGGAATTAATTTCTTTTTTTTAGGAAAATCATTTAATTGGAATGAACTGGAGTTGGGATTTCCGTAACATTACTAAAGAAGAGGGCAAAAGTTAAAAGAAAATAATGAAATATAAAAATAAAAGAGCTTGACAGGTCAGAATTGCGTATTAAAAAAACAGTCTGATCAACTTTATCTCCGATATCAACAATTTAAACAAAGTCATATTTGATATTATGATGGGAATGAAAATGGAAATATTATAGGAATTGAAGAAAGGAACATATTAGTAAGACGCACCGACAATTATTTATTTAGTTCCGATTAATGAAAAGCTTGCCTCAAAGCAAAGATAATAATAACCAATTATTAAAAGAACTGTATACTCAAACAATATAAGTTGAAAGAAGAATTCCATAAAAGTCCGAATGGCGAATATTTACATGTCAGAAAGACATTATAGCGTTCAACAAGTCGAAAGGAATATTTCCAGAGTATTTCTAGTTTCTATTTTGATGTCTTAAAGTTTTGCCATTTCCGCAAAGCGCAAATTTGGTTTTGCGAATAAAGTCGCTAAGTACCTGTCTGTGTATTCAGAAGATAAGCAGACAAGGTAAAAATCGTCTTCATTGTTGGACCGGAATATGAATAATGAATTGACCTTTATTACCGATCTCGTTCTTATATAGTACCACGTGTTTGATAATATGCTTATGATGATAAAAATTTTAAGTGTGGGAAAATGCTTACGCTGGAAAAATAGAAATTTTAATGCTAGTAAAATAAAAATGTTTATGTTAGTAAAATGAGACGAATGCTTATGCTAGTGTTATAATGAATGCTTAGAATACAAAAATAATGCTTGATGGTAAAAAATGGACTATGGTGGAGAGATAACACTACAACATAGTTGAAATGGATTATGGTGGAGCGATAGCACTACGACAAAGTTGAAATTCAAGCCACGTTGCCTGTGGAAAGAAATGAGTAAACTGATAAAAAATTTCGCAAATAATTGCGAAATACAATGTATATTGCAATAAAAGAACTCAGACATACCAAAGAGAAACAGCAGGGGCGGGTTGACAAGTAAGTGTACTTAAAAGTGTGGCTTCCACATTAAACAACAATTTAATTTCACGTAGTAAAGCCAGTGGATTCCTTCATATTAGTCCGATCTCTACCCACAACCCTGTAAAGAAGAAACTGTGGATGAAAATCTTGTGAAAAGTCAGAGAAAAGTGTCGAAGGGTAAAACCCTTTTCCCTGGCCACATCGACAGCAAGTATATATAATCTTCCCATTTAATATATTCCTCACACAAAAACGTGTTTTTTGGTTTATCTTACAATTTTGATTAAATAAGGAGGCCTCCCATCCACAGAATACATGTTGAAGGGCACAAATCCATTGATTTTCCGTCAATGCGAAATGTGGTGGGGTGACTCACGATTCCCTCATATGGAAAAGTTCTTCGCAAAGTCCTTTTTAGAAAAAGAAATTTGTAAGACATACATCTCGGAGTTATTGGTCATTGAGTAAATAATGTATACATATTATATAATATAAGACATAAGTGGCTTTGGATATCCATTGAGGGAATAAAGCTAATCGATATTCATAGAGGCGCACTGCAAAGCTCGTTCAATTGTAGAATGAACAATAGATATTTTAGAAACATGGTCGAAAATTTTAGATAATAGAAAGAAGAGCTGTTATTGTCTTAAGAAAATTGCGAAGGGAACATTTTGTAAACGTGTGTGCTGCTTTATACAACGTCTGCATATTGCGTAAGGCAGTCCACAAGAAATTTAAGTCGACAAGCTTGTCAACAGCTTTAAAAAGAGTGATAAGAAAATTTGAAATGATATAAACCAAAATTTAATAAAAATAAATTAATTATCTCATTGTTGTTTAATTGTCACTCTCTTTTTTCTTAATATCTAACGTGATTTTTATAAGTTCTGCACCTACGTGATGTCTCGTTTTATCCATTCGGTGTTCTTCCTTATCCATTTTATGTATTGCTTCTGATATTTTCAACGACGGTCGTTTTATGTTGAGAATTCGCTAGAGTGTTGCCACCGTAAGTTTGCGGAGTTCTTCTCTTTTTTGAAGCGGCCATACAGCGTCATTTTCTGAAATGCAAGGTTCCGCCATTGGCTTGCTCATTGGTACCTGTATATCTTCTGTTCCGCTTATAGAGATGTTATGGAGGACTGGTTATTTTCAAGCACGAATGTTTTAACGGCTCCCAGGCGTTTCACTGCCGTGTTCAACCCAAAGTTCCTAGTAATATATTATATTTTGACTTTATGTGTTTTACATAAATTTCATTTGTCCATTTTCAAATTTTATGGTAACAACAGGTAAAAGTGTCGAAAATAATTCTTTTATTGTATTGTTTTTTCCAACATTTCGGAATTTCTGAGTAATCTCTCTAACCATTAGAGGATGCTCGTTCACGAGAACCATTAACGTTAATTGCGATTTTAATATCAAACTTGCTCGTAAATTGACCGCAGAGTACAGATACTCCAAGCAAAACTTCTTAAGTTACATCAATCGATACAGACAATCTGTTAAGAATGTATAACTCCTAGAAAGATGCTAAAACAATACCGGAAATCGAACAATTCATTTAAAATTTGGTCATTTTAAAGCCATAAAGTTTGAAATTCGTTAGAGGAACTGAGTTCACTAAGGAACTCTTAAAAATCATAGGCGAATTAAAAAATCTTTCACAACAGTTGCCGTGGGAGTGAGTATTTTTGCAGACACTTTTTCGTTGGCGCCAACCCTCTCCAGAATCTGGAATCGAAGAACAAGTGGCTTGTCTTGTTAAGCTTTTTTAGATGTAGCAGGTTACCTCAGCCTATTGACTTCCATGAAGGATCCCTTTGTCATGTCCTATGTGTCCCTAGTATTGGTAGCAGATATAGATCTCGTCTGTAAGACTAAAACGTGTTAGTCTGCATATCCCTCAAATTAAACTTCAGATGCCACATTTTCTCCGCAAATGATATGGCCTTCATGAAACTTATACTTTTGACAAGCTCTGAGCACTTACAGCAGCAGTTATTGTGGCTGCGGGTTGTCCGGCAACTTTTTCAAGCAATTTCACTGTTTGTGTTTTACTGTAATGCTCATGCTGAGAGTATTCATTGACTTCATATACCATGTAGTCGGTATCAAGCTGAATATTTTTTGCTTGTTTACGTGGTTCTTGAACCACGTCTTATTTCTCTTCTTAATTATTCGTGTTGTTTAAAAAATGTAATCAAGTGTGAGAGGAAGCTTTCGCTTGGATGGCAGCTGGCATATTTAATATTTCATCGTCATTGAGATTGTTTTTGCTTTTTTTTTGGGTCTGTCGAGAGCAGAGCTTGCTCCTTAATTGGGTTGTTTATCTTCCATTGTCTTGTGGAGTTTGTCACTTACAGTTGTAAAGAATTCCTTTCAGCAGGAAGGATGACATTTTTGAATTAGGGACACCCAGCGTCCCGCTGATAGATGGTCTTCCAAAAGTCTTCAAATTTCTTCCACTTTCTTTCAAAGAACTCTAGCATCTACCGCTCCTTCAAGTTCTCCTTCCAATTCCCTGCGCTTTTTTTTCAGCTTGCTGAAACACAAGCTTCTCAAAGGTTACCGTTATGTTGAACGAATTTGTGGTATAACTGACCATAGACAACGATACCGCAAGTTACATAATCCAGACTTTGAAATGTGTCGTCGTTCTTTATATTAACTTGCTTAAGTTGCATTTTGGGGCACACTTCAAGCTGTTTATATTTCTGGAAGTACACAAACACAAAAATGCAAGTGCATGATTTTTATCATATCTGTTCATCGCAGTACGTAGCAAAATAATTCTATATTAGTTTGTGGAAATTGTAATTTACAATTTATCTTTTTAGCAATAAAACTTCGTCTTTGTGAAACTACATTGATCGTTATTTTGTGCAGTTTCTTTCAAGTGTTGGAAGAAACAACTTGGTACGATCAGACGTAACGTTTGGTCGACTCATATCAACGAATTAGATATCTTGAGCATTGCTCAAAGACTCCAAAACGCCATTGACCATTTTATTCACAATATCGCCGATAGAATACTCGATGTCACTCTTCTATGCATCTGCATTGTCCTTCGTAAATTCTTAATCATTAGGTATTGAACTTTTTCGTTCGACCTTCTAATATATATGATGGAGCCTAAAGAATATACCTAAGGAATCCAAGGCGCTTAGGGTTAGTTTTCATGCCTCATTGCTACCCTGGAATAATTTTCGTCACAAAAGTTTAAAGAGTTAAAGGGGTTAAGGTTAAAGCTTGCCAATCAGAGGATTTCTTATATGGAATGGCTTCCAAAATTTATAAAGATATCTTGGTTTATTTAAGTAATAATGTTGTTCCGTTCTATCTATACACTACACCACTTGTGGTACATGGTATATTAAGCTTATGCAGACATACGTAACACGCATCATATGTAACACATCAACATTTTTCACATTAATTATAGCCTTTTTAGTGTGTATACTAATACGTATATGTGAATCCGCAGGAATTGACTCCAACTTGCAGATGGTTAATTCGAAAATTTCAAATTCTACTATCTCCAACCGCTATCTCGTTCTTCAGGTGCTTTTTTAAGCCCAATAAAAAGCTGGCCACTGTTGTCTTTGACTTCATTGTTTTCTCTTGCAGCCTCGAAAATTGTTGAAAAATGCTGCTTTGTTAACACCATTTCGTTATCCAATCCCTTCATATAGTCCCCAACAAACCACAAATTAAATTTCACGGAGCTAAATTCATCTAATTTAGTTTGAATTTGCTCGTATATATATGTTCGGATATCATGTAAAAACTTGTCGATCGGTATCTCATCGCTCAAGTTGCTAACAATTTTGTATTGTATTGCCTTCTCCCTGTGCTTATTGGTTCTGTATTTTGATTTCATCATAAAAACTTCGCACGGGGTGCAATACACCTTACTAGTAAGAACTTTCGCCTTGGTACTGGGTTCAAAGAATCCTTTACGTGTAGTGGCGTTGCTTAGAGACGGGCCGTCGTTTGTTTTGAAGATAGTAGATTCGTTTTCGTTAAATGCTCTTTCACAGAGTGTTGCTAACTTTTCACACAGAGGCGTATGGAACAATTCGCGTTGAGCCACAATCACGCCACACAAATTGCACCTTGTACGCCGGACACAAATTGTTCCTTCAAGCAAAGAATCAGCTTCCTGCAAACCCAGCTGACAGGCCCTCTCCCAGTAAACCTTCATTACTATCAGTTGTATATGGATGGGACGCAATTTTGACAACCAAAGAAAAGGTCCTTTTTTCTGCGGGCTGAAATTCGCGTCGACGTTCGCCCGAACAAATACTACTTACAAAAGTGTACAGAAACGAGCACCTTACACGAACTATACAGGCAACTACACATAAGGGTTGACTTTTTACTCACTCTATAAAGAATGTCAACGTATCAATCACAGATAATAACTTATACTCCTATCACATAAGGATAAATTCGTACGATCTAGAGAACTTAGTGCACAGCACTTTGCAATAACTATGTTTAGGCAAAAAAAGCGAATACACGTAGCTATTAAGTTTTAGATGTAAGCCTAGCTTTTAGGCATGTATGTAGCTTTAGACTTAAGTAAAAAAGAAACATAAAAGAAATCCCTTTACTGTCATTTCTGTTTTTTGGGGGTAATTTAGCATAATATAAATATTGATGTTTAATAATAAAAGAGTTAAATTTTACCGCAATAAATACTATATTATTAGAAAAGTATAAATTATGTTAACAAAATTATGTCATTGTAATACTTAAACCGAAATACTAAAGTTGAACTGGACTAAATAAATTTCAGTTTGAACTTAAAGGTAAATTCAGTCGAGTCAAGAGCGTGGAATTGCACTATTTGAAAGGACAAGAGCCTATAGAGCACTAAAGCGTTGTCGACGTAAATTCCTGTAAATAATTTGCAAATAGAATTGTGAATCAAAACATAAAATCACAAAAGACAGATTTACGATACCATATTACGTTATTAATAAACCGGTACCTCTAAATTCCAATGTTACCTATCTTTTAGAAATTTCAACGTATACATTATTTATAGATCTTAATTTTGTTTATATTAAAAAAAAGATGGCAATTTCCCAAATATTTGTTCTTCTTGAATTGTAATTGGTTCGTATTATTCTCCGATCGTGTTTTCTGCGCTTTCAATCGGACAGAATTGTACCTTGAGACTAGGGCACCTGATGGCTGGCATAGCAGCAAAGTGGAGAGCTGATAGAATATCCGAAGAGTAACGCTGGAGAAACAGAGAGAAACAAGTATCAGTCGAGAAGTAGTAGTTGGCGGGTAAGATTGCAGTCGTTAACTGGCCGTCGGCGATTCAAGTTGTAAGATCGGTTGTTCAGGAGGCGGGTAAAGTTTAAAGTCGCACAGTCGTTAAGTAGAGTCAAGTTGTAAAATAGTACAGTCGTCAAAGCTTTTGCTTACTTTTTCATTATTATTTTTTTTATTTAATTACCTGTGAGTTTGAGTTACTTTTTAATCAACATTCGTATAATATCTGTAACATTAATACAGTGATATCAAAATCCTTCACATCTATAAATTCAGTGACAAAAAGAAAAAGCCAAATATGCGTCAAATCAATACGCGCATGCTTGTTGACACTTGTTGTAAGCGGAGTGGTCAGAAATAATATATAAGTTAGTTAATCGTAAATTAGTTTTCTTTCACACTCAAAAAACTAAATGTTTCTTCAGGGCCAGTAACTTTCATTTACCAAATGTTAGGGGTCCAAACTGAACAACTCGCTCCACTTTCCTTAATTGCCATATCTGCTGCAGTTCTGTTCTATTGAATTGAATTTCCTACTCCTCCCGACGTTGAATTTATTGGCATTCGAACAAAAATTTCCAATGAGCAGTTATACGTAATTTGCTCCTATATTGCCCCAAATGCGGAGACATTTCTCTATTTATAAGATACATGCTGCCCTCATTTGTAAGGTGCCCGAAAAGTCTAATTCTATTGATATAGTCATAGCGTTAGGGGATTTCGATTTGCTACAAACTGCTTGGCGTTGTAGTGGCCAACTTCCTCCAATGAACATTATGATTTTAATAAAACCAATATTTTACTGCTCAAATCGCATCTTTCACACACTACGTTCCATTTCTTTGCTGGGAATATTGAAACCCCTCCATCATCGTTGTATAATGCATTAAACCTCGCTATTTTGGCATCCGTTCCGATCAAGCAACCTCGGCCTCGAAGCAGAGAGTTTGGCATGGTTTAACAAGAGAGAAAAAGGAACTTTTCAAAGAATTTATGAAAAGTGGTTCTGCTTATGACTACTTCGATTATTCTGCTGCAAGAAATCGTTTTAATTACTTCAACGACTAATATTAATGCAGATCCTCCATGCTTGTTCATTCTAAATGTTTTTATAAGTTTGTTAACTCAAAATGAAAAATCTCCATATATCCTTCGTATGTTTCTTTCAATGGCTCCGAGTCCTCTGATGATATCGAAACCTGAAATCTCGTTGCTGAATACTTCTGACGAAATTTATGAACGCTGAGTCCGAGTTAATTGTTAATTATCTGCATTTTATCACTCATCCGGTTTCGATTCCTAAGTTGATCATTTAAGAAAACGGTGTTTTAGATGGTTTGGGGTCTATACAATACAGCTGTGCGCCTGGCCTGATGGCATTCCATCCGATATACTCAAATTGTGCTCTGATGAGCTATGTGGTGCTATTTCAATGATTTTTAATCACACCTTAAAATCAGGTGTTTTCCCTTTGTGTTGGAAGAGTAGTCTCCTTATTCCGTTTCACAATTGTGCAAATAGATATCACGTTGAGAACTATAGAGGCATCGCCAAGTCGAGTGTCTTACCTAAATTGTTTGACCGAATTTTTACTCAGCATTTAGCTTTTGCTATCAAATCTTTACTTTCATCATCTATCCAAACTATCCACCGCTTATATCGAAATATACTTTCCATGTTTTCAAGGCTTTTTCTAGTGGCTCTCTACTGCTTTTAGTGAAGCGTTTGACTTAGTTACCCATAACTTATTGATTCTCAAACTCTAAACATTTGGCTTCCCTTTTTACTAAGTGAAATTGACAAGCTCTTATCTGTATAACAGATCATTCAGAATTCTGTTTAACTTTATCAGCTCGGATGAATTTGCCGCGACGTGTGGCGTCCCTTAGGACCCTTTTTTTTTAATTTATACATTAGTGATCTCTCCTCGGTGATTATGTCCAGCCAGATCTCAATGTCCGCTGACGATGTTGAAGTGTTTTCGTCCTTCTCCTTGGAATCGCGATCGTATCAGCTTCAAATTGACTTAAATAATTTGGTTAGATGGTGGTCGTCAAATTTTATGAAATTAAATCTAAACAGATGTCAGAAGCTTTTTTTCTCAAGGAGGAAATCATTCAATACTGACTGTTTCATCGATTCACCCAAGTTGGAAAACAAAGATTCGTTCACCGATTTAGGGGCTCCATTCGACCAAGGATTACTTTTTACGCTAGGTTTCATTAAGAGCTGGCAAAGAGCTTAAAAATCCTTACATTACAAAAAGGCTACACATGTGCTTAGTTAGACCAATACTTGAGTATGCCTGTGTCGCATGGTCCGATGTTATGTAGCTTTAATTGAATCCATTCAAAAGCAATTCTTGCTGCTTGCCCTTAGGAATTTGGTTTGGGACCGCTTATCTTTCTGCCTCCTTATGAAAGTAGGTTGCGTCCGTTATTCCTACCGTCACTTAAGAAACGTAGATTTATTATTGGTGTTTTCTTCTTAATTGAGTTAATTAATAGCGGTTAATGGTCGCCCACATTGCTTAGTGAAATAAGTTTTAATGTCTCTAATCGCTTCCCTAGATGTTTTAAGTTTAGTCAATGTAAATATAATTATGAGCTGTTTAATCCGTTCAGAGTTGTTTCCAGAAACCTAAATCATGTTTGTCACTTAATCTCAATATGGGATTTTTTAAACTTTATCAAAACATCTATGCTTAATGCGTGCGATTTGCCTATGTCGTATACAAACTAACTTGCAAGATTAACATCTCGCTATGATTCGAAAATAAACTGATGTTTACTGTTATCGGTGGCCAAGCTTATGCATGTTCAAAATGGCTTAGCCTTGCAACTTGATTCTGTGCTGGTTGTGGGTGTCCCTCTGTGCTAGTTGTGTACATATTTTTTTCTTTCCTATATACTTTATATCAGTTTTTAATAATAATTAGTATAAGATTTACTTCTAAGGGTCAATTGAATAATAGTACCGTGTACCACTTGTGGGACAGTGTAAGTTAAGTTTGCTCGAACGCATGTAACGCCCAGAAGGATTTTTGATAGACCCCGCTTTCATTATACCTATCGATTCGAAATGAATTTCTGTTCGAGGCCGAGTGGTACAGAACTGTTGCGCGTTTTCGCCGGCTTAATCGAAGTATGTAGACAAATTTCGACATTAAAGCAATTGGCCAATGTCAAGCATTTGGACTGCTATAAGCGATATGAGGAGTGGCGGAATTGTATAAAAATCACGTGATGTGATTGCACGATAGTGCTCTGGTCCGAAAACAGACTGCTAAAGAAAGTGCTCGGGATATTCAGACCAGACACAAAAAAATCTCGTCAAAACGGTTAGGTTGACAGGACAGAGCCAGTCGATTAACGTCCACGCCTAAATGCCAGAAACAAAATGATGAGTCAGATATATCACGCATGAAGTTAGTATGTTCAATAAGTAAATGTTCACATCACGTATGTAGGAATATGTTATAAAAATGTTCTGTAAGGTTACTTTATATATATAAAAAAGCACGAAGAAGAAGACGACGCTAAAACGATCAAGACACCATCATTTCTTTCATTTCTGTCAGATCTATGCAGTACTTATATCTCATGTCAAATTTGAAAATGTGTTTAAATTTTCGTGAAAATAACCTCGAATGTTTGCAAGCACCTAAAAGCTTTCAAAGGGCAGAACTATAAATTCTTGAAAAAGATTAATAAATATAGTACTTTTTATCCAGTTTTTATGTCACTTTATCACATGCTGTAATAAGTTTATGCTCGATTCTTCTTTAGTTTCTTTAGAGAAAATCTTATGTGGAAATTATTACCTAAATAAATTTTTTATATATTTTGGCCTTGACACGGGGTTTATGCACGTAGAACCTTTGTACTTACTTCAATTTCTAATCGCTTCCGCAGAAAACAGGAAAAAACTTTGATTAGTATTTTTTGCTTGAATTTTTTTCTCAAATTTTATTGTATCGCATGCACAAAAAATTAATGAATGTATTAGTAGATAAATTTGTTTGCCGGTTGCTATTCCTCTTCGCATTCATTCATTATATATGCCAATTATTTTATATACAAACATGTATGTTTTATTACGTTAAGCATGGTATGATGTACACTTTCTATTATACAGTAATATAAACGCTGTATAAGGGGTTAAATATTATTAGAGAGATTCGATAAGTCCTAAGTTATTTCAAAGATCTATGTATCTGCTACTAAGGGAGAATATATCTCAGATAAACGCGTCGTAGTTCCTGATTAAGTCCATCATTTAGTCTGCAATCATTAATAAAGAAATTTAAACATAGCCATGCCTGCGACCTTTCCGATCAATTTCACAACTCTAACCAACGTAAACTTTGAATATAGGGACCTTAAGTCCACAGGACGAGTGAGAAGACTTGGACGCGATACGCTTACAGCCAAATTCCAAATCTTTCCTGCGAATATCTTTAAAGCTATGTAGGCTGTGTACTTGAAATCAAACAGCGAATACATTTCTATCAGAAATGGTTCTAATGGGCCTGTTGACCTTAAGAAAACAAATTCGCTTTAGAGCAAAGGTTTTTATACCTTGTTATATAATATAAACAAATATACATAACGTGTATAATCTAACTAAACGAAATACGTTTTAATGACAATTCATTTGAAAAATTTCACATAAACATACTTTTTTAAATTAAATTAATTATTCCTTTTTTGTATACATGTCAGACGTAGCAAATCTCTCACACATTTTACCGCTAATGTTCACTAATGGTAAGTATTAATACCGTTTTTTTATATGTAAATATTTTTCATCAAACTTTAACATGCAAGTACAGAAAAAGAAATAAAAATCAATCCTGTTCTTCATTGTCATTTAATACACAATTTATCTAAAGCTTAAAAACTAAGTTAAATATTTAATAATTCTTTGTAATTTTTACTTTCTACTTCTTATCTTTTTATTTTTGTTAATTTGTACATTAAAACATTTTATATTTTAAATGCATTTTTGAAGCAAAAAGATTCGTTTTTGTTTTAATCGGTAGAAATCTTTCAGAACGAAGACTTTGTGAATCATGGCAAATTATTAGCAAATTTTGTTAAGGCGGCGGGGTTACTTCTTTATAGGAGTTGGAAATGTTTTTCAAGTGTTCCTTTAGACAATAGATGTCTCTTAGAGAGAAAGTTAGACAAAAAATATTATTTAAGTCGTTTTTTAAGGTTGTTCAGCAAAAATATCAGTCAATAATTTTCATGTTTTTTTTTTTTTTTTTTTTTTTAGTTACAGTCGTGTATATATATAATGCTTCGTACTTTTTATTTCTTTCGTGTTAGTTAATGACTCTCCTTTATGAATTATTTACAATTAAGATAAGGATATTAGTCTAAAAAACTTTGCAATTGATATAAAAATTAGTTAACTATATTTTAACAAACAAATTGCAGATTTAAAAAGGCGAAAAAATGTCGTGGGACGTTTATGCGTCCATTTTAGTTTGCCAAAACATCTCTCTTCTCTTTTAGGAGTGAACAAAATCTTTTCACTAAAAATGTTTTATTCTCTTTTGTCGCGGATCCACCGTCATTTAACGCTTTTGCTTAGCATAACGAATGAAACGTAGAACTGCTACCTTTCGTCTACATAGCGTTGGTGCATTAACTCTATGATATTTCTTCAAAGAATGGTATAGAGAAAAAAAAGACTGAGGCTCTTCTATAGCTTCGTATACGTTTCAAGCTAACAGTTAGATTTGTTTTTTCGTTTGGAACGCCTTTTGTTGTAAAGCATCGGTATAACGTACACACTCTTGATGGGCCTAAAGTTTAAGATTTATTTTATCCTATTCGCTTTTCGGTTAGTGTGCTTGCTGTTTGACTGTTTGCAGTCGGGAAAATTGACATTAGAGAACTAAAGCTTGACAAAGACACTTTTAGTTAAAGGCTACAAATTCCAAGGCGAGGATAATTTTATTATCTGTTTGTTTTTCTAACCTTGCCTGTCCCTCTAATGTAACCTATGCCTACATAATTCAAACAATCATAAATGCATGATGTTTAGCAAACGTTTCCAGTTTTAAAAGGTAAGCTTTTAATGTTCTCTTTCACATGGCTATTTATGGTCGTTATGGCCGTTCGCGGAAGTTCGTTTGTTTTTTTTAAATAAAAACGTTAAGCGTACAGTTGGAGTTAACTAGCTGACTTCAGTCAAAGGTGAAAGGTTTGGAGTGCTTCTCTTATGGGATTGGATCAAATACTCTTTCTATTATTGTGTAGTCAGTTAGTGTAGATGCTGAAGAGCACGGATTCTTTTATGTGAAACAAAAGTCGCTTATCAGTTACGTTTGAATGAATTTCGTCAGAAAAATGGCCAACAAAATCTAACCATTAATACTCTAAGGTTTTTTTTTGTTGATTTGATGTAACAAGCTCTTATAAATCAATGCACATACAGCTGCTACAATCAACTGTCTCCAAGATTATATTATTGGTACACGATGTTTGGTTGTTCTGTTCATAATAAACCTATCCATAATGCGATAAGTTGATAGCGCGAACGCTGATAGATGCATATCAAACTATGTAAATTGTTGTGTACTGATCAACAGTTTAGATGCTATCTAAGTGGCCAGTCCTCATATTATTCATTTTCTTCCATTTTCTTGATTCTCTTCTAATTTGCCGTAATGCTTACGGTTCATGGCATCGCCATCCTCTGGTAAGCATTCTACTGAATGCTTTAGGCGTTTTGGAAATAAAAGAATTTGGCGTAAAGCTTGGGAAGTTGTCAGTTTTGTTAGTGGTATTGGAGGAGCTTGAGGTTTTTGATGTGGTTTGTGTACATGCAACTGATGCACAAAACTTTGACTTAAAGTCGACCCTCGTAAAAAGTTTTGCTTTTGTTTATCATCACGTTCACCTCCTTCAACCTCACGTAACAAATGACCACTGGGAGGAGCAACACGAGGGATATGGTCAGTGTTCTCAATTGGTCCTCGATGATCCATTTTTGCGACTGAAGTGGATATAAGTTTAGTTGAAGGCGACGAACTTTTTAAGCATTTAATAAACTGATTAAATGGAAGAGATTTATGCTTACTTATATTAATAGAAGAATGACCTGAGGAAGTTATATTATCTTTAGGGGGAAGGGAAAAAGGTTTCTTAAATTGTTCAAATTTTCTACCGGTTTCGCTTTCGCGAAATTTTTCCACTCTCCGAGTTTCTAAATCTTCACATTCTTCTTCATCCTCCTCTAAATCGCCGTAATTTGCTAAAACCTCTTCAAAAGCTTTAGTAACTATTTGTGAAGCTTCACTTTGTTGACTGTGGGATTCTGTCTCCGGTAAATGAGTTTTTGCGTTACAAATGTAATTCTTACGGTAATCGTTATCAATATTTTTGTAATAAACTTCGGAATTGGAGGTGGAAGAGTGTATCGAGTCATGAATGTTTTTGTGCTTAAAATTAACAGATAATTGCTTTTGATATAAGGACGATGATCGTTGCAAATGCTCTTGATGTAGTAGTATATGTTGTATTAGTTTTTGCCGTGAATCATGGGACTTCTTCTTGAGTTGTTGTAATTTTTTATTACTGGTGCCGTTAAATGTTAAAACTCCACGGTTGTAAGAAGTAGGGGTGGACTCGTTGCTATTAGCGACTTCAAGTAAATACTCACTGTGTTCACGTTTGCGTTGTGCCCGCTGGCGTTCTGTAATCTCGCGCTGCAAGGCCATAGTCTCAAAAGTATGTACCACGCTACCCACATGACTGCTTATTTCTGGTATACCTAAATCACCGCTAAACATATCACGTTGATGCCGGTGATAAGGAGTTAACAGTTCACCACCACTGGACCGCTTTTTCATTGTGTGCACAACACAAGGTTTATTGTAAAGCGTAGAAGAAACAATCGTTGGAAATTGTGAGCGTCTTTTTTGTGGATATTTCTCAACAAATTCTGCTGCTTCTTGGTGCCACAACAAATTACCCAAATTGTCAAAGGTACTATTCAGCACAGTGGTGGTAATATTGGTAGGCTAAAGTGGACAGTGTGTTTCGAGTATTATTGAGTTGGTATGACGTGTTGTATTGTATGTTTTTATAATTGAGAGTAAAAGTGAACGTAGGTTTACACAGGACATAAAATTGAGAAAAAAGAAATAAAAATCAATATTAACAAAGCACTTTCTTATTGCACTGTTTTCGTCCTAAATATCAAAGTGAGATTATAATTAATTTTAGTTATATTCTAGGCTCGTATTGTTATTACTAATCGAGAAAATAAATATTTTTTTAAATACAATTTTTTTTACGTACAAACCACTCTTATAATATCGTTGGAAATATGAAAAAGTATAGTAAAAACTCAATCAGAGTTCTCGCAAGTTTAACTTATTGTACGCAGAAGGAGGATGTTAGTTGGAAAGAGCACCTGTTCATTAAAATTTTTTGTTTTAATCTTTATCAGTTGCTATATAGGAAAATAAAAATTGCTTAAAACGATAGTTAATTTTAAGATTTTAAAGAGATTAGTAAATGAAACAGAAACACTTCTGCAAAAAAATATTAAAATTTGAAAAAAGTTTAGTGCAAAAATTTCCAAAAGTAATCATGGTCTTCAATTCTACGAATGCATTTCAATAACATTGTTCCAAATAAAACTCACATCGTCGACTCTAATCGAAAATTGACGCTTAGCGATAGGAAGCCACATCTCAAGATCCTACTGCATTGAAAAAGCTTATATTTCTTGAACTTTGTTTTGAAATGGAGTTAATCGAGCTTTAACAAATTCAATTAACTTTTCTATTACTCTTTCTTACCATATTGCGTCGCATCTAAACTTTCACATCCCTATATATGAGAGCAAGCAACGCAGCACAAAGCATGTGAAGGCCAGATTTTGATAATTGTAGTAACCGCAAAGCAGTGCAAAGAAAATAAAAAGGCAAAGGTTTGTTTTATTAATACAATATCGATTTTTCATTTGATGAAGCTTCTTCTGTGTTGAGAGTAGAGAGTAGAGAGTGTAGCATTGAAGCTCTTATGTTATGTCTCTCGAAACGATCGAGCTATCATTTAGGAAGAGGAATACACGTTGCTTTTACCCTTCTTCCACAGTGGAACCATCGTTTCAGTGGAAAATTGCGAGAGAACCTTTACATATCCGCTTACCGTCTTATTTCAAAGCCACAGAAAACGTTGTAAAGCGAGGGCATCCGACTACGGTAGTTTCAAAGAGTTCCGAAATTAATGCAAAAATTGTCATTACCGGCGGACTATAATGTAAAAGTGTATTTTGAAATTCTTACACTTCCGTTTGCGATGGTAGTTAGTCAAAATTAATATTGTTTTCGTACTTATTCGTGTCCTTACGTACTTTGCATAAATCTTTTACTCTCTTTTTCAGATATTTTATATCGAGCCAGTTGTGTTAACCTTAGTTGAATCTACTGTAAAAAGTGAACTACTTATCTCTTGTTTGCTAACATAACACACATAAATTTTTTACCAAACACTGCAAAGAAAAAACAAACTGAATCGAGGAAACTAATAACTGGCTTTTCTCAACTCTTGGTTAATTACTTGACTAAAAATACAATGCGTGTCTGTGTATATTTTATGCCCTTCTTTCTACCGCAGAATCCAGCCATTATTGATTATTTCGCATTTTTTTTTCTCATTTATTCATTTAATTGTCTTTCTTTTTCTGGTTAATGGAAAACATAACTCGTGTTATGATTTTCATGCGTACGTGCGTATTTGCTGTTGTTACTGTTTGTTGGTGGAGTATAACTTAACAATATGTACATAAATCCATATATTGTTTATCACTGATAGCCGGAGTCAATTTTTTGTTTTTTTCGTTTTGCTACTGCAGATTGTATTGTTTTTTTTTTGTGCTACATTGGGTTTCATAAAACATTCATTGAATTGTTGTTGAATAATTGGTTTGCAATTTGGTTAATAATAATGACAGAAAATTAATAATATTTATTTTATTATATGGAAATTTTATTGTTTGCATTATAGCCGTTGTTGCTGTTGTAATTACTGCCATTATAATATATGCACATACATAGTTCTTCTCTTCGCGTCAATAAATATTTATTGACAGTTTGTTTATTGATATCTATAAAAGATTTTTGACATTATGCATTTCCTCATACGTTTACAATGTCCGGGTGTAGAAGTCCTTTATATGTTATCGAAAGTACATATTATTTTAGATAGTTTTCAAGCTAAATTCTTACGATATGGTTTCTAATGCATTTTTTACTATAAGTTTGTGACACACATTATAGATGATAAAGAGGAAAGAAAGAAATAATAACAATGTTGTCTAGTTTGCAGTGGAAGTAGCGTAAATCTTTTATTCTTCCGCTCAGGCGAAGTGCAAATCGAGATCATTATCGAGGAAGGTAAAACATAGAGAGCGACCGGGAAACGCAGTGAGAATCTTGGAAAGCAAAAAGACGAACAAAAAAGCGAACTCGAATAGAGAACAATTTTATCGATTGTTTCTTAAAAAAGAAAATTTCGAGTTTTTGAATTTATTAAATTAATCCAAATAGTAAGAGTTATTGGTTTCTGCTGAACAACTCTTATGAATTATCATTAGTTAATTAAAAGGTAAGGTTATATCGGTTAAAGTTTATAAGTATATATATATTGTACAGTATATGTACCAATATTTATATATAATAATCAAGGAAACTTCACCTGCAGTGGAAATGCCGTGTACTTTATTTTTATAGAAAGTTCGTGAGAGTTTGATTCGCGATAATTACCGATTCGTAAAACGTTTTCAGTCTATAAGAATTATTACATTTATATATAAAAGTTATACAGCCGTGACAAGTTGTAATAATAATTACGAATTGTAGCTTTGTGATCTTTGAAAAGTATTGATCATTATTATATAGTGTGCATGTACTTGGGGTCTATCCATGTTTTCGCCGTTTTTAATTTTTGCATTGCACAATGAAAAAGTGGCCTCGATATTTGCTCAACATAGTGCACAGTATAATATTCCTTCTAATCTTTTGCGAAAAAAAAAAAAAGAATTCGATTTTTCGATTTTTTTCCATATACAAACAGATAGCAATACCTTTCCTTTTTTTTATTTTCATAAATATGTAAATGAAATGTAAAATCATATTGTGTTTGAAACACGAACCATACGATATTGTTTTGTTTTCATGGATATACCATTGTTTTGTTTTTCAAAAAGGACGTACGCAGAAACTCTATGTTCAACCATATTCAACTGTATATAAATACACGCACCCAGTTTCATTTTGACGGTTCCTGTGTCATACAAAAAGCATAACGCAATTATTTTGTTAAGCGCGTATATTAGTCGTCGCTGTGTCTATGTAAATTATTAATTTTGATTAAATATTAACGCAATACGGACAAAAGTGCGAAGTGGTATTTGTCATAAATAGAATAAAAGGAATAAAATTATTGATTATTAATAATCGTCGAAAAGGAATTTTAATAAACGTGAAACATTTTACTGTCCGCTCTTGACAAACACAATAAAAATGGCTTTTGCAAAAACTCGCAAGTTCAAATAATTGTAAAGCTTGCAACCTTAAACTGAATCCTTTTTGAATATGCTTGGGTCATTGGAATCGACTATTCATGAACGACTATATATAATATTTAATCAGTTTTATCAAGTGATCTAATCAGGGTTGATTGTTGTTGTGTTGCATTTCATTCCTACTCTTAGAGAGAATTTGGGGCGCTATTGAAAGCAACATGATTCATCGAGTACAATAGCGTTACCTTGAAACATCGTAACTTTGCTATCGTTGACGGCGTTGTGGTGAATTTCTATATCCGGGTAATAAAGTGGCATTTGGTCAGAAGACGTTTGCTGATATCGTTAACGCAAAATGCTGTGCCAAATGTGAGGAGCGGTGGCGTAAGGATCGATGAGATTGACGATCGAGTATTGGAGACAAAAATGGAGCATATTACTTGTCTTGTAATGTGTCGGGATTTTAACGCATTTAACTTAATGTTTACTTTTTTATTTGTCTTTATAAATTTAAAAATAATCCATTTTAGTATTTTTAATTTGCCAGTATGTTGGGCAAGATTTTAATGGGTTTGCTACAGTAGACAAAAGCAAAGTTAAAAAAGCTAAACTTAGGTCCTATGAGACGACGAACTACGATTTCACAGACGAATACACATACTTAATGTCGGATGTATTACAGTAGATGACTAGTCGGACGGACAAGAGATGGGTTAGGGACGAATACCTGACATATAATAGACGAAACTTTTTCGTCAATGCGTGTTTTGCTTAGTAGTTTTTTATATTTAAATATTTCCAAGGTCAGTCAAGCAAAGTTTATCAACATCATATTAACATGTTAAAAAACTTCGCCAAATTTAATAGGAAGTATTCGGTAATTTTTTCGATGTCTTTGAAGATTCTCGAAATTCTTTAAGCTGTTGAAAAATTAATCACTTACGATTACAAGCAGACGTTCTTCATTGTTTTTTTCAGTTTAAAGTAAACTGAAGTAAAGCAGGCATCAATTTGGTTTATGAGTTTGAAATTAATTATCAATTGTTATCCGCGAGAATTGTTGTTTAAAAATTTATGAAAGATTATGAAACATTAAAGTGCAAAGTGCTAATGGTTAAGATTAATATTTTTCTTTTAAATTTTTTAATGACCCAAATGGTATTCAATTGATTTTATGTCCATAAAAAATTTTTTAAAAGCAAAATTTATTATAATTTATATTCATATTCCGTGTTCCATATTCGGAACGATTTATATATGTTGATTAGTTTAAAAGTAGAAATATTTTATTAATTTTCAACGATTACTACTAAACTTTATCGAGAACTACCCAACTTTACTGAACAATATTAACTTTGTTCAAAAACAAAGTTAAATAAATCTTCATTGTTTGGAACTATAACGTCTTAAAAGTCTTTATAATCAATTACCCACACAATAGTATTTGGGTTATCTGTCCTGTTTCCATTCGACGGATGTACATGCAAGTTAATGCCACTAATGCTACATTGAAAGGAATTTTGCGAATCGCTCATGGAACTGTACGAGAATTTTACTATACTTTTTCTTCGAGACTTTACAGATTAGACAGGTTGGTTGGCTTATTATGATAACATACATACATACATCATACATCACACATGTATACATCAATGACTGCTTATGTATGTTTGTATATAGGTTTTTTTGTTAATAAATGTTAATAAATTCTTTCGTATTGGATTTCTGTGTTTTCTTTTTATAAATAATTTTACATTAAATATTAGATAAATGTCTATATAGAGACCTTTTTTCTGTTCTTCATTTAAAGACTTAAATGCTGTACATAATTCGAGTATTAATTGTTCCTTCTTTCAATTAAATCTCTTTGCGGGCAATTCAAGGAATTATTTCCTTTTTATTTTTTTCTATTGAACGTACTTTACTTTCAATATTTAGTAATTGCTTTAATATTAAATTGTTGAGTTCGTCATTTGAACGCGTTTCAAGGCTGTCGGTTACAAATGCATCGGATATTGTAATAAATTACTGCATTTAGATTATACGACTGTTCTTAGTGTTTATGACGAAGTGCAATAACATCACCAGAAAAAGTCTATTGAGTTTTAGTACAGATAAGATGTTAACTGAATTAATTCGTGTGGAAAGCGGTTTCCCGTTTAGACGTCAGTGCTTTGAGGCCCAATTTGAAATATTTCTTTTTTTATTGATTATTATGGATTATAAATGACAGTTAACTGTCTATAGACATAAGTTTTCCTAAGGAAAAGAAGGCGACATCATGGGCGTAGTTTTGACGAAATGTATCTTTTTAAATGAATAGCGAAGGATTGCCATTAAGTTGCTCACAGAATGCGTTTTAGATAATAAATTTGGATTTGCCATCTATGTTATATCCGACTGTCATAGTTGGATGGACTTTCGACCAGACATTATATTCTAGACATTGGTGTGCACTATTCGGTTTTGCAAAATTAGAAAAATCTAACGGCCGCCAAAAAATTTTCGCTTTGTTTATCTATTTAGCATATATTCAAATTTCGGAAAAATATTTAAGAATGGTGGCGCTCTAGTCATTCTTACGAGGCGCTTTTAACATAAGATGCACTGCAGCACGTAGCCCAAAGGGGACAGATAAATGTTTAGCTTAACTTATCGAAAACTTGTTCGACTTTTTTAATGCTTTGTGAAATTGAAAAAATTAAAATTTGGTTGAGTTATGCTGCGTGCCGGTCTCGAAAATTGTATTTGAAGAAAAACGCGCATTATTCGTTTTCCTTGATGATTTATTGTTCGAAAGTGACTCTTCTGGTGCGTCTGTCAAACAGAATCACTTACACTTTACATGAGCTGAAACGACGGCAAGAAAATATAATATGTATTTCCGTAGCCGGATTAAAAACTAGCTCTAAAAACTTCATCCCAACCTGTCAATTTCTTCGAAATTGAAAGCTTCGAAATCGCTCTCAGCCTCATACCGACTTTTAAATGCCCATGAAACTTCCCAAAGACATCTGTTAGCGTACTAGAGGAGCTAGATATCAACAGCCAAGACGTTAGGCTGCAATTTCCCCGTAGAGAATTGTTGTGCAGGTATTCTTGGCAAAGATTTATATGCGTGTAATGAGTTTTAAGCCAATAAAACAATTTTTGTTTCTAAAATATGTATTCTGGG
The DNA here is from genome assembly GCA_000688715.1 of Glossina pallidipes. Lineage (NCBI taxonomy): Eukaryota > Metazoa > Arthropoda > Insecta > Diptera > Glossinidae > Glossina > Glossina pallidipes. The sequence goes on from KK499827.1 coordinate 61,122, forward strand.
GGCTTAGCCTTTAATTTAAATAAAAAAAGCTACATTTCTGATTAGCCTAAACGTGCAAATTGATTTGAAAAGTATTTGCCTTGTCACTTGTTTCTTTTGAATGAGCGAATTGATTTTTTGTAGTTAAAGTCGAAAGGTGTATTGCTAAATATACTCCTGAAGGTCTTGCACTCGAGACTTATCGAAATTGTGCGGTGCTATTATAATGGGCAGGTAAGTGAGCAAGAGAAATATATTATTGGGATATTTACAAACAATGACTTTCTCAATAAATTCCGCTTCGAATGTACTGCTTTTAAGAGCTATGTCTAAATAAACCCTTGCTGACTATTTTTTATTATTCCTGTTTACTATTTTTATTCTTTTTAATTTGTTATTGAATTACTTATTTATTTAATTTAAAATAAATGCGATTTAATGTAGTATTTTCTTTGTTGTTTTTAATAATAATTATTATCGAATTGTGGTAAACTTTCGCTGGAACTGCTATAGTGAGAATTACTGGTGGCATTAGTTGGTTGCTGTTGTTGTTGTGCTATACTATTTGTTATTTTAAACGAGTCCTTGCCATTATTTTTAGTACCAATAACAGAGTGATTGTTGGTCGTGTTATTCAAGTTGATATTGTTGCTTCTGTTGTGTTGTGCGTTGTTACTCTGATGATTGCCAGTTATGACAGTTGTGTTAGTGTTGTTGCTGGTTTGATTATTAGTCAATGTTGTTATTGTTTCATTAATAGATTTTTGTGATTTACTTAAATGTTTTGATGTTTTGTGGTGTGCTTTTGTGTGTTTAAGGCTATGGTGGCCGTGTTGTTGGTGATGATGATGCTTGTTATGTGAGCTTTGGTACTGATTTTCGAATAAAGCCTGCTGTTGAGGCAAAGTACTATTGCTGTGGTAATTGGCCATGTTCTCGTTGCTACTACTGCCAACGCTACTACCACACAGACCGTATATTTGCGTTTTAGATTGACAGCGATAATGTAAATTAGCTACACTATAATGATCCAGACTATCGAATGTTTGTAAATAGTGAGGACTAATTTGTCTGTAATCACTTTGGTCTCCCAAACTGGTGCTATGATTATGACGTCTATCCAAAGTATTCGAACGTAATATATAATGTTGTTGGGCTGATAGTGGCCCATGCTGCTGCTGTTGCTGCTGCTGATGATGACAGTATTTTTGGCTATCACGATGATCCAAGGAGTTGAAGTTATGACCATGTTGATAATGTGAATGGATCGAGTTCTTTTGTGGCAATGGCGGCGGTGGTGTTTGTTGCTGACTTTTATTTGGTTTAGCTGAAGTTTTGGTAAGTGGTTCGCTGGGTTTGGAGCATTTGATAGCTACAAACGATGTTGGCAAAGGTGGTAAAGGGGGTGTGCCGTCTGGTGTCTGATTGGCCATAATAGCCGTTGCTGTGCCTGCCGATGAGGTGGAATTTCGATTAAGGGCCTCGCGCTACGCCACGTGATGGTTCCCGAATGTGCTCAGTACCGGTACACTCTACATAAATGGCATTTAGTTGTCAATATCAGTTAATCAATAAACACATTAGATCACAAAAAAAAAAAACAAACATAAAAGGAGTTTGGAGTTTTGTTCACTGTTAAGAAATTTGATTTTTGTTTGTATAAATTTTCCGTTTTTCTTCATAGCGTTTTACAACAACCAGTAAAAAATGTACAAAATTTTAAGGTGTAAGTGAGAAAAGATCGAAATAAAAGGGAAATAAAACAAAATGTAGTATGTTTGAAAGACTTTCCTTTATATAAAGGCTTTGTTAATATTAGAGCGGCGGTGTTTTCTAGGCAAGTGTTCACCTGGTCAAAGCTGTAAAGCTGTTGTCTTAGTTGTGTGTTGGTTTTCTGTATATTTTTAAGAAATCATTTTTATTGTCTTTTTAATATTATACTTTAATATTGGAATTATGTTGAAAATTAAAATAAAAATTTTATAAAAATTATAATTTTTAATTACCAAAACAAATATTTGTTTAATTTGAAATGAAATGTTAATTTATTTTGCTTAAAGATCGAAGTTTAATAAAGAGATTTTTAGGTGCATTTATTAGAAAACGCAAAACAAGTTTTGTGCATTCAGATATCAGAACAAAAAGAAAAAGATAAACGAGCAGAGGATTACGAACCCATCTAAACCACTAAAATGCTTAAGCTTGTTTAAAAATATTATTGTTAAATATTTAATGTATTTATGATAAAATTATGATGAATATGTCATATATTTTGCATATTATTCGATTTTATAAAGGAACTTATTTTATAAACGTAATCATTACGTTTTTTATTACTTCACTTTGGTTTTTTTTCACAGCATTTATCAATTTTTCAAATAGTGAATGCTAAGCTTCCTTACAATTTTAAATAAAGCGACCCACGTCAATATCTATTTAAGCTTGGACTTGTAAATATGCATGGTTTAGAAGCTTCAAAGATTAACTTATATTACAAGTCCTAAATAACAAGAATAAATTTTGATCTAAAAAACTAAAGTTGATTTTTATTAAACGTACGACTCTAATACTAGAATTAACGAGTATGGCAATTTAATTTTTCAGCTTTTGGAAAAATTTCAATGAATTTTATTTATAAAAAAGACTGTTACTTGTCTGATTTACGAGATACCGATTACATATGTCTTGGGCAACTTCATTCAAGATAAAATTTGTCAAGTAATTTTCAAATGGTTAAAAATCATTTAATAGACTTGGAATGAAGTACACGTGTAAAGTCAATTATTTGACTTCCAAAAGCGGACGTTTTATTAAAACAGTGAGACACATTTTAGACCCACACAAGCAATCCGTTCTTATGAATATCCTGGCAACACGTTATAAGACAAAAAGTGGTGGTAAGTTTACGATTGTTTCGCTTTCTTATCTTCTTTGTTTTTGTGGCTGATAACAAACTTCGAAAAGGCCATGACATGAATTTTATATCGACAAATTTTCGTTTTCGTATCTATTCAGCTGAATTTTTACTAATTCCCTTAAAAAAAGTGATAATCGAAACAAGGTTGCTAGCACTCGCCATGAAAATTATAGTTCCTTTACAGGCTGTTATTTCATGTTACAGTGTCCTTCATTGCCGCGCATTATAGCTATCAAAAATCCGTTGTTTTGGGTGTATCCACATATAGCCAATATCTGTTTAACGTGGATCCCTGAACGTACGATTTCCTTTGTGTATAAAACAATTAAATTTGTTTGTCTCTATACTCTACCGGCTCTGCTGCCATTAAGAGCGGCCATCTGAATAGAGAAAGAAGTAACTTCATAGTACCGGTTCTAATTAAGTAACATCGTACACAGGAAGATGAATTTTTTCTTACATCTCTTAACTTATTTAAATAGATGCGGTCCGCTGGGTACTGTTGTAGATTGGAAAGAAAGCTTTTAACGATTTTTTCCAGAAAGATGCTGCGGACACCCTTTATATGGATAGCAGAGAAGCCAATAATTCAACGAAGAATATACGGAGTTATGCAGCTTAGAATTTGGATCAACGCAAAACTTTAGCCTTCATATAGGATAAATGTGAAAAATCGCTGCTTGCATGGTCGTATGATAGATTAATTGAGTTAAACAATTGTATTTGCTTTTGACAGGAGTATTGTTAAAAATTATTGGGATCAATTTCCCTTACGAATATGACCTAACTAATATCGGTCAGTAAGTACTGACACCGGCATAAAGACACATTGCTTTTGTCAAAAACTCTTTCTGAGTTTTAGAAAAAGTCAATCTGCAATCGACTAAACATTTTGGTCGGAACCAATAGTAAGATCGTTTCCGTCTAAAATCACAATTTCTTGGCGGTTTTCTGATTTTAAGCGATATCGTATTATGTCCACGCTGTGAAAAACTCAAAAAAATGTGGAAAGTTTTTCTTAATAATCAAGAAGTGAAGTTGCATTGAAAAACAATTCTTTCACAATTTTGTATCACAATTTGTGGAATGAGAAAGCTGTTTTCCAAATGGAGATTGCATTACGAGACGACGGCTACAGTGGCATGTTGCATCAATTGAATTTCGCAGTGCCGCTCTACCCCTTGTATTTTCTACGTATGTGCCTCAAATAAAAAAAGTCGAGTGGTGGATTCGCTGTAGAAATTGAAGCGTATTTTGAGCACCTCATATATCGCTCACGCATAAAACTGTGTAGTGTATGCACGAGAATGGAATTAGATTTCACCATAAGCTCTTATGTGCTTTGACTGTATCCTGTTATATATCGACTGTATTTAGGATTCAGATGCATGCTAGCTATGAAACCGTCAGGCAGATTGAAATACTCAGGAACTCTTATTCCGTTTATTTTGGCAACAACATTAAAAAAATTATTATTTATCTTTTAGAATCATGGTTTTTGGAGCAGGTCCCCTCGGTTGAAATATTGGTTGTCGGTTTTGTTACTTTTTTGCATGCATTTTACGTTCCGCAACTAGGCCAAGTTCGCATGTTGTCGGATTGTTTGATTTTTGTTCACATGTCCCTAAAGACCATTCTAATTGCACGATACTTAGTTTCGTGCCTTCAAAAGTTCCACTGTTGTCATAGTATTGGATATTTTAAATGTTTATAGCATTTCGAGAACGCATAGCTTATTGAATATTGGTATTATTTATTTGAGCTATAGCTATCAGTGATAATATAACGCAGTTCTTCTTCTTCTTCTTCTTCTTCTTCTTCCATTCCGCAAGTCAACAATCGAAAATTGGCTGAGATGTGTAAAAAAGGCCCAATGCGAACACAAAGTTCTTTGGTTGAGCCTTAGTAAAGTTGGGCTTAGATTTGGTATATAATATCATTATTTGTTTATTTTAATATTTATTTGATTTGTCTTTTTAATTTTGTAGGTTTTTATTAAAATATTCATACTAGTCGTCCATCGAGTAGGGTGGAGCACAAGAGCGAGGAGTAAATTCCGTTGTGTAAGAAATAATGTAATGCATGAGTATACAGTGTCATAAGGAAGCATTGATAAGTGCGAGAGTGAAAAAATGTAAAAGAGAGTAGATTCATAATTTGACTGTAAACGCTTATATATCCCGATGACATGATCTGAAAAAGAAAAGATTGCAAAGTAATCTGTTAGGTTGCGAGAACGCAAAACGCCAAGAAAGTTGCGGTAATGGAGACTACATGCAGTCAATTTGTGAAGTGTGGAATGGCGAATAGAAATGGCAACATTTGGACAGACAAACAGGATATGATCACGAGATTGTGAGACCGTACGTGTACATAAAGGGCTTCACTATGTTAATTTTGAATAGATGATCATTACGTCTCGTGTGATTAAACATCAACCTGTTAATGAGGCAAATAATGTCACGTCCGAATTCGCAATTGATAAACCAAGTAGCTTTATTTATTTGTGGAAATAAAAAGTATGTCACGATCATAAGGTGAATCATTCCAACGCTGTTGCCAAGAAAAAACGAAAAGTTTTTTGTCGGTCGCTCTCAAACCTGCAGAAATCAGAGCACAGTCTGGAAGATGCAATTTTATCTGCAGTGATGTTGCCAAGAATGCCCAAGTGACTGGGAATTCAGAAAAAATGAAAACCAAATGTATTAGATTTGAGACTATAAAGAAAAGATCTGATTTCTAATACGAAGGGTGGCTTTTACCTGAGAATACCGTGCCAATTGAGTTCGTATGAAAAAAAGTTGCAGAATATACAGAAGTAAAGCATGCTAGTTGCAGAATGTACAGAAGTAAAGCGTGCCAGTTGCAGAATGTACAGAAGTACAAATTCAGAACTTTCAACCAAGTTCCAACTCTGACGTCTACTATGTTACTTCGTTTTCAGTTAACTTTCAAAACTCATATATTGCACTAATTTATGTATTCTTTAGTTTTGGCTTCGTTTACGTTCTGTGCTGCGTTCATGTTGTCATGATTTGCATAATTTTCAGGCCCATGTACCACGGGTGATTTGAGAAGTATTAATATTTGGAACCCAAAAGTCGCTCTCTTCAACGTTGGTCTTTGACTAAGTTCAAGTAACGGTGGTGTACCTCTGTCGGAGTAACTGTCTCACTGGTAGGCACTTAATTACTGGTCAAAAATATTGAGGACCAAGAGGAATTTTGAATAAGCTATGCACATTAGTTCGAAAAATGTTGAAGTTATTAGTTTTGTCAGCATGAAAGGTACGGCCGGATGATTCTCAAAAAAGAATTTTATTACGTGAAAAATTGGCGAGTAAACGAAATCTTTCTTGTAGAGGCATAACATTTGCATTCCGTTCCAAGCTTAGTATGTGTGCAGATTTCATGCCACCAAGAGCCAGACGAACGCATTTTCATTGGATTTTGCATAATTTCAGAAGATCTTTATTTGAAATGACCAGTAAGAGCGAAAAAGGGTATTCTAATTTTCGCATGACTAAACCGAGATACAGTTCAATCGTACAAAATGATTCGAACCACCAATAAATTCCGCAAATGGATTTCAGTACGTTAATGAGTTGAAAACATTGTTTGGCAATTTTGTCAATGTGAGCAACAGGAGAAAGTTTCGAGTGTAGAACAAAGCCTCGAAAGTCGAATGTTTCAACAAAGGGAATGGAAGAACTATATGTGAGAAGAGGAGTAAGCCTTCTATTTGTTTTGAAAGATCATGCAATTGGTCTTATTAACTGAAAATGTGAGTTGGAGTGGCGCGAGACAAGAGGAAATAGTGTGGAGGGCAGGTTGAAAAGTACGCCTACACAAATTTGGATCAGAGTAGAAACTAAAAATGACAAGAGCGTGAGTACAGCCCCAAAAGTGAGATGTTCTCAGGAAGGAAACTGAAAATTTTGTTTATGTATAAATTAAAACAAAGAGGACTGAATATAGGTGCCTGAGCACCTGTAAAAAATTTGCTTTGTACAACAACATCATCTTTAATTGACAGGTTCTTAAAGAGAAAGAGGTCATATAGTAAATTACAGAATTTGGTAGAATAGAATTTAAGATGTTAATATTGACAGAATCAAACGCCGAGGCTATGTCCAGAAAGTAGGCAAATAAGAATGTGGTTTCTAGTAAACGCTGAGTTGATTGATGACCACAAAGTGACAATGTTGTCTTGGACAGATCTGCAAGGGTAAACCCAAATTAAAAATTGCTGAGGATACATTTAGATTCGAGATACCATTCCAAACCTTGAATATAACACTTTCTTGAAAATTTTTTTAAGGGTGGAAACTAAGCCGATACATCTGCAGGAATTAAGATTAATTGGCGAGCTATTCTTTTGTCTTAAAGGGAAGATTTAGATGTCGTACCAGGAAGAATATATATAACCGGTAATTAGAATATTTGTAAACCCCTTTTCGATGTTCAACATCTTGAGATGATTATTACGAACGCCATGTAAGCCCGGAGATGAGTCTTTGGAGACACTAATGGCTTTATCGAGTTCGGAAAGATATATGTCACTTAAAAAAAAGTTACCACGTTCTTCACCAAATGATGCAGAAGGGATTATAGGACCAGAAGGTCTAGCGAGCCTGGCGTTTAAGAGCTCTGTAGGAGAGGAATTCTCACATTACGTCGAACATCTGAAATTGATAAGTCGCTGTTGACACTTTCACAAAATCGTTCCCAGCCTTTACGTTTTTTCAGCTTGAAAGCATAAGTGTAGTTCTTTCTAACGTCCGCCAAAAATTTGAAATTTATTCTAGAAGGAGATTATTTGCGTTTATTTATAGCGAGTCCAAGTTGGACTGCGACTCGATTGTGTATGGTGGTCCACCAAAGATAAGGGGATTACGATTTTTTAGAAGTCTTTCTACTCAGAGCATTAGTGAAAGACTTTGAGAATTGGCTTGGATGGTATTTCAAATGTTGCGGATAGTTAAGGAAAGAGGCTTTAATATACTTTGGAACACGGGTATGTGAGTGGGTACGGCCAATAGGATGCAAGTGAAGATCAATTTCAAGAAGAACAATTGCAATTAACCATTAATTAACTTTAAGGTGTCGTTAAGGGTCCTCAAGGTGCTTCGTGAACTAACATTAGGTGTACAGATCGAAAGATATATGGAAAGATAGACGGAACCAAAACGAGTATGATAACCATTATTTAGAAAAACTAAATTTCTGCTTTCAAGAAAATATTGAATTTGTCTGCCGCTTGAATTGGAGAAACGACTACGCCAACACATATTTTGGGCTCTTAATCGCACAATCAGAAACTTTTCAATCTGGTAGAATGTAACAACTTATGATCAATAGCTCCGCAAAAGATGTGTGAATGATACACCTACAAGCTTCCATGGGCAAACAATTTGTAAAATAAGTAGCGTAAGAGAATGAAAGTGTATTAGATATATGAGCATCGCCACACCACCACCATGAGACGAGTTGGAGATACGATCAAATCTCACCACGTTATAATTTTTAATAGGAAATTACGTAAATGAAACGTTTCGGAAAACAAGCCACGAAGATGTCATTACAATACAGCTATTATTTAAACCGTTTAGATTTGTTACGGATGGTAGTACAATTAAGTTGAGCTATTTTCATTATTGAGAGAGCGAGAATTGTAGTACGAACCAGAAGAGCGTCGTTGATTAAGAATGCTCTTATGAAGATCGCGTGGCATAGGAAATAATAGAGTTTGTTTTCGAGGAGAGCTTGACATTATGTAATTTTTTAATAACACCAGAGACTTGAGATATGTTTGAGGAATTGGTAGGGTCAATAGTCATATCCATAAGAGAGACCATAAGAAAGATTGTCTGTAATGGGTGTCACGGTCTCAGAATTTAGACACTTTATGTGGGAAGAGTATATGGTGATTTCAGGATTTATTCCCTTTTTAATTGGAACCGACACAGCAATCTCAGTATTGGGTCACTTGACTGTCGATTGTGAAGTCGGTGGAGATAATTTGGGAAAGCCCTCTAATTGAAAAATGATTGTGTGGATGTGCGTAAGAATTTCGAGAGAAGATGTAAATTTGAGGCTTCAAACGATCTGATGCAGTTATATAACAAGAGGCAATCATATATGCCAATATGCCAATATGCCAAAGTTTCTTTCTTCAGAGTGTTGACATATTTGCCATATTTATGAGCGAATACAATTCAGGAAAAATATTCGAGAAATATAAGAAAAGTCCTCAAAATCCCATCAATATAACAAGTGAAGTGTACGATTCATGCCATATTAGTGTAGCTTAGAAAGAAAATAAGGAAAGGGAAGTTTAGGTATACAGGGAAAAGCTAAGAATGCCGTCTGGACTAAACTAACGTATGACGAGTTCACGACAATTAATTCTTGGTTATTCATAGCATCTTGTGTGGTCGATATGCATTTTAATGCTTGTTACGTTTAAAGCATATGATTGGCTCTAAGTTTACGTAATAAATTTGTATTAATTAAAAGCCTAAGAAAAAATAGCAGCGTGATATAGTGAAAAATGTTGTCAAGAACTCTGAATGTAAAAAAACACTCTTTAGTTTAATGATATTTTTTTTTTCTCATTTTTCATTTCTGATTAATATAAAAACTCGATGAAAGGAAATTGTAAAATAACAATAACACCAAGAACAACTAGGAACCTACATTGCAATGACAAATAAATAATTCACAACAACGAAAGCAACCATAAAAACGCAAGCACACGCGTACCCACACAGATAAACATTGCATATACACACTTAGATTAAACATTCATATAAAAATGTATTTAAAATAAATAGGAAATTAATACAAAAAAGGTTTATAGAATTTATTACATGTATATGTATTGAAATGATTAAAACAACAATAAAAACAAGAGTAAACATTAATATAAATAAATGTTAAATGCAAATTACAAAACCGTTATTTACAGAATAATATTATACAAGAATATAAATATATTTGCAAAAACTATAAATTTTGTTTCTATTAAAATTTATTAATATATTTAATGTGTAATAAATAAAATTATAAAAACATGTGCAATTAGTAAAATATAGCAATTAATTAAATGTTAATTATGATGGAAACTTTAGAAGACAAATACCTCGCATGCAGATGCTGTAAAGTGTAAAAGTGTAGCTGCCGGAAAGTATGCAAATTTTTTTACTGCAACTTTCTCACAACGAAGGTCTTAAAATCTATAGCAAGAAAACATGCAATCAGGAAATTCTAGATGATCGTATAAACACTTATCCATTTACGCACGTACACGACAAAACGAGAGCTATAACGGAAGTATGTCACTGGTATGCTAAACATTTCTAACTTTATATACAGTTAATTAGGTCAGAATGTTCACTTTTTTATATGTAAAAAAAAACTGAATATTAAAACAAAATTGTAAGCAAATTCTAAAAACTGAAAATATAATATGGACAGAAAGGGAGAGAGAATAGAGAAGTTATATAATTAGGCATACTTCTCTCTCCCTCTCGCTGTAATTTCCTCTTTCCTCTCGTTAGTCGGTATGAAAAAGAGAATTGCAAACACATGAATAAACTCAAACAAACACAGCGTGTTTTGCTACATTTTCTTTTTTCTTAACATTTTATCAAATGAATACATTTGCTGAGCGGCATGTACATATTGAGCATGCTAACGAAGTGAAATAGAATAGAATAGAAATAGAGCGCTGTTCTTTGAAATTGCACTCTCAACTGCACATACATATGTCAGTAGGTTTCAATAGTGTAGGGTAGCGAACGAAGCCAAATTCTTATAATAAGTGCATACACAAATCCATCCAGACTTTCTCATCTTCTTTTTTCTAATTTTCGTTTGCTATTCCATTAAGGACATCTATAGTATAAGCCACGGTTCTACTTTACATTAGTAGTGATGGGAAAGCGCCAAAAAATTTGTTGCTTTTATTTTTATAGTTGTTAAAGAAACATGCATCAAAAGAAAATTAAAAAGGAATTGAGTAAAGAAAAATTCTTAAAAATTTTGATAAAACTTACTTGTGTTATTTTCTTGATCTTTTTACCCTTCACGGCAATCTAAAACTGTTGTTTTCAGAGTTGGTTTGTTTCTCTACTTCATATTTTTACTACATTACGATTTTTTTCTGAGGAATTCGTGTTGGTGAAGGGAACATAAAATGACAGTTTTTTTTAAATGTTGGCATTATTCTCCTAAGCAAAAAACTTTTTTAGAGTATATATCAAAAGAAAGTAAGAAAAACTAATTAAACTTATTAAAATTTTTAGATAACTTTTTTTAAGAAAATAATTAAGAAATTAAACTATTTGAGGAAAAAAGCTTAGCGACCACAGTAAAACAGTAAAAAGTGTGATTAGTAGTAGTGGATTGGGCTTCACTAGCGTCCGGAAGTCCCTATGTAGATACGTACATTAAGAATGTAAGTAACTTTGATGTGTCTCTTTAGAGAGAGAAAACAGAAAGAGAAAAAGGTAGAGATAGCGCGAGAGAGAGGGAGAGAGAGAGAGACAGAGATAGAGAGAGGGAGATAATATGTAACCAGAATTTGGCGACAATAACACGATAATAAATATGCACCTTCAGCCCAAGTTAAAGTCGGATAATTCATCTCACTCGCAAACATGTCCACATGTAGATTTACTAAAAATTATCAGCATATTTTGGGATTACGGGATTTTATTTGAAGAAGAAATACTTCGACCACGTTGCGAAATGTGTGAAACCAAGTATGACATTATAGTAATTTCTAGACTAGTGCACTCAATGGGGACATGAACAAGTCCGCTTGGAACATTTCGTACTTTTCTTCTTTTCGACGATTTTCGCTTAGATATTTCTTGTGATGGACAAATATAGCGCTTGTTTGAATATACTCTTTGTAAGCGACAGAATATTTCGTTCAGAAGTTCAATGTTTCACTACATTGGCACATCAAAAGCACATAATCGCCGCAAAATTCTTATTGAATTGTTGAAAGAGAAATTCCGAGAGCCCAGTCTGTGTAGCATCGTGCGCGTGTCCTCTGCGCGGTGTCTTCATATTTGCGAAGGGATTATTGTTTTTTGCAGGTACTACACTGATAGGCGTCTGCCCATGGATGCATAACCGAGCACGCGCACATGCTTAGGTGCATTCCGAATTTTACTTATGTCAACGATATTTTTATAAACCATAATATTGTGTAGGCCTGTTCGATTTTCGCTATTTTTGTATAGGGACTACAGCATCGCTTGCCTGTTGTGCTTTGCGAGTAATGAGCAAAAAATAAATGTTTTTTTCAATCAATTTTAATGTTTCTGCCAAATTTCAAGCCGACGGCTTCATTTTATGACCAGAACAAAGTTTACAACAGATATTACACAGACAGGGAAGCGGACAAGTGGACACAGGGGCATGTTTAATTCGATCCAGAATTCCATGCTAATCAGGAACATTTTGTAGAGTCCCTGAAGCTTTCTTCTAGGTTTTCCAACGTTTGATAAAATGAATAAACCTGTAAATGTTTTTCAAACCATTCAAATAGAAACTCTTAAATAATTTCATATAACATAAAGTGGACCTACACCACCTTCAACAAAAAAAACAACTCATGTATGGTTTATAAGAGCGTTTCTTACTTTCACGCATTAAATATATTTTCTCCTGTGCTTCTTCTGTGGATCAGAAAATTTTTTGTGCTTCTATTAAACGATTTAAATATTGTAAGTTGGTGGCTTTTTCAAACATGTGGCTTGTCAAATGCAGAAAGTTTCAAAGAGACCATTTCTTTTTAATAAATTTCTTGAAGAAAAGTTGATTTCTGTAAAATTGGTTTTCACTCGTTGAAAATTGTAAGAATTGTTTTGGTACATGAAAATTTTTCATTTCGGATTAGTATTCAAAACAATTATTTTTTAAATACTTTATGTAAATTATCTGTATATCTTCATGCTCACACATGTCAAAAACCCACACATCTGAACTCTCTCATCGAGCAAACCGCATAAGTTCACATAATGAAAATAGTTTAGCCAGGCTTCAGCATTGGCACATCAGATTTAATTTACTTCTTTTCTCTTCTTGCTTTTCTTGAAATCGTTTCATTCTTTCTACATATTATATGGAAGCAAAACGATACGAAATATTTCGGTAACACTTTCCGTTTGGTTCGATGCAAATGAATATTGTAACGTACTACATCCACAGACATGAAGACAAGACACAGGGCAAAAAGAATTAAATTTTAGAATTGCTTTTTTTGTATATGTGCACATGTCAGTATATATACGCATACTGCTTGTGCTTGACATGACAGATAGCTATTTGAAATTTCTTTTCCTTTGAGTGGACGAAAGAACGGAAAATAAACAGCAACTACTTTGGAATTAAAGCTTAAAATTATGTTCTTGTAGTATTCAAATTCAGTTCAAAGTATATATGTTCCTAAGATCTGACCCGCATCCGTACTTAATCGGTTACTTTTTTACGGTAATCAGTTCTGCGTACTTTATTGGTCCCTGTTTGGAAGCTTGGACTTTTCCGTAAGCAATAGACGGTCACGTGTCTTTACAAAAATTAGAAACCTGAAAGATTTTATGGATTTACTAATAAATGTCCGCTGATCGGGCGATATAAGTCTAAGTTTGCCCCAAATAGAGAGTACTATAGAAATGTAAAAACTGCAAAACAATCTCATTAAATCTGGGAAAGTTTCACGCAAGAAAAGAAACAAAGTGAGCATTTAAATAGTGGAAGGCTTTCGCGGCTTAAAGCTAGGCAACGGTAATCATCATGCATAGCCTGTCTCCACAATAGAAAATTTTGTACAAAGATAGTTCTACCGACAAGTATGGTCGGTATACGTGTTTATAAGTGCGTTTATTTTTTACGACTTGGACATTCGGTGCCAAAATACCGAGTCGTAACCCTGAATCGACACAAATATTTTTTCCAAAAGCCAACATTTTTTACCAAATAAATAAAAAAATAAATTCCCAAGTGAATTTTCCTTTTCAATTTGTTATTATTATTACCATAAATTTAGGCAGAGAATTATCTCTAAGATTAAAATGTACTAAAGCACTAGCATCTAAGGTTTTCGCCTTTATTAAAAACTCTGACGCCCTTGAGATTTGAACCCACGACCATTGAGTTGCTAGTCGAGAGTCTTGTCTCTCGGCCGCTCAGGCGGATCCTTTTCAATTTAAAAAAGGGTATTGCTTAATAATTTCCATGGATGAACAATGGATGCGTAAAGACATGCAAAGTTCAAACAAGCAGAATGCGGATTCAGCGAGCCATTAACATTGCATATCCGTGTTTTTATATATAGAATGTGTGTCTTATTAAGTCAACGCTAGCAATTTCGAGTAACTAAACCGTCTCGCTTACTTTCTATGTCCAAGATATTTATGAGATTTTGTACCAGATGTGATGTGCACTCATTATATATAATGTAAATATTAATCGTGAAAATTACGTCCTATTAAATGTACGCGTATATGTCCACTGATTTACTGCCTAAACTACAGATTCGAAGATTTATACACTTTCACAACTTCATATATAAAATGTATGAAGTTCAAAATAAGGATAAATATGTTAAAGTAAACTATAGTACAAAAGTAAGTTTGTACGATATCTGATATTTCTTTAATAATTTAAGTGAATAAAAAAGTTTGCCATTTTAAAAGGATTTTTAACGGCTTAAACTTCTCGTTAATATCAAAAAACGAAAAAGAACAGGCAGAGATAAATGAGTGTGTAACTAAAAGTTCGGTTTCTGTTTTGCCTGTGTTTGCCTACTGGATGTCCGTTTGCTTTTCCCATTTATTTTAATTGTTGTTGTTAATGCATATGTATCCATAGCAAATGTATGTATATTTTTTTACGTCATGTTTGACCTTAAGCTATAGATTACATTCCCATTAATCGGAATTTCTGCTCATACGATACCATTTTGCCCTTTGTTGCCATATAGTTCGTTTGTTGACCGATTTTTTTAAAATAATGTTTGCATAATAAAAATTTTACTCTATTGTTTTACGTGAAGTAGTAAATTACGAATGCTAAATTGACTCTTATCACAATTTGTAAATTTTTAACGACTTACTTGGAAAAATTGCAAATAAATTTATTTAGGTTCTCTTCGGATTAATCTATTTGAGGTAGGCTAAGCAGTACAAAAATATAATTCAGGTGATGAATAATAACGAATTTTGAATTGCGACAATAACGCAACGGAAATAGTGGAAATTGTTCAACACGTGTACGGTATAATCTTTTGCGACGCTGAGGACCTCTTATTTGAAAATTAAACCAGAAAGTAAAAAAGGAGGGACATGACTTAGCGAAGAAAAGAACTTTTTTCATCAAGGCAATCGCTCGGCGCGCAAAAATTATCGCAGTGACCAAATTGGAGAACTTACGTTGTGAATTAGGGAAAGGTTAATAGCATTGACCAGATCTGGTTCCTTCTAACGTTCCAAACCGAGAAGAGAGTTCACATCAGTACAAAAAAGAAGTTATAGAATTTTTCGCTATCTTACAAGCCTCTATAATCAATATAATGCCTGAAACTGCATTCATAAACTGAAAACTCATTGTAGAGGAGTTAACAATTTAAAGAATGTGATCATTTTACCGATAGAGAGATATGGAAACGACCCAAATTTATTGATTACATGCTGACGTTAGGAACTGAATGTTACCAAATGCATTTCTCGCGTATACGTGCGACAATGTACTAAATATCGAATTACATAAAACAGGCTGATCGAGCGACAAAGTATGCTGCTTCTGCACCTCTAATTATGAATGATGTCATGGAGAAGTCGGATCTTCAAAGATACATTGGATGAAAAGTTAAAGAGAAAATTACAGAAGGATATCTACAATACCATCATCAACACTACTCTTCTATTAACCCTCAATTAATTCCACCTTTACATCCAACAAATGTTGAGAAAATGAAGATTCAAACATTTTCGAGAATTCGCTTTGGGCATACAATTGCAACTCACCAATGGATCTTGAAGAAGTCTTCCTCCCCAATGTGCAGTTGTGGACAAATTTATGCGTCCTCGACTTGGCCGCTGAACTCTTTTCCGAAACTTGGTAAAATTTTGTTCATTAAGCAGAGAACATCCAAAAATGTTTTTTTCATGTTATTACAAGCGGGATGAATACGGGAAAGTATGTTTTAAATCTTTCGTGCAATTACGCGAAAAACAAGAACAACAATAATTGAAAGAACGATTGCATTTCGAACCATACCTAGAGTAAATTTTTTACGACGTCGTCTGTTTGTCAACAATGGCTGTTAAGAACATACCACCTGCTTATGAATGCACATAAGCACTTATTCTGTACAAGAGCAATTTTGAAGACAGTTAACCTGTAGTATCTGTAGTAATGGCAACAGAGGGAATAAAGAAATTTTTTATTATTGTTTTGAATGTTTAACACAACGACCACGAATATAATAATAATAACATCACGTGCACACACGTATCTGTACATACAAGCTACTCTCATTCGTATTTTAATAGCTTTGAAGCATTTTACGTAAAATATCTATTGAAAGATAATATCTAGCTGTTTGTAAACTTTCGTTCGCAGCCATTTACGCATTTGAATTGTATAAACTTAGTATGTAGTATGTTGGTGAATAATAGAGCATTGATCTGCATTCGTGTATCTTGCTTTTTTTTAATATAAAATTTGCATAAAATCTTTATATTCTTTGCATTAAACAAATATGTCGTTTATTTTATGCACATTTGCTCACGGATGTATTTGTTTATGGATGGGTATGTGCGGCGAACTATGTGTTATAATCCTTTATTAGCCATAAGTCAGGTGCTTTGAATGCCTATGTATAAATGTGAGTAGTTTTATAGATTTGCTTCATTTTTTTTGTTGCATACAATGCGTAAGAATTTTTTACATACACTAATAGGGTTATAACAATTTTACGCTATTCATTGCATCACGATGTTTATTTGCCAGAAATCGAGTACTGCACAGTATATGCTTCGTCATACTATCGAAGGGTCTAGTTGTCTTTACACTGTTGGCCTTTTTTCAGTCGTGAAAGCTATCATGAGAAAGTCGAACTTCCTCGATGTACTCTTGGGTGGAACAACTATTTGCTTGGGCCAGACATATCTACTTTTTGGATTTAGTGTTTTATAAGCATTCCCATGAACAACAACAATTTATATGGACACAAAATCTAGTACTCACAGGAAAACACGAACCTTCCAAAACAAAATTAAACTTACGGAACCTTGGCCAAGTTTAAAAGTTCCTAGCAAAGGCCTTCGCATAAAAACAAGAGATAACTTTTAGTATTTTATCACAAAAACAAATAAATGCAAACATTAGGAGATTTGGGGCAGTGTATTTAATAGTCGGCTTTGCCCTATTCCACATTCAGTTGACTGGAATACTACATTTCGTCAGCCTCTTCGTTTCCTTGTTTTCGCCACCCTCTACCCTTTGTATACCTATGTTTGTTTGGATGGCTGCTGTTTGTACTCTTTTACGTCTCCGAAGAACTCAGTCCTATTCATTTTAACTTCATATGACTTTCGGCTTATTGTTTGTGTATAGACTCTTCTGTCTTAAAAGTATATTTGCAAGTCACAATTTGCACAAAAATTAGATTAATGTCATCTGCACCGCATTAGTACACTAAGTTAAATTAATATCCTTGCATCAAATTTTACCTTGTTTTTCTCTTCATTGCTTCCCTTTTCATTAAGGCTCAATTACGCGAAAAGCTCAATTCCACAGATCTATAACAATGCGAAAAATTGAGAAATGTTTTATAGAGACTAGGTCTACTTGCACGGTTCTCTTTTCCTAATTTTTTATTTATGTTCATTTGGAAATATAAGCAAGCGGATGACATTAAATCCCCATGCGTATGCGTGTATTTATACACGTACATAGATGCCCATACATAAATTCTTACACAGAGGGCTAATTCGTGGCCATTCGTCAAGTAGAGCAATATCGTCAAAGTTTTGGTTGCGGACTATTGAAAATTATATTATGAGCAGTATCTGATCATGGAGGATTAATATTCTGTTGGATAGAATTTCAGCCTAACATTGTCACAACAGAGAGTTGTAGCGCTCCCATCAAATAAAGAAAAAGTCAATGAAGTGAAGATCAAAAAAGCGAGACAATACTTAGCAAAAAAACAATCCCTCGGAAATGCACAGCAAAAGGGCAACGAGCTTTTATTAAAATGGTGTACGAATTCAGTGCTAGTAACATCGTAATGGAAGCCAGAAAAATACCCAAAGATCATATGGGATAATGTTATTCAAGCTACTCCTTTGTGTCAGCACTTAGTCGAATAATGGGATTTTTGTAGCTTTTAATTGTCTGCTACAACAACTAATTCGCCAGAGGAGAAATTTCAAATAATATTGACAGAAAAAAAAAAACGCAAAGAGGAAACGGAAATGTGCGTTTAAGCGCACCGAGGGTAGACTTATATAATCAGCAGGCACTTTCCGCGGTTTATGAGAAAAATTACTAATCTGGTACGCGGATAAGATCAGAAGCCGTCGCAAGTAAAGCTACGGCCGGTTGCACTTACGCTGACATTTTGAAAAGATAAAAGCAGCGATGAAGTCTGAAGGGGGAGCCACCAACGTAAACAAAATTTGCAGCACATAGGCGAAGATTGTGTTGTGTTGATTGAAAAAGGTAGACGTCCACGTCAAACATTAGGATAAAAGTAAAAGTAGAATTCGAAAACAAAATCCAAAAAGTGAAATCTTTTGTGGGCATAAAATATGCTTGCGTACATGGAACGTACAATTGCACCCTCTAATAACGAGATCCCAGCAGTAAAATTTTGTTGAAAGAGTAAAAGTGTCACGTGATAACTTATCGAGCACACCAAACCAATACCCCCGAAAACCAGCATCAGGAAACTAAACAGAACTGAAACGATTCACAAAATAAACCAGCAACAAAATTTATAACAACTCAATAGCAACGGCCCAGTAAATAAGCCAACACCAATAATTGCGGACACATCTATACAACATAAACATAAATAACAACAACACCCACACAAGGATATAACTATAACATTATTATCAGAGCGGTAATATCCACCCACGAAAATAATATCAACAACAGCAATATCATCAAAGGGCAATATACATCCGAGACAATAATAACAACAGCAGTGCAATATCCAGGGCAAGATAAAAGCAGAATCCCAATAGCAGCAAGAAACAGCAACAACAACAATAATAGTACGGCTTAATATGGCACAATTGCGGTAACAATAACATCAACAAAAGTTACGAGAGCAACAGAGCACACAACAACAGCTCACTTGCGGGTGCACCCGACACTGGTTCCATTGCGTGAACTTCTCGACTTGACTGAAATCATCAGGTAGAGTGAATAAATTTGGAATTGACAAGTGTAATATACGCGGGCTGTGAACATATTTTTTCGCGATATATGCACAAATTTTGTCCCGATATATTTGCTGTTCGTGGGACACAGTGCCAAAATTATTAAAACTTTCGTATCGTACAGACGACGCTGAATTTACCTCGCTATGGGCGAAATTCACACACACGTTGCATTTCCGAATTTCGGGAACCACGAACAGGATGGTTTCTTCTAGTGGCTAAGCAAATCTTTCTTTCTATATAATTACTCCGATAGCGAAATCGTCGTTGCTGGCGATTTTAACATTTACAATGAAATCTGGTTGCGCACTTCGGGGGAACGCTAGGCAGAGAACTTTTTAACGCAACTTTTAAATGAATCATCCTTATTCCAGTCGGTAATGAGATGCAACAAAATGTGCAATACTTTGCATTCACATACATGCGAAATTAAAATACTTGCACCTCTCGCCAACTTGGATCGCTGTATCATTTCTACATCCTTTCTTCAGTCCCCAAACCTGAAATTTTGAAATACGGTAAGACAAATTGGGCGGAGCTCAATAATTTTTTCAGGCGTTTTAATTGGAAACTATATTTCCTAAATAATAATGTCAATGCCACTGCAAAAAAAGATGTTGGTAAAACTCTGGCATTTAAGTTTTATTTTGGCTTAACAAAAGCAGGTACCCAAAGAAATTCTGCGTTTCATAACATTCATAAAAACGGCTTCAAAATAGTCGGGAAACTATTCCGTACCCGGTAGAAATGATAGATATCTATCTGCAAGATGGACTTGTACGGTTTGAACTAGAAGAAGGCATATGAGATAATAAGGTCACAGCCGGCGTATTACAAGGTTCTTCACAGTCTTTCTCCTTTTATGTGGAATTTTATGTATGCTTACCTATTGCTGGAGCTGCTGAGACTGATTACGCTGATAACTTCTTTATAATAGCTAGCTCTGATATACATCATCGCAACTGACAGTCACGTGGAGTAAAAAGTTGACTACAAAAGCCAAAATTAAAATCTGCGCAGAAGAAGTAGTAGGGAAGTCAATAAGCATATTATTTAGTTGAACAGCTGCAATATCTTGAAGTATAATGATATAAATTAATATCACACGGAACATTTTGAGAAGGTTCCAGGCGCAGCGTTGGTACCTGCAACCATCTTTTGCTAAGTTGTGCCAAAAGTGAATGCGTCAGAACAGGTCATGCGGAGACTTATGGGCAATGTAGCTTAAAGATGCATGTCGTATCCGTTTCTGCATAAAAAGAGCAGTATAGCAAACATCTTCTGTGCAAATATTTAAAGGCCTTTTATGTTAAGAACGATATCAGCTTAGTTACGGTTTCAACCCAAGAACAGGCAGATGTCGATGAGGATAACGACAGTACCTACAAATTAAGACATATTAACCGAGTGGACACAACGACGGGAAATCATTGGAGAGGAAGAGAAAAAAAGCAAAGTACATTTTTTTTAATCGAGGCCTTATTTGGGTCTGGAAACAGCTTAAGCTACCTATTCAACCCATGTGCAAATTCAAAGTATAGACAATGTCTTCATTACATATATTCAGCTTGGAAACCCTTGAGAAATATCCTGACCAAATGTTTGCAAATCGAAATTGCGCCAGTTGGTCTGTTAATAGTTGTGTTAGAGGATAGGGAAAACTGGGGGAGATGTGCATGCTTTTTGGGCGGTGTACTTCGCGGTAAACTCACCCGACGGCATCCGAAGGGTTAGTCTCTTTCGCGGATTGTGTTGTGAGGATCATTATCCATAAGGGCCCCGATGCGACGTGAAGGCGGTTACGCCAATATCGTACGTCCACTAGTTGGGAGAAAGCTACGGTAGCTTTCGTCTAAAAAGAAAAACTGCATACGTGTATGTGCATGTGTGTTCATGTGAATTGATTAATACTTACAATGATTACCATTTTCAATGACTGAAATATTTATTGCGTAATTATTCTTAATTTATGCAATATTTAAATTTATATAAATTTTTTTAATTTTCGTAATATAATTACAAAATGTACTTTTATCAAAAGGACAAACTAATAATAAAACAATAAAACTTTCAGTTGCACTCTAACAACATGCTATTTTTGTGTGCTAGCTTTTAGATATTCATTGACATTCAAGCTGAAAAACAGATCTACTGAACACAAAAATTGTGCGAAGTGACATCAATACAAGCAAGTTTTGCGCTAGTGGTGCTGATATTAAAGTAAAAATATGGATTTGCAAAATTAGGTAAAAAACTTTTCAATCAGATCTGAAGTATTTTCTTGAAACATTTAAACTTTTCTATCTGTAAAACTATGGTGCTTAATATATTAATATTTAATTACAAATTATATAATGATAAAAATAAGCAAAGGCGAAAAAATATATTTGATATAGAAGAAATTGGTGCCAGACAAAGGGAACAAGTCAGAAATTACATAAAATTGTCGGGATAAAAAATTAAACAAAATTTTTATTTGGTGCTTTTTTGGCTTTCTGTTTGAATTTCGCTATGTTTTTATCCGTAGTAGAGAAAAACTAAAAAAATGATTATCACGATAATTTTTATTTGCTTGCTTCGTTTATGTGAGTATGTTTGTGTTGCTTTCCATTTTTAAATACTTAAAGCAAAAGTAAGGAAAAATCTTTTTTAAATTTAATTACATAAATTGAATTCTTTCAAATTTTACAGCTCTTAAGGTTATAGTATAGCCGGCAGTCTGACGGAGGAAGTGACTGATTGGCTTTGCCTACGCATTTCAATGTTTATGTGCTTTTTAGTTTAGTTGTTGTTATTGTGGCTGGTTTATTTATTTTTGTTTGCTTAATGTTTAGTTATTTTTATGTGAGCGCGTGTGCGTGTGTGCTGTGTATAATTCTTTCTTCGTTTGTTTGTTCATTGTTGATCTTCTTGAGGTTTGGGAATATAGTTTTTTTTAATTTTTTTTTTTCTTTTGTTTAATTATTGAAGAAACTAAAAAGCTTTAGGAAATAAAATGCAAGTTACATTAAACAAAAATTCCTTAATAAAAAACTTATTTTTATTATTGTTTAACATTACCCGAAAAATCTACATAAAAGACATCAAGTGCTAAGTATAATGTGTTTTATATTGCTGCTCGTGTGCCTTGGCTCTTTAAAAAATCATACGCAGAACAGTGTTCAATTTTTTTATAATAAAAAGTGCAGAGCGTATGAGGGACTCTTTTAACATATAATTTCGTTAGAATATCGGTTTCCGAGTTTATTGTTTAAACTTTATATGTAACCCAAATAACCGCATTCAGTGCCAAAGATTGAATGTTAAAAACCTATTTATAGCCTACTTAAAGAGGTTCCTTCTTCAGCCGAAGAAAAAAGGAAATGTAGAATTGCGATTGCAAAATGACGATTATATTTGTCGGATTTTTTCATTATTGATCTTTAGGTTATAAGGAGCATTGCACTCATTTCACGCGGAACTTGATTTGCATGTTTTTGCTGCGACTCCGTTTGTGAACGGAGACCTTTTTGTTTCACTTCTCTCTATCTTTTTAGCGATCGCGTCTAAAAAGAACTTTTCGGAGCTGTAAAGAAGAGGAAAGCCCGATTTCTATTTGCTTTACTTCATACGTGGGGACCGATTGAACTAAATCGAAAGCATTAACTTTAAAATATGTTTAAAAATGAATACGTAATAACAACGTTACATAACACGTTATGCAATGGGATCAAAATTAACACAAACTTCTTCGCTGTAACGACGCTTTGTGTAAACATTACTTCTCTTTTGATTAAAACCTATTTGATAGATGGTGATTATAAAAAACTCCTTTCTACGACATAAAACGCTTTTTAGCAGTAGTTAGAAGTGGACGTTATTGGAATTATAACGAATGTGAAAGAAAAGTGCGGCTTTTAACCTGTGACAACATTCAATTTCAGACTATGATTTGTGTTGCTATACCATTCTCTATCATTCTCAAGTTTATTAATGAGCCTTTAGTTAAAAGGTGTCTGTTAAATCTCGGTCCCAATTTTCTATGCCGAATGTCTATTTCAAGTGGGGTTAAAGAGCACAGACATAAGTATTTGAATGAATTTTAAATGTAGGAAATCTCTAAAAATATGCAACTGAATGAAGTCCAACTTTGGAGTCACTTTCTAATAGCGTTAACATTACTATTTTTCATTTTTTATGTATTTCTTATAATTAGTTGCTGGACATGGATTATTTTATTTATCATTCCACATTTCCGATTATTCATTGGCCTTTATGAGTTCTCTTTATAGTCCGCTGTTTTGTTTTGCTTATGTGCCATTCGATATTAAGTATCCACTGTTAGTTGATGATTGCTCATTATGGGTCGTCTGCTGTCTGCGGGTCGCTATTCGTTCCCTGCTCCCCGTTATCGGCATTCATTATTATAAGTTATCCACGTTATTTGGTTCACTTTATCAGTTATTTAATAAATATTAGTTAACAGCCATTATCTTCTATTCTTGTCGATTCGATATTATTCTTTCTTGCTTATTGCCCTATATTTTTTGTTCGCGTTATTCATTATCGGCCAATTCTTTATGCACATGCTAGCAATTACCCATATCCTATTGCTTGATAATCTTCACCTTATCCAGACCATACATTTCGTTATTCGTTAGTCGTTAAGTTGTGTTTTTTAGTGTCTTCCAGTCACTATGCTAATCATTTCACGTGCACATCTAAGAATCTTTTGCTTCTTCTACCTCCTTCGTATCGTGATATTATCCCATTTTATTTTATTCAAATAATTGCAAGCTATATTTGCTTCAAATAGATTCAGCTGATTATTTTGACACTTTCTGACACTTTCTTATTCACAACATTTTATAAGGAATTACGAATCGCTCATACGCTCTGTAAAGTTGAAAGATTTAAATAATTAAAATTTGGATTGAATATAAGCTAAAGAAGAAGTGAATATCAAACTGGATAGTGCAATGGGCGTGTTACGCTTAAATTGTGATTCACGAAACGCTATCATTATTTTCTGAGACATATAGAATTCAATTCAATACAAAATTTATACAAACAAAAATCAAAACACAGAATTTTTATTTTTTTGTTTTAATTTGCATACAATTCGTTTTGCGTTGTTTTGTGTCAAATATGTCGGAGACAAGGACAAAAATTTGCAGGAAATTTTACCACATATGTATATGCATACATATGTATGTAACTATGAGACATACTGTCTACTGCATTATTTATTATTGGTTGAAATTTCTTGCTTCTATGTGTAAGTGTGGGCGAGTGTTAGTTATTTTATGAAAAGTAAATATTAGCAAATTTTCCAAAAAAAAAAAAAAATTAAATAAATAAATAGACGGATGCTTTATCACTCAGCTAAGCGCTATATAAACATAGTCACGATTTTAGTTTAAAAAAAAACCATTTTCATATATATATATATATGTATAAATGTTTATATATGTAGATAGGTAGAGATATTGGTATATTTATATAAACGTGAATATGATTTATAGTCATAAAAAAACTCCAAACTTTTTTTTTTTTTTGGTTTTTTGATTATAAAGGAATCCACAATTGTCACATAACAAATGATCGCAAAACATCACGTTCATCACACATCATCAGCAGAATGGCAGCAACTTGCGGCGCTTATCAATTTCGTGTATTTAACAGTTAAATATGTGTAGTTTTTAAATATATTCTTTTAACGATTTTTTGTTTTGGCAAAATTATATGAAATTCTTTTTATATCAAGTATTGGAAAAAAACAAATAAAAATTCAAAGTTACAAAGCTTACAAATATACGTACGTACAAATTATTAATACAAATATTTATAATTAAGATTATATGTAAGTACATAGACGAAGATAAATAAGGAGATGTATATGTAAATGGATATATAATCGTTTTTAAGAGTTAAGGAAAAAGGAGAAAATAATATTATCAAAAAACGAAAAGCCAAAGTTAAAAACTATCATACCAAGAGATAGATGATACAGACGGGCGATCACCAAGTCCATGTAAATGCAAATTTTTGGGGGATTCTTTTTAAACATAAATTAAAAAGAAAAATTTTATACAAATTTACAATATTTTACGTTCACTTTTACTCATTCTCAATTTCGTTTTCTGACAATGATTATGTTTTTCCAATATGCAAATTGAAAATAAGATCATATACAAAACAAATAAATACAACAGAATTATTAACAACAGAACAGTTTTTCACGTTACGCTTGATTCCATGACACAGGCACTCGCGTTCTCTCTAAGCCCGCATCGTTGTGCTATTAGATAAAAACAATCAATTCTTTTGGTTTTAATTTAAGTTCGCATATTAGTTGAATGTGTTGTTATTGCTCAGCTTTCAATTTCGTCGGTCAGACTTATGCATACTACGAAGGGCGGATTGTTTATATAATCAAAAGGAAAATTTTCTTCAAAAAAAAAAAAAAAAGAAACAAAACGATTTGACAACCAATTCAGGATTTAAAGAAATTAAAATTTTCAACAGAAATCACAAGTAAGAAGGCAGCAATTCAACTGTTACGCATTTGCCAATAACGAAAAAATAGACGGAAAGAAAAGACAAAACCCAAAACATCAACAACAAATGTTAAAAGAACAAAATTGAAGGAAATTTGAAAGAAAGCTGCAGGCTTTTATATTATATTTATATAATGTATGTACGAATATGTAAACAAAAACAGTTAATAATAAATAAATAGTAAACGACGCAACATATACCAATCATGAAAACTTAAAAAAATTCAAGGAAAGGGAACGAACTTTGAGAGTCTATTAAAGAAATCTTATTAAGTCCAGGGGGCATCTTTTTTAATAGCCGTTTCTAGCTGTAATATGATACGTGATAGCAAGATAAAGCGAAGACCCCTTTACAGTACCACATACTTGTTTCTTCTTTTCTTTTAAAGAACAACTTTTGTTCTAACTGAAGGTCTTTAGAATTTTTACATGACAAGGGTATAATTATCAAGCTTCTTGGCAACTGTGCGCGCGCTTATTGATTGACTTTAGTGATTCCTGACGAAAGTAAAGCAAATAAGAAAATTACATTGGTCTATGGCCGAATCTTTTTTATTCATTTATTTTAATTTCAAAAGAAGCGCACAGAAGAAAACAGGGTATTGTGAAATTTTGGTACCTTATAATATTGAGTGTATTGAGTGATCTCGGCCGATTTTTTACATTTTCTTATAAAAAGACTTTTATCGATACATTTGCTGTATTTTATGTATTTTATGAATAATGATTGACTTTTTTTTTTTAAAAAAAGATGTTGTTTTGTGGGCGTCTCGTTCGATCGATAATAGTCATTTTCGCTATCATCCTACCTGCAATATATTCGCTACCTTAATTTTTGCGACCAAAAGATTGGTTACCGCATAAATTTAGACAAACAGACATACGGAAGGAGAAGCAGGAGCTGGTGGATGGAGAAATTGACACTGATCAAGTATATGTATATTTGTATAATGTCTCTGAAGATTCGTTTTGAGTGTTGCAAACATTACACACATAATGAAGATGCATTCATTCTTCAGTTGTATAAAAATGCGTGAATGTAGCTTACGGACACATAGGCCTAACTAAATCGATCCCACTATTTGTTATAGTTGTATATATATAAATATATTACTCATACTCATATGAACATAAATATATTATATTATATGAACATATATTTCGATGTAATATATAATAAATCTAATGTACTTCCTGTAGTCGGTACAATAAAGAAAAGGGGAAGGACAAATTTGCGATTGTCACTACCTGATGGTAGCGTATAAAAATGTTAGCTGACAAGACATCATTAAGTACCTATTCAAACTTTTCGTTTGTCGCGGAGGGCTAAAAATCCACGTGCTCCGCACCTTCTGAATATAGGTAAATTATCAACAGCAACATTTTAAAATTTTGATTCCTTTTCCTTCCCATATTTTTAACGTTTTCGGGGCGGTCAAGTGGATGAATCCGTTGCACCATTAAGTTGTTTTAGTATCAACTTTAGGGAACGACGGGGATAAACGTACTGACGCATACTCAACATCTCGAAAAAATATTGATAAGATTTTTGCTTAGAACTTTGAAGTTCATCGTGCACACATTTATATTGAATTTAAAATTGTTAAAAAAACATACTGACGCATACTCAACATCTCGAAAAAATATTGATAAGATTTTTGCTTAGAACTTTGAAGTTCATCGTGCACACATTTATATTGAATTTAAAATTGTTAAAAGCGTTTATTTGGTATTTATTCAGTTTTTCATTTTCTACTCAAATTACTTAAACCAGCAATGGAAGTTAAAGTTAAGTGGAGAACATATAAAGACCTGGCAACCCTGATCTGATAATAGAAGTCTATAAATACAATGTTTGTCAAGGAAACAACATTTAATTACCAATTTCGAATCACAGTCAGCTCTTTTATACGCATAACCAGAGCATGGCGAAGATTGGTAGGTTAGCCTTGTGGAACCGTGTGTGCAACACCCAAAAAGAAACTTCAGACGCTTAACGCACCATCAAATTCTGAATCGATCTAAGCATGTTCGTCTGTCTGCCTCGCAATAGTAAACATTCTCCTGTTCGCAAAAATGGAGATATCAGCCTTAAATTCGGCAAAAAATTGGAAGTTTTTGCATGTAGATTGGTGTAGAAAAAGTGGAAAAGGCCCACAGTACCACGTAAGACGAGCACGGCTCCACTTTTAAATAGGGTTTTTGTTCATTACTCGTAACCTTCCAAACTGTCCCGCGAAATTGAAAGAGCTGGATAATTCTTTAAATAACAAAAGGACAAACGAATCTACAAACTTATAAGTGGAATTAAAATTGCCTGAGCGAATGAGAAATTGAGCCTATCAAAGCGTTCGAGTGACTAAGTGAAGCTATAGAAAATTGCCGATTGGAATCTGGGTGAATCAAGAAATACCTGAGTAAGTTTGTCCTACGGAAGAGAGCTCGGCATTAAGGGGATATTTAATTCAAAGAAGTTTATATTCATAATCTATGCCACACTACTTCATCATTAATTGCATTTTACACATGGAAAATTAATTGAATTCAACTGTGTTGTATAACACAGTGTGAGATGAAAACCCAAGAAATTTTAAGTTTGACGACGACACTTGGTGAATTAGGTTTACGTACTAGTGGGCGTAAGCGTGTTCTGCCAACCAACCTGTTAGATCGTTATGAACTAAACGCGACGGATTCAGGCTCCGATTGTGATAAATCTACTTGAATACAAAACTTCTCTCGCGCCAACAATGGGAAAGTTCTTTCATGGTAAAAGAAACTGAAGATTCATAACCTCGTTAACGGATCCGATCACATTGAAGTACATAAGTGAATGCCAGTTTTGGAGATAATGCAGAAACAGCGCAATGGAATACCTTGTAAAAACTCATATATGCCAAACAGCTGTTCAAAGAACCCGTTAAATTGTTCATTCGTTTACAATAAGAATTAAAAAGTTGGGCACTACTTAAGAAGGCCTTTGCTGAAAAATTTGAAACTAACTACCATCCGCAGATTTCCACCATATGCTGCAAGACCTCAAGAAAAAAGACTAGGAAACTACCGGAAATATCTGTAGACTTTGGTCGAAATGATGAAAACCAATCGAGGTGAAAGACGAAAGCTTAATTCAATATTTTGCGGACAGTATCCCTGCCAGAACAAAACTATTCTGTACCGGGCTGAAAATTTAGATGATCTTAAAGACAAATTTAAAAAATCGTACCGCGACATACAAAGCACCAACTTTTAAACCTGTGGTAACAAAGGAAACTGCAGACATAAACGCGCAATTCATTTTCCTAAGGAATGCGTCAAATGTGGAAAAAGGATCACCTAGCGAAGCATTCCAAGGCTAGAACTGTCACTTGTTTTAAATGGAATTGGGAAGATCACAACGCGCCTGAATGTCAGCCTAAACATAATATTAAGTCTAAGAGCGTTAACTCCTGCACACTACAATATTATGACCAACGAATAAAAGAAATTATGTTGAACAAATACAATCGCGTTTTCAAAGATATAAAAATGAACGGAGTGACTAAGTAACACTTCTGCTATCTTCTTAAGAGTATATAGCGAGAATTAATACAAGATGGCACAATAATAACCTGCATGGATGATATCGTTATCCCTTCATTAACTGAACAACAGAACATTGACAAATTAAAAGAGTATTAGAAGTGGGAAGTAAACAGAATTTACAAATTAAGTGTAAAAAGAATCAGTTCATAATGAGAAAAATCACAGTTTTTAGGGTATGTTGTAGAAAGTTCTTCGATTAAACTCCCAAGGGAAAGATTGCCGGTATAGAAAATTATCCTGTGCCAAATAATTTTAAAGCAGTGGAAAAACTTTTGCATCTTACATCATACTTCAGAAGATTACCTAATTACCTAATTACCTAATTACGTCATATTAGCGAAGCCACGGTCAGACTTGTGACGTAAGAACAACACGTTTAAAGCGAAAAAAAGTTTTTCTTAAATCAGACTAAGCCAGATATCATCTGAATTTTTTGGATTTTTTCATTTTTTTTTTTTTAGACAGTCCTGTTTGTGAAATTAATTTAACAAATTAAAATTGTTTTATGAAATAAAATCATTTTCAATAAAAAGTGCGCCTCTTCTTTTTATTCGCGGAGCGCTCCATATAACATTTATTTTAATATACTTTTATGAAAAACTGCTTTCCACTGTTTATAGGGCTTGTAAGGCTACCTTTCATACGTCCATCCATTCATATATCTATTAGTTTGACCCAAAATTTGCTTTTCAACTTGTACATGCTTGTCTGTTCACGGATGCATTGCTTTGCCCGCACACAAAGCAATTAACCAATTAGTCCCTACCTTTTAATTATAATATATTTATACATATATATATATATATATATATTTATATATATATATATATATTTATATATATATGTGTATTTATATATATATCCATATACATGTGTATGTATAAAGCCCCGGGGAACGTGAATTCGCCCTTCCATAGTTTTCTTTTGTATACACAATTGCTTACGTGCCCCCTCCCCTCACCACCGATTTTACTACTACATGGCCCTGTGCATGGTTGCTCGTGCGGCTTTTCCTCGCTTTCTATGTCCGTTCGTTTGCGAATGCGTTCGTTTGGTTTTACGTCTGTTTGCATGCACGTCCGTTCGTAGGTGCGTCCTTTCTCAGTTCGTATGTGAATTTGTCCGTCGTCCGTCTTGGCTTGCCTCTTTACTCCATCCATCTTTTGCCCGATTATGATTATACGTACACATTTCAACGTTCTCGTTTTCCGCGATCTACCAGTTTATTTTTATATGCGCTCTTCCTAAATGGATATACAAAATACCTAAGAGAAGACGCCACAAAATTAATATTAATAATTTGCAAACTACAGCGCATACTAACCTGAAATTACACAAATTTACTAGGATCATATTAAAAATTTATTGCAATCCATTGGTCAGCCAATTAATATAATTCATAATCAACAAAATGAAGACTATTGCATATAAAAAGGTGCTTTTAGAACAAACCGTTTTGTGGTGCTTATGAAAAAAAAAATAAAAATGGTATGCAACGATTATAATATAAGTTACAAAAACTTGATAGGTTAGCAAAATAGTGAATTGCTGCCCAAATACACAAACGAATACACACACGCATATACATAAAATTTTTAAAAGCTATACACAAAATTGAAGTGTAAATAAAAATTAATAATAAATCGACAAACTAAGCAACGAAAGGTGATAGAAAGAAAGTAAAAACACACAAACATACACAATTAAACGTTGATTTATTCATTATAAATATTAATTTGCAGTTTTTTTTTTTTTAATTTTCATTTCTTTTGCTTTCCTTTTAGCTTCTGTTCATTTTTATTATTTTTGTTTTTTTTGTAATTTTAACTTTTTCTTATATATTTTTTTAATAATAATTATAAATCACTTCAAATATTTAAATATAAATATAACTTCTGTTTCCATTTTTATATACTCTTGTTGTTTTTTAATTTAATAATATTTTCTGTTTGTAGTTGATCTTTTTTAAAAGTTTATATAAATTAAAATTAAAAAATTAATTAAAATTAAAGTAAAAATTATAATTATAAAAATACGTTTAAAAATTGAAAACGATACATAAAGGCAAA
The DNA here is from genome assembly GCA_000688715.1 of Glossina pallidipes. Lineage (NCBI taxonomy): Eukaryota > Metazoa > Arthropoda > Insecta > Diptera > Glossinidae > Glossina > Glossina pallidipes. Next base: position 92,685 of record KK499827.1, read on the forward strand.
TATTCATTATTAACATTATTAACATTTATAAAAATTTGGTGTTAAAAACGAAGTCAATGGTTCATAAAAGAAATGAAAATAAATGCTTATTTGTTGGGGTTTTGCGAATTCTTTAAGTAATTAAGTAGTTAAGGCCGGGTTGTACTCCATTTTCACTGGTCTACCTTAACGAATTTACTGTTATTTTGGTACGTGTTCTTAACAAATAGATCCATCTTTATATTTGCACTCTAACTGGTTTTCAAGATTTTAATTTTATAAAGTTGTACGATACTACACATGTACTCAAAACTCGAGCTCTTAATTTCTTTAGATCAATTCGGACTCTCTGCTTAAGAGAAAGTTTTTATTATCTTTATAACTCAGTGCGCCAATCTCTTTTTTATGTTCTTCAGAGCATTTTCTCCAATAACATTTGCCATGGTCTTGCATGGTCTATACTCTCTTCATATATATTTTACCCACACATCGTTTCTATTTTGCTTGCATTAAATCGATAAGTTATGATTTTAGATTTCGTTTTACATGATTGCTTCGAAGCCTGCCTATACTTCCCTTTTAACGTCTTTCAATCGATACACACGAACTGCAAAAACGTTTTCATCGTTTATTGTATTCGGCGCTGGTTATCTTAGGCTTCTTTTTTTGGATCGATTTACAATGATTCGGGACTTCTCACAGAAAGCCATAAATACTCATTTTCTCAAAAAACATATCTGTCACATAAATCAATGGATGGACGTATTTCTAACTAAAACAGAAAACTTCAAGATGAATAATTTTAAACATAATCAAAAGGATAAATTTTTTAATTGTTAACAAATTTTTAAACAATGCTAGATGCCTATATATATATATATATATATGTTTTTTTTATAATTTTTTTTGTAGGAATTCTTGTATATGCACAAAATACACGGCCATAACACAAAGAATATACTAAGAAAAACATTTACACATAAAATAAATTTTCTCTTAAATCATTTTTCAAAAACTTTTTTCATTTTATGTTCTGTCATAATTTTTTTTTATTTAATACAAAAATGTTTGTGTGTTATTTCAATTTCAACTTTTTTTTTTTGTTTCTCAAAGAAGGGAAAGTTCTTTAAATGTTGTTTGCATTAAATTCGATTATGAAAAATTTCTAATTATGCTGATGATATATATGTGGATAAAATATATTAATTAAGATAAATGTACATAAACATATATATACATATATATATGTATAAACATATTTATATATATATAATATATGTGTGTGTGGAAGGCATTTCAACTTCAAAATGAAAATTTTTTACAAATGCAAAAATGCTTAGAAACACATACTCGTTCATTATTAATCATCATCACCATCATCATTACCATTATTATCGTCATTACCATCATCATTATCAATCAATCATCACATAAAAAATCACAAATGAACACATGAACCAAGAAAACGAACAGCTCAAAAAAAAAAAAAAAAAAAANAAAAAAAAAAAAAAAAAAAAAAAATTAGTTAAAACCATAAACACAAAAAATCTAACAAAAGTTTAATATATATTCATTTAATTACATCGTAATTTATAATAATTAGTTATTATATGAGTTTCATTAACTAAGAATTGTGTTGGAAAACTAAAAAAAGGAAGCAAAAAAATTGTTAAATTTTGTTGTTAGTTTTTAGTACGCATTTTGCAAAAAAGAAAAAAATGCTCTTTTAAAACAACGTTCTTCTTATTTCCATCCTAAAGAGCATATAGTGTTTGTTGTAGTATAACAAAAATAATGTTAAGTAAAAGTTCAAGGATGAGTGCTATTCTAAATTTTATTTAGTAGCCCTTAATAGATACCCTTTAAGAAGAAATGTTACCTCAGATAGTTAAGTGCTGAGTGGTGAATACTTTAGGATTCTTGGGACCGAGAGCTTCATCGACTCGGAAGCATTGCAATTGGAATAATTTTAGTCGTAAACTCAATTTCCAAATAATGCTAATTTGAATAACTAAGTGGTCACACTAAGTCATACATATTGAAAAATAAAGCAGCAGAGCAACGGCTGTTAGATAATCTCTCTCTCTCTCTCTCTCTCTCCTCACGTCTAATGACTAGTTGCAGAATTGAGGATTCAAAGCAAGGGGATGACGGATTAAAGTCTCATAGTGTGGCTCCCCAGCCCATTCTTTTTTTAATTGAAAAAAAGAAGGCTTCAATTGAAAACATAAATCGAGACAGCAACAGATCGTTTGTGTACGAGAACGGACGAGCTAGGGAAGTTAACTACATTTGAATGGGAGTTCGACTCTTTGTAGTTTGCAAACAATTTAAAGTCGCTCGAGGTTCCAATTAAGCTTGTGACGAACACTTAAGTTAAATTCATTTCATTCAATTCTAAGAATGAAAAAAAAGGTTGGAAATTAAAGTTTATTAGAAAGAGGACTTTTAACTAGAAGTAGGCTTATCCTGTAATTCTACACCGCAACGGGTAGTAATCATTAGTGCTTCTGATAAAATGTATGGTGAGTAAAATGATATGGGTATGGGAACGTGGAACGATTGTTAGCAGCGCGGTTAATAGTGGTTGACTAGAGTGCTGACACACACAGAGTTTGGTTTTTATTTGTTTTTGTTGTTCATAGTAAGTGTGTATGTTTTTTTGTTTTATGAATATGTACGTTGTTGTAGGTGTTGGCACTCTGTGGATATGTTGACAAAAACCAGAGTAAGTAAAGAAAAAAAAATGTTTAAAAAATTAAAAAAAATAAAGTATACAGAGAAAGAAAAAAAGTACCTGATTTATTGCTGTTTACATGCTGTACATTTTTTATTGTTCTACAATACAACTGATGTGTCAGGTGATTAACTAAATTGGATTTTGTTTAAATTAAATAAATCCGGCAAGTTTTGTTTTTGTTCTGCAAGTTGGTAAGTGAATGCTTTCCACAAATTCATATACATATAAGCTCTTAACGTATTTTATGTGTTTAAACGTCAAGTGATGTTAAAAAAAAAACTTTTGAAAGTCTCTTAAACGGAAACGCAAATAAATAAACGAATTGGGGAAGGAGTTAAGCAAGTGGAGGGTATGAGTAAATGAAGCGTATAAGTCACAATTTCGGCCTATTTTTTGTGATTTTTGATAAGACAATGTACCTCACAAAAGAGTTACTCAGTATTTCAGTGAGGGAGGTATATGGGTCTGACGTAAATGTTTCAATACTTTCTACGTAGTCTATTTCTTTCATTGATAATTACTATAATCATAAGGAGCTGAATGTGTAATAAAACTTTAGTCAGCATTTTTTGATTGTTTTAAGGAGAGAGGAGCTAATAAAAAAAGAGAAAATGAAAATTAAACAAAAAAATAGAATATTTCATAATTCGTCTTAAATGTTGGTTCAAATGCAAATTACATACTTGAAGTTTATGAAAGAATTTTTGTTTATAAACAAACAAATTATGTTAAACATTTTACATTGCTTAGCATGCCATATACAAATATTCAGAACTTTTACGCCCCTTAATAATTAACACAAGACAAAAATTCCTTGTAAATAATATTCCTTTATATATATCCAGGAAAAAATATATATTTTCAAGACGTTGTTCATCACGCATACCATAAAATGCCTTTTTACAGATTTTTCATAAAATTAAGTTTTAAAGATAGATTTTATATAAAAACATTTATTTTATTTAGAAACGAAAAGCACCTTTATGGAAAAATTAAAAAAAATATATATATATAAAAAAAAATTGGTAAAAAATATAATTTTTTTTATGGTTAGGGGTCTCAGCACGCAATGGATTGGTTTACCTTTTTCTTTGAAGGGAATTAAAAATTGTTTTAAAGTAACCGATTTAAAGATTAAAAAAAAAAAAAAACAGTTACTAAAGTTGAAAAGAAACATTAAAAAGAATTGATTAAAAATTGTCAAGAAAAAATGAAAACATAGAAAATTAAAATCTACTTTATGAAAAAATAATATAAATTAATGAATAAATAAAATAGAAAATGATATTGTTTTAATAAAATTGTCAAATAAAATTAAAAAAAAAAAAGATTTAAGTAAAGGTATAATATATAGAATATCTGAAGTCAATCAATGTTAATTTCTCTGCTTCGGAAAAAATGCCAAACAATTTATAAATGAATACTCATAAAGAACAATTATTTCTTTATAACAAATGGTTAGTGAAATTTTTTTTCACCGAAATGAACCTTAAGACAAATTGTTATTTTGTTTTGTGAAATTTATGGGAAACTTTTTAAGGGGGAATTTCGCAAATGAAAAACTAAATAAAAACCAAAACCAAAAAAACCGAAAAAAAATTAATAAATTGAATATTAATAAAAATTTTAAACCATTAAAAATAACCATAATGAAAACAGGATCTAAAAAAAAAATTTCTCTTAAGCAAAAACTTAGTAGAATTTATTAAAATTATCTTTGCCATGAAAAAGTTTTTAAGTAATTTTTCTTTTAAATCAAAAATGCACAAAATGCGTGAGTGAAAAAATTTAACAATTTTTTTGTTTCTTTTTTAAGGAAAAAATAAAAGTAAATTCTTAGAAAAAAACCTAAAACTTTTTATAATTGTTAAAAATTATAGAAAATAATTTAACTGGAAAATATATTAATAAAGATTGTTGCTTTAATTAACCCTAAATACATATATACATATATATATTATGTGTATATATATATATATATTTTTTTTTTATTTTTTTATTTTTTAAATATCGTTGCTTTATTAAAACGAATAAAAAAATATAAAGAGAAATAAGAAAAGTGTCATTCGCCCTTAGAGCGAATCTTGGATACCAACCACCTAGGGTTTATGGAATTTTCTTTATCATCAACTCTATTATTTTTGTATTGCTTAGTATGTCTTTTAAGTGATTAAGGCACTAACGAAAACTTTACAAAGTACTAAATTGTTTTATCATAGAACTTATTAGTCGCTTTTTAGCTCTTACTTGAAAGCTCTTCGATAAATGTGACTATGGTAGTTTTGACTCTAAGCAATTAGATCGAGCGGACAATCGGTTAGTAGTTTTTGAATCTAGTATATATCATATATATCAGCAAAATTTTGTTCTTCCTTCGGCGGTAGGTAAAATAAAAAATTTTTTTTCACGCAAGCACTCGGCTTCGTTTTATTTATAAAGTTATAGTATAATGTCGGCGGTCTTAGTGTGGCAGTTGAAAATTGTTGAGTGTTAGGTTTTCTAAGCTAAAATTTTGCAACTTTGCAACTTTTTGAGTTATCAAAACGCAGTTGCAGCAGCATTGAATTTTGAACTAAACATGTTGTAGAATTTCCGTTAAATGCGTACCATGTCCGCAACGAAGCACGTATGTTTCTTGGAAAATGTATCACCAATTATTAGGGTAATTTATTTAGATTCATAATAGATTCATAAAATTTATGCTGTGCTTGAATCGATCTATTTTAGAGGAACGTTTCTTTTGATTTATCTCATTAAAATATTCACAACGAAAATGCGATTTATTTGTGAAATATATTTTGAAGTTTCCCATGTGGACTTGATGTGGGCTACTTGCCATTGGGCTCTGTGCAAAAAATTGTTTATTGGTATAATGAGTTGAAATTAATGTTTCTGTGCTTCTTGCTTTCAACTTTCTGGAGAGGGAGTGATTAAATGTTATAAACTCACAAGCCCAATTTCAGAGATCACGTGTGGATATTGAAAAAGGAGCAAGAAACTTCCACGTTATACTTTATCCGCAATCGTGAATAATATCAAGTGTACATGTTTTCACACATCTGCACAACTTTTACACAGGTAAGACAAGAGAATGAGTCTCTAATACTTAAGGTTCTCTTAATTTAGATCCAAGATGAACTATTTCGCAAAAGTAAAAGTAACTTTGCAAGCTTTTGTGAAACAATTTTCTGCTTAGTCAAAATTATTCAATAAATTTTACAAAGATAAAATTACAAAGGATAAACGTATTATAAGACGTTTCAAAACATTCGCAGGCGAGAAATCTGAACACAATTTGTTTGAATTTTTTGGTTAAACTGTTCTCCTCCAACTTCAATTCCGTCTTGGAGAGAGGCAATGGCAATGAAACTTCCGCAAACTTTGTTAGAAATGCTCGAGTTCTTATTGAGTATGAGTAACTATAAGCCGCCATGGCAGTGATTACGCACTTTTACTCTGTAAGACATTTTCCATTCTGCGTCAAGTTGGATTAATACAAAAACCTTTGGGCCTAAATTTTATTGGTAAGCAAATTGAAACAAAATTGTTTGTACATTTCTCGGTTTAGAATTTTATAAATTACATCCTTTTCACTTTGAAGAAAACACATAAAAAATTGATTGCATACTTTACGGAGCTTTGAAAACATTAATTTTCCTACTTATTTAACAAATCAGAAATGAATTCAATAAAAACGCCCATGTCCTTTTGTTACGCGTCCGTTACAATACGCTACGAAATATATTTAATTCATTAAAGTAATTTGTAATAAATTAATAATCCCGAACAGTAAAGCTATTTACATATACAAACGCACACACACACACATCTCCATATCAAATATATATTATTCAGATGTATAATTGAACTCAATATGTCAGGGAGATAAGCTTTCAATTGGTATGCGTTGATATGCATAATAACGCAGAAAAGTGAAAAAAAAATTTTAAAACCAAAAACTGGAAAATACACATAAACCACTGATATATTTAATTGCATACGTAAAAAAAAACAACCAAACGCAGTGACTGGCTCTCGGCGATATTCATGCTTTCTTTTCCTCTCTAGCGATTGGATTATGAATCCTACTAATGTAAACGAGTAAGCAGGCAGGAAAGTGTGCTTATAACGAGAACGGGTGGTAATGTTTTAAACAAATTATGGTGAAAATAAGAGGAACAAACTACAACAAAGATAAAATTTTTTTACATCATTCAATTTAATCCGATCCAGTCAGTCAGCGAACTATTCATTCATTCATTTGTTTATTCATATAGGCAGGCATACATGCTCATGTACATTACTTGATTTCAAATAGTATGTGTAGGACATTTATTAAATTATACTTGACGACGACACTACAAACTACCCAATGTCGTTGTACATTGCTAATGACGAGAGTCGGACAGTGATGATGATGATAGTGATGGCTATAATGATTGTAGATTGTAGAACAAACACTGTTTACATGTGATTATTTGTTGTTATTGTTGTTGTCATGAAATAAAAGTACAAAATGCTGCAATGAAGCGCACGTGCTTGTTTTACAAAAAGTTTCCCGATAAAAACATGAAACATTTAAAGCTTGGGTATGAGTTCTAAAAATAAAAATCAAGAAATATAAACTCATATAAAGCATAATATTAGTCTCTTGGTGCGCATATGCTTGTAGGTATAACTGAAAACGCCAGCGATATAAAAACCTTACTAATAATCAAACATGTATGAAAGTTTAACAAAAACATTAGTTGGCTGTTGGCTTGCATAACTTGGTTTGGACATAACGGCAAGCCATAACTTACACCTTGAAAAAAAAAGGGAAAGAGTGAATCCGACAATAAAGAAAAACAATAATATAATAACATAACATGTATATATGAATACATGTGAATTGAAGCCTAGGCTGATGTAAATTAAGTGGAAAAGTGTAAAAAGTATAAAACTCACATACAGATCCACATACATGTTTAAGTATAAAAGCTTTCATATGCACATATAATCTTGCGAGTGAAGGAAACTGAAACTCTCAACCTCACAACCTCAGTAATATAAAATTTGTAAGCGTTAGTGTGTTGCGTGTGTCTGTATGCGAATGTAACAAACCATGAAAAAAGCCGAAAAGCTGCCGTAAAGTATGCAATTACCCCTAGCGTCTGTTTCAGTTTGAGTTACGGTTATAGTTCTCCGCGTAGCTCTATGCACGATGATTAAACTTTAACATATGAGTTTTCATTTATACGCATATATGCACAGTCAAACCGCAAATGAGATAAATTGCTTGGTGAAGATAATGGCTAGATATTCCATATAAAAGTACACTCGTCTTCCCATGTATGGCACAATTTGTTTCCATAATTATTTACTGGTTCGGCAAATGCGGGCAGAAAAATTTTTGTTGTGCTTTGCGGTTCAATAAAATACTGCAAAATTTATAAGGAGGGAAAAATGTTTTTTCCTATGTAAATATATATATATATATATATATGTGTATATATATATATACATATATACTTTCTTTTTTATGTAACCACCACCAGCAGCACATCAATAGGAGAAAATATATTAACAATATGTTCTTGTGGCAATGATTTTTTTTAATGTGTAAATCACTAAAAAATAAGGCAAACGACAAAATTTCCATCACTTTTTTAACGAGTTTTTAGCCTTAAAAAATTTTTTTTAATTTAAGAATAAACAACAACATCATTAAAAGTAACAAAAGTTTATAGAGTTTTCTATAATCGCATTGTAAAATCTTTATGTTAATGCATAGAAAAATCTTTTTGTTAATGCATAGAAAAAGCTTTCTATAATTCAATAAAATCTTCAATATGTTACATAGTCATTCAATCAATAAACCATCAGAAAGTTTGTTACTGAACACATCGTTAAATGCTTAAATCAAGAAAGCAATAAAATTGCGCATGTATTTAAATTTATTTATTTAATCAATGAGAGTCATTAAAACATTGAATACATAAAGAAATCATAAAATTATAAAATTCCCTAATTGAAAAACGTTGAATAATTAAACCATTACATAAACTAACAAAAATATAAAATAAATGAAAAATCCTAGCATTGCATCATGAGAGATTTGGTCGGTCCTGTATATGATGCAAGAGAGAAAAGGTTAAACAATTAAAAAGGAAAAATTCTCTATTCTTTTGATATTTTTCAACAGCAACCGAATCCATAGAGACGCAACAAAATTTGCGTACTCCTTACAAGTTCTCAAGTGTTCGTTTTTAGCAATGTAATTATCATAAAAATGAAAAATTGCATGAAAATGTAAAATTTGTTTTTAATTTTGGGCACAGATCAGGTTTGAAAACGGGCGTGTTTCGTGCACAGGAGCTTTTGTTTATTAGCTAATTAAACACCATTTACATTTCTTAGAAATTATATTTGTTGCTCGACACAAATTGATCGCACTTTAGAAGTGATTTTACATATTAATGTCGATTTACTTAATTTTTGCACCTAATCTATTCACCGCCAGGTAGAAATATGTGACAAAATATTAAATACCGCTCTACTAGCCTTCCTCTCCATTGAATTGAATTTGGCCGGTTCTATCTTGAGTAGGAACGCTTGAGTAATATTTCAAATGAACCGGATGCGAATTTATTTATTGAATTTAGGTATAACTTATGGAATTATGAAGCGAGAGAGGGAATAAATTAATGGATTTTAAAATCAGTACAATCATTACGTAATCAAATTGTTTAAATACTTTATATCGACTGGCAAATAAATGTTAACAACGATGAATATGACTAATGAAAAATTAATGATAAATGAATGATGAATCGGCAATTGATTTAAATAATAGAGAGCAGAAATCGCGAGTTTGTTTATTATGAAGGAATGAAATAATAAATGAATGAAATATATATAAATTATTAAATATTTCGTTATTCGTAATTTTAATTGATTTCGTTAAATGGTTTATTAATTTATTGCTAATTATCTCAATTTACTCTCGGTATTTAGATATTTACCGAATTTGAAAGATTGATAATGTGCTACACATATCGTTCAGTAAATATTAATATAATGATTTATTGATTATTTTTGCTTTCGCGATTACTTTGATTATGGATTGTTTAAATTGAACTGAATTATAACTCAATTTACTTACTTTGTTTAATGGTATAAAGAAATTAGTTGCTATGTATGTATCTTGGACATAGGATATAATTCAAATTATTCAATGCATTCTCCTTTATAACATTTCTAAATGTATTAAAAATATTTTCTATTTACGATTTTAATTAAACATTGAAGCTTTCCTTTTTGTTCCCTTTTAATTTAATTAACAATATATGTCATTCGTTTTAAACTTAATTTTAGCAGCATTTAAACAATTACATTTTCAAACATAACTCTTATTATTGAAATTTTCTACACCATACGGAAGCTCTTCGGTTTTTTTTTTTTATCCCAAATTTTATTTATTTTATATCGTGAGGTTGGGAGAGAAAAATTTTATTTGTGCTGTGTAAAATTGTCCTTAAATAATAACATGAACAACACATTTAGTGAAAATGCAAGGTGCTTTGTGAATAAGCATTAAAAAAAATTCTTAATGATTACCAATGACTTTTGATCAAATGCCAGCATATGCTTGCAAATAACATTGCAATAAGTAACTAATAAATCAAATATTAACAATCAAAATATTCTGTTGTTGAACTATCTAAGTTTTCTTCACGAATCTCCCAACTAATGAGGCTCAACTTTTCTAAACAATAATTTTAAAAAAATAAAGCTATCGTTCAATAATTGATCTCTTATAGCATTTCGAATCAAATGATCAAATTAGGTAGTAATGTAAACTAACTGGTAGAACCATAAGGCATTCCAAAGCAATAAGTTAGTTAATTACTAATGAATTGTTCGCTTAGAATGAACGAATTGTGCCTTACAGACTTTTTTAAAAAAAGTTGGTTCATAATGCTCACTTCAAATAGTTGCAATTAATGGACGAATTAAGGGACGATTTTTTGACCTTTATGTAGAGAACAAAACTAGACGGACAGAAAAATAAACAATTGTTATGGCCTACATTTTTTGTAGTATATGAAATTTGTGCGAATGCATTCAACGTCCAGAAGAACTTGAGATAGATACCCTTTTTATCATTTCGACAGAGCCACTTTCCGAATCGATCTGTGCATGTCTGTTTATCTATCCATCTTGTTTTTTTGTGTTTAGCCTGCAGGCTCAAATTCTTGAATATGTTTTAGTGAAACACGAACGGTCTTGAAGACGGTTCGGATCGGAACCCTTTTTCTACCACTTCTCAGACTATGCCTTATTTTCAAGAACTATAGGAATTTATTAGTATTGTATTAGTATTGTATTGTATTAATTTCTTAAATTTGTCCGAAAGTTACCCAGAAGAAAAGAAAAAAAGAAAAATATTCTTGCTACGTTTTACTAGAACAACTTATAGGCGTTTTCTAGATGCTTCCTGGGAACTTAACAACGATCTGGATCTAGCTAAGAGCTTTTACAACAAGGAAAAGTATCGCTTCATTTCTAGTAAGATAGCAAAGTAGACGGATACCAGTTAAACATGTTTAATAAGGCCAATGTTTCTTCCAAACTACAGTGCTAGCTCTACTCCAATCTAACGTTTAGTGAACGTATGAGCGTGTTGCTCTTCTACAAACAAAGTTAATCATTGCAGCACTTGGGCCTTTAATCTTTAAAGAAATAGGATCTTCGTTTTGGCTCACTAACAAAAAACATGACGAATAATTTCTTCTAGCAGAATATTTGTTGCTTTATGATAAATACATAAGGAAATATAAAGTTACACGAAACCACTACGATGCCAAACTTAATGTTATTAAACAATCCAATCTTCTAAACAAAGAGAAAGAAACATAAGAACGAGGCGTGTCAGTGTCTCAGTTTGGCAACAAATACACTCTTTAGAAGTTGACACACTCAGAACGTGTCCAGTGAACTCAATTTTCTAAACAGAGGGAAAAAAACATAAGGACGGGGCGTGTCAGTGTCTCAGGTTGGCAACAAATACACTCTTTACAAGTTTACACACTCAGAACGTCTCCAGTGAATTGAAATTGAATTCATGCTTAATGTGGCATATCGGAAAAAGTACTTACACCGTAATATTTTTCACTCAGAAAATGCTCTACGCTTAGGAACAAAAGAGTAGTACAGAATGCTAACGATGGGTCCGTGGAGGGACTTCATATATTTAAACCTATCCGGACGCGTAGCACATATGCGACGTCTTAATATACATTCAATATTTTTCCATCTAGCTGACAGAGGCGTTTAAGAAAATCTTGTAATGTTACATTAGTCCGCACCGCCTATGGTACAAAGGTACAATCACTTTGTGCCTGCCTACCTATTTCGTTTTCAATCTACAGGCCAAAATTTTTGAACTATTTTAATGAAATGTGGGACGCTTACGTGTTTTGATCCAAGAACGATCTATCTTGATAATTATTGGGATCCGACCACTCCTGTCATTACATCCTATATAACACTTCGTTTTGAAAAGTCGACTCACGAATAATCGTAGTGTGGCGTGGGGCATTCATTTGTGAACTGTGGCGCCTTTTGTTACTTGGATGCCGACTTCTTAATTAAGTGGAAAACAAATGTAATTGCTTTTAATTGATTTCAATTATATAAGGGATGAAATTAAATTATTTAAAAAAAATTAAATTATGAATTAATTTATTGTAATAAAAGAAGAAGTTTTCGGCGAAAAAAAAAATTGTTAATTGAAAGCCAATTAGTTTTATAAATAGAATAATTTACATTAGCATACATAATTAATTAATTTAAGTAACAACTTAACTGCCGTTTCGAATGTATGTATGTAATTACATTTTTTGAAATGGATGCAGTAAGTTTCGTATATAAATTGTTCGTATTAAACATAGGTTGTTGTTTTAGCATTAAACAATCTGTCGCTAATTAAAAAAATTTTAAAAAATATATTCAGGTTGAGCCGAATCTTAAGTTACCAGTTTTCCAGATCCAGATTATTCGCGTGTTGATAGAAGCTAAGGGGGAAAAATCTACTAAGGATCCGACTTTCTCATCTTTCCATAAATAGAAGGAATTAACTTTAATTCGTGGGATCCCCAACAAAATTTTTAACGCTAATGTTAGAAAGACAGATAATAAGACAATCATCAGACAAACAGATTCATGGCATTCGGTTTTTCATTGGGTGAAAGTGGAAGGCAGTGTCTATACTTCAAATTTTTTCACCTTGGATTAATTGTAAAAACGAAAAACGGCCAGTGGTTATTGCCTATGCTAATGCACGGGCAATATAACTGTTGGATGTTCCGGGTACGTAAACTTTGCTTTATTGTTTAATGATGACTTTGATGTTTTTAAACAAGTTCATTTATTCATTTTAATTTCATTTTCGTTATTTTAATTTGCTCTAGAATGCTTTTTTGATGCATTTTTTCTTATTATTCGTTTATTTTGTTCATTTAGTGTAGTTAGTTAGTGGCCTAATTTGCGTATTATTAACTTAAATAATAATTATGTTTTTACATAAATATTTTCCTATATTTTTATTTTTCCGTTTTAATTAATTTAATAATTATTGTTATTATTATTTATTTATTTTTTTTAACTAATTGAATCTCATTATTGTCAGTAGTTTTCACATTAACTATATTCTGTATATTTAAGTATTTGTAATTAATTATATATATAGCGTACAGGGGTAAGTTTGGGTGTGTTTGTTTGTGACAATCTATTTTAGTTTTTTGCTTTAAAATTTTACATTAAATTATTTACCATTATTAAGTTATCAGTGTTCTTCTATTAGTTTACTACTATTATTACTATAAATTAATTAATTAGAGCATAATTCGATATTCATTTTAATTTATTTATAAATTTTCGTTCATAAATAACCAAATAACCAAATTGTTACATATATACATATAGGACTTTTCCGTAAGGGCGCCTCTTATGCGGCGGATTTTTTTGTAGCTGTACCATGATGTTCGATATATATTCCTGCGGAGTTTCTATATCGAAGCCCGGTAAACGTTTCAATAGCGTTTGCACACCTTAACCGTCAACCGCTAACCTGTAACTTAGCAAAAAATGCATTTAAATTCACAAGCAATGACGCTGTTGTGACGACTTTTTGCTGCTGCCGTCTATTTTCAACGGATGTAAATAGCCCACCTGCACTCTTTGATGCTTTAGATAAAACGGCGGCTCGACAAGAGGACCCCTAATGAAAACCCTTGCAGGCAAGTAAACAATCTATATACAGTTTTTAAAAAAATCAAGCAAGAAAATCGTTACTCAAATAAAAAAGGACTTCAGAATAGTCATTACTTAATTTGAAGCTTTGAAACAATGTCGATTTTGTTTAGCACATGTCTTAAGGTAAATTAACTATTTTGTTAATGGCGGGAAGTTTGAAATTGTTGCTAAAACTTTGTTGTCGTCGTGCTGGCTTAAGATGTAAAATATTTTTATAAAAAAATTCTTTAACAAAACTTTATCATGTTAAACATCACTGTCGTCGCCATCACTATTGCGCGCTGCTAACACTCATATTCTACGATAAATTTATCACGTGGTTCATTTTGATGATGGGAATGGTGATGATGCAGTTGATGATAATTCACCATTACGCTGGCTGTTGTATTAGAAGAAGAATTGTTTGTGGTTGTTGAATTGCGGAATAACTTGGTTAAATTCATTTGAGAATTTGTTGCTGTCGCTCCCTTTAGCACCCCTGCGGCTGAAATATTTATTTGATTGTGCGCTGATGTTGCTGCTAACGTTGATGCGCCTGACGGTAGGGTTGTGGTATTGGGATTTGTAGCAAATAAAGCTGCTGCCGCCGCAACTGATGTAGCCGTTGTTGAATTGCTAGTGGAAGTAGTAGGGGAGTTGGAAAGTTTTGATGAATGGTTTGAGGAGGATGACGAAGATTGCGCCTTATGCGATACACTATAGACAGAAGTATCGTGAGTGGCAGGCAATTGAGTTGTTACACAGCCATAATAATTCAAAGAGCTATATGATGGGCCAGAGCTGGGTGTATTCGGTGAGCGTTGCTGTGGCTGTTGTGAATAGTGCTGGTAGGTTGTACGTTTCGTTGGCATTTTTTGGGTGTTCGAGCAGCCATCGTTTGACGATGTTCTTAAACTGATGAAATTATCAAAGTTGTCCGATGAAGAAGTATTTGAAGCGTTTGACGGTCGTCTTATGTGTTCTTGTTGTTGTTGTTGTTGTTGAGTTAAGGAGCTCTTGCCAGACAAAGCCTTAAATTGATTTAATTGATTTCTATTTGTTGTGTTAACACCCCCTGCATATAATTGCTGGGGAGCCAATGATGATGTAGAAGAAGAGGAGTTCGACAGTGACGTTTTATAGTTTTTAAAAGAATTTTGTGTTAAAGCCACGTTTCGATAATCCACCAGATTTAATGCTTTGTGTTGCATTAATTCATTTTCTGTTAAACCATAATTTTTATTACTCATTAAAGATTTATTACGCAATCTATGGCGGCTCATGGAACTCGGTGATCTTTTACGCATACTTTCTTCCCTCCTTCGACCACTATTGCTTAACGGCCCTAACGAACAGCTGTCTGTTTCATACGCAATTAAGTCTTTGTCATAATATAAAGAACTTTGATAGTCATCGGTCGTATAACTGCTGGTGGTGGTTGTGGTGGGCGGTGTTATTGATTTTTGATAATGCTCTAAATAGACTTCATAGGGAGATGGAAGTAACTTTTCTTCAATTTCTTCTTCTTGCTGCAGGTGCTGATTTAAAGACTGATAGAAATCTATTGCTGACATCGTGGAATCACTTTCCAAGTGTTGTGCGTTATACCATCGTCCGTGCGTCCCACCATCAACTTCAAAGTCGTCGGTGGCATTAATTAAAATCCTTATACTATTGGCAGCAATTTCATCATTGTCATCGTTTTCTTGCTCTAAGTCCAAATGATGATTTGACAATTCTGGTCGATAGAAAAGGTCACCTTTTAATTCTTCAGAATTACAAGGAGACCTCGAAAGCTCTGCTCGTAGGTCTTTTTCAACCTCGGTTTCGACTCCTCTCTTAGTATCTTTTAAAAATAAAGACATTTTCGGATGCTCGTATTTTAAAATACTTTTCTCCTTTTCAATGCGTTCATCGTCAGAAATATCAGTCTTTTTTAATATTAGTTCTTTGGCGCCAGCACTAAAGACAGAGGCATAGTCGGAGCTGGTCAGGGAATCACTGTTTTGCATTGGTAAAGTGTTAAGATTTTCATAGTTGTGCTTTTGGGCCGTTGTCGAGGTGGTGGTAGTTGAGAAGCTACGTTTGTGGTTATTCGTTAATGAGGGTCTCGAATTTTGGTTTGCTGCATGGCTTACATATTGAGAGTTTGGGTCTTCAAAAGTCTCATTTAAATAGGCTTCGAGGTAGTTTATATTTTTCGACAAATCCAACTCTGACTTATAACTTTTATATAAAGTTATTCCCGGTTGGCTCCGTTGTTGATGTTGCAAGGCCTCCTGATAGGCCAAATTACATCGATTCTCGTAATGTTTAATATGAGCTTTATCGCTGATGAACCGAAAACTTTCGACCTTTGCCAATGTCTGAAACGTTCCCGTGTGGGACGACCTATGCCCCAGATGAGAGGTTTCGTGCTTAATCAGGCGACATTTGTCTTTGATTTTTTGAAAGCCCTGTTTAGTTTTAGCTTGTAAGCGCGAGAAGTAATTATGTTTACTAGCAGCAATCGGGGGACCCAAGGTGTTAACGCTTGTTAAACCGGTTTGGGTAGACGAAGGGTAATTTAGTTTAAGTTTTTTCAGCTGAGGTCCATTAGCATTTGCACTTAAATCCTGATGTTGAGGTGTGCTGACGTGTGTAGATTTATTTAATTTTCTCAATGATAACTGTTTGAATACGTTACCCGTTGACCCGGACAATAATTTTGATTTTCTTCTTAATCTATCATGATGCAAAGGAAAATCTTGCCGTTCGTAATGTTTAATAGGTACACCGTAAACATGATGATAATTAGGCAGTTGGTGCTGACTCATAAAAGCTCTTTGTTGTGGCTTACGTATCACACGGCGGCTAGCATTCGAAGCACAACGTAGACGTGTATCTACGCGTAACGTCATTTGCGTTTCATCCTCGTGAAATATGGAAAAAGGATTTGTTATAACGGTACTATTCATATGAAAATCGTTGGGTTTCGTTGTGACACACATAGTAGCTGCCGCTACTGTCATCGCCGGTTCACCGATAATCTTTCCTCCCCCCTCTTCTTCCCCTCTTAACCATATATTCATTAAATTCTTATTTTGGGTTAATTTACTTTGTGCTAGAACTATAACATTGTTTTTATTGTTGTTTGTTAATTTAACATTTAAGTTACTTTTAAGGAATTTTCTTAAATCCGAATCAGACTTAAATTTACGTAAATGTTTAACATAATTAAAGGATGTTTGCTGGTTGTGGTTTGTGGGGTTTTTCTCTCTTAGTGACTGAGATTGTTTGTGAAAACGATAGAATGGATTATTAATAGTAAGTTTTTGTATTAATAGCCAACTTTCTTCATCAACGTAATGCAACGATTGGTGATTATTGTCTTGACTAAAAGAAATCACTGAGTTACCGGTAGTAGCAAGAGTAGCAGAAGTGGTAGCATTTTGAATTAAGTTATTAGTAGACTTAACAGCACTTCCATTTGTCGTCGACTCATCTCGACTACTATCCAAGTCAACTAATAAATTTTCCTCATGACGAATGGAAGCTTTTGAAATCTTTTCTTGAATTAGACTTTTAACACTTCTGTTACTGTCACTGTTATCGCTACCCTCGATGCTATTGTTTTTATCCACGTTAGTTATATTGTGACTGTTGTCGTGTGTAGGATTTTGGGTTTGGTTATCGTTCACTGTACCTCTACTTTGGTCTATTCTTTTATTTGGTTCATTTACTAAAACATTTTGAATATTATTACTACTATTATTACCTCCTATAGTCTCGGTGTCTGTCGCACTAATATCTATAGTTTCAATTGTAGTTATTGTTGTAGTAGCTGTAATATTGTTAGTAACAATAAGATTTACTGTTGTTGTATCATCTGTTTTGCTAATATCGTTATTATTGTTATTATTATTATTGTTACGGTTATTAGTTATTGCCTGCTAGACCCTAGTGGGTGGCTGTAAAATCATTGCAGCCATTCGTACCTTCATTGCTTCGGGCGATCCATGTTCATTGTGAGTTAAAGCAGCAGCAGCTGCTGTAGTTGCCAGTTGTTGTTGATGGTGCAATTGTTGGGATTGAGTTTGAACTTGTTGCTGCTGCTGTTGCTGCTGATGATGAAAACCAGCCGGTGTGGTATATATTGAGTCACCCTGTGGCCCGCTAGTACTATCCGAACGTGATTTAAGATCAGCTTTCTCACTAAAGGGAAAAGAAAGGAAGATATTTTACCTTTTTTTTTTAACAAAAACCATATTTTAATAATTTCATCTAATGACTTGTTATATTCGCTACTTTAGAGTAAGGTCATGGAACTGCGTTTTCATATTACAAATGTATAGAATGCAATGGTCTTGATCTGCCGAGAAGCCTTTATTTAACAAAGCGCTTTGCAATTTTTAGACGTTGGCTTAAAGTAACAGATCTTTCAAAGGTGCATTGAAAAATAACACATTCTTCTTCCTTGCATTCGTCGTTCTTCACATCACAGAGAAAGCTAGCTGTACGTAGTTTTCTTATTTTTTGGGACATTCTTGATCATTCTTTTCATATATTGTCTTTTTTAATTTAAACTACTCTCATTCTTCCAAGATCTACCATAAATGGTATTTATTTCAACGGCCTCACTTTCTACCTTTATTTAAAAGGATACGCTTGGGTTTCTCGGGCCGGGATGTGCATAAAAAATGTTTTAAAACATGAACATGTAATATGATATGAAAAGAAATTGCTACGCATGTGGTTTAATAAAATATTTTTCCTAAATTAAAACTAACTGAAAAGCTGTTGCGTAGTTCCGTTGTTATATATTTTCGATGGTTTGTGAAGAACGTCATAGGTAATGAGAAGATGTGAGTGTGAAATACAGAAAACACTTTTAATGGCGGAGTAGTCCAAACGTAGTGGAGAACCTTTTCTGAAAGGTAATGTTGCGGAAAGAACAAAATTCAGCATATAGATGTTTAATGGAGGACAAATTTTCAAAGCTGTCGGAAAAAGGCAGATACATTATACGAATTTATAGAAGAATAATTAATATAGAGAATTATTAATATGAATACACAATAGAAAAATTAAATATATTTTGCATATTTTCAATTTCTAGCGAAATACGGTATGACTTTATATATATATTTTCCAAACGGAACCTGCTGCACTTTAATTCCGCCCTTTAATATTTTGAAAGAATTTCATATTTATATGCTTACCTATCTTTGTCGGAGGATTTATAACCGCTACTGCCTATGCATAAAATAAAAAGAGAAAAAAGAAATTTTTAAACAAAAGGAAGAAAAAATTCTAAAAGCAGAAATACATTTTTCAAAATGTATGTAAATTAGCTTTTGCTCGTTTCGGTGTACACCCCTGTCTTGTAATAATTGATGAATGACTTGCGAGTTACTTTTGACGTTCCCTGTCTGGTGCGCATACATTCGAATCTTTCAAAGGAAATGAATGCATAGCAAAGTGTCATGTATTGACAATTCACATGAATTATTAAACGGACAGTGAATTTTTATTTTGTTTTCTAATAGCAAAAAAATCAGCAAAAGTTTATGTATTTCAATTTATACGCCCTTTACGATTATAAGAGAGCACTTCATGTGTGGAAATTATAAGGGAGCATTCGATGTCTGAAAATTTTACCATTTCGATGCTATATCATCTCCAGCATATTCACATTCTTTCACTGTAGACACATGTGGATACTTATTTATTCGAAGTTTGAACTTAGATCTAAGGTTCACGTTACTTTCTTAATATATACCTGCAAAGGGCGACGTGTTAGCAAATCAACTTTTACGTAAACGCTTCTTGTTCTACCGTTGCCTAATTTGTGAAAGCATTTTCAATTTGGTGTGCGATTTTTTCCCGTTCGTTGACTGCAACAACACCTGCGAGTTACTTGGACAGTGATATATTGATTGACAGTCGTGGTAGATGCTTGGTGTTGTTGCTCAAAGCAATCTACCCTCCCTTAATCCCTAACCTGTTTGGTAGTCGTAGTGGTTGTTACTTTGTCATTTAATCCCTACTCTATCGTTTCATACTTAGTGTAGGTTCGATTTAGGTAACTTGTATGTGCATGCGCCAGTTTACGTTTCACACGCTTGTATATTGTGAGTTTTTCTCTCTTTCGATTTGTTTTTTGCTATTTTTTCAAGTGAACAGCGGATGTTATTTGTAATACATGCATTTCCTGTTTCCGTGGCTGCACACGCATATGCTCACACTACGCTACCGTTATTCTTCTTGGGTTCTGTTGTACACGTTTTCTGTTTTTCTTCGCATAGTTTTGCGTATTGCAGTGCAATATTGAAGCAAACTTAAATAGGGATTTGTGTCAAAGTAATTTTCCTTGCAATATTATCAGCGGTAGCAACAGCAATCATATTAGAAAATCTATTATTAAATGTGTTTACAAAGGGAAATTGCTGGTATTTTTATTTGAGTTTCTTGACTAAATTATAAATTCTTCCATATTTGCTCATGTGTACCTTTAAATACTGGATGACGATACATTTTGTATTTTCAATAGACCCGATGAAAAAAACTTAAAAAAATTGAAACAATTGCAGAAACTTAACAGAAATATAACCAAGTTTTTAAGAACTTTTAACTTGCACAGAGTATCGAATCGTGCCAGAAGACGGCAAACGTCAAAAACTTCTTTCGTTTAATTCAAAAAATAGTGCTACAGTTTCGTGATAGGTGATGAATACTTTAGAGTATCCAAAGTGTGATGCAAACTAGGCCAACCATTAATCTAGACGACGAACAACGCCGCATATCAACGACACCTCCATTCAGGAAAATCAACTTAGTCTTATTTACAAGTTGCTTGTATGATTAATTAAGTTTACCTAGTTACGTTATCATCTTTAACGTAGTGATTGCTCGGGGTATACCAGTTTCCTAAGAGCTGCTATGTAATGGGGTGGACATATTACTTCTTTACTGGCTCTAATTATGAACCCTTTGTCCTTCCTGAAAAGTGTGTATTATCAACATAATCAATTTATCAATAGGCAGTTAAATTCGACTAAGTGTATGTATATATATCTTAGCAGCTCTGCGAAACATTACCACTGGCCAACAATGTGACAAGTATTGAAGCCATTTCATATGTATGTACCGATTTTCCAGGCTTTTTCTTTTATTACCCATCCATTGCTGCTGATCACACTTTTTTGTTTTACATTTTGTGGTATCATTGCGTACTAAGTTATATTATTAACTAATGTTCAGAAATCTTCTCGGCTCCTTACTGTGTGCATGATTTCATCTATTGTTCTCAGCCCTGTTCATTTTCGAAAATTACGTAGCCATGACATTTCTTTTTCACCCACGCCTCTACGCCCTTCGGTACGGATTTCTATTATAAAGCGTTGGAGTTAATATTTTTCTCCACGGACCATGTGTACAAAATTCGTATTTCTTCGGCTTTTAATTTATTTTAATAGTTCACTCTCAGAATTTATTCCTCTTAGGATCTCAGCGTTGAATATGCGATTTGCCCTCGATATTTTTAGAATTTTACTGTAACACCACATCTCAAATCCGTCCAGTCTGTTCATTGTATTTTTAAAGCCTATGGTTTTGCACCATACAAGTGCAAAGACCGCAGAAAGCATGAAATATAGTTTGGAACGTTTTCAGAACATGATGCGTTAGGGATATCTTGACATATCCTGGCATTGTTTTTCTTTGGAATTGTCATGAGTGATTATTTTAACCAGGCATCAGCATAAGCGCCTGTGTCGTAGAATTCGTTAAATAGTTTATGCAGGATATCATGATTTATCAGCTTTATACCCTCGATCCCAGGGTTACCCACGGGCTTATTGTTTTCGGCATTTTTTATAGCTTTTCTTATTTCGTCTTTCGTAAACTGTTGATCAGCATTTGGAAAGTCTACAGATGTAGTATAGTCTGAAAATAATTTAGCAAAATAATCCTCCCATACCTCTCTTTTTTCTGCTATCTCGGTGACTAGTTTGTTGCAGTTACTCATTACCACAGCTGGCGTTGTTTTTTTTGCAGACCATCAGAGTCTTTTATGATAATTGAAGGCTTTCTATGCCTGCTGCGGGGATTTCCATGTATACAACCGGCGAAGGGGAAGTTGACAAAGTGTTAAAAATTTTAGATAAATTCTAAGCAGAATTGGACTAAGCCATTATCGTGCTCAATCCTTAACCCTAACGTAAAATGAACAATAATTTCAGGAAAAGGTTCATTTTTAACTTTGGTATTGAAATGTCGCATTTTTAGGGTCAGATCACGTTACTTCGCTAGGTTTAGCTTTTCTGTAAAATCTCAGTAGAATTTTCCAATTTGCTCTACATCACTATCCGCGGTAGGTACGCATGCTTGAATAATATTGAATTTTATTGGCATTTCAAGCAATAGGACTCTATCGGAGTAAGGAACGAATTGTTTAAGGCATTTTCCGTGTTTCTTAGAAATAATAATACCAACTACACGTTATCAAAATAGCCACAGATATTAATGTTTAGGCGTTTCATTTCCTAGACTGTGTTGTGATATTTTTCTGCTTTACATCGCTTTACAAGCTTCGAAAGTTCCTAAGCTTTAGTGCTTCATTGCCTACGTTCGATCTTACCGTCATGTGTGGCCACACCAATAGCTACGCTGCCGCCGACATCACTCTTGATGTCTTTGCTCTTACTAACTGTCCCCATCACGACAAGATGACAATCCGGAATAGATTTTCGGGGTCGACTAAAATTAATGTTTGATTCAGCTACGTATTAGGTAAAAATCCCAATGGTCGAATGTCCATTGTATTTCCCAGCGTTTATAAAGGAGATGAAACACTACTAATTGCTACGAAAAAGTAATTCCAACGAATATTCTATGTCTTATGCGGCTTTTTCAGCCAGTTTTAGTCGCACAACAGCATCTGGTAAGTGTAGATGACTGAAAGAGCAGTAAACAGAGGAGTGCTGATAGCGAAGTGTAAAATGAACAAAGTAACGTTGCTGTGAAACAAAGAGAAACAAGGCGCAGTCACTAAGTGCAAGACGGGTTCAAAAGTCGCAAAGTAGTTAAGCAGAAGTCGTCAAGTCACGTTGTAAAATCGTACTTTCGTTAAACCTTTCTGCTTATTTTAATTATGTTATTATTTATTCGTATTTAGTTAATCTTGAATTTTAATTACTTTTTATAATATCTTCAATTCCAAAAATAAAAATAGTATTATTTTTTATCTTTATGAAGAAAATTGCAATTTTAAAATTTCACGTTTAAAATCACTGCGTATTTAAGTATAATGAACTCATGTGAAAAATCTGTTCCGAATGGGCGAGAAGTAAATTTTAGTATGGCGAAGAGCTTTAATAATTGTCTTTTTTAATAAAAATTAGCTCATGATATTAATTTGACATAAAAATGAATTGTACAAAATTTGGACCCTGTCTGTGTATTTTTTGTACCCATAAATTGGCTACGAAGAAATATGTGGCTTAAGTAGTGTTATTATTATTATTATTATTATTATAATTTTAGACTAATGAAGTAAATTCTTAGACTAAACAAAAAGACATTGAGCACTAGCAACACAGGATATCGGCTCTAATTTATAAAATTACATTAGATATTGAGCCTAGTAGTTTTAATAAAGTAATATATTGAATTAATATTCTGTTCTGAAGCTGATTTTAGAAAGTCCAAAGGGTTAATCGCTTTAAATGCAATACTTCTAACCAAGGAAAAGTTAAGGCAGTCGCAGAGAATGTGCTTTATAGTAAGCATTTGTCCACAACTGCACATTGGGGAGGGAGACTTCTTTAAGATCCATTGGTGAGTTGCAATTGTATGACCAAGGCGAATTCTCGAAAATGTTTGGATGTTGATTTTCTCGATATTTGTTGGATATAAAGGTGGAATTAATTGAGAGTTAATAGAAGAGTAGTGTTGATGATGGTATTGCAGATTTCCTTCTGTAATTTTCTCTTTAACTTTTCCTCCAATGTATCTTTGAAGATCCAACTTTTCCATAACATCATCCATAATTAGAGGTGCAGAAGCAGCATTCTTTGCCGCTCGATCGGCCTGCTCATTTCCCAATAAACCGATATGACTAGGAACCCATGACATTTTAATTTTTCCGCCGGGTGTTGTAATTATATTCCTTAATTTGTTGATAGCGCTCCATCTTGAAGTCGAAGGATTCCGAATAGCTTGTAATACAGACCAACTGTCAGTAACAATGACGGTTTTAAGTTTGTTTTTATGGGCAAGGTTCGCAGCGTGAAGGATAGCTCTGGCTTCGGCTGTGAAAGTTGAAGTACTTTCATGAAATATGTGATTGAGAAGAACCTATCCTGAATCATCTACCACGGCACAAGCAGGAGGCAGACCAGAAGATTTTGAGCCGTCTGTGTATAAAAGATTCCAACCGGTACTCTCCAGTACTCGGGTTTTTTCAGCTATTAGATTTCTGAAGATGTAATTTGGAGTATCTCTCTTTTTGGGGAACAGACAGCGCGATGTCAAAGGAGCAGTCCTTCAAAATCCATGGAGCCTTTACGCGAAAATAGCGGGAAATTTTTAAGGGAATGTCCAATTCCTTTGCGACGTGCAAACAATAGTCAATTGCGAACGGTGACCTTGGAATTTTCTTCGCAATAATAATCTTTCTCATGTCATCACCGAGAATAGATTTGTTTGAATTAAGAAGCTTGGGGACTATTTTAGCTTTTAACTCATAGTGTCTATGTTCTAAAGTTGGGAGACCAGTTTCAATTATAATATTTTTTATGGGCGTCGTCCGAAAAGCATAACAACTTGCTCTGAGGGCTTGGTGATAAACCGGTTTAAGGATGTTGATATTAGATTTGCAGCTATTGCTATAGATTATCAAAGCGTAGTCAATCTTGCTTAAAACAAGCATTTTGGTAAGATAGGCAATAGTGTTAGTGTGCGCATGGCATTTCCAAGCAATGTACTGTATGAAATTTACCCTTGTTAAAATAGAATTTTTTAACCGAAGGCAGTGTGTTTTCCAACGATAATTGTTGGAAAACGTGAGCCCGAGGATATGGAGCGACTGCACGTTTAGTACTGGTAAGTCGTTAATATGCATCAGTATATTTCCAGCATCACACATCTGTTTTCGACACATGTGCATTTTTTTCGATTTTTGTATAGAAATTTTAGCTCCTGACGAGTTAGCCCATGTGGAGATCTCTCTTCCAATAGACTCGAGGATATTGATTGCCTTTGTGTTATCTTTTTCTTTTGTAAAAATGTATACATCGTCTGCGTAGAGACAGTGTTCGATGCTCGGTACACGGCAAAGAATTTTGCTAATTTCGTTGAAAGCGATCTGGAACAGCGTGACAGACAGAGGAGATCCTTGCGGAATGCCATTCATTAGCGGAAAGGAATCAGAGAAGTGATTGTTAATTCTAACTTTAAACCGCCGATGCGACATGAATGATTTGATGAAATATGTGGCTTCAGTAGTAAAAAAGGTATATTTTTCGAAAAGCCAGCATAATTTTTTGGTATTTTATCTTGAAAATGAGTAAAAACAACACAGTGAGCTCCGGCCCGCCATTAATCCCATCGCTTCGTTTAATACAATTATTCCTATAAAGATTTTCACAATAAGGCGTTATATGGATAGCGGTTGCAAAAGTAGTCCTATCCAATTAATTTGTAAAAGACTTCCCCCTACGTCCAAATGGATACAAAATTTATCTCAAACCCAAAGATGAATACAAAAGTACATAGACAAACGTTAAATAGACAGCTGGACAGACAAGCTTAACTCGAGTCAGAACCTCAACCCTAAATTGATCGGTATAATTGAAAACTAAGCCCTTATAGGTATTGCTTATATTCGCATAGCCTTAACATTAGCCGGCACCGCAAGTAGTCTCGCACAAAAAGCTGTAAGAAATAGAGTTATAGGCGCGTTAAAGCGAATCTTTCATATGCATCAATTCAGATTTCAGTTATTAAAAACTTTTGTGGGCGTTACCAGCGAAATGGTAAGTTTAGTAGTCTTCGCCCTGCTGTGTAAGACGCACAATAATTTCTATTTTAAGGTATACTGCTTGTCAATCATTGAAAATTCGCCTCTATTCTACACTTGGTGATTAGGTGCAAAGTGATCCTGGGCATCAATATCAAGATTCTTCACACTATAGATGCAATGCCTTCGGATAAAACGCATGCATTTTATAAATTTCCTCTTCTAGATTTCAATTTTAACGTTGGTATAAATTAAAAAATACATTAAAAAGCTACCTTGTTGTTTTTCAGCCATAAAATTTTACATATAAGTAAGCTTTTCTACAATTCATTGCCCTTTCGCTTATTTTATTAAATGTGTACAGCGCTATAATAACCAAAAAGTAGAAAGAAGGTGTATTCGGCTTGAGGCGAAGCTACTGATACCTAACTTTTGCTATATCGCACATTTATAAGATTTAGCCGCAGATAATTTTGTACTTTAAAAACGTTGTCACTACGTATGTAGGTTTTTTGGTAACTGGTTGAATCCTTCGTGCTTGTAGATTTTTAGATCTTTTTGTTCCGTGTATAACTTGGACACTTTATAATTTCAAGACTGTAATAATTTAGGCCAGAGAGGAAAATAATTAGTTCTTTGTTATTCCTTCCGTAATCACAAAAAAATTTTGGAAACTACGTTTCTTCTTCCAGACAAAGTGTCGAGATAATTTTGAAGATGAACTTAGCGAACGGAAACATGTCCGACAGATGGACATTGCTAAATAGATTTTACTGTTCAAGGCTATCGGACGCATGTATATGCTTAGCTTCTAAAAGCCGCAAAAATATGATAAATCTAACATACCTCATTTATTTGATATAAAAATCGTGTTTGTATAACTTTTGGTTTGAATTAATAAAATTATATTCACAAAAAAAAGCAGGAAACGGATCTCGGAGTAAGCAAGCGAGAGAAGTCAGGCTAAGGGCGTATAAAAGAGAAAAATGTAACAATTGAAGTAATGCTGTGGGTTTTCTTTTGTTATGCTCAGGGAATGCGCATCGACTGAGTTAACGGTCAGTTTTAATGGTCAAAAGAAAAATCATATGAATTAATGAATCGCGGATTTTTTTTCTGTTTGTCCGCGAGACGACTAAAGAAGGAAAAGAATGGGCATTGTTAAGTTGACAGGAAAAATAAAAAACCGCAATGTCTGCTGCTTTTATTATGTATATCTGGGAGCAATTTGTTCGTTGGCCCTGCTTATTACTGTTTTTTACTGCATGGTTTGTTTTATGTACATGGTTTGTTTTATGATTTAATTTTTCGTGGAATGGGCACTCAGACAAGAAAAGAAATAGGAACTATAATATATATTTATATATTTTACTAACCACAAAAGATCAGGAGTTACCGGTTTACTTCTACCGCTGTTATAAGTGCGAAACCTGTAACTCGTTCTGCACTGCGGAGTGTTAAAAAGCAATTGCAAAATCATATTTCGAAATACTACGGATTTACATAAAATTTTACGCAAACATAGCAAGCCGAAGTATGTGTAGTGGCGTTACACCCGAGTGCGTAATTATGTTCTTAAGCAGACATATTTTCTCATTGCCTTTTGTAACAAGATAAGATAATATTTTATAGACTTTTTCATTTTTTGTAAATGCGATGCTACTTTCTCGGATGTGTTGCTTAGAATAAAATTAGATATAATTAGGAGTAATTCAACGGAATGA
This sequence comes from Glossina pallidipes, assembly GCA_000688715.1. Lineage (NCBI taxonomy): Eukaryota > Metazoa > Arthropoda > Insecta > Diptera > Glossinidae > Glossina > Glossina pallidipes. The sequence goes on from KK499827.1 coordinate 120,406, forward strand.
TCAAACTTTACTATCTAAAATGTTCTTTTTTTTAATCATTATATATTAAGATCGAACGGGTGGCACCACCGGGTGCAATGTGAAAATTCCTTCAAGATGCTCAATAATCATTTTTCGCTTTCGTTTGTGATTAGCCATTTGTTAACGAAAATAAATTATTTGGAGGCCTATGTAAAACAATCCATATGCTAATCACTCCGTAGCTGCTGCAGCAGTTATTATTCATTTGTTTTTCCTTGGTTTGGTTTCGTTGGCCGTTCTTTATTGTTAAGCGATTAATGAATATACATTTTCCTACTGCTTTATGGATTTTTGTTGTGTTGTTTTCCTATTTTTGTTTTTTTAGAGGAAAAAAACATTACATTTATTTTATACAAAATGTGAATTGGAATGGAATTTATAAACGGAATAAGTGAACCATTTCATTCCATTTGTACATAATTTAAGGCAACCTATGAATATTTATGAATTTGTTATGAATTTGTAATTTATTATGTACTGTAGGATGAATATTAAATGAAAAAAATGTCATAAATATATAATTTTTACAACTTTGATTGATTAATTACTATTACGGAGGTTGGGTATGAAGGTAGCACCAAAGGATTTTAAACCCTCACTAAAGAATATGCAGCAACCATGAATTCTAAAGCCAACGAGTTAAACGATTAACCATTTATACAGTTCTGCAGCAACGGTTGTTAAGCATATATATGGCCAAGACATAATTAACAAATTTTACGGATACGCATTGGATAATTGTCATAAAATGATGGGTTTTCAGAACAAGAGCTCAATGCGTTAGTAAATCTCGTACAATGCTCACGTCTTACTTTATATATCATATATGTATTACACTTTTTTATATGCAAACTTTTGAGTAAAAGAATACTAGCAATGAAGGCTACATTTCTTTACAACTAGTGCGGGATGGCTTGCAAGAGAGTACGGCAGAGGTGACCACTGCGCACAAGCAATTCTTGTTTATGCTTATTGCACGCTTGCCATTTTAGATTACACCGTACTTCTTTCCCATGCCGTCATCTTTACTGAGTCGTCCTATCAAATAAAAGTGAAATAATTATGTTCGTCGTTTTGGACTACAATTTTATTATCCATCACCAGCTTGTGTACTACGGTTTATCCCATTTTGGAACGAAGATCCACTCGATATATCGCTAGTATTTCGTATCATACATAGCGAATAACGTATACATTTCAAATTATACCTGTTCACGATCTGGCAGCATTTTGTGAATAAGTAAGTAACTGCACTAACTGATTATTGTTTATGTACAATCTTTGTTTATAAATATTTCTCGTTACCTGACTTGATCTTACCAAGGAAAAGCCTAAGCGAAAGGATAAAATTTAAACTCTAATTGAAGAAAAATCGTTTTGACTCTATTAGGAAATCTATGTTTTGTAATCGTATACAGACCGAAAAATTATTTCATCTCGTGATTCAATTTGTTCTGCCGTTAGTGACAAGGAAAGGTATGGACACAAGTGGGTTCTTATACAAAAAAATTGACCACCATAACAGCAATGGAAGGTAAACGCGTGAATTAGAAATAAACTGAAGTGAATATTGAGAAATAGGAAGAATTATTATATGGTGGTGCACAAACGGACTTATTTAGGCTAACCAATTTAGCTTGGATTAACCGAGTAGAATAAACTGTACTGACAATAAACAAATTTTCCTGGAAGGACCCTGGTTTACACACTGAGTGTTACCCCAGCTACCTAGATTGACATTAAGGCTAAATTCTATTAACAAAGTGAAAGTTTACGTCCTTACAACAGCTATTATAGTGATTGCACTTAAATGCATGAATTTCTGTGAATTTCAAGTATTTGCAAATTTTTTAATACACTTGTGATAACTACAAGAGCAGTATTTAACGGCCGATAAAGTTCGTCTTATATGCTTTGTTTATATATTGTTACGAAAACGTCTTTTTTTATGATTTGAGTTTCCATGAAAATTAGTCGGCTTTCGAAGAAACTAAATTCTAAGGAAGAGGAAAGTCAAATACACATTCATTACGCGTTACCTACGTCATGAAGCTGGCGGCTGGAAAGAAGATTAACAAGAATTGGTAGAAATTTAGCGGAAAACGGATTAAAAATGCCGCAAGGAATTTAGCTAAACATTTGCGGAATGCAAAATCGGTGGAGTTAGTCGCAAAAGTGATTTGTGACAGTATAGCCATGTTCGAACGGACAAGACAAGAACGAGAATTAAACCGCTATAAATATAAATGTCTGTAAATAATTTGTAAATAGATTCTCTAAATATGTAAATAAAACTTATACTATCTTAAAAATCACAATTCAGTGGCATGAACTTCATTTCAAAAAGAGTTGAATAAATAACGTAAAATTCGCAAAAGACCGATTTACGTTACAATGTATGCTGAAAGTTGGGATCTTAGCGTTTACATCTTTCCGATTTTCATTTTTGGTTGTGTTCTCATTCACAGGACAAGATAATATCCTTATCCTTATATACACCACTTATGGCACAGGGATTATTAAGGTCTTGCGCATGCATATAGTTTGCAGGAGAACTTCAGAATGGCACACAAATATAGTTTCGATATTAACGCGCTTGCCCCTCTGATGTCCGCCTCTGTATTCCTGTGTCCAACATACATGCGGTTCAAAATTTTTGAAACGCTGTTTTGTTTTATCCCAAGAACGATTTCTATTGAAAATAGATTGGATCGGAATATTTTTTCGTTGAATATAGTATTTGAACATTCGAGAAATTGATCTTGTAAACTTGAATTTCCGAGTCTTGTCAATACACGGCCTCTTACAAAAAGAACATGTCCATATGGCTTAATATATAAACTGCAATTACTTTTTTTTTTTATTTTGTATATGACCAGCCATTCAAGGGGTATCCACTATACGCGCAGGCACGATAGTGGTCAAGCAGCGTTGTCGGTGGAGAAGGATGGGAGAAGGGAATCATGCTTGTGTGCGTTTGTTTTGAAAGTGGAAACATCAGGCACGACAGAAAAGACCCTTGTTGATAGACTGTTCAAAAGGCGCGCAGTGTGATTAAAGAATGATGAGTCACGGTACTCTATCTTATGATACACAGACAATTTCAGGAAGATTGGGTGGAGATAGCGCGGGAGTCTTACAATCGCGTTAAGGCGTTCAATTGAAGGACAGGTGTTTTTTATCTCTGTAGAACCTTTGTCGTCGATGTACCTGTACATCAGCACTCCGTAGACCACATTACTTCAATGGTCGTGGGTACCTTGAGTTTTGGACACGCCTTTGTCTCCCATAAGCACCTAAGCCTTTTGCTCTAAGCAAACATTATGTGGGCGCCTTCAGTTTTCGCTGAGCAATGACATTAGGACTGATGCTTGCAAAAGCCATATTGTCTATTCCAAATCATATCATTGCGTCGCACATACGAAGGTAGTTGACCATGGTTTGCATGGCTTTGGCTACTGCAGAACAGATCGCAGGATTTGTGGTGTTGCCCGTCTTGGGCACAAGTTAGACATTGGAAATCTTCCAGCAAGTTGGAATAATGCCAGCACTTTAGGACTAAGGCTGTGACGCCATCTCAGCCCGGGATTTTCCGAATATCACGACTGCCAAGAACCTTTCTTACGACCCCCGTTCGAAAGCATAAACTAGGCAACGAGCATGTTACATTTTCGAGCGGGGGCGACGGCTAGCCGCTATGTGGTAAATAGGAGGTTGATGCATACATTTCAGCCAACGCAGTTTTATGAATCGGATCGGATGTTATTTGGTCATTGCCGAAAAGAATCGGAATTGATGGATTAGTTTCCAATTGTTTCCACGAAATACCAGAAGCTTTTGCTACTTTTTGGAGCGGCAAGCACTTCGGTATGTACTCAAGCAGAGCCTTTTCGCCACGTAATGGTTGCGTGTATTCCCAGTTTCTTTGTGAATTAGATTAGTTTGATCGTTTGAGTAAAAACGCCAAACTTTAACTGCTTCGTCTCTGGACCTGATTTCATCTCTGCTAATCTGATTAATCGAACATTTGTCCTCTGGTTTATTCGAGTGTTTGCTGAATGTAATGTATGCTCGCGCTCCGTGTTGGACAACGTGTTGTATGATTCCTACAACGACATTGACGCTATTGTTTAGCAAACATAGTTTCCAAAGGCAAAAAGGAGTTATTAAGCTCTCCTCAATTGGCTTTACCGCATTTACTTTTATGTCTCGGGGCTGAAGAAGAAACGTGGCAGAGATTAGCTTACGAAAATTGTGCAGAAATGCAGCCCCGTTTTCTGAGAGGTGCAAGGATCTTTCCTTCTTATTTTTGTGAATGCGAAGTAAGAATAATGTCTAGTGTGTTTTGTTGCAACCCATCAACATCTTGAAAGTGCGTTATTGTGAGCGTTGAATTCACTGGCAAACAAGATTTCGCTGTCGCGATAATTGTTGAGAATGGAGGATACAGCGTTGGATACAAATTTGAATAATTAAACGTAAGCCTAGTAAAGATCCAGAATTTAATTTAAAAGAAATAATAATAGAAGTTATGAACGCGTTATTTTGCGACAGAGAATAAGGGATGTTTAACTCGTAGTGATTTAGTTATTTATTAAACACAGGTCGCAAAGGGCCTGTTGACAATTTACTAGGTTTTACTTCGGCAATTAAAGTGATTAATACATCATTTATTGATAGAATTGTAATTACGTCTGCTCGAAAATTTTATATATATTACTTATTATTACAAATTGGTTAACAATTTGTTAATTGCATTATATTAGAATCCATTAATATAAGTAAATATTAATAAAGGGAAGAAAAAAAATTAATTGCGCGAGGATAAAAAGGCTTCATTAAATAGGTAAAATAAGTAATCCGATTTTAGACAATATAGACGTATTGTTCGGGTCCCAATCCATTAAAGAACTTCCATAAAAAATGAACCTTTCTACATCAAATATGTCCAACTTTTGATATTTTATAATGAAGATTGGTTCTTATTTTAACAGTAATTTGACCTCAAAATGAATCAAATTTGAGGCGCATGTGTCCATTTTGTTGGGACCAATACCATGAAAGGATTCTTATGAATAAAAAGCCTTGTGGCAAGAAATTTTAATTCACAATATATTACGATGAAAATTGGTGCATAGTAGCGATTTTTTCTGCAAATTAACTGTAGGAAGTTTGGATCCCACTATATGTAGGCGTTCTTATGAAAAATAAGCCTTAATGTGACAACAAGGTCTAATTTGTTGTTTTTCAGGACGAATGCAAAGTAATAAAATCTTTAAGAAGCAAATGAATTTGCTAAATTAGGGTTGGGGTTGCCTGTTGAAGTTTTGTGCGTCCTCCAACATAAGGACTTTCATGGAAAGTATGCCTTCACATGGAAATTGTAATTTTTGTGTATTATCACGAAAACGAATAGTTAAATGCATTAGGGAAAGTGGTAGGGTATTGAAAGGCCGTCTTGCTTGTCTATAAACTTTTTACTTGTTTCTACTGAATATATTGAGATTACATATTGGATTATTTGTACGTACTGTAATATTTTGTAATTTGAGCTACTCTTAGTTCCCAGCATTTAAATTCATCAAGTGTTAGATTAAAACGCATCCGAGCGGTGCACACACACTGCCTAGAACAACCATATGCAGATACGTTCGTGGTACAAGAACGTATTGAGTTTTCACCGATGTATGGAACATCCAGAAGAACTTGACATAGGTCCATCTTGTATCATACCAAAAAAGTAATTCTGAATTGATTTCAGCTTGTCTGCCCCATATGTCTTTTTTGTTTTCTTTTCCTCGATCTACAAATCACAATTTCAAAAATATTTTGATGAAATTTGCTAAAACCGACGTGTTTCTAATATAAATCCTTATCTTAAAAAAGTCATTATATGAACAACTGTTTTAAATAAAGTGGTGTGAGGTATTCAATGGCGGGCTGTGCCACAGTAGAGTGTGTTTACTTGTAAATTTTTATAGTTATTATACATCCATCAATGTGTAGCACCAAATCATTGTTTAGCCAATCATAAATAAACTTCAACGAAAATTTCTTTCAAACATATATTTGAGACGTAATATTGTGGTTCTGGTGAACTTCTTCAAATTCACCGTACTTATTCAATATGCTGGAGAAAAAAAATTATTCCCCCATATGTAAAACAAAAAAAAAAAAAAAGAAACTCATTAACGCATTTCAACCTAAAGAAACATTTACCTTTTTAATATTTACGCAGGCATGCGCAAAATTGTAATGTGTATATAAAAGGGAATCGCGTTGTAAATATAAACATTTTAATTAACGGATTATATCCTTTTCTCCTTTTACTTCCTTTTACCGCATTTATATCAATGTTATTGCGAGAAAAACAAAAAATATACAAAAAGTTTCCAATTCTTACCTTTAAAGCAACACTTTTTTACACGTAACGCGTATATACAAAGACAGATTAATATAAATATGGCCGCCAAACAACCGCCGGCTATGCCCAACAAATAACTCATTTCCAGAGGTTCTGTAATAACGACAACGACAACGGCAGCAGCAACAACAATGGCGTCAGATATGGCATCAGCGAAAAAGAAATGTTTACGTAATTTTCGGTGTGTGCATGTATATTAAAGAGGTTTTCCAGGAATTTTCAAGTGTATGAAAAAAGATGGATAGAGAAAGATAAAAAAAAAAAAAACGGAGAATTTTCAAGTTAAGATACGATAAATAAATAAATTTTATTATTTGGACACATTAAGTTTAAGCGCAAATATGCAAATGATTTTTTTCATGTTAAGGAAAATTAAGAATTATTGCTTAAATTAAATAAACACAAAATAGAGAATTTATTAAAAACTAAACTAGGACGGGTAAAGCATAAGCAAAATAAAAGACTTCTTTTCGAATAAAATAAATACCCAAATAATATGTATAAAGAGATAATAATATAAAACAAATTAAGGAGTTGCTTAATGTGGCATAGGTTTTAAAAAGTTGACCAAACTACATAAAATAAAATTGAAAACATGCATGTGATTTTTCTTGAAAGTTCTTTACATCGACGATCTAATTATTTGTTCAAATTAAACCCTAAAGGAACACGCCTAGTTTTCCAAACCGAGATGTAAACCGAACGGGATGTAGAACAAACTAACATGATCTAAAAAAGATTCCCTGCCTCCTCAACAGCATTCCGCTGACTTTTGTCAGGGTCTAATGTGTTACCTGAAACTCTGCACTTTATGTCAAATTTTTTAAAACACCGTTTGAAAGTAAGTGAGGAACGACGTCATATGCATTTGCAGATTTACCAAATCTTCGTGAAAGGGGGTTTGTGTCGGTAAATTTCTGAGTATATCATATCACATACTTTATATGTGATTGTGTAGCGATATAATATTCATATATAAGAGACTGCAATAATTTCATATCGGTTTAGAAAAAAGCGTATGAAATGATTAAGCGATAGCGCAACTACCAAAGTTGAAGTGCCACAAGATAGGACGCTATGTTTATTGTTTATTCAAAAAGGTTCATGTTCCCTCCATAAGCAGTGATAGCTAATGAATATATTAATATTCTAAACAAATTTCTACCTATTTTTCTAATTTTTCTATTAATTAATAAAATACATATGGTTTCGGGTGTTCTTCTCTTTTTTCTGTTATCATTACATAGGACACTTCATGTAATTTCATTATGCAGCATCTGCGTTTGACTGAATAGGATTTTAATTAAACATTTGCATAATTAATTGTTTATTTAATTATCATAAACAAATTTGCCATCAATTTTAATTAAAGCTAATATTTTATCTGGAGGTCATTTAAAAGCAATAACAGTAATAATAAAACCAACAACAACGAAAGCAAAAGCAATAGCAACCGAGAAAGCAACAACAGCGACGTCGTTACACATTTAACATACAAAAAAATGTAAATGACCATTATAAACTAATTATCAGTGCAATGAAGGGTAAAAACAAATTATACTCCTTCTCTTGCTACAGCATGCCTTCTCGTCCATCTCGTCTACGAAACTCTTGTAACACTTTTTCAACATCCTTTCATTGGGAAATTTCAGAAAATTCACACTAATTATTTATGTAAATTAGTTGGGTTTGTTTATAAGCTTTGCCCTGCATGCAGTGAATGTATTGTACGTACATACGGACAATTAAATCTACATATTGCATATATATGGGTTCATGGTATAGTTTTTAGTTTTTTCATGATGAATGACATCATGAAGTTTTAAGTAACTTGTTTATTAAATTGTGAGAGCTTCTGAAGGGAATAATTGAGAATATGCGCAGGATGCTCTCCCTCTGTATAATCCGAGCTCTTAAGCTTTTTTAAGTCGACAAAATCCATTTTCATTGATGTAAATACCAACGGAGACAACATGAAATAATATGTACGGGAAAGAATAAAATAAGAAATAAATAATTTGAGATAATAGTTAAAAAACGGCCGATGAAACGTTTAAGAAATGGCTACGTTTTAAATGTAGTTAGAAATAGCAAAAACCCTGACAGCGAAACAAGCAACAGAAATCAACATCAATCACCGGATTATAAACGGGAAGCGATGAAACGGGGAAGTAGGAGCGAGGAATATATAATAAATTTTATTTTTAGTTCATTTTTGGATAGGACTAAGTCCACACAAGTTTAAAGCATTCTACGTACACTCAGGCTCCGCTTTGCTTGATTCGAATTTGAGTTTTTTCGATGTTTTGCGATGCGTTTTTGAACGACGGCTAATTATCGTTTTGCGTTGCCACATTTTCGATTTTCGTGACGAAACTGCTAGTTTGGCCAGGAATGGTAGTTTTAAAGGAACAAATGATTTGGATATAGACGACTTGTTAACGGCCGATAAATACGAAATGTTTAATGAAGAATTAATGACTCTTGATATGCAATGTGCTGACAAAAAGGACACCACAGTGGAAGAGCAACAAAATCTTTCTAAAGTCCTTGCAAGAGTTTAATTGACGAAATTCGGAAAATTTTTTACGCGGGCAGTAACGCCCGATAGTAACTGCTAAAAGTAAATTTATTTAGAAATGAAAAAAAAATCTATTCAGCAGAATTTAGACAAATTTTTCAACAAAGAGACCCCAGTTGAATCCTCTACAGAATTCAATTAAGCTTTCTTCACTTTTTTGTTTTTTATTGCGTATTATTGTTCATTTATTTTGTCGATTATTTTAGTTTTCTTATTTTAATGAAAAAGTAAAATTTTTTGTCGATTTACATTTTTTTAAAAAAAATCTTTGAGTTTTATACGATTTCCTATATAACCGCGACCGACTTTGCGTCGTCTTTTTTGGAATAAATCTACGCATCAAAGTGGTGCCAGGGTGTACATTATTAAGAACTGGGAAACCGGCTGAGCTTACCAGTAAAAATGATTATCGCTTCATTATCGATTTCGATAATATTCACATAAGCGCAAAACAAATGTCTCCGCGATATTTTAAATTTATATAATTTTATATGTATTTCTATTACGATGTTCTCATTTAAAACTTCACAGAATAACATGTCCCCGGAAAATTTTGAAGAATTGCAACGAGTCATTTATATTTAAATCGCAAAATGTATGATAGATGTAAAGCTAACAGAATTTCGAAAGTCGCACGAGCGTCCACCATTCCGGCACGACAGTCGAGGTTGAGTTAATTTTGATAGGCGACTTCACTCAGGTAAAAATCATAAAGAAATGGGAAATAACCGTTGAATGCGATAGTTTTCATCTTCTTCTTTGGTTGTTTATTTGACGAAATTTGCTGCCGAAACCCGCCAAATACGATTTTAGTTTTCCGGAAGTTCCAGAAGATTCTCAGCAGAGAAAATCAGGAAAATTGTGGGGGGAAAAATTTCAGGAGGATTAAAGGGTATCTGTCTCAAAACACTGATTGATTTTGCAGCTCAAATATGTTTCCAATGTTTAGACTTAATTTTATAACCGCCAACTACAGTGAAATTATAGCGCATACTGAGAGGCTGTCTTTGCAGATGCTCGAAATGATTGAACAGCAATTACAACAATTATCATCACTTAGTCATGCGTGCTTTTAAATTAAAAAAATATAAATAGGTTACGATATTTACTTGTTTCATGTAATTCTAGACTAACAGGTCGAAGGAAAGTAACAAAAATGAGAGAAAAAATGGAAATTTTCATGCAATAAAGTGAAAATTAACGTTAGTGCAACTCTGATAGTGACTGCTGAAAACAAACCGATAACATTGAAAATTTTGTTTGCTTAAGAAGAATTGTACATAATATTTATATGATATTTACGTTACACGATGCATACATACATAGATTACACACATATGATATGAAAAAATGATTTGATTTTGTCTGCACCTGAAAACGTACCCTCCACGTTCAATTGTATGGCATGACGATCGGAGCCGCGCTCATTTTCCACAACCAAATAATAGGGACGAGCATCATGTTCGTTGGTATGATGTATATGCAATGTTGATAGGTAACAATCCTCGCGTGCATCTTGTAACAAATCATCAGCACGAAAACGGTCTGCGTATGGTGGGTGAGGAAACAAATATGGTGTAAGGTGAACGGTTTGTTTCATGAAAAAGTTGTGTTGAGTCAGTATATGGATGCGATCCACAATTGCATATCAGTGTGTATATATGTGTGCGGTTTGCAACAATTGAAATTCACCGAACAAGAAGCAATTCATTAATTCGCCCAAATTAGAGTCACCCACAATGGCAGGCGGGCATGTTCACATATAATAGCGAACGTTGGCGTCATCATCGTCATTGATTTGGCCGACATTTGTTTTTGTTCAGCAAACACAAATAATTTGGTTTAAAAGCATTATTATGGTTGTTGTTGTTAGTGGCATTTTATAAATTTTATGCGCGATACGTGCATGTTTTCGTTGGTCGCATAGATGTGAGACAGAGAAATAACCATAAAAAAGCGAAAAAAAAAAATGAATTTCTCCGTTAATTAGCAGAAAATGCAAATTGTTTTTAGTCGTAGATTGCATTATTGCATGATTTAATATGTATCAGCAGCAACCAATACATATGTGAGTAATGCATAATGCATTCATTAACGTTTTATTCAGGTTAGGCCGCCGCAATACCCGGTATTTGGTTTTTGTTCAAATAGTTTTGTATGTGTGATTTTACTTTTATCGTTTTAGGCAATAATTTTGTCCAGCATTTTGTTTAGGTACATGTACAAATATATATATATATATTTAAATCATTTTAGATAGCCACCCCCAGGTTTATGATGATGCTCAATAATGACGCCAAACAACGCCACATGGATATGCATATACATGGTTTCCATAAATTTTAATTATGGGTTTTTCGGTAGTAAATGAATTTTTGATAGTTGTTTGATTATAGCGTTTGTGTGGAAGTATATGCGTCCAAATGAAAAACGCACAGAAAGAAAATGAGAATTGAAAGTTGTATTAGCACAAAAAGCAAAGGCTAAAAAAGTAGGCGTTCGTCTTACGGCAAACGTTCGTCATTGTCATTAAAACAAAACTGATCCTTAGGTTGGTAACTAAAAATATCTGGTCCTTTTAAAAGTTGTTCGAGTATTTCGGCTGTTGTGATGGAATTTGACCACAACTAAAACGACATTAATTTTTTTATTCCGCTGCGTATTAATTGATCTTAGTTGACGAAAATTGCTCTTAGGGTCAATAATGGAAATCCAGTTTCAAGGAGATTGATTAGAATTGTATTCTTTTAGAAATCCAAAACGGACTACACTTCAAATCAAAATTTGCATTAGGGCGTGATTTATTAATTCGGAAATTTTAGGTTTTAGTCGTTCAGGTATTGTGAAAGTGATTATGGATGAAGAAAGTCTGTATAACAAAATTATCTTTTCTTGTTGGGTATAAAAATTCCAATTTTATATTTTCCATAACATTTACATACCTGTCGCTGAACCGGCGTCCAAACGCAACGAACCCCATTCCCAAGCTACCCTCTGCGGCCTGGGATCGGCGCATACTATAAATGTTAGCGTGGCGGCATCACCACGTCTTGTAAGTACTGTATGCATAGAAGGATGTAAACGTAATATCTGCGGAGCACCTAAAAGTTGAAAAGACGTCATTCAGGTTCCGGCAGTTATGAGAAGCAAACATATTCCACTTTCTTTGTAATTCTTTTAACATAGACCAGAACACATTTTGAATGGTTCAACTGAGTTAGATAAATATAAAATAAATATCATGCAGAAATTAGGTCATCTACAGGCAAATTAGATTAAAATAAGCGACATCTATTAAGGGAGCTCCGTTATGAGTTATAGAAGCAATATTGTCAAATCGTTTTGTCTTGCCAATAATTGATGCATTCATTATATTATAATCGTACCTCAATTATATTCTTATGTCAATTCTAATTCTATGTAAATATAGTTGCAATGTTACGACAATACATATGCAAACGCTTAGCTTTAATTAAGTTATCCTACTGATATTAACAGACCAGTCAATAAGTTCATAACATATCATATAGACATTCCCCCGCACCCTCTTGACGAATCCGTGATTTTCAGATAGTACCAACCTTCAAAGGAAACGCATCAAAATTGCATGATTTTGCGATGGAAAAATTTGAATTTCGTGCCTTCTTTTTGACGAAAAAAGTTGCTTGTTTGTTGGCTTGAAAAAGTAAATTTTTGCATTGAAAAGTGGAGTTGCGTGAGATAGTTGACAACTTAAAGATATCGGAAAAGAATATATTTACGCTGTCATTATGCAGGGCGCTATTGGGCTCCTTTTAGGCGAAATAGAACGCATTTTTTCATGTGATATGCGACAATGGACGAAACATAGATTCATCACGACATTCCAGAATGAGTGGACAGCAACTGGCGAAACCAATCCAAAACGAATGTTTATGCCGGACAAGGGATCAACGATGAATGCTATGTAGTATTATAAGTGTGTGTGAATGACGAAATTGCAAAAAAAGGTCCCAAATGAAGAAAAAAGTGCTCTTTTACCGTATCATAAGTCGACCACAACAACGGTGATATTGCTCAAATTGCACTTTGAAGTGCGCTATACTGCTGATTTATCCCGAAGCTGCCATTTCGTGGTCACGAATCTCCCAAAAAAATGCTCTTCAATGAGGAAAAGCGTATTTTGAAGGGGTGGACATATCGTTCTATAAGAAAAGCATAGAAACATTAAGGAAGTGCTGGAATAAATGGCTATGTGAATGATGAAATCGAATTTTGGCTACAAAATGTAGTTTGATTGTCGATGCTACGACTTTATTGACTGGTGTTTTGTATCGCTACGCTAATTCCATCGATTACAACTCTACTTTAATCTGGTTCAGTTTAGGTGTGCTTTAGTCCTTTTCAATTTATTGTATTCAGCTTTGTGTATAACATTGACGCCAAGGGGGCGACACATAAGGAATTGATCTTAACGATCAAAATTGTTTATTTGAGTAAAAACTTTCCACACAATGTAGACGTGAAAATAAACCCAAATTAACAAAATATTTTTTTTTCTTCACGTTAACTTAAAATTATGTTTTACTATATTGCACTTTAAAGGTTTTTTAGGTGTTACGTAACTACAGGTAAGAATGTGTTATCATTACATATTCTCATTCGTTCTCTTTGTCTTGTACAACACGTATCAGGTCGTATCTGTTTCACTCTGTTGGTACATTATGCCCATTAGTTTCATAACCTCAAAACAGCCATTGCTTTGGTTTTTACATAACTTTTCCATTCGTAATACTTGCATTGACCTGATTTTTTGATTTTTCCAACTTTTTCTTTTTTACTTGTTTCGCTACCGCCTTTTTGATAAAACAACTTTTTTTTTTGTTTTGATTTGACCAAAAGGCTGTTGAGTGTGTGAGTTTGTTGCGTATATAAAAATTTCATCTCGTGTGTACGATATGTAAATTTATCAGTGTGACTGTTTGTATACGTACTACTTACCCACAACTTGCAACGACACTGGTTCCGATATGGCCACACGTTCCTGACCATTAATGTAATTTGCAGCACGGCACTCGTATTCACCTTGATAGTCATAAGTAACATTGTCGATGACCAAACGGGGCTCATGGCCACGTTCTACATATTTCGAACCATGTGAAATACTGAAAAAAAATGGATGAAAAGATAAAAGCAACAAGAATAACAAACGCACGTAAAAAGTTTGCTATACTTCTTGTCATTGCCGTCGTTATTGTGGCATATTTAAAGAGAAAGTGTTATGTAAAACATAAAAATTTTGCAACCGGATTTTAAAGCATACGCACATAAAAAAAAGCTATCACCAAAAATAATAAAAAAGAAAAAAAATTAAATTCAAATAACCTTTTCTGGAGGGTATTGCTTTAATATAAGGAGAGGATAAGGTTGTCGTGTGGTCGTATATGAAGACGCTTTAACACGTAAGTAAAGTATACAAAGAGAAAAGTGAGAAAGAGTGAAGTACACAGAAAGTAGAGTAAATTTACATTTCGTTATATCACTTGGTACATTTCTGTTTTACTTTAACATTAGCTACTCAGAAGCTTCACTTGCTCAGTGTAAAAACTATAACACCATCAAAAGATTATCAGCTAAGTCCTTTCATTCATTCGCCTTCAACCTGAAAGAGTACATCTTTAATATACTAAAAGGGTTAATAAAGAAACTCTTAAGTTGTTAACGGAACTCCCTCTTTCAGTTTTTGTAAACTGACCCTGATTTACATTTGCAATGACATAACCAAAAAATAGAAAGGAAAAAATGTCGAAATCCTCATCCTTCTATATTGAGACTATGCCAAAATGCCAAAAATTTCGCATACTTTACGTCGACATTTTTCAGCTTTTCACAGTAATCATAAGAAGACGGTCTATTTTTCGCCAGAAGTGCGGCGTGCTTTTAGTGAAAATCTTCCAATCATATTAGATAATACTACGGATATAGCTGGCTTTTTATTTAAATAATAAATTTTGTTGCGTACAATGTTATAGTTTACTTAAAAGTGGGTAAGAGTTGTTATTTATCCGTCCGTCTGATAGCTGTCTATGTATTTTGTCCACAACTTACAGTTCGCAATTTCTAAGGTGTTTGGATCAAATGTGGTACGCTGACATGTTTTAGCCCAAGGACAGAAGAAGGAAAGAAGTGAGGAACGAGAGAAAGAGATATGGACACGACTACAGCCTAGTGTGTGTGTATTCAAACGGTAAGTGTTATATCTTTGCCGACAGAGCATTCACTATAACTACGACCAAAGTAAACTTCACCGCATTGAGATTTGAGCCCGCGAGCACAGACTTGTTAGTCGTGATTCTTACTTAGTGAACTATTCATGCGGATAAATGCAGCTGGAATGGGTCAGACGACTTGGTACGATCAGTTATTATATGATGTCTTATTTTGAAAAAATGTGAAATGAAAACAATTTCAATTTCTTAAATTTCTCGGCAAAACATGGTGAATAAAACTATTTCGGCAAACCAAATTGTTGCGAAAAACTTAGATCGTATGAACTAACTTTTTTTTGGCCATTGCAAAGAGTTCTTACAAAAAGTAAGCCTCTATGTGGAAAAAATTCTAATTTTTCATATTTCACTGCGAAAAATGCTTCTTAACAGTAATATGACTTGGAAATTAAGTGCATTAAATAGGAACCAAGTAAGTCTATTTTTTCAAAGCCGTGGCCTTGGTTTGAAGGGATATCTACTTTTGAGTAGTTTATGATGGGAGTGGTTGAAAAGTTAAAAGACCATTGATCATTAGAAAATTGTTTTTGCTAAATTTGGATACCGAGGAAAAGTCCGCTTTTACATGGAAACAGTATTGAATAGTTTGTGACGAAAAAAAATGAAGAATTGTGTTGGGCGAAGTTACACAGGGCAATTAACTGTCGGCCCTAAGCAACCATAACGTTTGCAATATTTCTTTAAGAAAACGGTCTTTCATCATGCCTTGTGCTAGGCATATACTTCTATCATTATAACTGGTACACTTCAGTTCCTATCTCAATTTTTTAATTTCTGATCACGTTTATTAAGGGGTGTGAAGTGGAAAGTAAAAGTGTAACAGGTAAAACGATTTTTGTTTTTCTTTGTTATTTTCTTTATGTATTACCGCATATATAAAACGTCAAAGCATTATGTAATACATACACTCTTGCAATGTTTTGTAATGAACGTGTTGAAGTTGAAAATATTGTTTTCGTTTACCTATTGTTTGAAAGGAAAGAAGCTTATAAGTGATGGTAAAAATGGGAGAAAGATAGTAAAGAATTGTAACCCGTTTTGAAAGTACGCTGGATGCTCTGTTATCCTCTTTTACTTGAACATTCAGCACATTATGTAAAAAACGTGTGCATTTATATCGATATATACGTTTGCATGTATTTTTCTTTAGTGAGCAATGTGTTGTAAAGTAGATTTACAGACAGTGCGAAAAACACCAGCACAAACGTGCCGTAAATTTTCACATAATCATAAAAAAACTAACACAGTAGAAAGAAAATTAATGCATGAATTTTATGCATAAATGGCGCCCAGCCATGTTGTATGCAGATGATAGCTTCATGCACTACTTTTATATTTTCTATTCGTTGAGATCCATTGTATGTCAACTGCTCGTTTTTATTTTCTTCAGCTTTGTAATGTTAATTTAAAGGAATATTTAAAGAGATTCTCATACCAATTTTCATATTCTACTTCATAATTGACTTCTGCTTTGTTGTTGCATCATAATTTGGTAACACCAGCTTAAGTTAAGGCGACCGAATACAGGAAATTTTTAATATTTTGACAATTGATCGGTTAAAGTGACTAATCCTTTGACAATTGCAACTTTACAAGAAACTTTAAACTTGCTGAAGTTACGTAAAGATCGAAAGCCGTTCGGATATATTGCATAAAAGACAGCGGTCTTATTAACGATGGCTGCTTTTATAAATAAAAATTCTTGGGACTAATGTGTAATCGCTCGATTTATATCATTTCACTCTATACGCTTCTTTCTTGTTCTTTGCAATTTTGCACCCTATTGGCGCGGGCATCTTCCCATAAATATGTCGTTTAAAGCGTCATTTATATCGTGCTTGAATTTGGTGCATTGGCCCACGCAATAATGATTTTTGAATAACTTCCTGAACTGCTGAAGCATGTAAATCCATTTTGCCTGTAATGAATAGTTTTTTGAGTTTGTTTTTTTAATTTTTCTAATATTTTTCATAGGGTTAAAACGATGTCTCTTCCAAGTTTTGGGTTTGTTATGTTTCTTTTATCTTAAGAAAAGAAATTTGACTTCGGGCGTTGTCTCAGCATTCCGTTTCTATTGTTGCTTTTAAACTTTCTAGTTTTGCTTTTACCATCAATAAGAAACTAAAATATTCCTCCTAAGATGCGGCTCCTATTGGTTTTGTCTGTTCTGCTCGTCGTTTGTATGCCATGCTTGCATAATAATAAAAATAATGATGGATAGCTGTTCACTCGCCGATGTCATCAAATATTAACAACAAGTGGTGGAAGATTGTCAGCATCGACGAAGAGGCAAAGTTGCACTTATTCATAGTCTTCTTACCGTTTATATGAAAATTAGGATCGCACTGTTTTGCTAACTTCGATTGCAGAAAAAGTAAGCATCAAAATTTCCATACAAATTTTTTAGATGACATTTCGAAGTTCGTATCTTTACATTTTATATTAATCGGTTCCTACGTGACTTTGTCCCTTTTTCCGCAAAATCTTCACTACATTCGTTCGTCAAATAATTTTCTCGCGTTGATTCGCCACTCGCACATTTACTCACACCCTCGTCTGTTGCCATTTGCGACGGTCTGTGTTTTAATTCATTCATCTTCTTGTTTTTTGGATATGTCGGTCCCTCGTTCTTTTTTCCGTCCAACAAATAACCAGATTCTTTCCGTTTACCTGTGCTTCCTTGGCCACGATGAGCGCATCTTCCTTCTAGTTTCTATATATAATTTAATTGTTAAGTAACTTAAAAGCACCATGAAACGAATATAACATTTTGAAATTTAAAATGATATTTAATATGCACCAGTTCAAAAAAATAAAAATGAAATTTTGATTTATTTTGCTAAATCAGCTGGGGTTTGCAATCCTTTCCTTGGAAGAAAATAAAAAATTTTTCAAAAAGCAACTAAGTGTAATTTAATTGACCGAACACTCGGACGGTTCGACAAGCTTAAATTGAGTTGAAATATGATTTTGAGTCAAGATAATAAAAGGTGGTTCTATATTAAGTCCATCTGAGCGTTGCCTATATTCGCACATACTTAATATACTCCATGCAAGTGGGGAAACGCTGCAACTTTCAATATCCTTTGACATCGGTCGAAAAAATCGGAAAAAAAAGATTTTTGATATACAAAACATATGTGGAAATTTTCAAGCGTGTGACACCATATTTTGGACCCATTCAAATGCTCCTACGAAAACTCAACCTTCTTATGACAATGTCGAACTTTTAGAATTTTACGGTGGAAATGGATCTAGAATAGCGATTTGGCATAACAATTTGCTCCTTTCGTTTAGAATAATATAGACTCACTTTCGAGCAGCACCAAGATCTACTTATTCTTTTTGTTTGTGGCAAAAAAAGTTGGTATTTTGTGACGAAACTAAGTGAAGTATTGTATTAGGCAATGAAACACTGGAGGATCTATCTTGCGTGACTATCATTTTTTCACTTGTTTTTTGTTTTTTTTAAATTATCGAGCCACTTGTGATAATATCTATTTCGTGCCTCCTAACAGTCGATTACGGATTTGAAGTATCATTACATTACTCTCTTTACGAATTCTTCTTAAGAGTTCACACCTGTTTCCTTATATGTATTAAATTTCATATCGTTAATTAACATTCACAAAATGGTTGTTTATACAAACAAAATGAAATAACCTGAAAAGACATGATAGCCTGCGGTAGTTATTATTTCATCATCTTTTTTGTCGTTGCTATCGTTATCATCGTCATCATCGTCGTCTTTGTCCTCATTTTCTTCTTCTGCATATAACATGTCCTGTCAATCGTTTGCCGTTTTCTCAAGTAACTTGCAGAAGCAAACAGATAGACGTATGCATATATAAAAACTGCATGCCGTTGAATATTTGTACAACTTGGGTTTTTGTTATTACAACATCAACAACGATAACAGGAGCAATAACTTGAAACGCGGGAAGAAGTTGTAAGGTTGGTTTAGGGTGTGAAACGATGCTTCATAATGCCGACAGAGCGTGTGCGCTTATGTATTGACTTAATGAGGTACGTGTTTTAAAATGAAGGGCCATTTGGAAAGTTTGTTACTTAGCTGTGAAAATCTTTGAAAGACTGAAAATCAACGTACTATTTTTGGCGGAATGTTTGAAGGGTGAAAGGGCGGGATTTATGCCGTGTAAGAAATTTTAAATAAGACGCTTAAGAACGCACTCGGCGTAACAGATTAAGAAGAATTTCCTTTCAAAATGTTATTTTAAAGATGTTGTAAAAAGCCCAAACTAAAAAAATGAGAAACGTTCGAGTTATGTTGCTTGTCGTTTTGAAGAAGAAAGACGCGCTTAAAATTTTGAAATGTGTTACCGACATGTTTTTCTGTTACAACTTATTTTTTATTATTTTTTTTCTAGTCTGCACTTCGGAGACGTTTAACTTGCCCGAAGATTTTGTGCTCGAAAGAGACGCTTTCGCTGCATCAGCCGGACGAGGAATCACACAATTTATACTGTACGTGTTGCGAAAAGATGGAAACCACGGCATGAAAATGGAATACCGAATTTATAATCAAATCCAGAAATTTCATTCCAAACTCTTAATTTCCTAAAAGAAACGAGTCAAACTTTCACATCGAATTCAGACTCATAACTGCTCAGCTGTCGTCATTATAACGCTGCATTACTATATTTTTATTTGAAACAGACGTTATCCGTTAGCATATTATAGAAGCTAGAACTCAATGGGTAAGACATTAAGCTGAGACTCTATGGCAAGAATTCGTTTAACATAGGCATAACATCGAAGTGCTTTCATAACATAGGCATAACATCGAAGTGCTTTCGCAAGGGATCGAAATTTCATGGAATTTTATCTCATGAATTTTTTCCACATATTCTGGAAGCTATGCCCATTAGACTAATAAAAAAAAATATGTTAAAAAATTAATGTTAAAAAATTGGGTTTCAACTTACCGTTGCACCCATTTGTAAGTAGGCATGGGGTTTCCGTCTGCCACACATTCGAAAGCTGCTGGGCTAAACAATGGTGCGGTGGTTAAACGATCAGGGCCGGCAGATAATATTTTAGGTGGATCTGCAAAAAGAAATTAAATTGTTTTCCAAATTACGATTAAACAGAATTGCTTTCTCTCTCAGAAAAGCGCACGCTGCCATTCACACGTATACGCTCATACATTCGCACTCTTGTGCAATTGTAACTATGTCACCTCAATCAAAACTTACATTTTACATCTAATTGCACCGAAAGTTGTTCTGAGGTACCCACAGAATTTTGTGCTTGACAGGTGTACAAACCAGCATCACGTCTACCTACCGGGCGTAGCTGCAATGTTTCCTGAGTCAGATGAGTAATGAAGTAAAGAGCGATAAACAAAAAACGAAAAGAAACATTAGACGACGCGCACAAGTTTTTCTTTGGCAAAGCTTCAAAAATTTTTGTTGGGATAAAACATCAGTTCTTTTACCCGTTTTTTTTTCATAAATTTTCTTTCAAACATGTTTAACATACAACATTTCCTTTAAAACAACTACTTATTACCTGCAGACTTGCAATTTCAGATCGTCCTGCACGCCGCCATACAATACTAGCTGGTGGGTTGGCATCCGCTACACAGCGTAAAATCAGTGCGTCTTTATCCTCTTCCAAGTCGATTTCCGGTGAGCCAATTAGACGTATTGTTGGTGCATCTAAAGGAAAAAGGGCGGCATGGCAAAGAGCGCAAAACACAGAAAAAAGGAGAGAAAAGAAAAAACAATAAATGAATGAATGACTGAATGAATGCATTTTACAGGAAAATTGTCGGTAATCTAATTGATTTAGTATGCAAGAATCTCCGCCAGGACCAGAGCTGAGCACATGCAGTTTGAAAATTTTAAAGAGAAAAAGAGACAAAATACGAAAGGGAAAAGTAAAATTGAAGGCGACGACTGACAGGCATCTGTAGCGGATTTCAAATTTGAATTGATGCCAAATTTAATTCTGGCGTAAGTTGGCCTCCTTGGAGGATTGCGTATCTTTGTAAAGCGTACATGGATTTTAACTAGCTTTTGAATACTAACAATTTTCATGTTTTCCGTTTTTTAGTTTTATTTTAACGCAGATAACTTGCTATCTACGTTCTTAAGCGCAAGTAAGGCAGACTATGTATCCATGGACACAAAGTGTAAACTGATTTTCGTTCTCAAAGAAGGAAATTTAATTTGGATAGACTGGATGTAAATTTAATGAAGTTTTTTTTACACTTTCTTGCCCTTTTCTCTTGCCACACCATCAGGTTTCGTAAATGTGTAAGCGCAAAAGAAGAGCATAGTAAAATGTTCTTAAATCAAGAGAAACAGGATATTAAGGAAAAAGTGGTGGGTATTATGGCATGCAATATTTTATTAAAGCGCAGACAATGAATTTTCTTTCTTTTTATTAAGCTGATTAGTAATCGATACAAAATTATTTAGTGTTATGGCTAAAATAGGAAGTTTAACTACAATATTGAGCTACTAAATGCCTAAATATGAACAAAGTGCATAACAGGAAGTCGAGGCTTTGTGAGAGTTCATTTTAGAAAGCATTTTATTGTGGTCTGTAAATTTCTGGATGTTTTAATATCGAATGATCTACCATACATTGAAAAATAGTGGCCAAAAGGGTTCGTAGTAAGGACTCTTTACTTGGGCCAAAAAATCGATTGTTCGATGGAAATTTTCAGTATTGAAAAACTGTTTATCTGGCAGAAAATCTTTTTTCGAATAATCACGGGGTGACTCAGATTGCGCGTGTTACGCTTTAGCTATTTCTAATACGATGCACCAGCCCACCCATATAAACACACGTCTTTTCGACAATTATTTGGGACGTAAGTAACGACATTAGAAAAGTAATGTTTGAGAAAGTAAGTAAGCACACGTTTACATATTTAAAAAAAAAATATGTACATATATATGTATACATTTTATGTGTATATTTTTTGTATATAATTTTATATATATATATATATATATGTATACAATTTTTTTGAGAAGCATTAAAAGACGGCAAGGGATCTTGCGCCCCGTAATGTAGCTGGAGCAAAATTTCTAAACGCAGTCATTTTATCTGTCTGCACTTAGAGAAATATTTGGGATATTTAAAAACGTTGAATTCTCTGTGGTTGACGAATATGCCGAATGTAAATCTTCGATTCTTGTCACGTTTCAAGAAAAATAAGGACATCTTTTGTTATTAAGAGTCGTTACATACATTTTATCCACGATCTTCTACATATATATCTTCAAAATATTTCTTTAAATTTATTGTACAACACAACTCTTGACACTGACACAACACATATAAGCAAACGGCAACTGAAAAATCTTTTTTCTGACGTGTATTTTCTTTTAGTTAAGTTGTGTGTAAAAAAAAATTCGCTTGTTTCAAATTTAAGAAAACAAATTAAAAATAATAATTTTTAAAATAAATTTTTGGGAATTGCAGTTTCAAGTAAAGATTTATACAATTTAACCAACAATCTCGCAAATGCCTTTAAAAAAATTTTGCTTGTCTACTTCTGGATTTTTGGTAAGTGTTCCACAACATACCTATCACTAGTGTGAAAATCGGTTTTAACGGAAAATTCGTCCCAAAACGCATGAGGTTCAACTTTTGTGTTCTTTCAGTCGATTATTTCATTCCCAGCTTAAAACATGGTTTTCAGTGTGGGAGATTTGGACGCATCTCTAAGTTTTATAAGGCTAAAGAGATTAGGCGTCTTAATTGTAGCAAAACGCCTAAATGCAGTGATCAGTGTATTGAAGTCAAGTGTATCGCTTGTGGTTCGAACGGTAATAATACTTTAAATAAGATATGTCTGAACAGAGATTAATAAGATTATGGCTATAAAGAATATTGCCTACAAAGAGGTGAGCGAAAAATACTCTTCCAATTTTTTAGACCGTCTCGGCAATGAATGGTGAGATGCGACTTTCCCTTCGTTGGTAAATTCATCCTCGGTTTTTTCAAAAAATTACAATGAAGATTTGAATATAATATTCTCCTAGTCCACCTCCAAATCAAAGTCTCCAGGGCCCATGATTCCTTCACCTGACATGCTTTTATCTGATTCTGAATTAGAATCACATTTAAAAATTTGAAAACAAAATTGCTTTTAGTGCTAATTCTCGCTACAACCAAAGGCCTGTTTGTTCAAAAAAAACTTCTGAGAAGCCTTTCTTATTTAAAATATGATTTCTTACTCACGACATAATCATTTTTGTATTTTTACGTCAACTCAAATAATATTCATTTATGCACCTTAAATAAAGTTTTTCTAAAAACCGACAAATTTTTCGAAGTCATAATCGCCCATTATACATCAGCCACCAAATGTCGTGACGACGGCTACGGTGGCGGTATATCCCGCACAATTCATCCGTTCATGTTCTTATCATAAAAACCATGAATTTTAAACCAAACCTTGTCATAGTCTTATGCCGCGTTTCCCCCAGTGTTGATGCAAAAAGTTTTCGTGATGAAATGCAGAGATTATGTTACTTTCTTGGCGGTGAACGAGAGATAATTTTTCCCGGAAATTTCATTGATAGACATTGTTCGTAGGGCGGTCATCTCTCAACCAATAAAGGCAATGGAAAACTTGGTTTTCACTATAATGGGAATAGTCGCACGGCGGGTAGTGTCTTAGATCTAACTTTCACTAATACAACTATTTTGTCATTTACATGGAATACTAATAACGTTTCGATTGGCAAAAGGTAACACTCTCCGATTTCATTTCAAAGTTACAATAATTCGGTACAAAAATAGAAAATTTCATTTCAACATTGAAGGAACGAAGATCTCTACTTAGACAGACCTAAAGGAAATATACAGCTACCATGATTGAAAGTATATGTACCAGTGGCAACACGCGGTTTTTCTTGGATTGTTTCAACGGCGACCGACAAATAAGTCGAACGTTAAAAGGTTACATTAGGAGGAATGAGCATTACACTAAAAAGCGCCTAGATGTACTTTATAATTATATTCGAAGTGGCAATCGAATCGTAATACCTTCAATTCTTTTTATTAATTTCAACACCAAATTTTTTCTTTGATGCACGTGTCGGTGTTCATTTATATTTTAATCCTAGCAACATAAATATAATTTATTTTGTGCTTTCAATATCATTTCTGGTGAATGGTCCGTCATCGAAAGAGGTGTTTTTGTACTTCCAAGGAGTTTATTAAAGTTAATGTAATGTATAATTCCCACTACTAGTAAGTTAGGTCTCTCAGCCAGGCTGTCTCATGTAGCTACAGATGTTTTTATCAAAAACTACCCAATATTTTTGACAATATAAACTCAATCCCTCTCTGAAATTTCGTCAAAAATAAATTTAAATTCTTAGTGAACATCCTTGATTCGATTTCTATGACGAAGCGAAACGTCAATCTTTCCTGTTTGAGGATTTTATGCCAAGAAAAACTTGCTCTTTACTATAACAACGTCTGTGACGTGTATGCTACTGATGATCCGGTCGGCCATAACATATCCAGTTACTCGGTAGTGAAGCGTCTATCTGAGACATGACACAAAGTCAGAGTTATGGAGGAACTCTCCTTCAATTTTGTTGAAATGCTTGCCAGCAACATGCTGTAAAGATAGCTGCAATGAATGGTCATAGAAAATTTTTTGTTCTCTCTGATAGCAGATCAGCTCTGCTTTTAATAAATAAAAGAAATGTTAACAATTATTTGAAATGCATAAGATGATATACGAATATCAAACTGGGGACTATCAACTTATAAGGATACCTATTCACTGTTTTTTTTTTTTTTTTTTTAAGTAAAAAACTCAACCTTATTGCAAACAGGGGTTAATTGACAGTACAATTTTGTCATTGAAATTAAATTTAGGATATCGGAACAAACGTTTGGTCTATATGCAAATGCACAATGTTTTCCATTCAGGTGATTCAATTCCCGGCAATGAAGATGAAGAAGAGACATAAGTAACAATTCAAGAGTTGAATTAGTTGCTAAGAGAAAAATAGATGTTTCAAACGTAGTTTCACAAGAGGAGGCAATAGAAGATGATTTGAGAAGATCCTTGGCAATTCAAAAACCCATCAATCGTCGTTTTGTTGAACTACTAAGAGAAAACCATTGCCAACAAGTGATGCCTGAAGCAAATAACTAAGAAAGTGGAAAAGTTCAAGGCACGTCTAGTCATTAAAGGATTTTCTCAAAAGAAGGGGGTTGATTATCATGAAACTTTTTGGGGTGTCGCTCGTTATTCATCAATGGGTATTATCTGACAAACAGAAATAGACGTAGTCATCCCATTTTTGCAAAGTAAGCTTTAGGAAGACATGTACATACAATTCCAGAAAGCTTAGGTGAACAACTAGGTAACGTTTGCAAACCTCGAAATTCATTCTAAGGTTTAAAGCTACAACATTTGTTAGACTTAAAAGCTAAATAATATTTCAAACAACTTAGATTTTTGACCGTTCAAAACATACAAACGTAGAATGGGAAATTTTAGTATACATTGCAATGTAATGTTACGGAAATCCCATATCCCGTCCATTCCAACTAATTGATTTTCACAGAAAATAAATTCCCAGCAGAGGGAAAACCCAAGCGTACATCCGCGGCTCGTCACGCAGCTGCTACTCGAGAAAAAAGATTAGCGGCAGAGAGCAGAAAGCAGATTAACGGATTACCACAAACTTAGGTAACGGTAATAAACTTGTAAAAATGTTTATAAACAGAATATTTGCAAAAGGCAGAGTCAGTCGGACAAGAATACTTGAGCCGAAAAAGAATATTAGAGTTGAGAAGTCAAGAGTATTGCCAAAGTAACATGTAAATAATCCTAGCCTTAAAGACATAGATTGTAAATAAACTTGAAGTTGAAAAAATTTTTAAATGTGTTTCTCTTGCAAAGAATATCCACGATCTAGTGATACGGACCGTGTCGAGAAAAGCAAATTTCGGAATATGTTGATCGATCTTTTAGAAAAATACTTGATTTGACGAAAAAGGTGGAAATTTTTGGTGAAAACAATATCAAAGTGAAAGATTTTGTCGAGGCAGATTTCCATTTAAGTGTGAAGAGCAAATGTGTTGGAGGGTATGGAAAACTGTAGATATAAGAAATAGTCCACTCTTCTTAAAAAATGTAAAAGGGAGGATTGCAAAATCAGAAGAAACTTTATGAAGAGTCTATTGGAAACTTATTGTATGCTAATCAAATAAGTTATCTATTTAGATTCAAAAAAATTCTGGAAAACCCCATTGGGTGGCTATAAAAAGGGCAATAAATAAAGTGTATTTTAAAAAGATAATTTTAAGATAGCGTTTTGTGAAGACGAAAACAGTTCACAGTTGAACGGATTGACAGATACTGACCGCGCTAATGATCCTGCAGCCAATCCACAACTGACCATGCCTATTTCTTTCGTTAAGCTCTTACATCTTTTGGATTTCCGAAAGACAAGCCACGATACCACTGTCGATTGATTTAACTCACAACAATGTTTACCAACATGGTGTAAGCATATCGTTATATGCCATCACTGTGTTCGTGATTTGATTCTAAACAACTGCATCGAAATCGAACATATTGGGACATCCAAAATGAAGCCTTGCCAACTGGAAAAACTGAGAATTGGCAACAAAGAGGCTGGAATTCTAACATGTTGGTGGGGAGCTTGAATTCTACACATCTTTTTTATGTCGTCACATTTTATTATTTTTTAAAATAAATATAAAAAATTTTTCATTCATTCATTCAAGGCATCATTTTCGTTTTCGGGTTAAAAACTTCCAACTGGTCAGCCCAATGGGCAACCGCGCTACCATACTGTTTCACAGGAGATTGTGAATAGAAACATATGGTTTTAGAACCAAGAATAAAGAAATCGCCGTGAACATAAATAACAAATTTATGAAAAATATGTGAAAAGAAAGATTGATTAGATAAAAAATTTAAATAAATGAGAAGATATTGGGCAAGATTTCTTTTTGAAACACGTGAAGTTGGCGGAATTTTTGCGGCGTTCTTTGAGCAAAAATATGCGCGGCCATGAGAATAAAAGTTTGAGGAATATATTTCAGCTTTTAAATAAATGATCCAAAATTGGAACCAAAATTGGAAATCACATAACGCAAACAATATGTGTATTAGTGTAAAATAAACGTAAATTGGACGACTAATTTTAAAATTTAAAGGAAGCAGTCATTGTTTCTTCTCATGCTTATTTTCCTTCCGTTTTATTTGTATTTATATGCATACGTGCAAAACCATACAATTTGTCAATCCTGATAAAATATTGAAAAAACCGGGCAAAAGTCAAGTCAGAGCCGGAAAACGGGAATAACGTATTATTGTATCAGCTCTGCAAGTTTTTTTTCTTGGTAATTCAGGTTGGGATATTTTACACTAAGTACCATAAAGCTTCTAAAATAAATATCTCTCCCGCAAATGGTACCGATATTACCATCTTTTAGTATCTAAAAGGCATTTGTTTTTTTTTTTTTTTTTTAATAGTAAAACGTGACATATGAAGGGTTGACTTGTCAAGTCGATTAACTCCATTTTTGCAATTTTATTAAATTTGAATATCAAAGCACTTCATTAGCTCCTAACTGTACATATTTAAAGCCAATTTCTCTAATAATAAGCTTTAACCCCACTTTATGACAAAATCGTTTTAGCCATTGAATAATAAATAATTTATGTCAGAAGCCAATCTGACTAACTCCATACTATAACGTATTTATATCATAATAAAAATCTATTTAGCCCGCTGCACTATTTTTCCTCTCCTACGGAGACATCTGTAAGTAGTTCGTTTAAATTCATTACCCCCTTTAGAAGAGTGATGTTATCGCTCACACGAACTAAGTACGAGAAAAATAAAATATAAATAGGCGTTTGCAATAACACAGTCTACATCGTATTTTCAAATTTTTCAAATTTCAAGTTTTCAATTTGAAAAGAATTTTAAAAAACAACATATAATATTTTATCATTTTTCTCAACGTGTTGTTTTACGGGGTTAATCGATTTGGTAATTGAAGCATCCATATGTCACTCCTCGAATGTTATTATTCTATCCCTTTTTTTTTCACACCGAAAAAACTGTCAAAAACACCGTTTGATTTTTGGAATACTTGACCGCCGTTGTCGCTTAAAAGATTTTGTATTTGATTTTGTAGTAATTGTCGAAATATCAAAAATTTTCGCCCACCACTGACACTATCTTTTGTAAATGAATATTGTTTTCATAGAATTTTGCAACCCGGAAGAATGCAACCAAGCAAACGAAAGAATTTTCTTATTTTTCTCGCAAACAAATAAGTTTTATGAAAATAAATTTCTCGAATTGGGCAGAAAGTATTAATCGGTGTTTAATGTGCTGCAGCAATAGCGAGCGGTTTGCTCATGGAGAATATTTCAAAAGTTGTGGGCTAGAGTACAACAATAGATCTGTGACTTTCAAAATTATAATTTCGGCTATGTGGCTCATGAATCTACAAATAAAAATAGATAACAACAAATATGTACACAGGGTGAATCTTTTTCACTCAACGCTGTGAATCCTCTAATAGTGATTGGCCCACTCCAAGAAGAAGTAAGAAAAAAAAAAAAAAAGAATAATAATAACAACAGTTGTAAAATGATTTTATCCATTCATTTTTCAAATTAAGAGGTTGTTTTTTCGTTATACTTACATTTTATATCCAACCTTGCTTCAACTGGTACCGATTTTGCTGTATAGGATTCATGGAACGCTAAGCAACGTAATATGTCGCCATGACGTTCACGCATGGCTGTCAATTGAACCACCGATGTAGCTGACCAAGTACGTGGATTATCTGGTTCAGTAATGTTCGTTTGAAGATGAATTGGTTCAATTTCTTGGTCACCTAAACAAACAAGCAAAGAGCAGCGAAAATAAAGATAAATAGAAATGATTTGCATATAATATGCTCTTTTCAACCAAACGCACTTACAAGGTTGAAAAAAAGAAAACAAGTTTTGCGTGACAAATACTTACCAAGAAACCATTTAAGTGTAGCTGGTGGATTACCATAATGCGAAACACACTTTGCCGTAGCCAACGAGCCAGAGTCTACAGTTATATTGTGTCCCGGCGGTACGTGAGTGCCTTCATACTCTAAACGAGGGCGTTGAGGAGCCACTGCAATGAAGTGAAAAAAGAGAGGCGGAATGCGATAAAACACGGCAATAACATATAATTTATCGCTATGTCCGTAGCTAAGTGGTTGAAGTAAATGTTGGGCGACTAATCTAAATCAAAGATACGAACTATAAAAAGCGAAATGTTACGTTAAAAAGAAGTAAGTGAATATTGAAAATCCCTGTAAAAGTTTATTAGCAAAGAAGAAAAGTTTATTAGTATAGAAGAGGGCAACAATGTCTGGATCATGCTTAAAGAGCGGTCTGGCTTTCAAAAAAGCTTCATTCCAATTTGGAATATTAGTAAGAAAAAGTCTACGTCGGTTGCCCTGGAAATTGAAAACTGCAATTAAAATCCGTAACATTGTAGTAAGTATCTTTGATAAGACTAAACCTAGAGCGGCTGTGGTCGTGCTTTTTTGCATTGTATTAAAAGCAAAAAGATTCAGTTCCTTGTTTCACAAAAGAGACGCACTGAATCTAAATACGCTTGGCAGTATATAGAAAAGACAACTGCGACATGGGGAAAGGTACGACTTACTGAAGGTGATGGGTTTCATGTAGTGCTTTGGTCAATGACTAAATATATAAAGGAAAAGTATAGTGTGTGTGCATAGGAGACTTACATTTTGAAGTGACTAAATCAAAAGAAATGGTTATCATACATAACGAAAAAAGTATGTGTGAAAAGTTTGAAGTATTAAACATGCAACCAAATTAACTGGAATGTACATCGAAATTAAGTTTTCAAAATCGCACTCAATTACCCTCTTTTTTTTTATTCTCATGGTTAACTTAATTGTTTATCGAGAAAAGCCGACATTTAAGCATTGAAGAAGTCAGACACGAATTTTCTCCGCAGGTTGCGTCAATTTTAGATTAGTGAAAGTGTTATCCTTATGAACTGCTTTTTGTTAAGCTTTGAACACAAATTCAATTTTGTCCGATACGTTTTGCTCCAATTAATTTTATTTTTCTCCTAATATTAACGAATAGTAATAAAAGATGTAGTAAAATATACTCCGAACTGATTTGTCCGTGTTCTTCGATCCGTTAGTACGGTAATTGTTACGGCCCAAAAACATGAAAAATCAAAAATTGGCAACAACAAAAGCCATTAATGCAGATAAATAAAAAACAGGCCTATCCGATATCTTCGTCAAATCATAGCTTCGATCGGATAATTGATCTGCTCTCCAATCTATGTATTGGATTGAACTAAACGACGTCTTCAATGTCACTCAAAGAAACAAAGCTTACCTACTGACTTAAGAACAGATAAATGACGCAGGAATGTGTTTTTAAGGCGGTGTCACGGCCGACATGCCGTACTATATATCAAGAAATGTCTGCATTTATTTTAGTAGCAAACTGAGGTTTTTAGGTAGCAGTTTAAGGTTTATTTCCTGACGTAATTGAGCTGCCGGAGATGAGTTGAACAAGGGAGGAAACGGTAAATGCCATCATTGCTAGAAGTAACAAATGGCTTAGCAATTTTACAAAAATTTTATTCTGGCGGGCAGGCAAGTAGGCAAGATACATGATGGTAATAGATACAAAGATATTATGGGCTCGCAATAAAAGTACTATGACTTGATTGTGTGAAGATTCTAGGTCTCGGGTTAATTGGTAGTATGCTTTTGTAAACGTTTTGCTTTCTTTATATCTTTGTGTGCTGTGTCTGTGCACACTCTTACATTCCTACTAATATAGGTAGCACACAACTGGTTCTTTCTATTAGTTATGTTATGCGGTCAAATGAGTAAACAGATGTTATTTAAACTTATTTAGTTTGATTACTAACACCTGCCTGGTTGCCTAGCTCAACGTCTACCTGCATGTTATCATTTTAGCTTTCATCAATTATTGACGAAAGTAGGTGTATGCTTCAAATTTGCCTACACTTTTGTTTTCTTCATTTTATTCGTAAATTGCTTATCTCTCTTCTTCTAGTTCATGTTCTTTTAGCAAATATTTTCGATGTATAAATCTTTGTGTCTAACTGTCTATCAATACGTGCTTCCTTTTGCTTGCTTGGCAATTTAGGTTTGCTTGGTTTTCGTCTCAACACAGCTGAGGGTTGAAAATGATTACCTGATGGTGGTCTTATTGTTGATACGTGCCCAACTGCAACACCAATTGCATATTATAACATCAGGATTACTCCAATCCACTTCTAAACGTTCGCTTCTCTATACATATATGTATTTACAAACATATTATTTTAGTTGCTACTGCTGCTGTTGGCTACAGGTATTCAGGTTTTTACTTTCGTATAGAAAACCCTTGGCTGTGATTTTGTTTAAGAAGCTTGGAAAAGTAATGGCTGCTGTCATGGCATTTGCGGTTGCAGATTACATAGTATTTATATAAGATTGAGGATATTAATTAAAGGTTTCTGTGTATGTATATCAATTTTTAAGCATCCAAATCTACCAGCACATCGTTTTCATGTTCGCAAGATAGTTCTTCGCCTACACATGGCACTTAAGCAAATGAAGTGTGTTAGTATTTATTTGAATGCATTCGGAAACGTTCTCGGTCATAATTTAAGTAAATACAGAATAAAGCGACAGTTAACGGTTAACAATTTATAATTTGCACATGATACCGCAGATTTGTTACTATCTCTTTTAAATAATTTGGATATAAAAAAAGATCCACTGTTAAGGAAGCTGTGCAGTTTGCAAGAGGAACATTCCTTAAGTCTACAACTTTTAAAGCGTTTACTGTCAACCTCATTTGCGTGACAGGGTAGAGGTCGCGACTCGCGAGACATTTTGATGAACTTTGGTACACTGACGTGCATTGACACAAGGATCAACTATTTGCTATTGAAAATGATTCCTATCGGTTTACTTTTTCAATCTCCCCCTTTTTCAACGCTCGTTACGTGGAAAAAAATCTGTTCAAAATTTCTGGACACAAGTCGCTGGGTAATATTGTCTTGACATTATAAATTGGTATAAAAAATTTGGTTCGCTTGGGCCAATTTATTGAACGCCCTCTTATATATCCAGCCGTTCCTATGAAAATTGAAATTTTGTATGGTAAAAAGATCTAATTTTCAGTATTTCATGATGAAATTCCTCATAATAATAAATTGAAAAAGATATCAATCTTACCAATTTTAGACCCCGCAAGTCAATTTTTTCGATACCACTGCCCTTATACGCCGAAAAGGCCTTATTGTCAATGTTTTATGATGAAAACTTGTTCATTATAGTAATTTGACATAAAAATTAAGTGAACTAAATTTGAACAGTGTCTATTTGTTGGACCCACTCCATATAAAAATTCTCATGAATAGTAAGACATTCAGAAAGAGAAATTTTTAATATATTATGAATAAAATTGGTTCATAATAGCAATTTGGCAAAAAAATTGTCGGTGAGGAATTTTGGTCACATAGGTCTACTTTTTAAACTCTAACTCTAGATGTTGTCATGAAGAGAGCTTGTTTGGAGAGAAAGTTAAATTTTAATTCTTTATGAAGCAAAAAGAAAAATAATAAAATTTTTGAAAAGTAAGTTATATGGGCGCTTTCATGAAAATTAGGGCTTTATATAAAAATAATGTATAATTTTTGCAGTATAATGAATGATTATGCTACGTGACCTAGTGTTAGGCATCCAACGTTAAGCCTTGCCCATTATAATGTCCTTGTTTTTATTCTATGTTCTATTTTACACATCCTATACTATCTTCGTAGTACACGTTATATAAAATTTGTGTGAAGTTGCATGAACCGCAGGAGCCACTTTTTATTATGACGATCGACTCAGAATCATTTTCTGAATTGATTTGAGCTTATTCGTCCGCCTGTCCGCCGAATATATGTTTACGCAGTTTTGTGGTCAACATAATTACCGCAATTTTTGGAATAGTTTGACGACATATGATACGCTGACATATTTTGGCTCCGGTATGAACGCTATTAATGTGGAATTGGTCTGACAAGTTTGCAATATAGCGTTTTATTATGAAAAAGTCTTCATTTGGAAAAAAAACATGTCTCAATATTTTTCAATAAAACCGCCGAGTAAAATGATTTTAGCGTATTTTGCGGATGCGAAAAATGTAGATTGGAGCGGCCAATTTCCTTCCATATAGCAATCTCTATGAACGTGGGGTTATATAGCAAAAATAGCTAATTTTTTAAGTTTTATAGCTTTGTAATAGGAATTTGCTACTTGAGGCTGTTTTGCTTGGATTGCACAGCTTTTAGGATTCTCATGAAACATGAGTTTTGATATGGCAAAAAGTTTGATTTTTATGTTTTTACGACGACAATACGGGGCATTTGAAAAAAAAATGGTTATGCTAAACATGAATTTCGTCGGAAAAATATGCGTTTGTATGCAAACAATGTACGATTTTAGACATTTTATCACAAACATAAATGTGGACTTATATTAGACGAAGTGGTGCAGGAAATTTAAAGGTTGGCTTTACTCGGCTGCTATATTTTTCTCGTTTACTTGAAAATGGTATATGTGTACCGTATGCTTTCAAGCTAATCAACCTGTTCTTCTTTACATTAATTTCAGCCCACAACAGCGTATTATACAATAATTTAACTGCCATGTCTTATGCATTATGTGGACTGTGTGCTCACGTAGCATGTTACGATTTTTTTCTCAATTTAAAAATATGTTTTATTGCCTTGATCAGGAATAAATCTTGTTTCGTTTGACAGACGTAATGATATAAGTAAATGATTTTTCTTTAAATTTAATTTAATTCGAAATCCAAATAGCATTTACTATGATCTGCGAAATCTTAATAGGGATAGGAGCTACAACTTAAGTTTATAGCTAATAGCAGTACGAAATCAAATATAACAGGAGTCCTAAAAAAAAGGTTAACTTAGAATAGAAGAAAGAGTTCTATTATAGTTCAACACAGGTCTGAAAGCCAACAGTAATTGTCGGTAACAATCTCCCGTGATCGTTTTAGTCGCTTTGAATACTTCATAATAAATGGCACCCAGCTGATCAAATGCAGAAAAGACATTTGGAACGTTTACCCCAGAATTTTTTACTTTTACGGTTATCGTAATATCCATTTTCGATCGTCATTCACTATACCATGCAGAAATAACTTATTTTTGTGTCGTCGAAACAGTTCTTCAAGCCGTTCGGCATCTCCTCACTTTAACTGCTACAGCACCGAATTACCTTGCTCTTGGATCATTCCTAATGCTTTCGAAACTGTTGTGTCATCAACTCCTTAATTGTTATGCAAGTTGTCTTGGTATATCACATGAGTCCCCTTAAAGTAGTAGTTCTAATTCTTCGCTTTCCCCCATTATTGAGGCGCTAGATTGTTCTTTATCAAAATCATTATTTTTAATTTAAAATCAAATTCAATCAGTTTTGATTTATTCAACTAACCTTTTTCTCTTACAAAGTAAAGTATATATGCCTTACTATTAGCTCATAATAATATTAACAAAAAATTTTTTAACATTGTGATGAGTGGAATTTTTCCTTCGCAGGAAAGATTTACCTTTTAATAAAATGGCGGGATAATCCTCAGCGGCTATTAAACCGTCCTTATCTTCGTTGCTTAAATCCCTCATCTGAATAAAAGTCTTATTATTTCTTGACATTATAATTCAATTTCATTTTATTAATGAACGCATGTTACTAACTTAATTACATAGTTCGAATAATAAAGAAAGGGTGTAGTTGCCTATAAAGAACGTAGTGGCTAAAAATTATATTACGTATACTTAACTCAAAATACCTATCGTCAGTGGTCGTCAGACGGAACGGACGATCTCCTTTCAATATATCCCTAATTCAGCACCTATAGCTTGCAATCCTAGCGGACGACGACGAATTTTATTTCGGGCGATGGTCTGTTACTTAGTCGGCGGTTCGATCCAGAAGAAAGAGTATGTGCAATCTTCTTCTCCAATATGCTTCTGTTCGAAATCGAATTGGCGTTGCCCTCGAAGTATGTCAGCTTACTTATTCCGAATGTGTTATTTCCATTCCATTCTATTCTTATTTTTACAGTTCCTAGTTATTACAGCATCCCTATGATACTCACATGGGAATAACAAGCTACTTGCTATAAAAACATATGAGTGGAAAGTAAAATATACTTGTCCCCTTTTAAATACATACATAATAACTTGCAACTACGTGCAGGACCAAGAAGTCCTGCGACGTTGGTCCTTACAACATAAAGCAACAGAAAAAAATTGATAGTAACAGAAATTTGACTACAGGATGCTTATTAGGCATTTTTAAATGTTAAGTTATGTGCGCATAGAATACAATAAAGAATGCAAACAAAAATATGAGTAAGTAATGTGTATATTAAGCCAAATGAATACGCATTTGAGGAATTTGCTGTTGGTATTGTGTATTTTTGTTTCTAAACGAAAAATGTAAATATTCAACGTTACTTTGCAGCGTATACTGTGAGCTTTAGTTCTGATGAAAGATGCACAGTGGCTTTTTAATTGAACACCGACCAAAGTGCATGCTTGTTCTGACGCAGGCCGTCTTCAATTTCAACAAACATTCTTTGTGCACAGTACTTTTGTTTTCTAATCAAAGTCTAATAACGCCATCAGGAAGAAAACAACGAAAACCTTATCCAACGGCCCAACAATAACAAATATGTGCATAACAAAGTGTTCCCGAAACACTATTTCTCAAAATCGCATGCACCGAAGCCCCTATAGTTTTCATTCGTACTAGTTCATACGGGTTTTGCACATTATCCTTGAAATAATATTATGAGGGAAAATGATAAATTAATTAAAACCTTAGTTATGAATAAAAGGTGTCTTTTTTCCCTCGGGAACGACGAGAATAGGACGCTTTCATTCAAGTAATAACCAAACATGCAAAAATCAATATTTCTAAAAGGCTTTATATGTTTTATTACAACATGATAGACACAAAGATTAAAAGGATTGTTTAGTTTCAAATTGGCGACTTTGCGGAGCCTTTAAAGTAAGCATACCTTGCGAGAATGGTGTTGCCGCCGGTGTTGCCATTTTTCATTTTCTATCAAGTTTTTTTATGCTTAAACAGTTTGTTCGAACATTATTATTAATCCTTCTCCTACTTTTCTTCCTCCAAAAGGAAAAAAAAAGAGCATGAATTTATTTATAATAGAGGGGAAATTAGTTTGAAGCAATCAGCTTAGTATAGTTTTATATTATTTTGAAGTACGAAATAAATATTTGTGAACAAAGTTTATTTTCGGTCAACATCTTCGAAGAAAAGCAAAACAACGTCATTTATTTCAAAGAAGATTGACAATTATTGCGAAATACGTGTGGGTGAAGGGGGTAACCACGTAGCTTAAAGTTAGCTTTCGCTTTGGAAATCAACCGTTTTTGCCAAATAGCTGAACAAAAAATCGAAAGTTAAATTTTTCATACGTGATTACCGCAAGATCAACGTAATTTTCCACGTACGCTCACAATAAAACGGCGAATATAACTCTGGCGTTAGCAACGAACAAACGCGAGACATTAAAAATCTGGTATATATTTTATGCTGAGCTGGGAAAGCGATACGCAAGGGAACGAACACCGCCCACGCATCGTTTTTCTACGGTACTTAAAACAAAAGGGTTAAGGAAAGTCTTTTCAGCTGACCTGTCCGTTAGATTTTCACTTTATTTTCTCTTTGTAAACTTGACAAAATGGCTCGCTGGTAACAGAATTGTTAACAATGCAGAGGTGGGACATAGGGTTCGTGGCTATTTCGGCCAGATTGATAGTTCTCACTAAAATTAGGGCATCGAATCTATTTGATTTTGTGGAAAAAATGGATTAAAGTATGCGTATGTTGCAAGTAAGTGGTTAGAGTCTAAGTTCCGAAATGCAATGTCATAGCAAAATGCCTTAGGAGTAAAGTTGAACTTTAAATTTTCTATTTCCTATACTTCCAACTCTGCCTTATTTCAACATTCCGTACTGTTGTCAAAAATCTATTCTAACAATTCCGCAATCATCTCAAGAGCTTAATAAATGTCACATTATATACTACTCACAATTGCAATTTACTATGATTGCTGCAACTATTATCGCGATTACACTCTCTGCTTATGGTGATAATTTTATAAATTAATTTTTCGGTTTTTAAGCGTAGGACGAAAACAACAATGCCAAAAATTTGTGAATATACGATTGAAAGACATAAGGACTCTTTACCTAATCGGACTTACCACGAACAACCAATCGTACTGGTTGACTTGTTAAAGCATCCTGCGTTGTAAAATCACTTGCTGTCACCTGACATTCCCAAAGGCCGTCATCAAAATCCAATGTGGCCGAACGAATCCATAGCGAACAATCGCCGCCAATCTGCATAGGTGGCGGATGAAGATCTAAATGTAAACTACCACCGGACGGTGTTGAAGGACGGGCAGCCCACTCGTACTTCTTAGCATAAATGCCAACAGGCTGTAAGTAAAAAATAAGAGAGAAAAGTAAAACATAAATATAACGAGTGAAGCATGGCATGAAAAACATGATGGGCAAAAGAGGAGTTGGAACAAAGGTATAAATGAGTGAAGCATATATACAGGAATGGCACATAATAAACTTAATGTTGTTGGTTTGTGTGGGTCTTGGTGAAAGGAAAATCATAAAAGCTGTGGTGTTAAGGTTTGTAGCCTCCTAGCATTTGCAGCAGTGTTTTATCCAAATAAACGACTCTTAAGTATAATAAATGGGTTTGTATGAGAAATTCGATAATTCAATAACGTAACTTAGATTTATGTTCTAGCATTGCATTGTTTAAAGGAAAGGTGGGAGAAGGGCAAGCTGTGAAAAGTGGAGAACAATTTTCAGCCTCCTGCACATAAGCCTCAGATTTGTAGAGGTTGTAATTGCGCTTAACATCTTCCTCTGGGAGCGACGTTGTTCGTTACTTGTAAAAGATTTGCATGTTTATGTTAAAAAGTTTGTATCACATTTTGCTTAGAAAAGTAGACACGGTTGTCTTTCTTTTCTGACAGCAACAACAACAATGTACTGATCAAATTGGTTGATATGCTTGCTTTCATCTGTTTGTTCTTGATTTTGTAAGACTTGATTACTTAGCTTATATTGCTGCTGCTACCGCTACTTAGCTTTGCTTATGTTTTTCTATTGCATAATTTATTAGATTGCAATTGATGTTACTCCTGCTGCAACTGTTGTTGGTGTTATACATTTGTTGTTACTATGATTGTGTTAACTCTTTGTACATTTTATAGTTTGCTTGCTAATTGAAAATTAAATTACAATTAGATTGTGAGCTGTGAGCAAAGTTCAAATTAGTATATTTAACTAACGTTGTTTTTAACGTTGCTTTTGTTTTTGTTGTGGCGTTTTACACTTCTTTTATTTATTCAAATGACAAGAGCGAATAAGACGTGCTTTAATATAAAATCAAAGCTATCGACACTGGAAGACGACAGCCATGAAACATATACACAAGACGTATAAAGGGACGGACGAAAGGACAGACTGAGGCGTGCACAAACAGCAGGCAATTTCAAATATGTTTCAGTACACGCATACATCCAAGTACAAGTTACAATCAAGCTAACAATAAAATTTAATGCATGAATGAATAAATGAATGAATGATTGGGTGACTGAAATTTTCTGTCTTAAAACTAATTGCGCTTAATTTACATTCACTGAATTGCTTGTCCAAAGAGAAAGTCTTGAATGAGCCTGTGTACGTCTATCTGCCCACATGTCCAGTAATTATTATAAACAAAGCAAAAGCAATTATATTAATATCAGACTAACAAGTTATAGTAACAACAGAAACAACAATACAAAAACTTTTAAACTATGAACTGTTACCTAGAGAAGTTTCTATTTGTTTTGTCTTTTTCTTTCTCATGTTTGCTCGAAATCGGATTCTGTAATCATCAGGCAAAGAAGAAAGAGAATATAATGAACAAATAGTTTTATGGATTTAAGCAATACGTTTAATCGAACTTAAGCAACGAGCCGTCTAGAGAGTACATAAAATACACACAAAATATATTATTTTCACTTCAATTAAACAATTGATTTAATTTCCTTCGTTACACATTTTATTTTATATTTCGTTAACATATATTATAATTTTGACATGTTATGCCAAAGTGTCGGTAGTAAGTGCCTTTCCGCTCATGCACTGACATATGAAATACTAAAACTCCGTAAAAAATAGATACCTATAGATCTTATTTACCTGTAGGAAGACATCGTAGAAGTTCAAGAACGGAGAAACCAAATATAACGTAAAACAATTTCTGAAATTCTTGGGAAGACCTACCAGGTAAAAGCTGCTTAACATCTGTAATTACAATGACGACGGTTGAAATCACATAAACATTTGACGATGACGTTACTTTCCTACGATGAACGAACTTCTGTTTTAACATAGGCATTGAAAAAGGATGTTGTATATGGAAAGAATATAACATGTTTTAATTAACATTGAAACACTGTCAAATTATTGTTTTTTGCGATTTTTAAAACGCGTGGTTACAAGCCACCAAACCAGCTTTACAGGTGGTTTTACTCCGTTACATCGACTTTCGGCTGAAACTTATCGAGTACTTACATTAATTCGTACTCACCTTTAACTGAAAAAGCCATGAACTCATTTTTAATTAAAAAGCTGTTAAAGCTGACCTGGTCCGACAATATTACTAGATTTTTAACCCAGACCCCGTTCTTTAGAGAAACTTTAAAAGCATTAATTTAAATGGATAATGTTATCCCCAATGCACATTTTAAAATATTTATGTCATTGACGACAACGCGTGACGTATATGGAGGGTAAATGTTGTTTTACTTAATAATAAATACGTAAAGCCCGATTGCTATTGTTGTTGGAAAATCCCGTTATGAACTTAATTTGTAAAAACGTCCACAACCCCATGATAACAACTTTAGTAGAGCTACAATAAATGCTTCAAAACGTTCCGTTTAAGGGATTTTAACTCTCAGTCAAAGATAAGTATGTCTCTGCTATTTAATAATAATCGTGCGTGTATAACGTTATTTTCTATA
Organism: Glossina pallidipes; assembly: GCA_000688715.1. Taxonomy (NCBI): domain Eukaryota; kingdom Metazoa; phylum Arthropoda; class Insecta; order Diptera; family Glossinidae; genus Glossina; species Glossina pallidipes. Next base: position 160,914 of record KK499827.1, read on the forward strand.
CCCTAATTTTCTCTGCTGTTGTCAACTTATAATTGTGTTGCAACTGCTATCAGATATATTCTTGCGCTTTGCTGCCCGTGGGAAACAAAACAAACATTTAAATTTCAGTATTTTTTCGATTCCTTTGAAAAAAGAGATTAATATCAAGCAGTTGCAACAATACAAAACAACATCGATATCCATAAACAACAATAAAAAACTTATAACGTATGCAGAGCGCGTTCGTTAGTAGTAAGAGTAGCAGACATTGCGAAAATTTAGTTTGCAAAAGTTTGCTTCTGTTTAAAGCATGTCATCTGCTGGTAACAATTACAAATTCTACGCTTGCGTATTTCAAAATAAGGAAAGAAAAAATGGGCAAGAAAATTAACTAAACAAGGACAATTGCGGTGGAAAGAGTCTTTTGTAGTAGATAACGGTCACTTATTAAAATTTTTCAAGTAAAGAAAATTTATTTAAAATAAATCAAGACAAGTTTCAAGTCGAGGTATTATGTAATCATTTCATACTCAAGGCTTAAAAATGAACTGGGACGTAGGTGCCGGATACTATCTTAGTGAGCATGTATTGAAAAGTTTGTGTCCCTCTGTTCAATTCGTTCGTTAAAGTAGTCATACAGCCTGTCATGCCACACTCATAGATGCGCTATTGTTTGGACATTGACACATTTCAGGTCCGATGTGGTAATAAATGAGCGCAAAATAGCTTAAAGAATGTTACAAAAAGATTTTAAAACAAATGTTTTTCATTTCCATTTCACGGCTTATACAGTTAACATATAAGAACCCTATACAAATCAGCTTAATGTTTTGGATACCAAACATCACTTTGTCATTTCACCATTTCTACCTACAAGTCATAGTTTTATTGAAACCTCTGATATCAGAGAGCGTTCAAAACGTCAACTAACGTGGTCGAAGTATGGCTAACTTAGGTTACTCGTCAAAATTTTTCTCAATTGCTTCCGTCACAAAAAACCACAAAAAAGGCTTGATCGTCTTTCGTGGGAGCTCGTATGGGGTGGTGGGATCAAAAAAATGGGTCTACCTTCTTTGTCACACATACTTTCATTCAGTTAAGTATTATGTCAAGCCATTCTTATCATCAAATTTTCATCATACAATATCACAAAATTGGTCACTTTTGCCATATAAAAGCTTACATTAGCTTTACATTAGAACCCCTTAGTTCGTCAACTCCCCGCGAGCGCTGTGGTCGTACTGTTTTACTTTGAAGAAATTTTGCCGTGCTCCAGATACAGTCCTACACACTTCAAAAGGATAATATTGGTCATGTCCCGACTGTAGAAAGCGGGATATTGACATTTATAAGCTTTTCACGGAGCCAGCGGATGGGTTTCATGAATTAAGCAAAAATTTCGATTTTGCGTGGAAAATTAGAAAAACTCAAGACAATATTCGATAGGTGTCGTTACGTAGAGCGCTCATCTTCTCCTCCAGCCTGTAGAAGGCCAAACCGAAGTGTAGCGTGTGGTACTCCCCCTCCGTTTTCGCTTAAATCTGATTCGCCGACTCATGTGATTGCTCCATCCTTGCCTACAAAGAACGGTAGCGTTTCCGCTATCATCGGCCCATAATAAAAAAGCTACAAGTACACCGAGAAGCCCTCCTCGTTTTTGCTATGCTGAAATGGCAAGGGTGTATTTCCTCTATCTACATCTCCAAAGAATATTAATAAGAATAACAAGTTCGTCTCTGCCTTTGGCTGCTCAGGTGTATCTGCTGGTCACCATGCCGGGCACGTCGCACAAGCTGCACGTGCATCAGTGGTCACACAACTCGGCAACTCAAAACTCTCTACTTATGAATCCTATCGTTCCTTATACGAACGACGTCTGCTGTCAGGCAGTGCCTTCCATAAAGGCAATTCCTGTCCAGACTGGCACATGACACCTCTGAGGATAACATAAAATGTTATCTGGTTGCAAAAGTCCCATCCGTCAGTTTGAAGCGTGTAAGCATTTTTAAATCGAATCCATCTAAACCTAGAGCTATCTCGTCTTTCAAAGTGCTAGTTCCGACTGAAACCATGGAAATATTGTTAAAGAAACCATTGCGGCCAGTGGATCCTTAATTAAAGAATTCATTCCTCGCGTTCGACCACGTAATAGCAGGTCGGTAGCTCTTCGTACTAACTTTCATTTACCAAAATGTTAGGGTCCTAAACTCAAAAATTCGCTCTATTCTCCTAAATTCAGGAAGCACGGTTTTCCTGTTTGGCCTTCATTGAAACTTGGTTAAAGCTAGATTCGTCGGAACTTTTTCATAATCCTTTCCAGGGTTTCAGGAGGGATCGACTATCGCACTGGTGGTGGTATTTTAATTGCCATATCTGCTGCAGTCTTGTCCTATTCAATTGAGTTTCCTGCATCTCCTGACTTTGAACTTATTGCTATTCGGACCAAAATTGCCAATAAACTGTTATAAGTAACTTGCTCCTTTATACCCCCAAATACGGATATCCCTATTTGTAAGAAACATGCTGTCCTCATTCGTGACGTGGCCGAAAAGTCTAAACCTACTGGTATAGTTAGTTTGCCACACCTCACTTGGGATTATAGTGATAATTCTGGCAAGTGCTCGCTACAGTTTAACAAGAGAATTAAATGTTACAAAAATAGGAAAAACAAACTTTTCAAAAAATATTTGAAAAATCGTTCTATTTACAACTATTGCGCCCATTCTTTTGCAAGGCATATGTTAATTCCAATTTAACTGTTAACTATCCGTATCTGATAACTAATTCGATTTCGATTCCTAACTTGATCAAATTAGAAAATGACATTTTAGATGGTTTGATCTCTAAAATATAGTTCTGCGCCTGGACCTGATGGGATTCCATCATGTATACTTAAATTATGCTATGTCGAGCTATTTGGTGCTATTTCAATGATTTTTAATCAGTCTTTAAAATCAGGTGCTTTCTCTCTGTGTTGGAAGAGTAGTTTCCCTATTCCGCTTCACAAATGAAGATATGGATATCACTATAGAGGCATCGACAAGTCGAGTGTCTTACCTAAATTGTTTGACCGAATTGTTACTCAGCATTTAGATTTTGGTATCAAATCTCTACTTTGATCACCTATCTATTCTATCCATTATTTCTATCAAAGTATACTTTCCATGTTTTCAATGCTTTTCCTAGTGGCTCTCGCACGGATGTCGTATATAGTGATTTTAGTAAGGCGTTTGACTTAGTTATCCATAACTTAATGGTCTTCAAACTACAGGCATCTGGTTTCCTTTTGTACTTAGTGAAACGGATAAGCTCTCATCTGCGTAAAAGGTCATGCAGGGTTCTGTTTAACTCCATCACTTCAGATGAATTTTCCGTGAAGTTTGACATCCCTCAAGACAGCCACTTAGGACTCCTTTTATGTAATTTATGCATTAATAACCTCCCCTCGGTGACTAAATCCACCCATCAATCTAAGCTCACGATGTTAAACTGCTTTCTTGCTTCTCCTTGGATTAGCAAACATATTAAATTGACTTAAATAATTTGGTTACATAATGTTCGTTAAATTTTAAAAATGAAGTCTAAAAATATGCAAGAAGCTTTCTTTCTCAAGGAGGAAGTCGTTCAATGCTGATTATTTCATTGATTCAAGTTGATCAAGTTGAAAAATGAAGATTCGTTCATCGATATAGGGTTCCCCTTCAGGCAAAAATTACGATTGAATTTGCACATGGAGTTCTGTTGAAGTAGAGCTAGGTCCACGCTAGGTTTCATTAAGCAATGGTCTAAAGATCTGAAGGACGCTTATATTACATAAAGGCTATACATGTGCTTAGTCGGACCAATATTTGAGTTTGCCTATATTGTGTGGTCTCCTTTCTATAGATATTATGTAGATTCAATTAAATCCATTCAAATGCTATTCTTGCTGTTTGCCATTAAGAATTTGTGTTGGGACCCGCTTGCCTCTCTTTCTCCTTATGAAAATAGGTTGCTTCTATTATCCTTACCGTCACCTGAGAAACGTGGATTTATTCTTGGTATTTCCTTCTTAATTAAGTTAATTATTGGTACTATCGATACTTAGTGAGTTAAGCTTTAACGTCCCTAACCGCATTTCTTGGCACTTTATTTTCGCTGAGCTGAGTTTGTGTAGATGTAATTAAGAGCTGTTCAACCTGTTCAGAGTTGTTCGCAGAAATCTAAATGATGTCTGTCACTTAATCTCAATACCGAATTCTTTAAAGTCTATCAATCCATCTATGCTTAATGCATGAGATTTGCCTATGTCGTATTTAAACCAACTTGCAATCTTAACATCTCACTATGATTCGAAAAGTAACTGGTGTTATCAGTTGCCAAGCTTTTGCCTGTTTATAATGGTTTAGGGGCTCATTTGGAACTTGGATCTTTACCGGTTGTGGTTGGGGCTCTGTGCTACATGTATATATGCTTTTTCCTTTTTTTTTCTTTCTTATTATGTTTGTGATTTTTGTTCCCTTTCTTTATATCTCTTTATATACTTTATACTAATTTTTAATAATAATTAGTAGTAGTAATTCTAAGAGTCAATTGCATTTGACAGTTAATTTGTTTTAGCTGAGTTTCATTGGTAAATAAATAAATAAATAGGGGGTGAAATACAAATAATAGACCTGCGTAGTCCAAATTACGTAAGGTTAATTTTCAACCTATTATTGTGCACGAATTATTAGAGAGGGATTTCGGAAAATATTCCCTTTTACTATACAAAGATTCAGTTCCTATAGGAACGGATATAAAGGAGCAGGGTTTAAGAAGTTGCCACATTCAAACTGCATTCAATCATTTCAGAATGCGGAAATAGTATTATTCAGCCAGGTTTCGACATTTCAGAATAAGGCTTTGTGCGCTTAGTGGCCGAAGAAGTGGTCCCATCCGAACTATTTTTAATAGCATTTTTTCTCGTGCCAAAACACGTCACTGGGGAAAATTTCATCAAAATATCTTACAAATTGGGTGCTGTAAGTTCAACACAAGAATACTTGGACGGACGTCAAACGGAATTCGAATAGACGGACAAGGAACAGAAGGTGAGTACTGCTGGCTTACATACATCCCCTCAAACTTGATAAGTCCTTGTTCTACATCTTGTGGTGTTGGATGTAGAGGAATACTTATTATTTGTTTATTTAGTTTATTTATTAACATATAAGCAGTCTTGAAAGTATTATTGAAAATCCAATTATGATGAGATTACGATGTGGGATTTTAAATGTGAGAATATTAGTAAACGTTTTAATAAAAAAGAATTAAAATGAATTAGCGTACAAAATGAGGAAAAAATAGAAATAACAAGCACGAATTTGTGCCTATACTAATCTCATTATTAGCCGCAAGAATTAAGGGTCTTGCATGTTCTAAATACCCTTGTCTGAAAGCAGCTTGTTGTAGGAGATAAATCTAGTAAAGGGGAAGAGATTAAGTAGATTTTTACGTACTTCCGTTTGAACTATATCCACAAAGTTGAGAAAAAGACGAAAAAAATGTTATGAAGTTAAACACGAAACTTACTACATGATCTGAAGTAGGGCTATATTTCCTCAAGGAGAATGTACATTTACTTATTCGTTTAATAGCTTTTGTCAAGTTTGCCGTTGCCTTGATTTGTAGGGTGTGTTATACCAAACGCATAATTAAGATGTTGGTCACTCTCGTTTTAATTTGCAGAGGGTTCTAGACGTTTAGTGAAAATAAGATTCTTAATAATACCACAAGTACTTATTTTGAGTTGCTAACAATGTCAATCTTGATACCACCTGTCTTTAGGGTTTAATGTATATTAAAGTAGATGCGATAGTCGGAATGTCATGGCATGTATAACCAATATTTGCTTCGAATTTCATTTTCGTTTTTGCTTTTTAATACCAGTGAAGTGTAAAAAAACTAACAAAATTCAAAACAATTGGCATATCGATGGAAAATGAGGAAATCTTACATGAGGTTAGGTTAAACATTTTGAAGAAATCATAGGGAACGAAAATCGATGAAAAGATAATTACACCCTGTGGAACACAGCTATGTGCCTCCAATTGCTCATAACATAGCCTAAAGACACAGTTTGCAAAGATCTGATAAGTATGGCTCTATCATTGAGACCACTGACATTGAAAATTCAATTTTCCGGATTTAAGAAACTCTATCGAAGGCCTTGGTTAAGGCGAGGAACAATAGCACCGAAAAGTATTTATAATGTAAAGATAGTCGCATTTTGCTCCAACACTAAAGTGCAAATATGTAATGCTACAAGCAATTCTGTATCCACATTGTTAATCCTAGAGAAGCGCGTTATAGTCGGTGTGGTGGCTGTTGTATAATATACTCATAAGCCTTTGAGTAAATAGGCAAAATTGAGGTTAGTCCTAAATTACCGAGCCTTTGTGAGGTGCGTATAGTTGTTGCAAGAGACACGAGCAACTTTCAAAGGTGCAGGATATTAAGATTTCATTACAATATCCTGGCGAATTAGGTGTGAGTCTACGAAAGATGGCTAGCAGTTCAAAACTATTCAATGCCTAGTGTTCTTAATTGACCACTGACCATATATTTATTTAAGATATCCACATTAATAGTGCCTGAGCTTAAATAATCAGATTCAAACCACAAACTGAGTGAAAATGTGCAGAGAAAATGCGAGTCTACTTGAATTACACATTGTTGTTCCACTTATTGTCTTGATGCGTCTGGCGTTATCGCCTAAATTATATCACAGGAAGTTAACGAAATTGGACGATGGGTTATCATGTCTATATAGATGGAATTCAATGAATAGATGGAATTCAATTTTGTTAGCATTTTCTTCCATAGCAGCAAAATTGTAGATATAAGTAGTGTTCGGCAGCCTGCAGCACGCGTTGTGATCGTGTTTTCTCTCGAGCCTTAAAAAATTTCGCAAATTTCTCATTTTTATTGTTATTCTATTGGTTATACCGCCTATATAATTTCTAAAAATTGTTGTGCTGTGGTCGTATAAATTCTGTTCTTTGTTTATTTTATTGTTTTAAAAATTTCAAGGGCTAAAAAATTATAAAATTGTGATTTATGATGAAATATATCGTTCTTTGCTTTTAATTTACGTTCACCGCATTACTTGGAGGGGTTGATATTATTTTGGCTTTTGTGATCAGCACTTAATCCTCTCAAAAAGCGTATTTTTTGTGCTAGTTGGTGCGAACCTGGCATTGGGTTCTCTTTGTTTACTTTTTTTTGATAGTGCGAACTTCGCATGCTAAGAGAACATTGCGAATATCTGATAAACTTTTATGTATTTTCCCTCTTCATAACTTCTATTTTGTTTATTGCTTTGTATTGTTTATTTGCACCATGTCGAACCAAAACAGGTCCCGGCTCTGATCGTTATTTGTTGTTGGCTTTGAAAGCCTCAGAGTCACGCGAAATATGCAGGTATAACTGGCCGTGCTGCAGGCGTAGTCCTGAATCCATCGAAAGCATTACGTTCGTCATGTCTCGAGTGTAGGAAGCGAGACAAGATAGAGACAAGAATGTTAGCAAAGTAAGTAAAGAAGTCATGGCGTTATGCAGAAAATTTTAGAAAATTAAAATGATGTTCGATGAGTGTCGCTATTTAGAGCACTCATTTTCTCTTACAACTTGTAAAATACCTAGCTTACGGTCTTTCACCTCCCGCTTTGCATATATCTATCCATGTTGGGCCACTTCTTCCCTGACCGGTATCGACTTGAATCCGTCATCGTTAAATCTGATGAATGCATGGTCCCCACTTTAACATCTTAGAGAGTTCGTATACTTTTCAATGAATTATTGGACCGAAACTTTGTTCAATACAGCCATACTTCTAATTGTAATAGCAGATTGCTAAATTTTTGTTTTGTTAATTTCCCAGAAGTACTGGCCATCATTTAGTTGCCTGAGGATCCGCATCATCATGCCCTTTCATTACGAGCGAGATGGCCATTTGAATAACACTTATATGTTAAACTCCCAATATTGGACTGGTTAAATCTTATCTCTGACACAACATGTCAGATTTTACTGCTGGGAATACGGGCACCCTAATATCTTCGTCTCAAAGGTCACAGAATCGTCGCTTCACAGCACTTGCTCGCCGTGGTTCAATAAAAGACAAAACAAACTTTTCAAAAAACACACGAAAAGTTGATCCGCGTACGACAATTTCGTTTACTGTTCAGTTAGACGTATTTTCAATCGGCTTAGCCTCCAAAGTTATCATTATTAACTTAATAGTTAGTTAGTTTAGTATGTTGATACGTTCTAAACATCTCCGCTGTTAGTTTACTCTGTGTTTATTTACAACGTGTCGTGCCAAAACAAGTGCAAACATTAATCGCTTAGTTCCCGCACCTAGTGGGCCTTGCGCATCTTTTATCGTTTAATCCGTTAACGGCTTCAAAAGCTCCATTCTTGTCTTCCAATAGTTGTAATATCTCTTGCAATGAGGCATCTTTCTTGATGGTTTCTCGTTGCAAAATAACACTTGTATCGGACACTTCACCTGAACATATGAAAAACTACCTTGCTGCAAAGTCCCATCTGTTGACCTCAGTTATATCAGTATTTTCAAATGATCTTCATTTCAAGCCAGCTATATATTTAACATGCTATTTCCATCTGGAAACATCGGAATAATGTTAAATAAATCATTATTGCAACAAGGCTCTCTAACAAAGTAATACATTGCGCAATATTAATTCTATAGCTCTTTCACTTCAGATCTACAACGTCGGAAGGCTGAATTTTTCCTCAGGCGTAGTTAGGGGTCTAACTTTTAAAATTAGGCCCATCTAAATTTAGTGAGCATAGAATTTTCCTGGTTAGGATTTATTGAAAGGTGTCTACAACGTAGTCTGCAGATGTCTAAATTTTTTCCCAACATCTACGTTTTTACAAAAGATCGACAAAAAAATATTCGAGTTTCAATCACCCATAAAGCGAATCTGTGAACAAAATGAAGGTCAGCAGTCCTTTAATTATTAACTTTCATTATTGAGCATACTTTACCAAAAATTAATAAGATGTAATAAGGAGTGTGAAACACGGTTAGAAATGCCGGTTGCTAACAAAGAGCTCTTATTTATTATTACGGTTAAAGGTTAATAAAGTCAGAAATTGGAAAAGTATTTCATTCATCGTATGAATATGAATGACATTCAGTAAATAAAGAAACGCTCTTGGGCCGTATTTATGAATGCAAGTAAAAACATTAAAAACATGAATGTCGTGCTCAAACGACATTTATTTGCGTCATAATATATGAAAAATTATACCTTTCTTGCACATAAATACTCATTTTTCATGAGAACATTATGTAAGGGGAACACGGTTAATATTTATTGCCTCTTATTACCATGGACCAACTTTCATGAAGAATATGAAAAATTAGACCTTTTCGCGACTAAAATCTTATTGTTCGTAGGCACAGTTGCATGCAAGAGCGTTCAAAAAATTTTCCACCTGAATCACATTTTTCACGTCCCCTTAAGATGCCGGAAAGATAAAGTTAAGACTTGCAATATATTTCTCGCGCTTGTGTAAAAACACCTCAACAATACTATATTTCGTCAATATTTCTGAAAAATTTCGTCCTGCAGTCAAACATGGGCAGGCGTCCGGTAGATGAACGGATAAAAGGCAAACAAGATCAAATCGATTCACAAACTGACAATGAATTAATTGAAAGAATAGAAGGATCTTCAGGATGCATTGTGCAGCAACTGTCGTAGCGTATCAACACTTTTGCTATTGATTGCTTTCATGAGTTCTTTAAAGAGGCCTTCTTTAACTAACGGGTACTGGCCATTTAAATGTGGTGTACAATTCTCTTCCTCTTGTCTCTTTTTTAAGAAAATTAAGGATTTTGAACATGTATATACAGGTGACTTTTATTTTTCATTTTGTTTTTTGAAGGAAAAAGTGAAGTGGACTCTTTTTCAATTGAAGCTACAATTGTATACTACAAGGTGGTTAATATTTATAGAGCAACTGCATCAATTGCTTGGTGTTTTGAAGGCTGTTGTTGCAAAATGTTTGCACTGCAATCAACCACTAATTTTGTTTGAAGAATAAAACGCGTATATTGCAGATTAAAAATATGTATATTACAAGAAGAAAATGTGTCTATATACGAGAAGAAAAACTGTGTATATTACAAGAAGAAAACTGTGTATATATTACAAGAAGGTAAAAGTAAGAAGCAGCACACAAAAATGGTATTGCCTTATGTGATTTCGTTCGGACATCACGAAATGGTATTGCCATTTTGTGATTTCGTCTGAACAAAGGCTGTACTTTGATTTTTTTTATTATCAAGAGAAAGAAGAAAAAATTTGTATCTTGAAGGGAGTTGGAGTTACGTTCTCTGAGGGAGAGGTTGTTGGAAAAAAAAATAATTAAATAAAAAAAAGAGAGTAAAATTATGAAAGACATTCGCAAATAGTCGAAAAGAAAAAGTTTTTTTTAAAGAATAACAAGACATTTTTCAAAACATGGACCAATGAGGTAACGTTTTGGGAAAAAAAGTGACATTTTGACCGTGCGTTTTTGATGTTGAAGGAATTATTTCATTACGTAAGCTTTGGTGGTAAAACTATGAAAACGCGTTCAAAATGTAATAAAAATCGTGACAATTATCGATTGCTTGACTTATTTGATATAGCGAATGCTTGAAGGTACCAAATAATATTAATATATGGAGGTTACAAAAAGAATCAAGAGAACTTCCCGGTGTTTTCATCTAGAAGATTAAATTTGAAATCGGACAAAAATTTTTGTTCTTGGTTAAAAGCAAATCTGTCTTAGTCAATAAAAACGCCCGAGAAGAGGAGTTTTTTTACTACTCCGGGACCTAAAAAAAAGATCCCCTCCCTTCAGGTAAAATTATAACGTCAATATTGTTGTATTCTTATACAACTCACTCTTCAACTTATATAAATATACTTCAACTTATATAAGAACTCTACTTTTCAATTGAAATTGAATTTGGTTTATGTATTTGATCTTTAATTGGAACAAAAAAAAAAATAAAAAAAAAAATATATATATATTCCCCCTTCAAATTTAATTCGTGTTATCTATTAAATCACTTTCTATAAAAATGAAGTGCAGACCAAGTAGGATGGTGTCGCGGAAAGTGAAATCATAAAAGTTCAGATGCCATAACATAAACCCAAAACGTCCGCCCACTCTTTGCCGGTTGAAGTATTTACTGTCCGGGACTCCTTACCTGCGAGTCGAATTAAATCTTCCTATTGTACTCTATCTGCCTTTTTAGCTTTGAATACCTTGAGCACATATTGAATGTGGAGAGCAGAATCTCGAACCACCGTTACCCGATAAGCGAAGGCGGAATAGATGCGTGCGCTACTCGGTATATATAGGAAATGAATAAATGTTACACTTGACGTTGTACGTCACAGTATGCTGAACGACTGATATTTTTTATTCACATTGTGACAAAGGGAGGATTGATTGTTAACCAGTGACAAACGCCGCCATCCTTTTGTGACTGTTACTCTTTGCATCTGCTGTTGCCCTCTCTTCTGTGCCTCTCAAATTTAATGATATTTTTTTAAATACTTAACATTGACAATCTTTTTAGCACTAACAATCGTCAGAAAGTCTTGCATAACAATAATTACAGTTTTATTTGTGAAAAAATTGTTAAAAAAGGCAACAACAATCATAATAACTTCAAAAGAAGTCCGTTTTTTATACTTTAATAGCAGCGACGGGTAAACATGGAAAGAGGAAACGAACCAAAAATTCTCCGCTTACGTTGCTATCGTTCAACAATTGCAAAGTTGTAGGCGACATTTGTATGTGCATGTACTGTGTTTCTGTCTATCAGTTTAACATTTCAACTTTTTCTCTTTTTTTTTTTCTTTTATTTTTTTATTTTTATTTTTTTTTTTGGTATAGTGATATAGTGATGTGGGTTTAGCAGTTACTTGTCATGTGTAGCAGCAACACAAACAGCAACAAATGCAAACAGAGCAGACATACATACGACAACAACAGCAATTACTCAAAAATCCATTTTCATTGTTGTCTTTTGAAAGAATGTTGCGCACATCTACATATATTCCTACATACGAAGTATGCATATAAAAATGAAAAGATAAATAAATATAAATAAAATATCGCAGATGATGAGAGACAAAGAAATAGACAGAGAGAGGAGGAGAAAAATATATATAGATCACAACGAATATTAGATGAACATTTCATTTGGCTGGCAATCTTAAATTTTTATTAATATTCAGGGTTATTTGATTAGACTTAAGACTTCAAGTAAACATTTTAAGACATGAGGACTTGGGTTTATTTTAAGGAAGTAGATGGATGGGATCTTTCTACCGTCATCAAATACGTTTCACGTTTGAAATACAACATTCGAACCTTATTAACAGATATTAAGCATAATCCGCCAGCATTATCGATTTCGTTTAGATGTATACTTTTATACTCACGGAGGGATAACCGGTATATTCATTTTGCTAAAACGTTTGCAATGTCCAGAAAGAATCTTCAGAACGCTCACAAAGTATATATATTCCTGAACGGCATCAAACTCTAAATAGGTTTAAGAATGTGCGTCTACCTGTCTGTCTAATGTCTGTTGTAAACATTCTCCTGGCGTTTGGCAGAAATATTGGAAGTTCTTGTACGAAGTCGGTCTAAGAACGCGCCTATAGTATTACGGAAGATCAAAACACCTCGCCTTTTTGGAATTAATAAAAAAGTGATTTTTTGTTCATTATTCATAAACTACAGCAGATGAACATACAAACGTTTGAACGTATATTCTATACGCAATGCCGTAGTATTTATACAGAAATGGACCATATTTATCCGATATTATAACGCAGCATAACTGGTGGAACTCAGCTTCGAAAACCCCATAAACTGTATAAACTTTTGGCCAGTTTCAAATTTGGAATGCGACTAAGCATGTCTGCCTGCCCGTCTGCGCAGCTGTGTATTATTCGTGGTAAACATTCTCCCATTAGCAAAAATGAAGATATTGGCTAAGAAATTGCGAAAGAGTTTGAAAGTTAGCTAAGTCTTTCAAAGGACACACTTACATCGCCTAAGTGACAAAATTCCAGAACACTTTTTCTTTCCGTTGTTTTTGCTCCTTACTCATAAACCATAAAAAAGACGCTACATAAATTTCCGCTGTTATTCTGAACACAGAAAAAATCAACGCGCCTGCCTGATATTATAAAGTATACAAGATTCGGTCACGGCCGAATATAATTTTCTTGCTTGCTTCCTTTTTTCCTATTGGGTTTATATTGGATGAGAAGAGATTCTTTAATGTATAAGATAAGAGATTTGGCAATAAGATGATTTTTATTCATAAATTGGAAGCCCCTGTGGGCAAGTTTCAAAATCCAAAATGCAATCTATCGCTTGAACTGTAATCAAAGAATATTTTATGGATGATCTGAAGCTCTTAATAGTTATTGGTCGTAAGAATATCTGACAAAAACTAATTCCAAATGTGAACAACAAGAAATGCAAATCAGTGAAACTGGTTTCACGGACATTGTTGATGTATTCTAATATCTTTTCTAAGTAAAGGGAAATGCAATATTCAAAAAATTTTTGGAGATGTTCCAGTACTCAGTGATGAAATTCAGTGCCTCAACCGTTTTTAATGTGGATGGGGAGCCAAGTAATATAGCAGAAGGAGAAGGGAGAGAAATAATAGAAGGAATAAAAAGAGCAAAGACAGGGACAGCTAGAACATATTGAAGTTAGCGGGAGACGTCGGGTGGAAGTGACATTAACATTAAAGCAGAAGGAGAGGAGAACGCAAGATGATATAGAAACAAGGAAATTGTGAAGAAAATGAAAAATTATAAAAAAAAAGAATGGACGAAAAAGACGATATGAAGAGAAGAATTGAAATAAAATAGCATATAGAGTATTTATAATGTGTCCTAACCTATAGTTAAAAATAGTAATGTAAGCATATCGGCAGATCTCGTCTATCTCTTTTGCATCAAGTAATAAAAATAAATCCGGGAAAGTGTAAACACACATACGAGGATTTTGGGAAAGCATATGTAAATGATGTTTATGCGCTCACATACAAAATTTATTTAAAACAAAATTGACAAATGGTTACGTACAGATGATGTCTGCATGAATGTGCGGTTTTATTATATCTTTTATTTCTCTTTTTTGAATTAAAACAGAAAATATCCGCTTTATGGTTTTTGTTACAAAATTTCACTAAATGTTGTTTGTCAGTACTGAAGACATGTAATATTAACGGATATTGTCACTATACTAATTCAACATATTCTTGTTTAAACATAGTCATAGTCTTTTTATAGCTATAGATAGTTTTACCGAAGTAAAGAAATAAGAAAACCAATATAGTTAGTAGGGAGCAAGGACATATAAACAAACCAAACATTTACTTATGATCACAGAACCAAAAAGTAGAGTTACTGTTACTAAGCGGCGCGAACTGTTGCACTATAAACACTGAAAGACTTCAACCGGATTATAACATTTTTCAAAGACATAACGCTATTCCAAGTTTTTGATGTCTTAAAGGACAGAGACAGCTATTAGAAAAACCATAGCTGTCTTTAAGCTTCACTACGACGAAAATCCGCAATAGTTTTATAACTCCTGTATGTACCGCAAAACAAATTATAAAAAGTTTCGCGAATCACCACAATTCAAGTTTTTGGCAATGAATTAGAAGACGCCAACAGCAATCAGAAAAACCTAATTTCACTGTCGTCGTCTTATTATTATTGTTATTTATTCAGAGAAAGTAAAATAGTTACGATACGTTCGACTAATTTAGAATGTATAAGATAGAGTGCACTCAGATATAAGAAAGCACTTAAATCCTACCTATTGCAAGTACGCTATATGTATACATCTAGTTAGCTTCATTTCTTATTTGTTCAATGCCATAAATACGTAACACTTACTAACATTTTTCGTTTTTTTAAGCTAACAATACATCAACTTCAAGGTCTGACGAAACTTCCAATGTACTAATAAATTTAGTGTCATTTTTAGTAACACCAAGTACGATTTCGTTTTTTATATATGTTTGTGCTCTCCATTTTCGTCTATTTTTTGTCATCATTTTGTTATTCTTTCAATATCGCCCAATTACCAATTACCTTAGCATAGACGTAAACCACGCGTGAAGAAAGCCCACCTTTTACCAAAATGACAAAAATGTGGGGTACGAGCAGTGGGCTAACTTCACGCCAATATTGTTTCTTTGTTTGCTTTTTGTTACATGTTTTATTTTTCTTGTCGTATTTTTAACTAAATTTCGTTTTATTTGATCAGCCATCATTTATATATATTCGCATGTGCGTTACATCTCATTCGTATAGAAGTTTATGGTAATTTTTTTTTCTTGTTTAACGAAAAGTGTCCTTAAACAAAGTAGCCTTTTTCTCGCAATAAATTATCATGGCTTGTTTTTCTGATAATACGGTGTACACGCAAAAATTATATGTTTTTTTTTATTACAATTACAGAAGGGTTCATTTTAACACAACATGGATGCAACTTCATAGGTAAAGACGCTATACAGAGTTTAGAGCGAATCATGGATGCTCGTTATATTATAATGCAATGATTCGATATTGTGAAATTCTTGGTCGATTTGATATTTTGATTTCAATTTGTCAAATATTTTCGACTCAATACAACCTCTTGGTCAAAGTTTTTAAATATATAAAACATCCATTATTCGAAATGATTTTCTTAAAAACCCACGATATCTTCTCATTAGAAAGCATGAGATTTCATATTATTATGCAAAGTTGGGTTGGGGAAAGTTAGAAAAATAGTTCCGTAAAGCAGGGTTTGCCTTGATCAGCGGTGTATTCCGAACTCACATAACGATATTTATCCGTTCATCCTTTCATTCTTCCGTTGTTGGAATTTTGATTTTTCTTGAGCAAAGCAAAGCAAAATGCCAAGTTTATGCGATTAGCTCACCATCGCGATTCTAATCTTTAAAAGAGTGAAAAGATAAAAGAAAATGAAAAAGGACACATATTTCAAAGTAATTATGCAAAGTTTTGTGCAACAATTCTGCGTAACAACTGCTCCATATTTAACTTCAGTGCTGCGTTGGATTTGTTTTAATTCAGATAGGACTCTTATAAGTATGCTTTTAGATGTTGAAGGCTTGCACACGTTCGGATTAGGAGTGTTGTCATTCCTAACTTTCCTTCAATTTGTCGTTATCGGTTTATCGGATGTTTCGCAGTTAGTAACAAATGGAGTTGTATGTCAAATGTGACTTAATTAATCTGATTTGGGCGTGTTCGTGATTGAATTCGAGATACACGCGGACTTAATTTTTTATTCTTAATAATGGTCGAAATCACCTTCACCTTCACAGTTTAATGGCGGTTAACAAATAACCGAATCGTTGAAGTTTATGTACCTTGGAAAATGTCTTTAAACGATTTCTCGCGAAGCGGGCACACCTTCGTATCTAACCCAATTTTTATTATGCTCCTGTTGGACAAACACGCATTTGTAAAGTTGAATCGAAAATTTGTATATTGGTATAAATTAACGTAAGCACATTCTCTATTGATAACTGCGCAGAACCACGATATAATAGACCGGCAAACTGCAAAAAACTGTGAAAATCCAATCCCACGTTACCATGTTCTCATCTGCATATATTTGTGTATATGTAATTTTTTGATTGCTCAACCAACACCTATTTTGTCTATAATTAAATCTCTACAATTTTTATGCAAATTTCGATAAAAAAAGCTTTTTTCCCTTCATCGTTAGTTGATGTTGTCAAATATTCAGAACAACATTGACGATGATGATGTCCGTTTTAAAAACCAATGCAATAAACAAAAAAATGACATTTTCATTATTTTTCTGCGGTCTTGTAGTTAAAATTTTTTTTTAAACTTTTTTTTTTCATTTTGTTTTTACAAAAATGTCATATTGTGGCCAAGTAGTTTTTTCCCCTTTTTGAATGATTACAAGCGAATTGATATGTACACGAGGGTACATTCATAAAACAGAATTAAATTATTTGACAGTTTGCATAAAGATGAGCATTTTCAAACTATTTTTTTTGAATCATTGTTATAGCATTCAAATAACATTATTTGGGCTTATTTGAAAATTTAGACGCGGGAATATAAAAGATTTAGCTAGAAAGGCTTGAAGACGCACTGCAATTATGGCGTCCATTTATAACTATGCATATGGTAGTTAAATCTATTTGGAAGATTGGTGTGGGTGTATACGCAAATAAGTAGAATACTTATACAAGACCTTTGAAGTTTAATTAAAACCGTTTTGAAATCAAGATCCTTAGCACTAACCACACTAGACAATTCTGTCGTTGAGGAAAGTACTAAATAAAATATCCCCTTATTGTTTAAGGGTTATGTCAGTTATAGTTGTAGTAAGCGAAAAGTATTTTGAGTAAACGAGTTGCTGCATAAAATACAATTTAGGAACCAAAAACTCGTTAACATCGTATCATCTTACAGCTCAAAACCAAAACAACTCCTTCTTAGTCTTCCAATTGTCAAACGGATAGTGAGCGGACTGGATAGAACTGAACATGTTTACCCGCGCGTTTGTCTCTTTGTTTGTCCGCTTGTTTGCCTACGTGCCATATGTCGATCCGTCCGTCTGTGCGCCAAGCCTGCTTTTCTCTGTCTCACTTACCCTTGCGATCAATTCTCGACTCCTCTATTTGTTAATGAACCCTCTGTTCTTGTCCCAATCTTTAAACTTTCTCATATATCGTCTACTCGTTTCCCTGAATTTTTATTTGCATTATTTATATATATTATATTTTTATATTTATATATTTTATATTACTATATACATATTGCTAATGCATATTATATATATATTATTAATTTTTAATCGTTGCTTAGTTCGTCCGCCAAGTGTGTCCAACCATTCATTCATTTCCGCGTCTCTTTATTTTCATTTATTCCATGTTCATTCCCGTCAGCCAATAAATCTACTCCGCCATTAGATCCTTCTCCTTCAACTACTTTAAGGACCGCCCATCCTTCGTCCCTTTCTATCTCTTGTGCTTCTTCAACGACCCACTCTCACCCTACCCTTAATCATGATTTCCACTTCTTCTGCTTTTTTTGGATGGAGTTGGTTACGTATCTATTCTTCCGCCCTATAATCTGTTCTTCCATACATTTTTCTATCTGTCCATTCATCTGTTGGTTTCTCTGTCTCTCCGCCTGTTTGCTTTCCAACATTTACGAAGCTCCAGGTGAAACGTTGGGAACGGTGTTTCAGCACTTTTTCAGATGATTGTTTTTAAAGTTTCCGGTATCTAATGTTACGAATTACACGGATTACTGCGACAACTGCTTTATTTGTTAAGCAAAACAGTAACCGTTTATTTTGAGGGTGTAACTACTGAAAAGTTTAATTGCGGTGTAGGATATCCAAAATTTTCTAAATGTATACTTCGGTCTCATTTAAATTCTATTGTTGTGTTTTCATTATCATTATTTAAGCTCTTGACGTTCAATAAATTTTCGACAAATTTACATATTTTTTAAACTTTTCTCGTTTACTTCGTTTCGTATTGTCTGCTTTCTTAGTTATTGTATCTATGGCTGCCTTTTTTGAGCAATAATCTAGGATTAATTTTGTGAAAATAAATTTCAATAAATTTCCTAAAGGATAATATCAAAAACAACAACAATAAAAACAGCAACAACAGGAACAACAATGTATGGAAAACAATTTTGTATATATATTCTTTCATTTAAGTCTTCGTTTGTTTGCTTGTTTGCATTAAAAGTCATTTAATGTTTGTCAATCTATGTGAATGTGTGTACGTGTGTTTGTCTATAAATGAATGTATGTTTATAAGAAGGAAAAGCATTCAAAAAACAAAAGCTAAACAAATGTAAATATGGTTAAAATGCAAACACACACACACATATATATATATAAATATAATATATATATATATAATACATAATATACATACTACATAAGACTGAATGTTAGTTAGTTAAACTGAATGAATCCATGTGAGTGTAAATGTTTATTTAAATACACTTATTCTTCTACATACGTAAGTGCATGGTGTGCACTTATACTTACGTAGAATAATATATTATTTACTTAGGAAAGAAAGAAGGAAAAGAAAGCCAGAGAATATATTTTAAATGTTTTCTTAGAAAACTATCAGACATTAGGTTTATAAACATGCAAAGACAAACAGATATCTTACATACGGCAGCATATGTAAGCACATATAAAAAACTATAACTATACTTGTATACTGAATTATATCCACCCGCTCTCGCAACCTACGGTAAACAACATCGTTTAACCTCGTTAAATGCCCCAATCCAAAGTGTTGAAAATTTCTCTTTGGTTGTTGGACGTATAAAACGTAGTCTATGCTATTATTGTTGTTACTGTTATTCCTACTTTCAGTTTTTTCTATTGAAAACTAAATAAAAAACAAGTGCAAAACAAAAAACGGCCAGAAAATTAGTTTAATTCTCTATCTCTCCATCTGTAGAAAATAAAGTAAATTTTTGTGCACGTACTAACGGAAGGTGAATGGATCTATGCTTGTGTATATGGAACTAGAACTTTCCTTTTATGTTGTTTATTTTAACTTAAAGTTAATAATTGTTACCTTATTGTCTTTTTGCCATGAACACGTGCCACGTTTATCGATTACTTTGCATGTTAATAAAGCGTCTTGACCTGGATTCACTTCGGTGTACTTGGGTTGTTCTGAGAATCTTTGAAAACAATTTATTCCTGGAATTAATTTCAAAAACATATAGAAATGAGTTCAAATGCCAAACGCTGTTATCGTTGTTATTACTATAGTCGTTATTATTATGGCTTTAAATGAGAGTAAAATTGTTTTCGCTTTAAACGAACTTAACATCCAATTTATTCAATTTCATATAAAAGTAATTATATATGTACGCTGAAGTATTTTCCGAGAATTCTTCACAGCACCAACAAAATTACAAAGTGTGAATTCTCAATACATAGTTTCCTTAAAATGTAATTGGAGAAATGGAAAACTTCGGAGTCTTTGAAACAAATGCTATCGACTTTCGCTTTCAGACTACGTCGTGACATTTGCTCTATTTTCCCTGTTCAATGCGGTGTCGGCGTATGTTTAAAAACTCGATCCATTGAATGCAGACTCTCAATGACAAATCAATGACAAAAGTTTACATCTCCTCGGCAGTTTCGATTGTAGAAAGTTCGAACAACATAACAGTTACTAAAACCTTAAGGGCTTACTTTAGTAAACTGTTACGTACACATTACTGTCGATTAACAAATCTTGTTATTCTACGTCGGTAATGGATAGAATGAAAAGTTTTGTTAAGCCGTTCTCTTGTTTATTTATTTTATTACTTACGTGCACATACAACTCAACTATAATAAATTAACAGCTGAACTCAATTGACATTTAGAAGTAAATCTTATACTAATTATTATTAAAAACTAGTAAAAAATGTGTATGAAGATATAAAGAAAAGAAAATAAAAGGTCATAATTATATTTAGATTGACTCAGCTTAATGAAAATAAAGTTTGTTAGGGACATTAACGCTTATCTCTCCAAGAATCGATAATACCATTAAGTAACTTAATTAAGAAGAAAAGAAAATAATAAATCTACGTTTCTCAAGTGATGGTAAGTATAATAGGAGCAAACTGTTTTCATAAGAAGAAAGGGCGACAAGCGGGTCCCAACCCAAAAACTTAAGGCAAAACAGCAAGAATGAAGCATGTAGATTTAAGTGAATCTACATAATACCTATACGAAGGAGACCAGAAGTGTACCCAAGTATTGGTCCGACTAAGCACATGTATAGCCTTTTTGTAATACAAGCGTCCTTCAGATCTTTAGACCACTTCTTATTGAAAACTAGCGTGGACCTAGTTCTACTTAAACAAAACTCAATGTGCAAATTCAATCGTAATCTTTGCCTGAAGAGGAACCCTATATCGATGAACGAATCTTCATTTTTCAACTTGATCAACTTGAATTAATGAAATAATCAGCATTGAACGACTTCCTCCTTCAGAAAGACAGCTTCTTCCATATTTTTAGACTTCATTTCATAAAATTTAATGAACATTATGTAACCAAATTATTTAAGTCAATTTCATATGTTTGCTAATCCAAGGAGAAGCAAGAAAGCAGTTTAACATCGTGAGCTTAGATTGATGGGTGGATTTAGTCACCGAGGGGAGGTTACTAATGCATAAATTACATAAAAGGAGTCCTAAGTGGCTGTCTTGAGGGATGTCAAACTTCACGGAAAATTCATCTGAAGTGATGGAGTTAAACAGAACCCTGCATGACCTTTTATGCAGATGAGAGCTTATCCGTTTCATTAAGTACAAAAGGAAACCAGATGCCTGTAGTGTGAAGACCATTAAGTTATGGATAACTAAGTCAAACGCCTTACTAAAATCACTATATACGACATCCGTGCGAGAGCCACTAGGAAAAGCCTTGAAAACATGGAAAGTATATTTTGATAGAAATGATGGATAGAATAGATAGGTGATCAAAGTAGAGATTTGATACCAAAATCTAAATGCTGAGTAACAATTCGGTCAAACAATTTGGGTAAGACACTCGACTTGTCGATAGATATAGTGATATCTATATCTTCATTTGTGGAGCGGAATAGGGAAACTACTCTTCCAACACAGAGAGAAGGCACCTAATTTTAAGGACTGAATTAAAATCATCGAAATAGCACCAAATAGCTCGACATAGCATAATTTAAGTATACATGATGGAATCCCATCAGGTCCAGGCGCAGAACTATATATTAGAGATCAAACCATCTAAAACGTCATTTTCTAATTTGATCAAGTTAGGAATTGAAATCGAATTAGTTATTAGATACTGATAGTTAACAGTTAAATTGGAATTAATAGTTGAAAAATGTCTTTGGAAATATTCAACAAAGAGATTTCAAGTTTCAATATCACCAGAGTACTCATAGCCACGCCGACCTTTTTTTTGGGAGTTGACAAACTTAAAAAAATATTGAGAATTAACAAACAGTGAGGATTTTCAGAACTGGCGGTATCAGCAGTAACATTGGTGGTTAAGCTAATCAAATTTATGCCTTGCAAAAGAATAGGTGAAGAGAATACGGGCCGACCCAACGATAGCGGAAACGCTAACGTTCTTTGTAGGCAAGTATGGAGCAATCACGTGAGTCGGCAAATCATATTTAAACGAAGACGGAGGGGGAGCACCATACACTACGCTACTAGTTGGCCTTTTACAGGCTGGAGGAGAAGATGGGTATTCTACGTAACGACACCTATCGAACATTGTCTTGAATTTTTCTAATTTTGCACGCAAAATCGAGATTTGTGCTTAATTCATGAAACCCATCCGCTGGCTCCGTGAAAAACTTATAAATGTCAATATCCCGCTTTCTACAGCCGGAACATGACCAATATAATCCTTTCGAAGGATCTAGGACTGTATTTGGAGCACGGCCATTGATACCTACACATTTCGCATGGCAAACATGTTCACATAGCGAACAAGCAATGAATCGTTCAGAATCAGGGACCGTTTTCGTTCAACACAAAAACAAAAATGAGTTCTCAAATTAGACGTAAACTTCACACTATCAAAGACATAGCAAGCAAGGAGCAAGTCAAGATAAAAACTGCACATACGCAAAAAAAAAACAAACAGGAAATAGACTTCGTAACGAGAGCACCAAGTGCTGATCGCAAAAACCAAAATGGATATCGCGACAACAATTTTAACTAATTGTAACACTTTTATACTTGTATAATTAATTAATTAGGCTTTTCACGCATGTAAATCAATAAAACAATAAAATAAAAAAAAGTTATTCCTAAATTTCTTCACACAAAATAACACAGTAGCACCTCATCGCGCGCGCAGAGTAAAATATAACGTATCTCAAGGAAATTTTACGAATGCTTTTTCAACGCGTGAGTAGAAATTTGAAACCCTCCCCATACAACATGTTAAGCAAATACAAACCAATTACGAACTGCATATGCCGCAGATCAGCAGTGTAATTATTCGCAGACTCGAATCCAAATGGTTTATTTTACCCATTTTTATCATATATTATATCATGAGAAGTTAGCAGTTAGTAAGAGAAGCATACGGCGAACAGTTACATCAAACAGCAACAAGCTTAAGAAGTTTGTTTGAGAGTAGAAATAATCACCTCTCCCTGAGTCGTTGCAGATCCTAGTTTTTGATTTTTTTTGTTGCTCCCGTTTTTGTTCGAAGCCTAAGCTGCAAAACAGAATTACACCACAACACAAACGGAGTAGATAAAAATGTAGGAAGTTCTTTGAAAACAATCAGCAATGACTTACTAGAAAAATTCCGCTTTATAAATTTTAGAAGAGCATAATCTTTGGCACAAATATAGGAAAGGACCAGTCGAAAGAAACTAGAGAAAAACGTTGCATCCTCAATTCTTGTAAGCTGCTAGTTCTTTAAGACTTAAAGAATTCATCGATTTGAGGATAATGAAATATTACATTTTAGTTTATTCATTTTTTCAACCGCAATACTTTTTCATTTTAGATCTTCTAGTACGGAACTGGTACTATTGCCGTGCACCGCTTGTGGTACAGGCTGCATTAGATATATGGACGTACCTAACACGTAAAAGCGCTTAAGATGGACTCACCTTTTATTATACCCATCGATACAGAATCATTTTCTAAATCGATCTAAGCCTGTCTGTCCGTTCGTCCGGCTGTCCGTCTAATGTCTGTTCATGTTAATTTGTGTTCAAATTTCAAGTCGCAATTTTTGAGATATTTTGATGATATTTAGTATACTGACGCGCCCAATTTCAAAAAATCGCTATATGGAAAAACTTGCAATTTTCAAAATTTCTCGACAAAAGTGGCTAAGTAATAATTTTTCGGCATTCTAAATTGGTATGAAAATTGTGGACCGGCTAGAGAAAATTTTGAACCCAGTTTCATATAATGAAAATTAAAGTTCCTATGACGAAAAGTTCTAATTTTCAATGCTTCATGATGAATATCATATCAGAATAGCAATTTAAAATAAGAAATTTAACCGTACCGAATTTAATCCATCTTGGCCCATTTTTTTGAATGTAAACATTAACTCGACAAAAAATTTTTGTTTCTTATGGCAGAAAAGCCTAAGTTTTAATATTTTGTTATAAAAATTAATCCAAAATAAAAGTTTGATATAAAAATTAACTATGCTAAAATTTGAATACGTACTTCAATTTTTCTACCTTTTGGATACAGCCATTCTAAAGAAAAGTAAGACTTTATTTGCAAAGAGGTATATTTTTTTCAAAATATAGTCCCGTAATAGTAAGTTCCTATAAGAACAGAGTATAATTCTTATGATCTATGGCAAAAATAAAAATTGTGTTATACAAAGTGGTGTAATGTATTTAATAGTCGGCCTAGTCCGACTATAATGATTTCACTGCTTTCAATTGCGGTTTACTGAGGGCTATGACTTCTTTTGTTATTTTGTTGTTCTTACATCGTGTTTTCTTCAAAACCTTATTATCCGTCTTCTTTAATATATCTGTCGTTTATTCCTTTATCTTCTTTTTATATAGTGTACCAGAGCAATTGGTTTAATCAAATGCAAATCTTTTAATTATAAACATTAAATATAAACAGAATAGTTGGAAGAAGCCTCAGGTCACCCTTAGAAAAACCACTTAATGATCCCAAATAAGAAACAAGGAGACAATACAAAAGAAACAAGAAAAATCACAATGTTGCCATTAGAAAATACAAAAACAATTTTTAATTACTTTTAAAGAGTTTGGAAATGCAGAACTATTTTTTTCATTTAATGTCAGTTTTTTAATTATACAACATTTCTTTTCCGTTTTACTGTTACTGTGTTGTTGATTTAACGTTACTGGAAATCCATTACTGCGTAAAGCAATTTGTATACAGAACACACAGTTGTTAGTTGAGAGCATAAACTAATCTTTTTCACGCCTTAACTCACACAAAACCATTTTTTAAATACTGTCTGATAAGCGACATAAAGAAAAAGAAGTAAGAACATATATTCGGGCAAGGCCCACCGTTAAATAACCCATACCACTTCGTCGAACACAAAAATTATATCTTGTTTCTATACAAAGGCACATTTTCATGATGTGCGTAATTATGAGGAAGCGGACCCAAAACGCAATCTAATGGAGTACAAGTTTAATCCTTACATAGGGCAGGATCCAAAAAATAGGCGTAGATGGTCTTTATAGAGTTAATTTCTGTATTAAATTACTATATAGATCAATTTTCATCACCACATACTAAAGCTTAGAGTTTTCTGCTTTACACAGGATCAATTTTCGTGAAATTCCTTATTAGGGTAGGATCGAAAAAATAGGCCAATAGTGTCCAAATTTGGCACAGTTGAATGAAGCATTTTTGTCGTATGTACTTCAGTTTTCGTTATATGAGAGGGGGTTTAAAAATTGCCTCAGCCAAAGTTCTCGTATCAATTTGGAATCCCAAATTGCTGCTTTTAAGCCACTTTTCCTGAGAAATTGTGAACATTAAAATTTTTTTTCATACAACGACTTTTCAGAATAGGGCGTTATATGAGGAGTGATCAAAAAAGTGGACCGATCCGAACCATTTTCAATGAATACTCGTCACTGTACCAAATTTTTCCAAAATATCTCAAAAATTGCGATCTGTAGCTTGAACACGATTTTACATGGACAGACATCAAACGGACAGACTTAGATCAATTCAGAATATGAGTCTGACTCGATCGGTGTAATAAAAGGTAGGTCCATCTTAAGTCTTTTTGCGTGCTACGTACGACTGAGGTAATTTAATATACCCTGTACCACAAGTGGTCTAGGGTATAAAAGTGAGAAGTTTACCCTTAACTTTTTCGGTGCCCTGGAAGTATGATGAATAAGGCAGAGATAGAAAGAAGCCGGTCCTACCACCGGTATAACACGTAGTACTTTTACATTGCAAGTAAGTTGCAGAATAGTTACAGCTGATTGAAGAAAATTTTCGTGTGCTAAACTTTCGTCTTTTTAAAAGCATTTTTGTTGGCTATAACAGAAAGTACGTTTAGAGTGTCTCCATAGCATTTGGAAATCTATTGAAAATGTATAGCTTATGAAAACTAAACGAAATTGGTCAGTAATAGGTGTACGCGAACAAGGAGAAGAACAACGAAGAGATGTAAAGCAACGAATGATGCGGATTTCCTAACGACTATATTGTAGACTTGAAGATCACGGAAAGGTGAATAAAAAGAGTGGAAACTAAACTGAATGCAAGTTGGAGAATAGCTCACACAAGGTAATTGTAATTTGAAAACTAACAGAGCAAACATCGGAAAAGATAGCGTAAGGAGAGGGAACTGCTAGAAGCGAAAAGAAAAACACAAAAGAACGAAAAACTTAAAGTACTTATTGATGTTGAATTCAAAATTAATTACAAAATGAAACCGCGGAAAAACTGAAAACAAACGAACAAAAAGAAATTGGAAAACTATTCACTTAACCGAAAAATATGCAACAATTAACACGCATCAGACTTCTAAAAATACAATCCAACCATAGAAAGTAACATTTGCGTGATAACAGAGAGATATGTAAAACGGTGTTGTTGGTGCTTTTGTTTTACTCTATTACACTGCAACACAGAAAATTAAGTGTTATGCAGCATAAAAATAATAACAACATTAACGATCGTCAGCGATTGCTCTTAGGAGCACCATAAGCAAAAATAGCAGCAGCAACAACATTCAAAATGAATGAGCGAAAATAAATGCGCTGAGAAACCAAACCAGGAAAAACCAACTGAAACAAGACACGAACCAACTTGTAAAACATTTGTAATGTAATGCAAGCATAAATTTCAACTTTGTTTACCTACAATCTACAAATGTGCAGATGTGTTTATGCACATAATATGTACATCATTTGTGTATGTAAAAGTAGTGCAGTGAAAGAAAGTCTCATCCATTTTAATGGCAAACTGCACATATTTCTCGTACTCATCGGAGTTTGTCTTTACGTGCAGGCATATATATCAGTTTTAAACACAATTTATGCGGCATGTTGACGCTTTCGCAGTTAATTTGTTTTCTGTATATTAGTTATTTCCATTTTGGTTGCTGTTTTTACACAATTTTTTTTATGAATTTTAACGTACATACCGTATTATGTATTATGAAGGGTATTTTTCTTTTTTTCCTAACGAAGTAACTAAACTCTGCGTTACTGTTTCGGTTAAAATAACTGCAAAAATTTGCAATGTTAAAAAGCAAAAATTTTGTTAACAAAAAACACTTGCAATGCATATAATTACAGGCATGTGTTCATACGATGCTTATGTCTAAAGAATATTCCAAAAAAAACAAGCAAGAACATATAGGCAGCAAGGCCGACCGTTAAATACCCCACACCACATTGTCGAACACAATTCTTATTATTATTATTGCAGAACACAAAAATTATATCTTGTTTCTACATAAAGACATATGTTCATCATGTGCGTATTTATGGGGGAGCGGCCCCAATACGCACCTAATGTAAAAACAAGTTTAGTCCTTACATAGGGCAGGATCCAAAAATAGGCGTAGGTGGTCTAAATTTTGTAGAGTTAATTTCTGTATTAAATTACTGTATAGATCAATTTTCATCACCGCATATTAAAGCTTAGAATTTTCTGCTTTACACAGGATCAATTTTCGTGAAACTCCTTATTAGGGTAGGATCCAAAAATTATGCCGAGATGGTCCAAATTTGGCACAGTTAATTTTTTACGTTAAATTACTATTGTGATATAATTTTCAATGCTTCACGATGAAGTATTTTTGATATGAACTTCAGTATTCGTTATATGAGAGGGGGTTCAATATTTGTCCCAGCCGAAATACTACCGCCATTTTTGTCGAGAAATTTTGAAA
Organism: Glossina pallidipes; assembly: GCA_000688715.1. NCBI lineage: Eukaryota > Metazoa > Arthropoda > Insecta > Diptera > Glossinidae > Glossina > Glossina pallidipes. Next base: position 188,940 of record KK499827.1, read on the forward strand.
ACTACAATTTTTTCCATACAACGACCTTCAGAATAGGGCGTTATATGGGCAGTGGTCGAAAAAGTAGACCGATCCGAACCATTTTCTCTGATCACTAGATCGTGGATATTCTTTTCAAGAGAAATGCATTTAAAAATTCTTTCAATTTCAAGTTTCTTTATTTACAATCTATTTCCTCAAGGCTAGGATTATTTACATTTTACTTTGGCAATACTCTCGACTTCTTAACTTTAATATTGTTTTTCGACTCAGATGTTCTTGTCCGACTGACACTGCCTTCCGCAAATAGTCTATTTACACACAAGCATGTTACTATTATTTGACTTGATGGCGTCATTTTTAATCCTTTAACCTGCTTTTCCGCTAATCGTTTCCCTCGGTCGGCAGCTGTGTGAAGCGTTGCGAATGTGCTCTTGGGTTTTCCCTCTCTAGGGAATTTATTACTTGGGAAAAATCAATTAGTTAGCGTGAACTGGATTTGGGATATCCGTAACAGTATTTACATTCGGCGTTTCATTACGATGCAAGAAGGCAGATTAATTATTTAATTTTGTTACATCTGCCACGAACACGGTAAGAAAGCTTAGAAGCCTCGCGGGGGCATAATCTTTCATAAAAACGTAATATAAACAATAATAAACAAATTAATACGTCAACCAAAATGACAAGTAGAGATTTACTAATAAGGAAAAAAGGCAGCAACGAAAAGGCAGTGCTTTACTCTTTCCACCCTATCTAACTGCAAAATGATATCTCTTACTTTTTCATGGCACCTAAATTATATTGAAATCGTTGAAAATCTGCCTCCCAAAGTGAAAGGAGTTCTTTCCAAATGAGAACAAAATGTTATTATTCTAGAGAAGAGTATTTATTATATTTCAAAAAGGGTCTTTCAGATCTCATATAGTGTTCGTATAGTTACAGTTGGTTCCTGTCGTCTATAGAGTTTTTTTTTGAGAGTATCGGTACAAGTCGTCTGGAATGCTTTTACATTAATATAATGTTTTCCTTTCAACCGTAAATGTTAACTTGAATAGATAGAAATCACAAGCAGTGACGGTTAGGATGCGTTTATTGCTTAAAAAACACTCAAGAGGGTAACCCCTTTGGCGATTTTTTTTGTCACTTTTGCCATTGCAGGTTAGGCGGAATGTACCAGATTCGAGTTACCATAAATTAATGTAACGCCTTACGGTCCCCCAATATCATTCAAGATTTTTGTTGATTTCTGATTACAACGCACAAGTTGCAAAATGAGTTCTGAACGGCGCTGCTAACGCTGACTCGTCTCTTGCAAGTATTTTCCCCGAAGGGAATAATAGTTGCGTAATTAGAAGTAAGCGTGATTAGTCCGCAAACACGTCTAATATAATTATGATAATCATAATAAAAAATTAAGGGGATTGAAGTCCTTGACATTTTTAAATATAATGCGATACAGCTTTTCAATGGGCTCTATATTTCATTCGCTGCTCATTTTTAATGCATTCATTTTTTTAGTGACTTTTCTCAATTTTAATTCTGTTCGAAGTTATGTTTGGTTTTAAGTCATGAAAGCAGTAGATGGAGGAAGGAAGACGGTTAATTTTTCAAGATATTTTTCATGTGATATACAATAAATATATGAAATTTTATCTTCTTTTTATATACATATTTTCGTTTACACACTACAGCCACAACAATGGTTTTCCTTTTTCCTGCATATCCTATGATAATTATTCATTCACGTCTTTTTACTGCATAAAGTTTTTTTGAAGATAAACATAATAAAGATATCATACATACACGCATACACACGCGTGCACAAAGGTATATAAAGTCTTACACAATAATTGTTCTATGCTCTCTGTTTTTGTATATATATATATACATATATATATATATATACATATATATATATATATATATATATATATGTATATATATATATATATATATAATAATAAAACTTTTGTTATTATCTTTTGTTCGGTTTTACTCATTATGTGAATGTTAATTATAACATGAACATAAAGGCAGACAAACACGCACATATACTTACTATAAGACAAAATGATTTCTTGTTGGTTTTCTTTTCAGGCGTTGTCTTCTCTTCCTTTTTTCCTGGCCATTTGCGTAGCATTTAAATACTTCTTAAATGACTTTTTTTTTCGTAAGCTTTTGTTTGCAGAGCCTGTGTTGTCTACTTGAGAGGCGTTGTTGTAAATAATAAAATAGCGACTGACAAATATGACGAATGTCATATATATATACGTATATACACTACATATCAGAAGAGGTAACAGACCCTAAAGTTAATAATTATGCACAGTAACCTGCGTCTTAAGTGCACTCTTCTTGTTCTCTATGTCTCATCTTCCAACTGCCCTTCCAACCAGTTATTCCCATCTTTCACTTATTTCTTCCGATAAATACGGTCATGCTTCAGAGCAAATGTTGCCTTGAATTGCGCTTTGGTGTCTTGAAGGAATGGTGTAATAATTAACTGCCAATTTACATATATTTAAGAACTTAGTTCTATTCTCTGGTCAAGTGACTTTAGAAAAGACAAAAATGATGTCCATTCGCAAGTGGAATCAAGTCAAACCTGAAAATTAATGTTCGACAAACCGTTGTTTTTTAAGATGTGAAATGTTACAGCTGTTGGATATGTTCTAAATTTAGCTTCCAGCGGTTAATGTGATAAGATTTGTACAAATATTTAATCTTTGTTAAGGGTTTCACCAGTTATGTGAAAAAGAAAGCAACATTAATAAACAGCAGAAGTGTCCAAATGCAGCTTAAATATCCAAAGCGGATTTTGATATCATCAATTGTTTGTAAGTTCAATGTCGTACAGTATTCAGGGTAACTAAAAAAATCTTCTTCTATCTGCGAGCTATTATAGCTACTGGTATTGCCGTTCTATTCGTATCTATTCCTTCCTTCTCCATATTGTTCTTGTTACGTTATGAAAACGTTCTTTGATTTAGCCATTACTTGTACTTCATAAAGATGCATTCTAATCTATTTAATCTATCACAAGTCACAAGATCGGCGTCAAGTCCGGCCTAGCTGCCACTTTTTTGGTACCTAAGTGTCATGATTATAAGTTTTGTTATTGTTACAGCTGTTGCTACTACTTTCTCTTTAATATCTTCTGCGTCGCTCGATTCTAATATTCCGGTATCGATCTTCCTTGCCTTTTTTTATTTTATAGCTCCGCATAGTATTCCACTTTTTTACCGACCACTTTATATAGTAATATATCTACTTTCCCCGAAGTATTCAATGAAGAATTAAACTTTTTAGGCCACTTTCTTGACAATTGCTAATGAGAAGCTAAATGTTAACGAGCATATTTTTAATGTAATGTTGTTAAGCCGCTTGAAAAGTATTGATAGTTGATAATAGAACACTATGAGCATTAAACAATAACTAAATATTTAGCGTAAACAATATTCAATAGGTGAATTATTGTCCATTCAACAGTTTTCTTTTATTGATAAAAGTAAACAAAATGGAAAGAGCACCCCCGCAAGCCAAAACCCCATACAAATACCCCTTATTACCACCTACATGACATAGCAGCAAATTTTCCAACCATTCAACGACGGCAATGATAATGTTGATGCTGATGAGGTGGATGAGAGTGAGCGTCGTTCAGAAAAGATGAGAAAATGAAAATAAGAAATATGTGGACTTTTAATATGCATAACAATGTAGATACACTACACATTACAGTCAATAGCAAAATGCTGAACTTTTTCTTTTTCTATCGAAAGTTAAAGACGTCGCTAACATGTGAGTGTTGCAGGGTTATCCTGAAAGTAAATCACACTAAAAGAAAACATACTTAGTAAGAAAGCAATAAAGATTATTTGCTATAAATATTGTATGTTGGAACTAATCTCTGTACGTTTGCACAAAAGCATTTTATTGTTATTTGACTGTTATAACATTGGATACTGAAAAATATGTAGTGCTTTTATGCATATTTAGGAATTCGGGTCCTGCAAATAAAATTTGCATTATTATTATATCATAACATTTTTTTTTCCCCTAACGAGTGAAAGGGAACTTAAAAAAGTATTAAAAAATATCCATCACTAGGAAATTCTGTGTGACAATTCCGGAATTTCATAACTACAATTTTGCAGCCATTTAGTACGTCGATACCTTTGATATTACTGTTCCACCTTTAACAAAAGCGGTACTTACACGATTACAAGGTCTTTTCAGTATAAGTTTTTAATATTCACGCACAAATTCAAACTACGTTTTTTGTCAAAACGTTAACAGTCAGCGACTTGTAATAGTAAACCTTCCGTACTCCAACACCTTAAAGATGTAGAATATAAGAATGTGAGACAATTTACCTAAAAAGAAATACATTTTGAATTGCTCTTCGTCTCGGTTCCCTGCGATGAAGAACAGTAGGAGAGAGCACAAAAAATGCAATACCCCCTACTTGTATTTTAATGTATTTTAATATAAAATGGATTTATTGAACAATAAATAGAAAAAGGCCATTCAGTGCTGAAGCTTTTCTTTTGAAGCCGGACATATAATTAATTCTAGTAGTCAAGTTAGCAAAACTCATTTGCTTTAAGAAGAATGGAGTTTATATGCAGAGTGGCTCGCCATTTCTAGAAGCCATCATGCAATTGTTTATTTATTATTTTATTTTTTTTTTGCGACTTCTCGATTGTAAATTTGTTAAGAAGCTCGCCTGATGTGGGTGTGGCCTTTTCACTATAATTGTTCTCCTAGTGCCTAATGTGCAATCATCTTATGTATAGTAAGCGGCTCTTGGGATCGGTCCAAGTGCAAATTAATTTAACAAGCAAACAACAATATGTTACAGAAAGTTCGACGGAAATGGTGGGTAGCTTTTGGAGGAGAAGAATATAACTTCTGACTTAAATAAACCCTTAAGACTAAAAATCTCTTACTAAACGCTGGGTCCAGAAATTAAGAGAAAGACAAAGAATGTTAAGGTCAACGTCCATGTACAAATAACCAGGAGACGAAAATGAGAAATTAGAGAAAACTGGTAAGCTGGGAGTGACCCTCTGCACTGCTTCAAAGGGCAACTAAAAATAGTGAACACAAGTAGTTCGGCTTGCAAATTATACGCAGTTTTAAAGATTGGTTTAGTTTAAACTGATCGATTATAGAGATAGGGGGATATCCATTTCAATAAGTACGAGTCGCAAATGGCGGAATTACGTTTGAAGAAAAATGAGTTATGAAAACCTTATCAAAATTCCTATATACTATATCCATTGTGAGGCACGGAAGAAGATTTTGAAAACATGATAAGTAAATTCTAAGAGGTTCGTTACAGTTGTAAACCTTTCAGAATGTCATACTGAAACTGAGAACTAAATATTTTAATTGCAAAAAGTGGTTATTAAGCAAAATTACGTTGACAGAGTTTTGGTAAAACACCCAACTTGGCAAATCCTCTGCCCTCCGCAATTGTGTAGGTGTTCGAAACAGAAATATAGGCAATATTAATTAACATCTAGTAAGCTATTACTGCTTCCGAATGTCGCCCATTCCCAACTTCTGCATCTAATGATTCCCGACTGCTAATCGTCTAATTCATGCTCATCGCATTAGGGAACTCTTATGCTTCTTTTTCGCTCTACCTAAGTGCAGAGTATTGCCAAGTCTATAAGACTTTCAAGGTCTTGTTCCACTCGATCTTTAACAATCCAGCTCCTCCTTTCATATAATATTGTGCAACACGGTTTCACTCTAAGACTGCAAGATAATTGCACCAAGTCTCTGACAGCGCTGTACTTCTACGATGTGAGAATATTTGGAATACCCGATATTTTACTGTGTACGGGATAATACTATGTAGGTATGTGCGTATTTGCTTTTTCCTGTTAAACTCGAGTTCATTCGTATTTTGTGTTTTGCTTTATGGATAGCAATTAGAAACACTTGTCTATTTTTTAATAGAAGGTTGTAATATAAGCACGCTTAAAAGCGTGGATAGGATATCCTGACATCAGCTACAGAAGTTATAATTTAATATGTTACTTTATTGAAGCTCGTACGAGGCTCATTATCTAATTTTCTTTTCTAAAATGGGACCAATAGTCTCTGTTGCTTGTCTTCTATTTTTTCTATTTTTAGTCTAAAAATTTATTTCACTAGTCGAAAAACAATAAATAATAAACTTGGGGGAAAATTATTTCATTTTATATTGTTCAATATTGTGCAATAAAGATTAACTTTTTTTTTGTGCAAGTGTTAAAGAGCGACTATATTTTTTTACTTGTGAAAAATTCAATTTCAGTTCCAAACTTTAGATTGCTTTTAAAAATCCGAAAAAGCATTGCACATTCCAAAAGCACTAAATTTAAATGACGCAACAGTTTGCACTATTAATTAAAGTGAAAAAGAAATTATAAGTGCTATTGGCTTAGGTTCGCTGACTTCCACAAAATATGAAGCTCGTCCACGTGAAACATTATTAGAAAAATGGAAACGGCAGTCAGCATTTGAATTGATGATAGTAATAAAAAAAAGGATTCCAATGAACGGAAGTGTAATTAAAAAGGGTTGGGAATTTAAAAGTACCGTAAAGAAAATGAAGAAACTCTAGCCAACGCAATTGCTAGTAAATATTTGTTTTAGGAACTCGGATAACTTTATTCAATTCATAGGATAAAAGTGAAAGATGCAGTTTGCACCTCCTATTCGTAAAGCTGCAAGTTTGTATTCAGAAAAATAACAAAAATTATCCATAAGCAAGGAATATAGCACATCGACTTTTTGATGGCGGCTTTCCGCATAACCTCTATATAGTAAAATGAAAAATCTACGCCCAGATTTAAAGTATAAAAAAATCGTCTTATATTGCTTTTGCCAAGTTATTAGCCGAATATAAGCTACAAAATAACTTAAAATGCAATATATAAAGAAGAAAAATAACTAAAAATAGACATGAGATCACTTTATAGTATACAAGAAAATTCATCTAAGCCCTAAATTAAGATACTGGAGTATATATTGATGAATAAATATGAGTTCATTTACACCTTATTAATAGTAGGAAATGAGATATAAATGAGAAATGAGAAATATAAAGGAGTATTTTGGTTCAATTTACTCACCTTTGTACAAGAGTCAAAAATGTTTAGCAGTTAGTTACATAATATAACACTTTTCATCTTATTAGCGGACAAAACGGACAGATCAAGTAATTGGTAGTGATCGTGGAACATTTTACGCATCACTGGTGGTAGCTGGAAGAGCACGAAACGTCTTGAGATCCTGCTAGCGATGTGAATATCAATAAGTTCTAATAAAGCCGACGAATAAATATCAACTTTTATTAGCTTAAAGACGAAGGTTACACCCAAAATTTCATGCCTTTTTTCAAGGGTAGGAAAATCAATGAGCTTCAATCTATTATTATCTGCGGTGGAAGAGACAGGGTAGGATCCCATCCCAAACTTCTCAAAGCAAACATCAAGAAGTCCCGTTGAACAAACTGCAAGAAATCAATACAGCGTCTATAACTAGGAAGCCGAACTACCGACGAGTATTCAAAAGTTGATCTAACTAAAGAAGTGTACAGGCACATCGTAACGTACGGATCTTTAAATTCTTTACACCATTTTTTTATAAACCCTAAAAAGGATCTAACTTTATTAAATGACACTTCAATATGATTCCCAAACTAGAGTTTTGAATGAAAAACAACTCCTAAGTCCTTGCAATTGCAGACAGTTTCCTAGAGGTGATTGTCAATACGATAATAAGAAGACACGGTATTACGCCATGTAAAAAACATTTTGTTACATTTGTTTGAATTCAGCATTGCACCATTGGTTGCACACCATGAGCACAGGTTCTTAAGATCAGACTGAAGAAGTTTAGTACCATATATTGAGTCAAAGGAGAGGGACAGATTTCTGTAGTGGCTTAACGTCCGCACCTGGCGCGTAGCCTTAATCAGACGGCTTGCCTACAACCATTGGCAATCGACAGGTAAGTTGATTGACGACCCCTCAGGGAAAGAGACAATCCCCATTGAAGGGGGCCTCGCTGCCGCAATAGAAAATGGGTGTGGGCCAAATTCTCGTTTAGTGGTCTACGTCGAGGCCTATCTAAGCACCTCCTAAATAGCTCCCCGCGAAACTTTGGGGCAACCATAGCCACCACGAATAATTCGGGCCGTCCGGCATTCCGATGGGTAGTGTGTATCTTCCTGCCGGAGCAATCCTACTTTGGGCAACTTGACCCTCGTGGACACTCTTTAACTTCTCGGCTTATCGTTCAAGCAAAACTTACACCGAGCTATATAGCTTTTGGGTGATCTCATACTGTACACACTTAGCACTTGCCTTTGGACTATCCACACGTCCCGGAAGGCCGATCCTTAACTATCCTTTCTCAAGGAAAGGACACACAGCACACACACCCAGCTGTGCCAGAGGGATAGTTTAACGCCGTCTGCAAACATTAAAACATGGGAATTTTGAATGCACTCCGGAAGGTCATTCAATTATAAAATAAATAAAAGCGGGCCAAGATGACTGGCTTGGCGATCACGAGAAATGACGTCAATTACTTTGGATTGAGAAGAATTCAGCACCACACGTTGGATGTTACCAGAGAGAAAACTACTTAACCAGCCAATCATATTGTTTCAAAAACCAAGGCGATGTAATTTATAGACTAATAACCTATGATCAACTCTGTAGAAAACTTTGAAAAAGTCCGTGAAAATAACACCAGTTTGTTTATGATCGGAAAGTGCTTTGTAAATTGGATTACAATAATTCCCAAAGATTAGTAGCCGTTGATCTTCCTTTTAAAAGCCCGTGCTGACAGTGCGACATAATTGATCCTAAAATCGGAGTAAGTCTTTTTGCTATCAATGATTCGGATAGTTTGGGCAGTGTACTAAGTTTAGTTCCGAGAACCACTTTTTTAAAGAGGTACAATAAAACAAACATTAAAAATATGTGTAAGGGGAGAACATAATAAATCAGCACAATGATGGGGAATAGCAGACGGAACGCCATCAAGACCAGGATAATTACAAGGTTTCAAAGTTGACAGTGCTATAAATACTTCTTCTTCAGAGAAAGACATGGATGGAAAAATATCATATATCATCGACAACACAGACGGAATAATTATCATCCGAAATATTTGAACATTGGTAGACTTCCGCAAAAAATTTGCAAAAAGATCGGTTTATTACAAACACATTGAATGATTCGAAATGTCCGAAGCTCATGACGGAAGAAAATCCCTTTACTTTTCGTTTAGAATTTACGAATTTAAAGAAACCCTTAGGATTTTCTAGAAGTTTGCGTCCGGTTGCATCAGTAAAATTGGAATAACAAGTTCCTTTCATCGAGCTATAACCTCGTCTAATGCTAAATAATAACATATAATCTCTAATCAAACCACCCCGAGAGAATTATTTAAATAGCTTACCTTTCTATTGCGGGCCGTGCGTAAATGCTTGGTACACCAAACAGGAGACTGTGATGTGTGAAAAGCCTTAAACGGTAGACGGAGATTACCGAAAAAAGCTGATTGTAAATAAAGGATATAGAATCACCAATATCTTTAGAGCGTAAGACCCAGTCAATGTCATCCAGCAAGATCCTAAGCTTAAGGTAATTTGTTTTAGCAAATAAACGCTTATCACTGCTAATTACTTGGTTACACTGCTAATTACTTGGTTGGTACATATATGGATACCCAGCAAAAAACCAAGTCCAGCAATTTGTTATTCCCATTAAAGATGCTGTTAAGCTGACACAAGCCTAACCCATGGACACCATCGAAAAATTCTTTATAAATTAAAGGATAAGAAAATGGAATGTAGCATCCAGGGTCATCAGATTAAAAACACCTAGCACTATTAACTTATCACTTTATTTGGGGCGAAAAGTAATTTCTTGACCAACGCCAAGTGCTCTAAGTAAACCCCAATATCAGAGGGTGTAACAGTCTAAGAGTATGTAATATGTACATTACAGGTATACAGTTTTATTTTAACGCTCACAAAGTCAACAGTCGTAGACATAGAAGCAGTAATCAAATATGAAGGTAAGCAACGATTAGCTGCGATTCCCCCACCAGTTTTGTGCAATCTGTCCCACCTGAAAATGTTAGACTCTAAGCAAAAAACTCCCCGTCAAGTATTCCCGGCTTAAGCCAGGTTTCTGCAAATGCTACCACGAGACAATCAGAATTAATAGAACTTACAAACGCATCGCGTAGTTTTGTATTAAGACCACGGATATTCTGATGCAGTATTTTCGGCACATGCCAGCTATCCATAGTTTTTTGCTTGACGGACTACTCCAAAATCACCGGAGCGAAACTCCCTTGCCGCCGTAGAAATGCTTCAATAAAGCTGCCGTATGGACAAAAATTTGCCGACATAATGCGTTCAAATACGGCTGCCGCAGCAATAGTTTTGAAGGAAGAATATCGCTCTAGACTAAACTTAAAAATCCGCTGAGAACTTATTATTTAAGTACCCCACAATCGCTTCAATGGGCGTAAAGGACGATAACCGCGATACAAAAATAAATTTTCTTGGAGGTACCGCCCTCAATTGATGGGAAACCAAACCAGCGGCGACACCTTCCAAAGTGTTTGGTAACACCTTCACGGTAGACAGAGAGTCCCTAATCTATTGTTTCCTCTGCTCGTTGGCCTCTAACGGTGGTACAAAGGCAACAACAACATCATGTTAACCATTCGGCTCAACTAAGGGTGCCACGCTGGTTGATGCGTCTAGTGGTGCTGACACTGTCGAGGGCCCCGATCCGCCAAAACTTGCAGGGGTAATTACTCTTGAGCTCTTCACTGTCTTAGCATAGCTAACCTTCGGGAGCCTAAGCGTTCCCGTTACCTCCTTACCCTTGCGCAGGGCCAAATCACAAGATAAACCCCAACCCTTTTCACTTACGGCTGGATTAGGCGACGCCAAATCAACTAAGTCGACCGATAACAGTTCAATAGGCGGCACGCCAGCAGACCCATCAATCGGGGGGAGTCCAGTTTCCAAGTTGGGGATGTCAATCTGAAGCGGTCCCGTAGATGACGGTTCGCACGCCACACTGCGCGTTGAATATTTTTTGTCTGTTCGAGGTGAAGTCATAATCTTCAGAAACTCACAAGCATCAAACATTATCGTTTGCAGATCTTTGAATCCATATGAAAGGTCTAAATAAAAACTACTTTCTCGCTATATCGGGAAGCGATTGCAAGAGCTTCAGCATCTGAAGATATTTTTAGGCTTCTACATGTCTTTGTGTCAAATATTGGAAAATATTTAAAGTAGAAAAATTTAGATCTCAAGGCGATATTATTATTGAATAAAGCCCCTGGCAACCGAAAAGATTTACATCTAGCAGATTTTCTACCACCGAGCATCATTGAATTGCTCCAGTCCTTCGATCAAGGTATTATCTACACTTTTAAGAGTTATTAAAGGAAGCGTGGAACCGATTTTGTATTAAGCGCAGCATTTGAATTAGAAAGTGAAATCGGCAGCATGTAAGAACGTGCTAGATCAACTTGAGGAGACGGGTTTTGTGAATGTACCTCTTGAAGGAATCACCACTTCCTTGTCGAAAAAGATAATGGCCAAGTAGACTTGGCCAATGCCATCGGAAGTAAAGCCAAACCATTCTGAGGACAATAATTGTGGAATTAATAATTTTACACTAAAAAGAAACTATAGGAAACCTAGAAGAAAGTTTAGGAAGTGAAGCAAACAAATATGGAATTTAATAGAAAAACCTCTTTAATTAACAGCATTTGGACCACTTATGGTGTGTTTTTTGTGGTAACTTTCTAGACTCATATAAAATGGTTTCGAGACAATCTACCGCATTATAGCGTTACCATTGCCAGCTCCCGATTTTTCACCTTTTCTTAATCTTTGCTCTTTTGCCGTTCACGCCTTCTAATCGCTGCCTTCTGCATATTTACTATATTGGCGACTTCAATATTTCCTGTCTTTTAAGGTTCCAATCGGTGTTTTAAATTTCCTTCTTTTTCATTACGCTTTTTGATCAGAATACGTCGCGTTCTTAGCAACGAAGCAGCTATTTGCACCGCAATGCTTACATGTCAGTAAATGAGTGATTTCCTACTTAAACTATTGTTGAGTCTGTTTATATGTTCATATTTTGTAACAGATTGTGCGTGCGCTCAAGATACCTGTGTATAGAATACGGCATTGTTTGCATTTGTATTAATACGATTATGTTTACTGACGTGCTTTAATTTGTTAGCTATGGCGCGATAAAGTCATTTGTGCTGCTAGCATGTACGGTTTCATATAATTAAGGACGGAACGGCCAAAGTAGAGGGAGGAGTCCTTTAAAATACACCGATATTAATGTGGCTTCAACTAAATACATTTTATTCGTGTGTAGTGACAAGAAACTTTTACATCGGGATTCGTCCTTACTAGCTGTGAGCGCAAATCGGTTTATATAGTAATGGTGCGAAAATGTGCTATGGTAGTTAGATGGTTAAATAGAAATTTGCACAAATCGTTAAGTGTAGGCGAAATACCGATATTATAGCAGCCTATAATTGGGTAGCAGGGTGAGGAGAAAAAACCAATATATAAAGAAGAACGAGGCTGCTGAATCGTTAGGTAAATGGATGCAAAAAGATGTCTTAGTAAGAAAGTGATTGTAGACTAGTGCTAGAAATGTTTTTAGTAAAACCGTTAATCAGCTTAGTGCTCATGAACTAAAGGTACAAGTGGACAATGTAACGCTTAAAAAATAAAAGCTTCAAAGTTTTCTTTCTCACTTAGTACCTTACCATCCCCAGTTAGAGATAAGGAGTAAGAGTAACATTGTTTGCAAACACATACACGCAAGCACACAATACATGGCTTTTAATAAACCATTACATGGGTTTTCGTCATGTATATGTGGGTTCCCCCCATTTATAATAATTAATGTCAGCTCATTAATATACTTGTATAAGATTGGATGCGTATGTACCTATGTGAGTGCGTCTAAGTTGCATAATAACAATTAATTTGATCAGAATTATACCACGTACATACCAATGAAACAAACCACTTTATGCCTACTTGTAAACACAAATACATTTTCCTTCCTCCCCTTTCCAGCTCACTTTCTTTACCTATATATATATTCCTCTCTCTGTCAATGCCTTTCTCTACGTTCACGCCTCTCCTCTTTCAATCGCTGTTCCTATCTCTTTCTATTTTTGTGTGTGTGTTTCTCTTTGCAGGTTCGTATTCGTTTACTTTGGTTACAAATGCGTAACACATTTTAATATTGTTAAACCATGAAATAATTTAAGTCCCACATACTCATACATATATTTAACGTCAGTCTTGCACAAACATCACCGTCATCGTTACTATTCACCAACATCGTCATCATCAACGGAACCAAAAGCAATAAAACTGTCAAAAAAGAAAAATTTATGACTTTTACGTGTTTTAAGCAATTGTAGGCTAAATTTACTAATACACACATGACTGTAGAACCATATATTTTAATGAAAACATTAAGAAGACTTTTATAATTTAATAACAAATATTACTTTTTTGTTGTTTAACGAAACTTTTATTATTTTTCCAGTAATTGATTAAAATGTTTTTAACTAAAAGGACCTCAGGTGTCATAAACGATATTTATAAAACGTTTTTAGTTATTTTTAGTCTGCTGTGACTCTTGGGTACCAATCGCTCGAGCTAAGCGATTTTTCCCATTGTAGTGGAAAGGAAAAAGCACATTAAAAAGATAAAAAGCATTAGTAAAAATAAGATGCACCTTTTAGTTGACCAATACACGATGTCCTTTAAAATTTGTCTTGATTGAACCAAAATTTAAGTGGCGTTAATTAAGTTTCAGAAACACTTCTCCTTGATGCGTCATCGCCTCCGGCTTTCCGCTAACTATATTTGACTATCCGCTTTTATATATTGTGGACAGAATTTTTCGGTATTTCCATACCTCGCAATTTCATAATGCAATTAATTTGCGTTTCTGTGATAATTCAACTTTCATTTATTTTTGTTTTTAAATAAAAAAAAAGCAGATATCCAATACACCAAGATACACATTGCATTGATAATTTAAACGGCCAGGCTAAATATTTGCGCCAATTTTTAAATATTTGCCAAATATGTTGCGACTTACAGTTATTTACTTTGATGGACGGATCGCCTTTGTTTAATATTTAATTAGTTTCAAGATTATTGATAGGAAGATGTGTGTCAAGTTTGATCACCAAGCGAAAGTTAAATAACGTATGCACCGTGGACTTGGCCAGTTTAAATGGAATAATGAAGCATTTATCCTATTTACGGGGTGCATGATGCACATTTTGGGTAGCACAAACGTGCTAAATATAGGGGCTCACTCCTTGATAATGAACGCAAAACGTCAAATGAAGAATAAGCTGTGAACTAACTTGAACTTTATGTTAACGCTAATGTTAAATTTCCCGCCTCTTTCCTTTCCTCCTTTCCGCTCCACTACTAGTGTAATTTAGTGTTCTGGTTGTTTGTGTTAATTAAGTGTAAGCTTTTGCAAAATTTGCATTAAACCTACTAGTCTTTTTTCTGAAACTTTACTCTCACATAATCTTACTAAGAAAGATAATTACTTTACTGTTTATCAAAACTTGGCGATGGGTTCGGGAAAAATCACACTAACTAAATGTTTGTGTAATAACTGACTTCCGTTGAAATTATAAACTTTAACTGAACTAAATACTCTCAAGACAATGGAGCGTAGGAAAAGAAAAATATAAAAGGAAATGGTGGCATTTTAAGAAAATTTTATGAACGTGCGAGCAGGGATTATAATATCAAGTAGTACTTGGTAATACAAAACATAATCTTAAGGACGGCTTTCGTTGCAACAAAAAGCGTGTAAGCAAACACGCCGTTGGCATACATATAACACCATAATAATTGCTGCAATTATAGGTTCCACTTCTTGCAATATTAATATACTTATATAGACCTGAATGTTCGTAGTACTTTTTGTACAGTTCGTAGCAACCGAATGACGTGAAATGGAAGACACTAGCTTTTTATGCTATTTAAAAATCTTGACGATAACATATGAGACGGAATTTCTGGAATTTCTTGCTTACAGTTATTGATTTTCAGCTGTTGCTTTACACTTCACTTTTCATTTATTTCATAAAGTTTGGCGAAAATTATTAGAGTAGGATGGTGATCGGTTGTCTACAACTGCTGCCGAATTTAACTAATATTGTAACTAATATTAGGAATGAATATTTAATACGGCGGTCTCTGCATATACGGTGTATACTTCTTTACAGTCTGCAGAGTAAATCTTAAAAGCACCGTTAAAAAATTCTTATAAACATTTTCATAAAAGCGTTTATAGCCTCAGGGAAAATCAATAAAGCAACGAAGAGCTGCTTCAGTAAATGGAAAAAGCGTATTTTAAAAAGTAAATGAAAAACTTTAATAACGAAAGCTTATATAAGCCTTAATTTAAGCCATATCACAGCTTTTTAAAACGTTTTTTAATATGTTTACTCGTATTTCTAATAAAAATGCAAAGAGCAATATTTCCTGAAATTCGTATGTCACACAAACATCACTGAAGCTTATTGTTGATAGACATTATTGTATTTTATTGTATTGCAGCTTTTCCTGATGCTTTTTTTTTAATGAAAATATTGTTGATGGGAAAAACGTGATATCCTCTAGTCTCGTGTGGCTTTACTTTCAATATTTATGTTAAATAATAGAACAGAGAAAATTTCATTTTTATCTAATAGGTGCTTGCACGTCTTTTGATCAGCCATAGCTATTGGTGAAAATTATAAAGCAGTGAGAAATACCAATGTACACAACGGCTAACTTTGACGAGTCTGACCTTTCTCTACATGCCCTTTGGTATTATTGAGTTATTTAGTGTATGTAGACACCAATCATAGAACTCAAACCTGGATTTTCGACATTCATTAGTTTTGTTGTGTGGTTTCAAGAAATTTGCTACAGAAACGAATCAAACATTTTTAGAAACTTGTGGTGAAGCTGCTCTATCATATCGCAATTATCGGTTTTGGTTCCAGCAGTTTAAAAATAATGATTTTGACGGCAATGATAAACAACGGGCTAAAGGGCTAAAAAAGTGTCAAAAGACAATGGATTACAAGACTTAGACAAGCGACAATCTCAAGCGCAAGAAGTTACGGATTAGTCCAGGAGCGCCACCTACATCGACACAGAAGCGGAATATTCGTGTCCATACAGTTTTGCTATGCATATGCATATGGGATCAGCAAAGTGTAGAGTATTACGAGCTACTAGAACTGAATGAAATTGTTACTTCAGATGTCTACCGACGTCAATTGAGCAGATTGAACGATGTATTGCTGCAAAAAAAATCAGCAGTCGCGGTTAACAGACGCAAAGTCAATCTTCTGCATGACAACGCTCGACCACTTGTTGCAAGAGTTGTTAAGAATACACCGATGTAGCTCGAATGGGAAGTTCTGCGGCACTGAAATATAGCGCCTTCTGATTACCACTTGTTCAGATCGATGCAGCATGGCTTGGCTAGTAGGCGGCTTCGAAATGCCAAACCGATATCGTTCTTCCGACACGATATCGTCATCCTATCAGAAAGATGGAACAAAGTTGCACAAAATGGTGGAAACTATTCTGATTAATGTATGATATATGCGTATATGATTCGATATATTATGGTACCAATTTTTCTCAATAAACGTCGTTTTTAAGCAAAAAGGGCACCTACACAATGGCTTTAACAAATAAATAGAAGAGTGAAAATATTTTCGGACGTGTTTTCTTTACCAGCAAAGCATATTAAATTTATTAAACGTACATGTTCGTGATCAAGATGATTAGAGGTTTAATCACAACTATATATGTACATGCTTATCTGCCTATTTCTTTGTCGACTTGTGCACCAGCGTATCTTTTAAAATTTCGACATAAACGTTTCTCCTAAAGAATTTAAATTGTTGTGGAATTCGTCTTCCCGTCGCATTAGGTTCGAGAAAGAGTTCCATGAGATGAAAACTTCATGCATATAATGACCAAACTATCATGTACGCGCTTCAAAGAAAGAAAAGCGTGCAAACATTGTTTTTAGTTTGTGTCGTATCCACATCTATCTACGCATACGATACACCTGATACGACATAAATTTTACCTTTTTCTGCCAGCAGATATTGCCCACAAATCTCTGGAGGATTATAAAAATGTATATAAAATTTATTTTAGCAAAACTATTATATAAGGTAACGCTGTAAATGTAAAATGTTGGATAAAATATTGGTCCCATTCAGCAACAGTGTTACTAAAATATGAGTATAAATCAACGTTACTGAAAGAATTTGTCGCCTGCCTTCGAAATATAACAGACATCCTGAAACTTAATTTAAGGCGTCTGGGTGTCAAGGGTGTCATTCTGTAAGTAAATTTAAACGCTGAATAAATAGTCGTTTTAATCTTACGCTAAAGCCCAAAATTATGCTTTCATAAAAAACAATGTGTGTGTAGATTTAAAAACCATATCTTGCATTTTATCTCCAAGCATTTTAGGCTTTGCGGTACAATATATGTCATAATCTTCCGATAACAAATAATAAAATAGTTTAAGCATTGAAAGTATGGAAATTTGGAAAAAGAATTTGACGCAACATTTTCCGCCTACACAAAAAAAAACGTTCTGCGTTTGGTGCGATCAGAAAAGCAGGACTTTATCTTGTTAACTTCTTAAGTGAAACTGGGAAACCTTACCGCCAAAAAATGGCCCAATTACGCCGAATGTTGGACGTTGTTGTGTAAGAAAAAATTGCAAATTTAATCTGATATTGTTTCAGATAATTTCTACTTTGTTGCTCCTGTGCATGAATGCTTTCTGCGACCTCAGAAGCTTTCAAAATTAAATACCATTTATGCCTTATTACGTTGAAATTTGTTCACTTAGTTAATTTCAGGTTCTAAGTTTCTATCTACTCGGTTTGACATTGTTTGAAAGAAGAGTAAAAGCACCTAACTAACTACTAAGTAAGTCAAATGAAAAAGAAAGCTTAAATGAGCAAATTAAACAAACAAAAAGAGAGATTTGCTGCTCTTCTTCGCGTTATTCAAATAAAATAAAGAGATTTTCGGCGCTTTCCGAAGTTGTTTCCCTTTCATTTCATTTCTTATACACATAAATAGATCATTTATTTTCTTTGTTGATGCGTAAACTTAGATAGCGAACGCATGCGTTTTAGCTTTCGGGTTTGAGCAAAAGAGTGGAAACCGCTGAATTGTTTTTACCGACGTTGTATTCAAGACGTTGCGAACTGAACAACGGGCTGTTTTATCCTAAGCATTGCCGTTTGTGCATCTTTAAATAATTATGACCTTGAAAGAAATATACATTGACGAGCATAAAATATGAAGCATATAAATTGAAGAGCACTACATTTAATTACCTTCAATACGTTAATATTGGTTGGTTGGTTATTCTACAAAAGAGAATAGGGATCATATTAGATACAATTGGAACGTTAACATAAGATGTGCAGCTGGGTGACACTGCTCTTTTGTTATTTGCACACATTAACACAGTCACGGGCAGCATACATTTCAGTGAGTTGCAGAAATTGACAATTTATTGTAAAGTTATTTGTGATATACGAGAGCTGATTAGAAGTATTTTGTATGCATGGAACGAATTTCACAACACCCACGATGTTACAGATGCAAATTTTTGACTAATGATTATTAATGCAAAAATTGAAAACTAATTATTTCACCAATAATAATACAAATAACTTTGGTGAATAAAGTCATTGAAAGTTCGTGATTTGTTGGAGTAAGCCTATGCTCCAACATAACCCGAAAGTGAGAAGGCCAATACAGTTATATCGCATGGTATTTGTGGCAAGCTCACATAGGCAGTTTTGGAGATTGCATGATCATCGAACTTTTCTTTCAATAAATTGATTTTGCTACAACCACATATCATCTACTTCGTGCCACCGAAAGTCAGTAATCACCTCTCTGTAACGTTGTGTGTTGAGAGTAACTGCAATGGCATTTTCATGTTTAAAAATAAAACTTTCAGTTCAAATATCACACCCATAAGGTATTTTCTATAGAGGTATAGATTTTTTTAGGAACAGTAAGTGTATTTTCTTTCCACTAAAGGGACAACACTCCTTATTTGCGAAGCCATTTACTAAATGGGAGCTGCATCTCACATGCGCGAAACGTAACCGTTGGCTCAATATATTAAATAAAAATTTATACAAATCAATCAACCAGAAGTGTGTCTTATTTAAGTTTGCTTTTGGACTCTCAAAATGGATGACATTGTTTATTAAAATTATATGAAGTTATATGAATGATGATTGACTTCAAAATTGAAATATTATTGCATTTACCTCATAATTCATAATGAAATAGTACGCTATAGCACTTACGTTCGTCAATGTGTTAAAATAAACTTATTATCTTAACGTGAATGGATTGGTTTTGAGAGAAGAACAAAAATTGATATATGGGGTGTCTTTACTACGTACGACTGATCTTATGGGTACAACAGTATGTCACCCACGCGTTTTTAATGATTAAAAACTTAATTTCTGATATTTTGAAATCCAATTTTCGTGTCTACAATAACAACTGTCTTTGTATTCACATGATACTCTAAAGCAGGGGTTGATAATCATTCAAGGAGATTGGTTTGCGTTTAAAACAAATATCATTACGTGGTGCATGTTCTAAACTGGCGTACTTCGTTAGCGGCTTGCGAGCCACGCAACTGTTCATGGCTTATTGAATGCGACCGATGGATCGTTAGTTGCCGATTTCTACTAGATATATATGTATATATTTCCAGAAGAAATGACCTACTTTTTTTGTTCGGTTATTTGTCTGTAATTTTCCTCTTTTGCAAACACAACATCTCCATATGTACTCGCATTTAGCAGAAATTGTTGGGCTGCAGTGAATTCCTCTAATATCTCCCAATGAAAGCGTGAAAAATAAAAATAAAATCATAAATAAACTTTGGAGTTAAACAAAGCAGCGATTGACACAGAAGGAATACAAAGAAGGCAAAGAAGAAGGAAAAAAAATGTAAAATATTTTGCTTTTTATTTTCACACATCATCGATTGTCAAGGCGTAGTAGTAGATGTCAATTTCACTTTATCATCACCTTTTTTCATATCTCTTTCTGCTTTTACATAAGTGGGTAAGGTTCATTGTAAGCACTTGTTTGCATAATCATATGTCATATGAATTTATGCACGAATAAGTATGTTGCGATAAATATAAAGGAAAAAAAAAACTATTACTTCAAATTGTATTTCGGTTGATAGATAAAAGTCAAGTGCCAAAGCATAACACTTTCCAAACATACGATGCGTTACGAGACGAGTTAGATAGAATGCCTTATGTAAATGGTAAATCGATACACAACTATCGAGCAATGACAGAAACAGAAAGACAGATACCGACTGTACATACATAAATAAATACACAAAATTCAATTTACTGTTATGACATATCTGACAAAGCATAAAACACAAACTCGTTTGCATCCAAACATAAATAGTCGCAACAAATACTAAATATGCGCATATAATGAAAGCACAAAAGATGGAAAATAACTCCTTCTGCATGAATCGTAAGAAACACTTGTCTTACGTCTTTGTTTACTTTTGTGACGATGGATTTTAAATTTTAATTTACTTTCATTTTTATTTAAATAAATAAATTGAATAAGTAAATAAATTGTATAAATTAGATAAATTAAATAAATTATTTCTCTTTGAAGGTGCAAAGCTCAAGTGTTCTTCCAACATAGCAGATTTGATGCATATTTGTCCACTCAAACGTAAACAATTAGTGTACTTTTCATCTCGCTCGCAACATTAAAAAAAGATATGAAAAAAAGAAGTAAAACTACGCCAGATTCTGAGGGAAGTAGGTAGGTTCATCTGTCGATCCGTTGATGCTTTGTCCAAATGCATGTGAATTACACATATACGCAATAAGTCATTAGAGATTACGTATACAACACGTTGATCAACGGTTTCTGCACAAGGCACATAAATGTTGCCCCTAAAAAAAAAGATTTCATGACATCTTTGGAAAGTCTCAGGCCTCAAATTACGTCTATAAAAATTCTACATCTTTCCGTTCGCTTCGTTTACCTGTGATATAAGAAATGTTACGGTTGTTACTTTTAAAGCAGTAGAAAAATCTGAATTTCATATGTTAATTAAGCAGAGCTTTTCGAAAGGAAAAAACGCTGTTTCAAATGAAGTAAAACAGCTTATCGCATTTCATTACCCTTTGGAAACAACGTCGTAACCGAAGTGAACGGCACTACAGTCAACAAAATCTTGACATTCTAAACATGTCAAAACGCAATGTTTCGACTTTTTTACCTAATAATTTGGGCAAGGAAAAGCCGTTTATCAAATGGGTGGCTGCGTTTACTTACTGTCGAATACATGCTTTTTGTCACAACTTGATGACAATCAATTAAAGCTCAAGTTGTTATCCGTCTACAAATTTGAAAAATGTGGTTCTTGCAAAAAATGTTTCGATCAAATGAGAGGATCATTGCAGAAACTGGGGAGTGCCTTGAGAGTGTTTTTGCAGAAAAGGCAGCGAGCTGTTAGACAAGCATTAGGCTAATTATACCGCTCTCGAAGTTGACTACGATGACGAATAAAATCGAATTCCGCGAAAAGAATGTTCACATCTGTGGCTATTAATTCTGTAGATTAATAATTCTTAGTCAAATTCATACATAACATGTATACATAATGATATACACGCATATGCAGATACCATCGGCAAGACACAGTGGATGGGTACCTATCGTCGTACTCAATCAATGTTTTTAATTATGTTATTCAAATAGTAGTGTATATCTAAAACTGTAGATGCTTATTTAAGCATTTGGGTCTTTAAAGGCTTAGTTCAAAAAAAATATGGAAGTTTTTCCAGTATTTTCAGTATCAAACCGATTAACAATATTAACGTACCACCATTCGCCTAAGCTAAAAAATAATTTTTTGCCTGAGTGAAGTTTTAGGCTAAAGTTTTTTGCGCGCTCACAACCACATAAAAATATATGGCTATGTCATGTGTGGTGTAAGCTATTTGCACATACATGCATATTTTTTGTTATATATTGCAATGCATATGTGCATGTTTGAGTACATGTTTGTGTGCGTGTTTTTTTTGCATATCAGAGCGTAAAGATGTCAGTAATTGAAATATGTGTGTTGCTGCAACGCAACAATAAATAAATTGAGAGAAACCAGAAAGTGTTTTGTATATAACTTTTAAGGTTTAAAGAAAAAGTATTCCTATATGAAACTGGAACTACTCTTCTGTCACTTGAATTCATCGTTTCACAAGAATGTTTTTATCGATCTGAAATTTTCCTCGAATGCTGAATATAAAAATGATAATATTATTAATTAAAATATTTAATGGGATAAAATGAGACAATAAAGTAAAGTTGAAGTTGTTTAAAGAACTGGCAACTCTACGGATTAACTTTGCGACTTTCAGTTTATACATTCGCACATTGTCGCACTTAATCATGTTATACTTTCGACTAATGCGATTGAAACTTCGGACCTGACGGGACGAGCTACCTTAACACTGTTCCGCTTTCAACTAACATTAATCGTCCGTTGCACCTTTCATTCGTTCGTTCTCTTCTACTGTCATCTCTTTTATTTCCTACCAAATTTTGGACTATTCACTTTAATCTGCATCTTCTTTACAGAACTGGGAAATGTGGTTTTCAGCATACAATAATACTTGGAAAAATTTTCTTTTTCACAGAAAAAAACATGCCAAGATAAAAACAACCAACCCATCAGAGCATTTTGTAGATGAAAATCTCCGAATTTCAAAATTATATAATGCTTGACTAAGACATCAACGAAAATTTTTTCCTCTTGGATTTCTTGATACATTAAACTGTATACAGTATTAAGAGAAGGTTGTTGAAAATACTTGCTCGTCTCTACTTCTCTATCAGAGATTAGACTTTTGCGAAATCTGCGATATATTGGACGTCAACATGACAGTTAAATAAAAACTTGAAGCATTTCAATTTATGTCACTGTAAAAAACTAGATTTCGCCACTTATTTTGTCGAATTCTTCTTAATTCCAGGCAGGTTATATCAGATCATTACCTAGACTATTGTTCATTTCTGCAATTTCTTATAAATTTGCGGACGTGAAGCAGACGCTATCGAGCATGTCTGCGGAATATGGACCCCAAAGCATTGGAAGCGTGTAATGTTTTCCCAAAAATTTTGATTTCTTCTTATGAATATTCAACAATTTTGATGATTACGCCCAGGCCATTATGACTAATCTCCTCTTATTTTCTTTTTAACTCTCCGCTGCTATCCACTCTTACTCTGATTGAGGCTTCTAACCCCTCCAAGAGTTGGAGGGTCCCCCTGAACCATCCTTGCATTACTTTTCTTTTATTCATGAAAGAACGGCAAAGTAGAATGGACAATGTCTATAATGCGATGCTACTCGTCAAATATAGAAAATTTAAATGCAACCCAATATAATTGGTTTTAACGCATTTACGAGAGCGTCTTTCAACAACTCACAAATAGTGTTTGTCGTCATTATACTATCATTACTCAAATTGTTGCGCCATTGATTGATTTAAGAAAATATAATAGTGATAATGTAATAACTGTGGAATAAGTTTCAGGTTTAGTTTCTAATTTTAAACCAAATACCAGAAAAATAATCAAGTTTCTACATCACAAAGGCTGGATTCAAGAGTATTCTCTTGTGGTTAATAAATTATCAACTTTCCTTAAACGTTTTTACGACAATTAACTAGTCAAAGACATGCTACATCTGGAATCTGATAATCTTAGAAGGATGAGGCAAAGGAAGAAAGACAATACAATTATTGACAAAAACTAAAACGACGATGCAAATTTTTATTGAATCTTATACCACGACTTGCGACAACATTAGAAGACTACGAGATAGCGGAAAATGTATCTTCTTAAGCTTTTACACAATCCGTACTCATTGCTTTATACGCGTGTCTTACTTGGAGTAAAATAATGGTAACGCAAGTAAACATTCATTCATTTTCCATTTAAGACGATTCATAAATACCCACAATAAATACGTCATCTGTAGAATCGCAAATCTTTTCTGCCCCATACTTTGTTTCGATCAGTGAAATTTTTGCACTCACTTCTGCGTCTGACCAAGTTTTCGATTATAGTATGCTTTTGCATACGTGTTTGTGGGCAGATCTAATCTATTCTGAAATTTTATCTACCGCTATTGACCGTAAATGGCTCTTTATGTTAGTTTTTGAGTGGAACTTTCAACAACAATGGAGATGAACACGGAGACGTAGATTCTGCGGTATATTTTTTGGACGGATCATTTTGGCAATGTTTCTTGGCAGAGCACTCAGCACTCAGTTTTATGTAAATCGGCGAATTAGCAGATGGATAGACAGACAAATATCGCTAAATCAAAGCATCATTTTGTGCTTGTTTGAATGTTCATATAATAGTAAATAACAACTCACTAAGTTTACAAACGGAATGAAAAAATTAATATATTGCCACATTGCGCCTGTTTTGGCATACAAGAGCGCTTTCGGAGAAGACAGCCGGAATAAGCCCAGTTTTTTTCTTTCTCGTTTATTTAACATATTCGTTACAATTTATGCTATGTTGGTTTTGTGATACCTTAGACGTTGTAGCTATTGGCCATGTTGTTATTATTACATAGATTCGCTTACAGAATGCAATAACATTCATAAGAATAAATGACAAAGAAATCTAGAATTTTTACCACCAGCTTGATCACGAGAAATCAGTAAATTTCTTGTCATAAAAGGAGGTGTGCACGGAAAAATGAACAGAGATAAAGGAATCTTTAAGGAGAGCTGGGGTGTAGAAAAATATTATCTATTTTTTCATTTAAGAGTTGCATTGTATTTAAGAAAAAAAAACAAACTACGTAATTGCATGCTACGAATGTGTACGCGTCTTACCCGCGTATTTATATTGATTTTGTGTGATTATGCGTTTTATTTTCTGCACCTTTTTTCAATCTTAACTTAACTGGAAATTATTTCTATTCCTAAGCACCATTTATTTATTCTGAAAATGGGAGTCTACTTCTCCACTGCGATTGTGCGGGCGAATTACGAAAAACGATACCAATCATACGTTTTGAAAAGGGATCTTAAAACACTCAATTAATTGATTTCAATTGGTCCAGCTTAACGCTTCGAAGTCTACCAAGTGTTTGCAGATCATTGTGCGAAATAATTTTTAGGAAATTTTTCTCTTTGAATTGTGAGTTAGGGTCTTTTTACAATTGCTGGTATATTGCTTTGTACACAACTAATTTCTCGCAATTTTCAAAAGTTATTCTTATTTTTATTGTTGTTATTGTCCTTGTGTTTATCATTTACTTACAGGCACTTTATAAAATTTCTTGTCTATAAACTACTTTCTTCCTTGGCTTTATATTTCAAAAGTAGTTTTATGTCTCTCCATTTGTCTGTTACTTTAATTATCTAAACAAAGACAATTATAAAGTTCTTGTTGTGTAATATTCTGTTGTTCTTTTTTCATTTAGCGTGGAATAATATTGCTCTGCTTGTTAGTCTTCGTAATGCTGCAGTCAGTGGGAGAGGGCGTTAGATAGATAGACGGGGAGGGAGAGATAGACAGATAGATAGAGAGAGATACGGAGATGCAGAAATATAGAGAGGGAGAGCGAGAGGGTGAGTGATTGGTTGGAAAAGGGATGAAGAGAGAAGACAGAAGCATAGAAAATGTAAACTTTGTGTTGAAGTAAAGGAAATTATAGTGAACCTACGGATATTTTGTAAACCTCTTTTGAATAAATGTAAATATGAAGGTACATAGAATTGTGTCTTTAACTAACTTAAGGTGGGGATGGCACCCTAATATCAGAGAAGGTAATACAGATAATAATAGATGAACGCACTGCGTCTTCAGACAAGGCGCTGCAGACTTCTCGTATGGTTCCTGAAAAGAAATGCCAAGAGAACAACGAAAAAGAATGCTTGCCAAAAAGTTTTCTTTCTGCCACAGAGACAAATCAATGCAGTCTCCGATGCGGAGCATGCTTTGGTGCTCTTAAGTAATTTTTTCACATTGGTACAAAATTTATCAGTACATTTGCTCTTACTCTTCTCTCCTCTCCTCTAATCTCCCGTAAATAACTTAAAGACGAGAATGTCTTTTTGAATGGCTTAGTTATATACAAGAAAATATATGAGATCTATAGGAAAGTTCTGTCCGTTTTTGGAATAACATAAAAGACAAATCACCAATCCTCTCTTCCGAATATGGTGCGAAGCAGTCTGCTGAGGTGAATTAAGCCCTTCTCTAAACCCCAATGTTGTAAAAAAGAATCCTGCTTAATAATCATCGTCGGCCAAAGATGGTCTTCCAGAACGTGGCTTCTTAGAAAGCGTAAAATCACCTTTTTTAAATTTTTCAAACCATCTTCTGCATGTCCTATCAGAAATTGGATCTTCTCCAAATATTTTCAATAAGTATCTACATGCTTCTGTAGAGTTCTTCCTAGTTACAGTTCGTATAAAATACAAAGGACAAATGGACTTTATCAGTAGCCGCGGGTACACTATCGCTTCACACTTAAGACTAACGTGAATCAACTTTGTTTTAGTTAATTTGCTATACCAGTATGTACACATTAAGAGATAAATATAGAGAGCCGAATATACATGTGCTTACGTGTCGAAAATTGATGTCGTAGAAACGTAAATCCAATATAGATTGTGGATACTTGCTCCCATGTAACTGTCCGATTTGGTGCATTGGTTCTTGATTAACATCTCCTTTATATTACATATGCGCAGAAGTTTTTCGTTTATATACAAACGTAAAAAAAGCTTGTGGCGAATAATAGAGAAATTTTCTTCTCTGCTATATCCAACATATTGAATAGAAGACTCCTGTACTTCAGTTACATTAACAAAACCTAACTGAAGTTATTTTAATTTGTAATTGTGTTCTCATAAAATATTTGTGGTATGTTTGGCTCAGTGGAAAAGCAGGTATGAGTACAATAATAGCGTGTTTGGCGAATCTGATAGAAAATCAAAGTTCCTTTTTCGTCGATAGAAAAGCAATGTTCACTTTGTAAGGTTAAAGAGCAAAAATACTAACATAAGGTCGTGGTAGGCAAATAGAAGTTCGTTGAGAACTGGTTCGATTAACTTTGCCACGATTAGCTAGCTTTTAATTTCATTAGTTACCATAAAAATTTTGCCCCATCAGACATTTCGCGAAAAGGAATAGGATTAAATGAAAAAGACAGTTCTTCAAAGGATCCATAAGCGCTTGCGGTCGCGAGTAAACAGCGATTGCCGTTATCTTGGGAACAAACATGGAGACTCTTGTGTTGACGTCAACGATGTTAGATTTCTGCTTAATCTAATCAGAGCGCGATCCACTGTAAACGTTTATAAGCTTTAGCTCTAGCTCTGGCAAATAACTTTGGGCAAACAACATGGACAATGTTAGGTTCATTTCGAAGCGAAAGCGTGACGCTTTGCTATATTGTTGCTGGGTAATAGTTAAAAAAAGCAATGGCAAAAAGAAACGCATTAAATAGTTTAACGGCAACACAATTCCATTATTCTTTTACCTCCCTGACGTATGTCCTATATTCGTGCGATCTTGCTGGAGTTTAGTAAGGCTGGAGAAGTTAAGGGAGGATATATACGCATTACCAGATATATATACGGTGCAATTTCTTAAAAAGACGTCTACACCCACAAAGAATTTCACGTTTCATTTTAAAGTACTTTTGACTTTTAAAATTTATAAATTTTTGAATCTGGGATTGCCTGGCTGCAGGTTTAACGTTATACAAAAACACATTACCTTTAGTTTCATAAAACGATTCTTTAACATCATTACCGTCTAGTGCTTGCAATCTCTGTAGCGAACAAGTTTATCTGCAAAAAAACTTTATTGATACACAGAAAGTTGCAAAACATTATTTTGACCAGGCCTCAGTAAGAGGCTGGCAAAAATAGGGTGTTTTACTGTGTTGTTCAGTTCTTTCTTTTCATAGTTTAGTGGGTTCTCATTAAATCGCTTTTTACGCACTCAACTTCGACTTTTTTCTACGTCTAATAAAATCATTTATGTAAATTTTATTTACCTGTAATTATAAATAAATTACATCCAATTTTATTATACGTTAGTTATGAACACAAATATTTGTACTCACACAGCTTGCAATAAAAATTTAATTAAAACAATATTAAATTTATAATAAATTTATGCACATTTCATGAGGAGGGCGTAAATACTTTAATTGTGTTTCGCTCGACGTCAAGCAAATAAACAAACTCAAGTAAGTAAATACTCAAAAATTTTTATTGTATTATATGTATACGCCTGCTTTCACAAGCAATACAATAGTAATGAATGAAGTTGTTGATGGGTTTGTGTGTGTTTATTTTCAATCATTATATTTATCTAAAAATTGAAAAAGTTTAATTATATGCAAATATTTCCAACGAAACTTTTCCCAAACGACGTTATGCAGTTAATGACGTTTTAACCAATTTCATGCATCGATCGATTCAGTCTTGCCTTAGCTTCTCTCAGTGGAAACTAAACTTCGACATAATGCATGTACATTGAAATTGTGCACAATTATTTCAATACCACCTATCATCATGAGCTCAACAACAATTATATTCTGCTATTTACAATATTACGTTTTATTTGAATATCTTTCAAGTTTGCGATTCCTTTTGCAACAATTAAACGTACAAGTGGAAAGCTCTTTTAAGTCTATATGCTTTCGACACAATGTAAGATTTTTCGATTCGATTCAGTTGTTTACTTGGCTTGCATGCATCTGCTTTACCTACGCATTTCTTTGTTCATCTACTCGAAATACGAACATGACAAAGCTACAAACTTTGAGCTGTAAAATGTTAATTATTTTCTACATATCAAATATAATTACGGAGCCCCCAGTCGCATTTACAACCGTACGGCCTATCCCATGATCTCGTAAAAAGGGGTAACCATTCCCAGTAATAGCTTGCGAATTGCGACCAAAGTGCCGTTTGAAACTCTGCTGAATGCTGGCCAGGTAAATATCTGATGACGAAAGTCGAAGGGGTCGCTGGCGCAGTCAATGAAAAATCAAACGATTTTTTTTATATTTCTCAGCTGATTTCCATATTACAGTGAAGAAAAATTTCGCATAAGAAAATTTTCTGAATCTACAGACATTATCATCACAATTCTGCTTAACAGATTGTCTCTATAACGAACGTTTACAGCTCAAGCAGAGTCAAGCGACCTTAATTACTTTAACTAAAAGTGACTAAATAATTTTATTGGTACAGAGATAGCCGCGCACACAGAAACAAGGAAAGTGAAAATTATTGTTATACCAGATCTTTGACTTTATAAATAGTGACGTGTGTAGCGGAAGCTTTGATCGAGCTTTACTTTCGCCAAATCGATTGCATTTTCAATTGTTGCATCGTCATCAATTTGTCACAAAAGTTAAACAGCTACTATGCGACTGTTGCAGTTATCTATAAAATTTGGCACCAGCGGGTTAAATTTACTTATTTGCTATGGCACCCTAAATTAACTTACTAAGTACTCATTCAACCGGCTTATTTTTTAGCCCAACATCACCAAAGAAAACACTTAATTCACTTGATTTCTTTATCTTCTGCACTGCCTTTAATATCGTCATTTCTAATTAAATTTAAGAAGTTTGAAGTCTCTGTTACTGATCTAGATGAGCTCATATCTTACACAAATCCGACTTCGTAAGTCATGTCGGTTACTTTTGTCCTTTTGCTTGAGCTTGCCAATCGATCTATAGATCTCGTTCGAAATCATCTGTGTTGCATGAGATCCAAATACACCATTTACTCTATAATTAAACTACTTAGAAATACGTACTATATACCTATATCTTAACCTGAACTCCACACTTTGGACCCAAGTCGGAGTTTGTCTCGGACCTCACATAAGAGGAAGAATACGAAACGTTTTAAGACTCATCATAGAGCAAATGATGTCTTCTATATCGCATTCATATGCTACAAAAGGTATTCGCGGTTTTTTGGTCTCCTTTTGAGTTTTTTTTTTTTGTAGCCTACTCTTTTCAAATGATTTCAAACTGTCATGTAGTTGATGATTAGTGCCTCCACTATTTCGCGAAAGTTTCCGTGCCGGTCTTCCTCCTCTAGTTACAACATTTCATCGAATTTCCGAAACCGAATCGAGCAAACCTCTTTTGCGTCCTTCGTTCACTCACAACATTCTCACCGTACACTTCACAAATTTTTCGGCATATTTTTCCATGTTTTACCTTTTTTATAGTGAAAAAGCATCACATAGCATATATCTTCAGATATTTTACTCGTTTTCAAATCAACATAACCTTTTAAGCGAACAAAGAATTAGTAAACTATGTGGACAAAAGTGAAATGTCACCTTTTAAGTACATGTTGAGAAAATCAGATGAAGCCTGCCCGACGTATAGGCAAAATGCCAAAAAACTGCGGTGACCTTTTATATCACCCATTATATTAAATGACGTTTTTATGGCAGCACTTAATAGAACACTATATTTATATTATTGAAATTATTTAAATATACTTAATAGATAAAATAGGTGGACAGGTAAACATGTCTTAATCAATTCCAATCCTCACTTGCGTTTCACAATTACATTATGCGTTATAAACATTTACAAAATTCTAATATATGTGTTGTGTGTTTAAAATAATATAAATAAATAAGAATTATCCAGAATTCTGGTCAAGCGGGCCAAAACCATTCTCGTATTTTCCTCCTTTCATTTTTTTAATTCTCTGATGAAATTTCTAAGAAATAAATTTTAATTTATTATACGTTATAAATTTTATAACCTGACATTCACCTGAGCCATAACAAAATACGCTCATACATATTCATATATGCATATAATATCTCATATATGCGTACACGTATGCATGCATAGACAAATGAACGCAATTCCAGTCGTCTTTTTCCGAACTAACCATAATTCTTATGTTTTGATACCTGTGGTGTCATCGGTTTATATTCAATTGTTTGTGTTCAGTTCTTTTAGAAAATTTATTGCACTCTCTCCAATGTCTAGAAAATAAAAACTGTAAAATATTTTTGTTTTTCTTTTTTTTTTTTCATAAATATAAAAAGTTTAAACAATAATTCTTGAATGCTCTGATTGCTGTTCTTCCAGCTGAGTATATTTTATCATTGCTTTCATTTTCATTTCATATGCGAAAGCTAGCAAACAAAAGCAGACAAAAATTCGAAAACCTGGTTAGTGTAGAATGAAAAATGTTAGATACAATCTTCGGTTGGTGTATCTCTCAGAACTGCGGTCTGACACATATATGACAATAATGTTGACTGATCCACAAGATTTCGGATTTTCAGAGGATACGCCTCAAAATTCTGCAGCATTTGGGCTATTAGTTCACCAAATAGAGTTGTTTCAATGAATATTTTTTGGTCGATTGCTCGATTCGGACGGCTTTCGTCGGTTAACAGTGAGACAAGTATAGTCCACTTTAGTGCTTTTTTGTTTTCTTGTTTAAATTCTTTACTTTTCGTCAGCTTTTGCGGACCTATTTAGAGAATTTTTTTGGCCTGTAAAAACATGACAAAAGACAGCGTAAGCAAATTACTGTTTCCTATTTTCATTTTAGAACATTGCGTATTGAGAATACCGACGTACATAAAAAAAGATCTTTAGATAGAGAGGTATACGGGACGGCAAAGTAACAGACAGAGAGTAACAGAGAAAACCAAACGAAGATGTTCATTGATGCAAAAAGTCGATTTTGCGGACATAACCTTTCCCAAAACAATATTAAGCACACTCCTGTAACGGCTGTGAAAGTACTACAAGCCATTACATCTATTGCGCAGTACAGCCATCGCAGAACAGAAGTGCAAGATTTCTGGAAACGAAACTTGTTCATGTTGTTCGTGGGTATTGCACAAGTAACTCTTTCGATTTTCACGGATAAAGTTTTAACTGTGCCTTCCATTTCCATAGATTATCTAGTGAATATCGTAGAATTCTTCATAAAATTGGAATTTCTCGATTCCCATTTTTCACGTATTTTTGATTGGTTTAAAAAAAATCTCCAATCGAGACCATTTTCTAGAAATAAATTTTTAAAAAAAGTGGTGATTTTT
Source organism: Glossina pallidipes (assembly GCA_000688715.1). Lineage (NCBI taxonomy): Eukaryota > Metazoa > Arthropoda > Insecta > Diptera > Glossinidae > Glossina > Glossina pallidipes. The sequence goes on from KK499827.1 coordinate 221,275, forward strand.
AGATTTATGCTCAGTAAATTTGATGTTTTAAGTGCAAAGCGTACGCTAAGAATGACCAAGCGCCCCCATTTTATTTTTACAAAATATGAAGAAAAATTATTATATGACTTGTGCCTTCAGGTGCAAAAGTCCAAATATTAATAAATGTTTCCGTTTTTTTGTTAAATTTGAAGGAAATTATTTTGTTTTCGGTGACACCTTGGCGCACAGTAGGTCAAAGTAGATATCTTGAAACAACCGATTTTTTAATATTGGCGATATAACTGACTGCTAGAATCTGTAAATTTTGGTAAGATTCACTTAAAGTTATCATCTTTTGAGTATAGTTAGTAAGGAGTCAACAAAAACCTCTATATTTGAAAATTACGTCGAGACACGTCGTTCTTTTCATATGCGGAACAAGTCTTCTTATGAGTCTGTTCATTCATAATAAAAAGCTACTATAAATAGTTTGGTAAAGTAATCAGCCTTGACTTAATTTATAACCTTTCCTGTGTTGTGTTCCTTTGGAACTACATCGGTAGGAATTTCGTTAAGAAGTCAGAAGTCAATATGCCAATATGTTAAAAATTCTTTACTCTTAATAGCAAAATATAATGTACAAATTTTAAAATCAACAATTTTCTCGATGTCTTTATCCTTATGCTTTTAGACATTTGTTTCCTCTCCGTAGTAGCGAAATTAATAAGATTCGATACCGCTTCACATGTACTGCCTGATAAATTGTAGGACTGCTTACATGGGGGTCTTGGCGTATTAAGGCGAAGAAAAACGCTTTAATTAAAGCACTCTCTTAGAGCAATTTCTCAACATATCAAACCAAAATCCCTTCCTTCCGTGCGAAGGATTCAGATTATTTTAATTTTTTTGAAATAATTTTAGATGAAGCGCATACTGCAGTCTTTGCATTCAATCGTCCTGTAGTAGTCGCTGTGTGGTTGTGACAATCCGCAGCCCACCCTATTCTCGCGGACTAATATTCAAAGAGAGTTAGTAGACTATTTTCCATTAATATCATCATTTAAGAATAACCAAAGTGTCTCTTTCTCTTTCTATTATTCTACTTTCATTCATTCGGAGAGCATAAATGACTATCATTTTGAGGCTAAACCCAGTTGTGCTTCAATTATGAAAAATAAATATGTGATGTCAACGATTTTATCAAAGACTAGTTAAGTAAATATCAAAATTTTTATTCACAACGTTCTACTCCATGTAGAAAACTAAATATTTGGTTATGTGTACTCTGAATACATATATCTGCACGTGCAAGTAAAACATTTAAAAATTTCATAAAAGAATTGATTTCAGCGTTAAAAATTTTTTTTGCAAACATATAGAAAGGTTTACACAGATGGAGGGTCGAAAATGTAGATAGTGCAGTCAAATGCTAAATCATTCTGAAAGATTTCCTAACAACTGTTAAGTAAATTAAAAAAAAAATAATCCAAATAGTAAAACAAAGTGTAAAAAATGTATATAAACCGTACATGGATAGAGCTTGGATGAAGACATAACTAAATATGGCGTCAATTGAAGATTTTATGACAACTTTTCTAAAACTTTTCTACTGCGTAATGTAGGGCCTGAAACGAATGATAAGTGGGGGCGATATGTTTTACACTTTTCGATGAAGTGGTCAATAAATTCCAAATTCAATGGAAGAGTTCGCCTTAAGTTTGTTCGGAAGCCTTGTAACGAACCACATTTTGTATTAGTTACAACATTTTTACGATTGTCTAGATTTCGATAGAAAAGAGTTTTCGCTTTCAGGCGAACTTTGGTAATCGCCACTTTAAACCATTAAGTAAAAATTATGAGCTGCTTTGGGGTAAACTCAACAGTTGTCGTAAGCACAAATTTTGAAGTAAGAATATACACAAAGTTCAACATACGTGGACTTAGCCTAACATCTTCAAGACACTATCCACGCGGCCAACTGTAAACAATTTTTACAACTTATGCGATCTTGATTTCCTCTGTTTTTCTATCGCTTGAATGGTTTTTGTAATTTCTTCACGTTGTAACTGGTGAAATTAAAATTTTATACCTTACGACAACCCTTTCGCGCATCCACGTTAATCTATATTTGTTATGATTTTCCCGAATCGAGTTGCCGATACCTTTCGTAACATTTCCGTGCCAATATGTATTAGAAGACAAAATAACTCCTAAAATGTACTACATAGGTCCATGCTTGTTCTAATGCAAGCCTGTACTCATCTGCTATTTACTGCTGAATGTCGTTTACGTAGGGTAAGGTGCGAAAAGATTCAACTTAAGTCTGTGACAAACTCTTCTTTTTGTTGGATTTTTTACATCATATATTTTCATATCTTTGAAACTGTCCGGTTTTCCCTTGCTCTACAAAATAAAAACACATATTGACAAATACACAGTCAAAATCAACGACTGATATCGTAAAAAAAAAAGAAAATGTGCACATTCATGCCATGTATAAATCTTAAAAATCCATTAACAGTGTAAACAAATACCCTTAACTTAAAAAACTTTCGTAACGAGCGTTGAGATTTAGAAGAGGGACGGGAATGAAGGACACAGAGAGAGGAAATTAAACGTGGAAATATAGTGCAATACCTCAAACAAAAAAAAGAAATCAGAAAAAGAATAAATGTGAAAATAATTTTGAACATAAAATCAAAACTGCATTTTATGAACAGCAGAGCAAAATTTGATGATAGTTACACTATAGCAGCGGCGGCAGATGCAATGTGGATGTAAAATTTTTAAAAATAGACACAATGTTATAATAAACATAAACCTGCAACTATAACAACAAATCTCTATTGACGACGTTAAAGAAATTCCGCTCCGAAATATATATCTGCTGATAGACAACAATAACAGTCTTTCGTGTACGTGCACACATATAGATATATTTATATAAACATATAAAAGCGTAAATGTTTGTAAGAATATATCTACACTTTTGCCTACATTTTTAACATGTGTGTGTAATAAATAGCCACAATGTCATAAAACCATTAACAATATTTATTCTAAAAAAGTAAAAATATTCTTTTCGCATTGAAGAAAATCTTAGATACCCGTCAACTCAAGCGCTGCACATTTTTGATTCAGTCGCACGTGCGTCTTGTGAGTACTATTTCTTTGCTGCAGGGCTTGTGTGGGGTGACTTATGTAGATGACGGCAAGAAGTTTAGAAAATACTGTATTAAATGTTGCTTTTTTGAAGTCCTTTTTACCCTCTTAGAAATTGCGAATCGGTTACAGTCACCTTTGATCTACATCTGTGACACTTCACTGAGAGCTTATAAGCCGATTTTTACCAATAACTATCCTACACCACTCTACAATTTTTTAAGTTTTAAAAATAAGACTTTGTATGGCAAGTGGTCGACAAGGTACTCCGATGTCCATTTTCAATAGCAATCGTCCTTGGGTCAAAACACGTCAGCGCACTAAATTTCATGAAAAAATTGCGGGTTATGTTGAACATACATCCGCTTGAGTGGCCGAGAGGCAAGAGTCTCGACTAGCAACTCAATGGTCGTGGGTGTAAATCTCAAGTGTGGTAGAGTTTTCAATAATACCGAAAGCCTTAGAATGCTAGTGCTTTAAGATTTTAGTCCTAGAATTTATTCTCTGGCTAAATTTATAATAATAATAATAATAATAACAATAATGTGTTCAACACAAGAAAACATTCGGACGGACCGACAAACAAACTTAGATGGATTCAGAAAGGTATTCTTAATCGGTCTCTATAATGAGAGGAGGTGGGTCTATCTCAAATTGTCTGTCTGTCTGTTGCACACATTCGCACAAACTTAATATACCCTGGTATCGCAAGTTGGTATGTTTCATTAAGAACGGCAGCAGAGTTAACAGATTTGAATGTTTAAGTGTTGTCAAGCTCCTTTCTCCTATTCTTCTACTCCAGTAATGCCAGGAACCAAATCGCACTACTGCTTCTCTGGCTCACTTAATAACTCACAGTTACGTCGCCGTTGTAAACAGCTGATTATATTGATTTTTTATTAAGGTTCTTTTCTGAGTTGACTTGTGGATTGATAGGCGCACTTAAATTTTTAAATATCTACTTTTTAGTTTTGCAACATCATCTTGTCGTCATGGGTAAACAAGTACCCGCACAAAGGTGATCAAAGTTAGTGCGATTAAATTTTCTTGGGTTACTACCGCATAGTGCATTATGAATTCCTTTCGTCAAACTGTTAACAGTAAATATTATTTGCAACTCGTTTGTGCTACAAATTTTGCTCGTATCGTTGCATAGACACCCTTTTCAACCGAGTTTGCTTTGCCAGCCTTCTGGCTATTCTCAACACCCTATATACCGCAAACTCAGGGAACATCGTTTCCATTCGCTCGAAGAGGCATACAACGGATCGAAGAGGATTTTTAAATTAATTCTATTACTGTTCTGAAAGAAGGCATAACAATGATAATAACATTCTTTTAAAAAGTCTCAATAGTTTGAAATAGCTCAGCATATATTTTTCGATTCAGTTGTATTAGAGGCTATGATATTTTTGGGAACGTTAGTAAGTTCATTTATTTTGCTAATACATGCTCTCTCGAAGCTGATTAAAAATACGTCCGGGTGTATAGAAGTGTAGTATACAAGTATAGAATTTGCGGAAATTAAACGGCAACTAGTGAATTATAAGTGAGGAGGTAAAGATTTAAAGACCTATGAATTATTTCGCTTAAATATATTTTTTATTCTAATTTTAAAAAGAATGTGTTAATAGAAACTGAAAGAAAAAAAAACGAAGGCTTTTAGCCCTGTTCTGGTTTAGCGAGCTGTCGTTAGTCATGAGAGCTTGTGGTTCTATTTTCTTATCATAGTGTTTGTGGCTTCCTATCTAGTTGGGTATTCGAGAATTACACTCACAAGAAAATGCTAGAATATCTATTTTTTTAAAAAATGCGGGGTTTGAGATACGAAAATCACTAAATGGAAAGTAACAAGAAAGAGATGTTAGGAAATTGCGAACTTTGGCGGTTGTAATAATCAACTTTAATATAGTAATTAGTATATTAATTTGAGCGTGCGTACGTTATAGGAAGCTCAAGAGCAAATGGATTATATAAACATATATAAGTTGTCATAAAAATTCCCGCCAAGTTTCAGTTTTATCCCATTTGTTCAATGAAATGTTGCCAAAGCAAGAAGGAGAACATCATCACCAAATCATTTTCCGTAAAGACGACCTTTTTAATGTTGATGGCTTGATTTAACAACAAATGGTTTTTGGTTTTAAAAGGCCCACAAGTTATTTTAGAGAAATGAATGCGCTCGCAACGTGTAAGGAATTTGGCTGAGGACATCATTAGTTACGCTCACTAGCACGACATGGTAACTGAACTGTGCCTAAATTGCAAGACATGTGTGTGGAGAATATGTGGTTTCAACAAGACGACGCTACCCAGCGTGCAGCCCAAGGAACAATTAATTGCGTGCACTTCGGGGCACGCTATACAAGTAAGTGCAAAACTTTTAAATTTTTAAGTCTCGCTTCCAGGCGCTCACCGGCGTTTTGTGTGGATGTAGTTATGTATGAAAATATATAGCTCTTCTCGTTTAAGTTCGCAATTTATCCTGTCTACTTAAAGACAGGGTCTTTGGATCTGCAACGTTAATTGCAATAAGCCCAGAAGAAAGAAACAAAAAGGGTTCTATAAAATGAAAAGAGACAAGTTTCTCAGTTTAATGTGAGTTTACGTCTGTTTCTTTATTAGGAATCAATTTGCTTATGCACAAAGTTATAGATAAAGGTAAATCTAAAAATAAGGTAATAATATTCGATATTTGCCGGTGTAGTATATTCTTGCGGTCAGTAGGTAGTTCCCTTCCAGCATAATTTGAGATGTGGATAATTGATTACCGATTCGTTTTGTTTTTGCTCCAATTATTTCATTTGTACATCAATGCTGACGAACTACTTTAGGAACTTTTAGTTAACAATGTTACTAATAGGTATGCACACCGCCCGGAGTTATATTCCATTAGTACATACGTAATAATATTCTTTTTCCGTTGCTTTACTTATTTTGTTTATTTTTCTTTTCATTTCTTCTCTCTTCTTTTCTTTCCTTCCTCTTGTCACGGATTATATCTACCTACTTATTTATCACAAGATCAGTTAAAAATAGTTCTACAATTTTTTTCCATATTTTGCAACTGTTTTTTAAATTTCCTTTTTAAACTGCTGCGTTTCTCTATTTCAAAATCATATTTTTCTTGCTAAGAATTATTCCCACAATTTATATCCAACGACAACGGACCTTTGGCCTAAAGCTATATAAAATTTTTCTTTAATTTCTTGCAATCACAACAAATAAACAAAGAAGATGGACCGTTTAATATATATGTTATCAGATCATAAAAAGGCACGTCTTACACCTTCTCCGTTATAAAAAAAATATACAAAAATCGATTAAAGAACTAAAAACATAAAAAAAAAACAAATTTGTTATTAAAACAACAAATTATTTTAAGCAAACCTACAAATAGCAAAAACACTAAATACGTCTCTCTTAAAGACACATGAGCAGCAAATAGGTGCAAAAACCTATGTGGGTCACATGCAAACCTACATATGCATAGACACATGTGACACAAATTTGCACGTGTACGTGCCAAACAGCGCAATAGCGCGCATAACTTTTGCGATCTTCATTAAAAATGGAAATAAGTGCAAAAACCATACACAAAAAAGTAATAAAAAGGACGAAAGCACAACAACAGTACATCAGTTGTTATTGTAGTTGGCTCGCGTTATAGTGCGGTATCCTTTTAGGAAAATTCTTGCTTTAATCTAGCTAAAGTAAAGGGGGGAGTTGAACTGCAACGCCGGGAACAGGGATGTGTATGTATAGCTTTCTTCTGTGGTAATTGGGAGCGTATTAGTATTTTATATGAGAAATTTTCCCTTGTTGCTCTTTGTGAAAAATGAAATAAAATTTTTGACAAATTTGGAAAACCTTGGTTTTAAAACTATTCGTTTTATCTTTCAATGTTGATATACGGTTTGATTATTTTAAAAACGTTTTTACGTGAATTATATCTATTGTCCAGTTCTTTTGTGGAATTCAAGCAGCAGCAGCATTACACATTTAAAAATATTTTTTTTTTATAATATCTTTTACAATTTGAATGGATATCAAAAATATAGAGAAAAACCGACGGGCGGCTGAATAAACAAAAGATTAAATTATAATAACAATATAGTCGATAGTCATAAGTGTTTTGTGCACACTATTAGGCACCAGCGTAGCTTATTGAAATTGTAAGTATGTATTAAGATGATTTTTTTATATCGGTCGATTCAGAACCGCTTCCTATACCAATCTAAGTCTCTCTGTATGTAATTATTTTTGTGTACAACCTACAGTTCGCAATTTTCTAGATATTTTGATGAAATTTGACATTGATCAAAGGAAGGACGTTATTGAAAATGGGCCGGATCGGTGTGCTCTTTCGACCACTCACCTTATTTTGAAAAGTCATTATATGGAAAAAAGTTACAATTTTCAACTCTTTTTGACAACAACAAAATTCCAAAATATCTAATTTTCAATATTTCATAGTGAAAATTAGTTCATAGCAGTAAACTGACGTTACCAAATTTGGACCACGTAGGTCTATTTTTTTGATTACCACCGCAAAACGGTGTAATTATTAAAGTTTGATGATGAAAATTTCTTCTTGGTAGCAATTTGACATAAACATTAAATGGACCAAATTTAAACCACATGGGCCTATTCCTTAAACCCTACTCTATATTAGATTTCTCATGAATAGATACCCCTTTGGAGAAAGGTTTACTTTGTAATATTTCATGATAAAAATTGGCCCATAGTAGCAATTCAGCAAAAAAAATTAACGTTGGGGAACCTGGACCATATAGCTCTAATTTTTACACCACAAATAATATAGCGATTATCAAGACAAGCAAGCCCTTATACGACGCGAAGGTCTAATTTCTGGTTTTTATGACGGAAACTGGAATATACATTACATACAATCATACATTAATGATCTCCCTTCGGGAATTAAATCAAGCCAGATCTTAATATATGCTGACGATGTTAAACTGTTTCCTTCTCCTTGGAATCGCAATCGTGGCAGTTTTAAATTGACTTAAATAATTTGCTTACATGGCGCTCGTTTAATTTTATGGAATTAACTCTAAAAAAATGCAAGAAACTTTCTTTCTCAAGGAGGAAGCCATTCAATGCTGAGTATTTTCTTGATTGATACAAGTTGGAAAATGTAGATTCGTTCGTTGATTTAGGTGTTCTATTCCACCAAAGTTTACTTTTTAATATGCACGTTGAGGTCTCTTTCAGTACAGCTAGGTCCGCGCTAGGTTTCATCGGGACAGGGTCGAAAGAACTAAAGGATCGTTACGTTACGAAATGGCTACAATTATGCTTAGTTAGACCAATACTTGAGCATGCCTTTGTTGCGAGGTCTCCTTGGGATAGGTGTTATGTAGATTCAATTGCATCCTTTCAAAAGCAATTCTTTCGGTTTGTCCTTAGAAGTTTAAGTTTGGATACGAACGTTCCGCGGTCTCCTTGTGAGAGTAGGTTGCATTTGTTATTCTTACCGTCACTTGAGAAACGTAGATTTATTCTTGCTGTTTCCTTGTTAATTAAATTAATTAATGGTACTATCGATTCGTCCACATTGAGCTAAGCTTTAAAGTTTCTAACCGCTTCTCTAGACACTTTGTATTCATTAAGCTAAGTCAATGTAAATATAATTATGAGCTGTTTAACACGTTTACAGGTGTTTGCGGAAACCTAAAAATCACTTAATCTCAATATCGGATTCTTTAAAGTCTCTCAAAACAACTTTGCTTAATACGCGCGATTTGCCTATGTCGTATTTAAACTAACTTTTAATCTTAATATCTCATTACGGTTCGAAAATTAATTGGTACTGTTCACTGTTATGGGTTGTTGGCGATGGCTAATAGGTTCACTTGCAATTTGGTTCTGTGGGTGTGCCTCCGTGCTAGTTGCGTACATGCCTTTTTTCTCCTTTTTCTTATTTATTTATACAGGAAGTATTATTTAATTATTATTATTATTTTTCTTTACTTTATATTAGTTTTTAATATTAATTGGTATAAGATTTACTTCTAAGAGTCAATTGAATTCGACTGTTGATTTGTCTTAGGTGAGTTTCATGTGTAAGTATGTAACGAGTCTTCTTTTCGGGGTATGCCCAGGGCTACCCAGGAAGTCCCTTTCCAAGAAAATTTATTAAAAAAAACTCTTGGACTTTGTATTTTCGTTGCCGTTATATTTTCATTGTGTACGAGGCATTTGAATATTTATCGTATTTATAAGTATGCGATGAGAGAGAACGCAGGAGGTCTTACAGCAGCCAACCTTGGGCCTATAGGACCACTCGTCTATCTCTACCTACATTCTATTTGTTTTTTTTTTTATCATTATTGTTCCTGACCGTTTCAACGTCGCTGAGGAGAGTGTTCCATCCGTTATTTATAGATGACGACTAAGCTAAGCCAGTCATCGCACATCCGTAAAGTCTAGTAATCCTATCTATTATTCAGGGATGACGACTAAGCTAAGCCAGCCATCCCCTATCCGTAAAGTCCAAAAAATATATCTCTGTTGGTAAAGTCAAGCACAAATAAATATGTTGCCTGCGATTGCTTACCTCTGGCTGCTGTAACAAGGAAAGAATGAGCATACTGCGACACGCTCTTTTATAGTCGCGATAACCGTCGCTGTCCTGTTATATAGATGTTTTGCCTGTACCTGTGTTACAATCTCAACACTAACTTGTGTATGTGTTATAATGACACTCTTACGTATATCTTATTATTAATGCTATCTTAGGTACCAAACCGTATAATCGAACATGTATAGAAGTCGTTAATCCTTACTTAAGAAGAACGATTTGATGTGGTAGCGATTAGTGTACAAGCGTGACAACAGCCGTAAATAGAGAACATTCGAGACCATTGCATGATTTTGCAAACCACAAGACGCGATTTATTGGTGGGCCTTACCCGACTATAATGTTCTTACTTATTTGTTTTACGTTTACATTGAATTTTAGAGAATCTTAGCTTTCTTAATTTTTTCATTAAATATATATAAGATCCTAATCACTCCTGAGGCGTTTGCGAACTATTCGCAATCTGACAATGGCGAAGTCTTAGCAAACGAACAAATCCTGACTAGTAGTATTATAAAACGAGAGTAATAAATTTCACTAGTCATTGGTGTCATTAGTGTAATACTTTTGGCATTTTTCTTCAAGTTTGCAAGGTCTGTGTGGTGTAGTTTCACTAATTTTTGGCCAATCAATAGGAGCATTAATTGGCAAAAGAACTTGTTTCGATGAAGTTGTTTCGGGATTTATTTCATTGTCATTCTCTCGCTTTGTATCTTCGTTAGCGTTCTCAATATCTGCGTCAATTTCGTTATTATTATTATTATTAATCTCTATGTCAGCATCAATAGCCTCAAATGCTTTCCAAGAATCCACACATAGAATAGACGACGAAAATTTCTGCTCGAACACAAAAGAAAGACACTCATATGAAAATATTTACTAAATCCCTAAGGTTCCTAAATAATACCAAGTCCAATTTTGAGTTTCTCGTTTTTTAGTGTAAGATGCTTCTTCTTGTTTTCTTTTGGTGTAACATGCTTGTTCTTGTTTTCTTTGGTGTAAGATGTTTGTTCTTGTTTCTTCCGGTGTAATACGCTTATTCTTGTTTTTTTCGTTGTAAGATGCTTGTTCTGGTTTTTTTGGTGTTCTTATTTTTTTCGGTGTAAGATGCTTGTTCTGGTTTTTTTCTTCTGCAAAGAACAATTAGAGCTCTTAGTGAAAGTCCTTCCCTTTTCTGTTAATCTGTGTGAACAGTTTGTATTGTTTTCGATCTATATTTACAGTGTCAACGAAAGTGGGAAGTTTGATTTAATTTGTTGACAATTCATGTGTCGTTGAATGTTTTAGTTTTTTGTTCATTTTTTTATTTATTTATTTTTTTTATTTTTTCTTCTTCTCTTTTCATAATCTCCTTCTGCCGTGATTCAGTCGACATGGATTGTTAATGCCTGAACGATTGATCTCGTGCTGGCTTTGCGAATATTTTCGCCATACAAAGTGCGCTGGTTTTAACGGCTGTGCTGCTGATGCAGTCCTTGATGTCTCCAAAGGCTTACGATGGTCATGCCATGACTGTAGGAGGCGTGACATTGATGTCTACAAACTCTTCACGGAGACGAGAAATTTTTTCTCAGATTTGAGCAAAAATCTTGGCTCCTTGTGGAAGTGTGAAATAATTAAGACTAGGTTTGACGAGTTCTATTGAGCACCCATCTTCTTCCCCAGCTCGTAAAGTTACAACTCGTAGCGTACCGGATGGTATATCATCTCTGCGCTCTCCTAAGTCTGATTCGTTGGTACAAATAAGCGCTTCGTCAATTTCTTCAAAGAACGATAGTGTTTCTGCTATCGTTGAGTTGGTCGGTAGCAAAAAAGTTACAAATAAGACGGGAAGTCCTTCGGATTTGAGCTATGCCGAAGTGGCAAGGGTATCCCCTGGCAGCGGCGCTCAACTCTGGCATCATCACCGAAAAATAATAAAGAGAACAATAAATCGTCCTCTACCTCTGGCTGTTCGAATGTGAACGCTCGTCGTCGCACAAGCTGCTCGTGCAAGTGTGGTTACCCCTTCTTTATTCTCCCCATGTCGAAACTTCCCAGCCGTGAACCCTATTGTTCCTAGCAGAGATAACATTTGCTTGGCGGCAGTTCCTCTCAGGAAAGCAATATTTTTGTCAAGACTGACACCTGATACATGCGTGGATAACATAAAAGGTTGTCTGACGGCGAATGGCCCAACAGTCAATTTAAAGCGTGTTCGCATTTTTAAAGTGGCTTATTCTCAATCTAGAGCAACGTCGTCTTTTAAAATGCTAGTTTCGACGGAAAAACATGGATATGTTGTTAAGTACACCATTGTGGCCAGTTGGATCCCTAATTAAGGAATTTATCCCTCGAGATCGTCCCCGTAATACTAATACTAATGCAGTAACCCTTTCCTCTTCAAAAAACTAAATGTTTCTTCAGGCTCATTCTTTCTCATTTACCTAAATGTTAGGGCTGTGAACTCAAAAATTAGTTCTACTTTTCTTAATTCAGTGAGCACAGAGTTTTCCTGTTTGGCCTTCACTGAAACGTGGTTAAAACCTGATCTACATTCGTCGGAACTATTCCATAATTCGTTTCAGAAATGATTGACTGTATCGCAATGGTGGGGGTGTGTTAATTTCCACTCCCGACGTTGAATTATCGCCAAATTTCCTAATAAACAGTTATATGTAACCTGTTCCTATATTCCCTCAAATTCGGATATCTCCATATATAAGAAACAGACCGTCCTCATTTGTGAAGTGGCCAAGCAATCTAAAAATACTGATTTTGTCATTGTATTGGATGACTTCAATTTGCCTCAAGTAACTTGGTGTTACAGTGATAGTTCTGGCTGTTTGATTTCTACTTCAACACCTGATAGAGCTGTTGTGTTCTTTAGTGAATTATGTGATCATAATTTAGTTCAATACAACCGTACCTCTAATTGCAATGGTAAGCTGCTCAGATCACATTTTTCACATATTAGACTTGATTTCTCAGTTGGAAGTATTGATAGCTGACTGTCATTGTTCTACAATATATTAAATCTAGCAATTTCCGCATCCGTTCCGATCAAGCAGTCCCGCCCTCGAAGCAGGTGCCCCCCGTGGTTTAATAAAACAATTAGATATTACAAGAATAGGAAAAACAAGCTTTTCAAAAAATTTTCGAAAAGTGGCTCTTCTTTCGACTATTTCGCTTATTCAGCCGCAAGGCGTACATTTAATTCCCTGAATTACCAATATTATTCAGTTCATTAAATCCTCTGTGTTTGCTAATCCAAAATACTGTTTTAAGTTTGTTAACTACAAGAGAAAATTTTCCCGAATTCTTCGCATGTTTCTTTTAATGGCTCTGGAAACCTCAAAACTTTTTGCTGAATGCTTTCGACAAAACTTTTTGACTGCTAATTCCTATTTATCGGCAAACTACCCTTATCCGATAGCTAATTTGGTTTCAATTCCCAATTTGATTTTTTCCGAAAATGACGTTTTCGAAGGGTTGAGTTCTCTAAAATGCAGTTGTTCGCCTAGACCTGATGGAGTTCCATCATGTGTACTTAAATCTTGCGCTGTTGAGCTATGTGGTGTTATCTCAAAGATTTTTAATCAGTCCTTGAATTTAAGTGTTTTTCCCTTTGTGTTGGAAGAGTAGTTTTCTTATTCCTATTCACAAAAGTGAGAATAGACAACTTGTTGAGAACTATGGAGGCATCGCCAAGTTGAGTGTCTTGCCTAAACTATTCGAGCGAATTGTGACTCAGCGTTTGGCCTTTACCATCAAATCGTCTACTTCTCTACAGCAACACACCACGCTTTCACACCATGGCTTTCGAAAAGTAAGATCTACGGTCACCAATCTGTTTACTTGTTATGTTTTCAAGGCTTTTTCTAGTGGCTCTTGCACTGATGTCATACACTGATTTTAACAAAGCGTTCGATTTGGTTAACCATTAATTACTTATCTTTAAACTCCAAACCTCTGGCTTCCCTTTCTACTTAGTGAAATGGATAAGCTCTTATCTGCACAATAGATCCTTCAGGGTTTTCTTTAACATCATCACCTCGAATGAATTCCCCGTTACGTCAGGCGTACCTCAAGGCAGCCACTTAGGACCCATTTTATTTAATCTATACATTAATGATTTGCCTTCGGTGATTAAATTCAGCCAGATTTTAATGTATGCTGATAATGTGAAACTGTTTTCTTTCTTTTCCCTAGAATCGCAATCACATCAGCTTCAAATTGACCTGAATAATTTGGTTGCATGGTGCTCGTTATGACACTAAACGTAAATAAATGTAAGAAGCTTTCTTTCTCAAGGAGGAAGTCATTACTCAGTATTTCATAGATTCGCACAAGTTGGAAGACGTCGATTCGTTCACAGATGTAGGCGTCCCCTTTGACCATGGGTTGCATTTTAACAGGCATTTTAAGTCATGTTAAGCACAGCTAGGACCGCGATTAGTTTTATAAAAAAGTGGTCCAAAGAGGTTGATGTTTACGAAAAGGAGGTACATGTGTTTGGTTAAACCTATACTCGAGCAAGCCTCTATTGTGTGGAGTTCTTCCTATAGGTGCTATGTAGATTCAATTGAATCTGTTCAAAAGCAATTTTTGCTGTTTCCCCTTAGGAATTTCTGTTGGGACCCCATTGCGTCTCTTCCCCCCCATGAAAATAGGTTGCTTCTGTTATCCTTACCGTCACTTGAGAAACTTACATTTATTCCTGACGTTTCCTTCTTAATCAAAGAAATAAATGGTACTATAGACTCGCCCGCATTACTTGGTGAGTTAAGCTTTAATGTCCCTAACCGTTTCTCCAGGCAGTTTAACCCGCTCAGAGTTCTTTGCTAAATGATGTGTATCACTTATTCTCATTATCGGAATCTTTAAAGTTTATTAAAGCAACTTTGCTTAATACGCGCGATCGCCGTATGTCGTACTTAAGCTAACTTGCGTTCATAATATCTCACTTTTTTTTCGGAAATTATATGGTGTTGTTAACGTGTCGGTCGCCAAGCTTATGCATGTTTGCAATGCTTTAGGGGTCCACTTGCAACCTGGACCTGTTCTTGTTGCGGATAGGCTTCTGTGCTAGCTGTGTACATGCTTTTCTCTTTTTTTCCTTTACTTTTATTTTCCTACTTTTATTTTCTTTGTTTTTGTTTTTATGACTCTTCTTTTTTCATATCGTTCTTTTTATTGTATACTAGGTTTAAAACAATTAGTATAAGATTTACTTTAAGTTGTACTTGAATTCGACTGCTAAATTTAGTTGAATTTCATGTATAAGTAGGTGAAAATATAAAATAATAAAATATGTAGGAAGTAAATGAAGATTGCCAAATTTGGATCACGCCATATGATAGTTTGGGCATCCCCCAAAGTGCGGGGTTTCATGAAAAATGTGCGTTCGCAGGAAAATAATGTACGCTTCTTATGTATTACAACCAAGACGATTGGATAGTTGCACTAGGTGAGGCGGTGTATGGTACCTTATCGAAGCAATTAGAATTGAAATGTCGCTTGGGAATTCTGGAATCCTCTAGCCCAGTTTTGGTGCTATACATTTTACAGATTCGGATTTGCTGCTCCGATTTGAAAATGTGAAGAAAATGTGTGATCTGTGCCTAAATTGTTTTGCTAAATGGCATCGAGTTAATAGCTTTCTTTCAAATACAAAATTTGTTTTAACATTCATCACACATTCATCCATTGCACTCAAACTGGTTGTTGGCCTTTTTCCTGCTTTTGCGCCGCCAAGAACTGATGTTGTCGCTATTGAACTATCTATTTCGCTCCATGCCCTTTCCCGGTACTTCTTGAAACCGCCATGGGTTAAGTCCACGTTAATTTGGGCTCTTACAAATTAGGGAGAACTTCACCCTTGTGTTTTTAAGCCCGAGAGTACCTCTATGGAGTGTAGGGTTGTTTCTGGCGCCTTCTGTCCATTAGCATTAACAACAAAACAATACTAGTTGACCGACATGACTGTAAGTGGCAACGTTTTTTGGAGAGGCTATTCGAAGTACAAAAAAAACACTATCATTTGTGGGATGTCTTTAGTACCATTCCTTGCTGTAGTTGTCTTATGAATTCGCAATTGGCACGAGAGCAGTTAAATATTCATTTTATGTAAATGATTTTCTCGGTGGCGCTGGAACTGTAGAAGAATTGATTGATCTTAAGCACGAGATGACCGAAATATTAAAAAAAGGATGCTTTGAGTTTGATAAAAGGCATTCAAATCATGAAGGTTTTCGTTACGATAAAACTATAAGTGATTGAAATTTAGATGAGTCTGCGCTTACAAATGATCAAATGGTATTAAGTGCGATGAACAATAGAATTTATTTTAATTTTGGTTTGCACCAAGGTGCAAAGGGAGGATTGAAGTTTCAAAACGTATTATTTTGTCTTCGCCGTCATCCCTCTTTGTTCAATTAGAACATTTGGCATCTCTCCTTACAATTCGCTGAAACGAGTCCCCCCCGCAAAAATTGCATACAGCTTGATTATCGTTCATCGGCGAACTTCAATTTTTGTTCTCTCTAAAAAGTTCTCGCTGTTGTTTATTCTCTGGTTGGAAATAGGTTAAGTTGCATGAGCTTTGCAACTCATGAATTCGTGTATATGCCTGCTGGCACTGCACTAATAAAAGTCAACCCAGGTAACACAACTCTACAACTATGCGCCGCTAAGTCAAAAGTTACTTTTACAAAAAGAAATTCATTTTTGAATTTTGGTAGAAAGAAACACCAAAAGAATCGGTGAATGCATCGAAAATTGTACCCCATATATGAGATCAGTTCGAATTGTCGCTTGGATCTTTAAATTTTGGCATAGACTTTCATTTAAATCTGCTAAGTTTGATTCTGACTTTTCAAAGCCTGAGGAATTAAAACACGCCCTACCGTAGTTAGTATGGCATATACAACAGGAATACTTCAAGAACGATATCTTGCGTGCAGCCAAAACGGAAGATTCCGAAAATTTATCAAAATTCTTTAACGCGTTCATTGATTCTTTAAACGGACTTGAAATTCTAAGTTAGTAAGAGTTAGTTGATATTCCTGAGAACCAGACACATTAAATAATCTTGTTGTTGCCAAAAATTGTGTTCGGCATATTCACATTAAAAGCTATCATGCTGGCTCAAAAGCATTGGCTTCATTTACCCGGATGCGTTTGCAATTAAGCAACTTACCGTATCCCTGCGGCGACATGGTGAACTATCGCCCACGATGCACACACTGTCGAGAAAAACTACTTCAACAAATAATGTCAAATTTACCTGCATCGGCTTGATCTATTAAGAATATTTGTGACAATTGTGCACCAACTTTGTTGGAGCAAAGTCGAAGCTGTAGAAATTCAAAAAGTTTCATCTTGATGGCCAGAATTAAAATCATATTGTGACTCTTTTTCCTAACCAATTTATCAATTTCCGCTCTCTGGTCGAGACGGTGGATAAAAGTTGCTGATGTTAAAACTATGAAGGATGTCATACTCCATCGTATTTTCGTTATTAGCAAATTAGAAATGCTCTTTCTATGGGCCCAGAACGTTAAGTCAGCCTATGACAACAACTAATGTTTTCATGTGATCGTTATATGCTACATACCGTATATTTTTGAATTTATGTGGCATTGCACAATTTGCTTTTCCTAGTCTCGTTGTGTTCTATGGTATCGATCAATGCGTAGATATAACGGGGCATAGATGCACAAGTCATTTTACTTTCTTGCCTTCTCCTTTATTGTTTTAAGTCATTGGGTTTAAGAGAACAAATCAATTCTGATTTGCTCTTTCTTTCTTTGTGCAGTTTATCGCTTTTTACACGCTTTGAACATTTGCGATAATCATCAAACCAGTTGATTTAACAGTGGTACTAGTTCTTACATGTTTTTAGACTGCACTGACACGCTTAACTTGCTAACTGGAAGCCCCTCGACATTGTTTCAGTGTCGAAGCTGATGATTAATTACCATCACCTTTGGATACATGCAACTATTTTGTGTACTATACTGTATTTGAGGTTTTCTTATTTCTCTCTTACCTAAGACATGACGTGCCTCGTAACAAGATTAATATTTCCTGCGATTTGGAGAATGAAGGAAACTGAGTACAATTTTGTCACATGCGTTTCACTAGATTTGGTTACCTCAACTAACCCGGATAATTGGAATACTTTTGACTAAGTATACATACATCAACTAATAAATGAAGAACATTTCGTGGAATATATATCTAGAATGCAAATAGGATCGCCAATTACATTTAGTTTGAGAAGAGGATCGCCAATTACATTTAGTTTGAGAAGAGGATCACCAATTATATTTAGGCAAATTGAATTACATTTCGAATAATTTTATTTTGTTCGATATAAAATTAAAATTTTTTTTTTTTTTTTGATTTTTAATTATCCAGCAATAATAAAAACAATAAAAATTTTTGATTGTAAAAACACCGATTCCAAAGACTGCTAGTACTCACTCTACTCTTACTTCCCCTTCGGAAGAGTTAACTGTTAAGAGATCAAATGTGATCCTAATGTCATTTATGTGGGTGTTATAATCCGTGTTTATTAATTTTTCGTACGAAGACATACTTGCACGTTTTTAAATCTTTGATTGCATATAAACCACAGTCAGGACGTTTATAATGTTGGATGCTTGATTGGACACTTTTGCAATATTCCTTAACGTATACATAACAGGCCAGTATATACATATGTCAAAAATAAGCTGACCACGTTAGACCGTGTGAAGTGAATAGTTTGCACTTTGTTGAGGGTACTTGGTATGCCCCTTAGTGTTTGAAATATGATTTGCAATATGATTTGATTAATTCGTATGTTTGTATGTACACTGAACTTCTGACGTTGTACGTATTTTAATTATTTACTTTAAGGTTATTATGAGGTTGACCGGCAATAAAGGGACAATAAAATGTTAACAAACAAAATCAAATAGACTTTTTTTTATTCTACATCGGTTCTTATACAGAATATTTCGCCAGCAAACAACTGTTTTGCCCAACAAAAGGGGTGTGATTAGTTGTGGAAGTTATCGAAAATGGCATGGTTGAAATGGTAAATTTGAAAGAATCTATGGTCGTGGATTACGTGGATTATCTGCGAAGATGTTGAATAATTTATAATTTTGGCTCTTATTCCTACCTAAATCGTCTATATTTGAAAATTTTTGTCCTTCAATATAGAGGCTTTTCAAAATTTAGATCTGGCTGTATCGATTCCAAACACTCGTGAGGGAGTATATGTCACCACATTTACCTTTCCACGGATATATTTGATATCACTTGTGAATTGGGAAATAAATTGCAATTGTGTATTCTATCGCGGACTGCTCTGTGTTTTAGAGATAAGAGGTGTGGTCAGTAGTTTATGATCTGTGAAAATTATGAAATTTCTTACCTCAATAAAAGTCGCTACATATTGTTTCTCAGTAGAGGGTAGGATTTTTGCAGAAGAAACTATTGGCTTGGCACAATTATGTGAAGTTTGTTGAATAGCTCCACCAAATACCATATTCATTTTACCGACTGACAATGAAAGGCTGGGTTTTCTATTACTAAAACTTCAGAAGTGAAACTTTATTTTGTTTCTCCAACGCCGTAATAGCATTGTTGTCCTAAGTAAGGACTTTACTTCTGTTCTTAAAAGTCTCAGTGATAATTGTGTGCAATGGACTTTTTTTGTCTCTTAACATAGGTGTGCACCTTTGATATTAATTGACTAAACCGATAAATTTTGGAGCTCGTTTCACAGATGTCGGATGCCGAAAATTTTTGACGATAGAAGCTTTGTCACCAGATGTTATCCATCCTTTGATATGTTATGACCTAAAAAGTCAATATTGGACACAAGTCCATTTGCTTGGATTAGTGCTCAAACCGTATTCTTTTGTGTTAGAGATAGTTTCTAAATGTAGTAAATGCTGAGTTTTAAGACATCATTGATATATGCAAAAACAAACTCAGATCCCTGAACTACTTCGTTAGCGCGCAGAATTTCGCAAATCAAAAGGAATGCGAGCTAACTCAAACGTCCGAAAAAATGTGAAGATCGCGGTTTTGTAGATCTCCTGTATATAAATATGTTATATTTTGAAAATACCTATTTATCACGAATGTTAATGCTTAAATCGTGTATGTGTGGTAAAAGTTAGCGATCTGGCACAGAGACAATATTAAGACGTCTAAAGCTGACGCAAGGACGCCAGTCATTAGGGTCCTTTTTAGGAACGTGGTGCAATGGTGGAGATACTGACGAATTTGATAGTTTGAAAATTCCCGACTTGACCGAAGACCCAAACTCAACTTTCGCCTTTTCATATTTGATAGGGTTCGACCGTCATGATCTCGAAAACAGAAAGACACCCTTAGCGGTAAGTCGGGCACAGTCATGTGTTTAACCGGTTTAGTTTAATCTGGTTCACTGATTAAAGAATTATATTTCTTAATTAGTCTGGTGTACTCATTGTCGATGGATAAAAGTTTTTGGCAAAATTGCTTTGTAAAATTGTGATATGGCAGTAATGGATATATTTGTCGACGGATCTAACAGATGTTTAATATCTACGAGTAAACCGTATGTGTTCAAAAAGTCTGCTCCAGTGGTGGAATAATAATAACTTTTTACCGACTTTTTAATTTTTAAATCATTTGCGGCTGTGTATAAAATTGGAAGGACTTTTGTAATTTGGAAATAAGGAGGACGAAAGGACAGATATTTCGAGTTGATTGTCTATTAAGAATTTTAGTTTGTTTTCTCTATTATATTTACAAAGACGACGTGATCTATTACTAGTGTTCCGATTGTCAGCGGGACAAATTAGTTGTTTGATTGTAAGTGCAAAGGTTGTTGAACTGTTTGCCCTTGCTAGCAAACTTATCTAACTCATCATCAAAGTGGTACTGCTGTCATTGACAAGCGCTGATAAAATGCCGATGGCTTCCCGTCGTCCAAACAGCAGTCGGGCAGTACGTTTTCTAATCTAGTATTCTCACTGACGGTATGTCTTTCGACTAATAGTCTTTTTAGATCGGAGTATCTATTTTGGGCGGGTGGATTCCGGACAAAGTTAAAAAAGGCCATTATGACATTTCGTTTTTCACTGGGTCTTGCTCTCAAAGCAACTTGGCCTTCAGCAAGCCTCTGGGGAATTCGACCGACAAGATGGTAATTTTACAGAAGTGACGAAAATTTTTGTGGTAGCACTTAAGTTGTTCTGTATTACTAGCGAGGTGGGCATCTTCGGAAATTGAACCTATTAAATCTGTTGTTTGCTGTGGTTGTTTGAGTGAAGATTATGACGGAATGTTGAACATGTTGGGGAGGAATTACAATACAATAGAATGAGAGTGCAATGTAACGATATATATATGTGTACGTAACAATGATAAAACACTAATTAATAAAATTAATTAAAAACGAAAAATATATTGAAGATTTAGTTGTGTCCAGGTCGAAGTAAAGATTTTACTTAGATTTTCGACGTCTTCGTTTTCTTGTCCTTCAAAATGTTGCATCACTTTGCTTCAATTTGTGTGTTGGCTGTCCGCAATTGCTTCTTTTGTTTGATACTGTGTTGACACCGAAAATGTTAACGCTTTAAGGGGTTATTGGACACACATCTTTCGAAAACTGAAACTTCATTCAAAAAATATGAACTGAAATGTTGATGAATATAAACTGAGAACTCCGGAGTAATTGCTATCTTGGTCACAGATTCCTTGGTTAAAAATTATACTTTGTTTGACTGCAATATTATATGTTTTCTATAATTTTTGATCATCTGACAAAGACAAGGTAGAAAATGTTTTTTGCGAAAACAAAGATTGTTAGCACCCTACAGAACAATTTATATCTACTGCAATATTCTTAATTAGTATGCTAAAAAGTCAACTACTTAACAACTTACTACTTAACAAGGAAAACTCAACTTGTCTTTCGATTACTACTTTTCAATATAAGGCCATTGAAGTGAATGTGTGGAATTCTCATATTTTTGTATTTCTTTTAAATAGCACCTTTTATCGAACAGTTACAGCTTCCCATTGGAGCAGTCATAGCAGTCATAGCTTCCCATTGGAGCTCTTCACTCGCATCACACCACAGACAACCATCTTTTGTTGAGTTGGGTCATGTTGGAAATGAATTTTTCTTCTCGAACTAGGGTCGTCTCTCTCCTTTATTATGCTAGACATTCTATTTAATAACGTTTAAAAATAAGTTGTTATCGTTCTATCATTTTCAAAGTAGTCGATGGGAATGCAGCAGCTCGGCACGTAACGACGAAAAAACTCCATTCAGTTAGGCTTGAATCTTTAATTGCCTACTGAAATTCGTTTTGATCAATTGTAAGCGAAAGCGGTGTCCACACTGCACAAAATCTTTTTATGTCCGATATTTGAGGTCAAGCACAGATTGATATGAATTGCTCACTGCCATAGGTAACTTACGTACTTTCAATTTAGATTTACCCAATGTGATACTATAGACTTTGTCAGTGGTTTCTGGTGCTGTTCATTGTTTGCCTTTGTACAAACTCTTAAAATCATCTTACGGCTGTCAAAAAGTGTCAAACTGCCGAACACCATGAAATTTGACATTATAAGCACTTGAAACTTAATTCCACGTAAAGCTTAACGAATTTTGCGTTTGTTATCATTCAATAATTTACCCATTGATCCCATTATCACGATATAATTTCCTAACTACACTTGGCATTTTGTAAGCACTCTTTATTTTCTTTCCGATGTGGATGTTTGGGTTGTGGTCTCCTTACGTCTTCTCTTGGACTTCCCTTAAGAGTATGTAACCTAAATACCGCTTTCCTAAGGCAACATGTGGACGAATGGATCAAATGCGAAATAAAGACCTATTGAGAATTTCACTCTGCGAAGCTTCGCTGATGAATGAAGATAAGACTAAGAGGAAAGAGTGGCTTTCTGCTACTTATAATTTGTACAGTTATGAGGACCGAAGAAGACATTCGCAGATCATTTGAAAAGCTATGTCAGTAAAGGCAGAGCTAAATCACACAAGCACTTATCAACGTGAATATTTTGTAAATATCAAAAAAAATTTTTTAAAAAACCGAAAGTATTTGTTTAAAGATCAGTGTTCGTCCATTCTTTGTAACTTTTTATAAAAGAACGCAAAAATGAACGATGAACTTTATAAGATTGTAAAATGAGCAAATAAAATGCAATAGAGCACGGATGGACAGAAAGAAACAAAGTAATTACGGCCATCACACAAGCTCAAGAGAGCTGAGCAATGGAAAAGCCAAACAAATTCTCTAACTAAAGGGAGACAAAAAAAAAACAAAAGCAACAACCATGATGACAATCAGCGAACCAAAGCAATTAAAAGAGATCTAGGTAGGAAACCAGGGAGAAATTTAAATGTGTTTCTATGAAAGTGTTCGTGCATGTGAGCGCTTTAAAACTAATCCACACATTCGGTTGCTGTTATTGTTGGAATCTGTTTACTCTGTTCCTCTACGAGGTCGGTAAGGTTTTTTATTCACTTGGTTGTTTCATGAACATGTATGCAATCAAAAAATAAATAAATAAATGAATAAAAGCATTGGCAACAATTACACAATGTCGCAGGCAACTAAACAACAACAACAAACGACTCGTTTAAAAGCCGTGTGTGAATTGCTTTGCAGCTATGATTTGAAACATGTTTATACAGCGTGTGTGTGTGGGTGGGTGGCGCATCATTCCTTCACAGTCGCACTCGCTCGACTCATTCGCGATTAACATTTCTCGTATCCGCGTAGTAGCTTTTGTCTGTGTTTCCAAAAATTTGTTTTTATGTTAAGCGAAAAAAAACGCAAAAGAGAAAAAAAATTACAGCAAAATATCCCCAACACATAACAGAAAATTGCAACTAGCAAGTATTTTCGCGCAACAGAGCAAACTAATGTACAACAAAGCGAAAGTAGTGAAAACGATGAAAAACATTTCTGCCAAAAGAGCACTAAACACCAGTTACAGCTGATAAAACATGCTCACTATAGTACATGTCCTTCTGGATATAAACGCATGTTTGTATGCATCTGATTATGTATGTTATGTACAACTGTGTTTTTTTATTATAAGTTATTATTGTCATTTTGCTCAGTATCTTGTTGCTCATAGTTTGTAATGCAGTTTTATGTTGCAATGAATTGTCCTCAAAAAGTCAACACAAATACTATATAACATAAATAAATTTTTTAAACGACTACTGAGAACGGGAGAAAAACTATATTTAAGCAATATTGTCTAAGATGACCAAGTGCATGCTTTAGGTCTTCTTAATTTTCAGTGGTTCCGTTTTGCAAAACTAAGTGCATTGTGTGAAAGGCTTTGTAAGAAACCAGGAGTTGTGAGGTAGTAAAACCTGTCAATACGGGAAACAAGACGGATGCGAGTCAGATTGGGCTGAATAGTTTAAATCTGATAAATAATATTTAACTCCCCGCAGGACTTAGGATCTTTGAGTGGAAATGAGAATTGAAAAATTGCAATTGCGGTTGTTGAGTGCTGAGGTACTTATGCACAGGGCGATGACACACATGAGCGATCTTAGTAACGGTGGATCGTGGAGATCATTCTTAAGCTAATTTTTTCTGACAGCATTTAACACATCCTTCAAGACTTACTAAACATTTGTACTTTGCTTACCTCTCCGAAATTTTGCATTTGGTTTTGCTGCGCTCTTTCAGGGGGTATTAACACATAATATTTATATAACATAATATTAGGGGGACCCATAACTAATCAATTATTTTGCATTCATAGACAAAATGTTTTTTTGGAATGACATTTTTATTTTTTAATCGTTTATGTCAGTGTCGTTTGCGATGACTTGTTGCCATCGTTCTTGCAAAAATTCAACCCCTCTCTTGAAAAAGTGGGGTGGGCGTGACTTAAAATATAATTCAAGGTGCGTTTGGACATCGGATAAGAAATTAAAATCTTTTATTTCGTAACGAATGCTCCAGTGACCTGAACAAATGGTAGCCCGACGGTGCTAGGCCTGGAGGAGTTCCCAGCTTAACTGCTTAATTTTCGCTTGAGTAATCTTCGCTGCATGAGGACGGGCATTATCTTGTTGGGGTATCACGCCTTTTCTGTTTACTAAAGCTGGTCTGCGGACTGTAACCGTTGTAATTGTTGACAATACAGGTCAGCAGGAACTGTCTCCCCAGGTTTCAATAATTCGTAATACACTATACCGGAACAATCCCACCAAATACACAATAACACCTTCCTCAGGGATAGGGTAGGTTTAGGGGTTGGAAGAGGTCTCTCGTTTGTAGGCAACCATTGCTTCGATCGCTTTATGTTATGTTGTCATAAAGGATCCATTTTTCATCTCCAGTTACGATCCTAGACAAAAACGGATCTCTGCTTAGTCTAGTAAGCATGGAATTACAAATTGTTCGCCGAAAATCTTTATTGGCCTCAGATAACAGGTGTGGAATCCTTTTACCTTGTCTATGTACCTTGCCAATTTCTTTTAAATGCCTTTGTACGGTGAACCAGGTAGACCCAAGGCTTCTTGATAGGTCCTGTATAGTTAACCTTGGATCGGACTCCACTAGAGATTTTAAGGCGTCGTTACAATTGAAATAAAACAATTGATTAGCTATGGGTAACCCTAATAGTTAACAGCAACAATTTGACCCTTTTGGGTTTGTGATTATGTGTTGTGATTAATAAGAGGCTTCTCATTTCTTTCTACAATTGTTTAATTCTTATAATTATTTTGCACGCTTTTGGTTTATTTCACTGAAAGTCTTAGCTTGCGAAAGACGAGGCGCTGTCATTTTCATCAAAGACACAACCTCAACAAAATGTGTAGCATACTGATGGTGGTGGAGTATTCACTTCACCAAAGTGTGTGTAATCTCCTGCGGTTGTTAAGTTTATAAAAGCTACCCAAATAACTGCTGTTAACAAATAAATGTTTTTTCGCAATTGAAGTAAAGGAAAGTAAGCGGATCTTCTTGGAATAACATTACATTCACCAAATTTAACATTGATGTGGTTTGTGTTCTGGTGACGAAACTTTCAATAAGTTTATAATTCCCAGACGTGACGATGTGAACTGGCTCTCCCGATTCTCTCCAACAAGCCGTGAACGCTTTATCTGTGTCATTTGACTGGTAAGTGCTAAATTATGTGAACAATTTAAGAACAGTAGATCGTCCAGTATTGAATATTTAAAAAGATTTTTCATGCGCGATTACCCTCCAGGAACTCATCATTATAAGCAGCCGTGTAAAACAATTGAAGAGGTTAGTGATAAAAATCGTTTTATCAAGAAGATCGAGCCTTTTTTTCTTTTACATGTTTACACGTCAGTGGCACCTATTAGTGAAAATGATAAAGTAGTGCGAAGTCTCAGTATACGCAGTCATTAAATTCAATGATTTTGACCTTCCTCTACATAATATAAAATGTTTCCATTTAGTATTTTTGAGTTATTTAGTGTATACAGACATTAATCATGGAATTGTCAAAGTTTCATTTTCGACCTTCTTTTTTTTTTTTGAATAATTTGAAAAAATCTGTGGCCGAAGTCCGCCAAGTCTACTTTCATGTGGTTTAGGCTCCATCACATCCAAATTATCCCAATTTAGTTTCAACCGTTTAAAAGTGGTGATTTTGATGCCAATGCGAGAGAACGGCCGGGAGAAACAAAAAAGGTCGAAGACAACGAATTGCAAGACTTATTGGGCGAAAACCCAGTTCAAACTCTCAAAGAACTTTCGAACAGCTTAGCAGTTGATGAATCAACTGTTTCTAGAGGTTTTTATGAGACCATCATTAAATAGAAATCTTCTTATTAAAAATGAAAAAAATCACATTGCTATCAAATATTGCCAGACGGTCTGTCATTCACTAAAGTTGTGGTGCTGCTCTCAACACTTTTTACGAAAATACCTATTTAATGTTGATTGCTTGACATTTTCTTCGGTTGGTCATATGATAATTGAATCATGCAGGATGAGAAAGAAGCTGACACCCAAAGATTTTAACTAAAAAGATGATTTTTATATTTTTTCCTAAAAAAATAACTTTACATTTTTTCCTTAATTTATACGTTACGTTAAATTTAACGTGTTGTGCACTTAGCGTAAAATATTTGTATTCCAATTTTTTTTTTTTCAAAAACTGCATCTGCTCAAGCACGTCATAGACGGGGTAGATGAGAATAGAATGAAAATCTTTATGTAAAATTAAAACAAACCATCGCAACATTAAGAACAACAAATAGAGATCAGGCGAACTGAATTTTTGAAAATTAACAAATAAATTTCAAAAATTTATGGAAAGACAGTAACATTTTAAGGCTCACGCCAGCGCAATCGAAAAGACGCAATAAAATAATTAAGGTCTACCGTAGTTTTGACATAAATATTTTATAGGCAGGTGAGCTCAAAAAATTTTTAACCTAACAGCTCTGGAGGAACATAGTTGAACTCTTTTTCAAGTAACATCAAGCACACATGATACAAACGTTTGTAAAGACAAATAACGAAAGAAGCTTTTTATTTTGAATTTATCACAAAGCCATTAGTACACGAGAATAGCAAGCAGAAATTGAGACGATTAACTAACCACTTACAGGCATATTCTAGGAAAATGGTAGGGTGTGCGAATGTAATGGTTCTATTTACCACAAAGAGTTAGAAGCGTGAACTTCGTTGGTTGTTGTCTTTGCATGGATTAATCTAATCTAAGATTCCTGATTGAAGAGGGAAAAGTTGAGTAAAGCAGCACATGTTAAATGAAGTCGAGTATATGTTTGATTAAAAGAGGGATTTACAATATCGAAAGATGGATAAGTCAGGAATTGAGCTTCATAGGATTTTGCAAATAGCGACTGGAAGGCATAACAGCGGACAGATCTGGCATAAAATTAAATTAAGTATTAAGCATTTCATCACAGAAGAGAGTTACAAACCTTATAATAAATTGAACATTTGTGTTTGTAAATCTTAAATTTGAAATGCAACCAAATGAACAAAACAAGACGAAAAACAACGAAAAGCTCTTAGAAACTCGGTTGAACAAAGGAAAGAAATGAAAAATTGGTTTGAAGCTAAAGTCGGTTGGTGGAGAAAGAAAAACTGTAAATCGTTTTCCAAGTTGCCAATGCAACGTTGCAATGAATTGTAAGTCAACCGTACTGATAGTTGTACACCACATGCGAACGGAGACAAAGTCTTTAACTTAACATGTTACAGACTTTGAGTAGTAAGTATAATAAGAAATAAAAAGATAAAATTTGAAAACTTATACATGCACACACACAAACGCGCACGTATACATTGAGAAACGGGACGTCGTGTTTGAACATGGTGAAATGTATTAAAAGGATTATCCTCTTAAAGTTTCTCGAACCGGAAATGTTGTATTGTTGTAGTGATAAATTACCACTCACATGAGATAGACAGACAGACATTCAAACCCAGTAATACATAGAAAACAATTGAAATGTGAACACCCTTGCAAACATTCATAGATTCATACATATATATGCATACAACATTAATATATCCGTAAATGTATATATACGAACACGGAGTCACATACACACTGAGTACAATGAACACTGATGTTGCTCAGCATTATGTATTACAAGGATTAAAGATATACGAATGGATATGAGAGTTAGCAAAAGGAACAAAAGCCCAAGTAGTTGATATTGGAGAGTATTTAAGACATATGACGGCAAGAAAGCGAGAAGAAAATACATAATAGGAACAGAAAATTAGAGAAAATAGGAAAAAATTATGTGTAAGGAGAAAAGTTTTCCATGCCATTCGTGCACATATGCGCTGACTACTATACATGCTTGCTTGATTACGGAGCCTAGTGTTGCATGAATCACTTGAAAGTCTCTTGAGTTAACTTATCGCAAGCATTTACTTTGAATATGTATTAAAGTTGTTTTTCAAATATCACTTAGTAACTCATTTCGTTGGTTTACTTGTTATATATAAAGCCTAAGCTTCGATTAAAGAGTAATAGTAAAAAATAAAGATTTTAATTGCTTGCCAGTGCCGAGTGACTTTCATATGACATGCTACTGACATATTTTCGAGTAATCATTTTAAGCACAAGACATTTATAGGTCAGAATAGAGAATAATTCAAAAATAACTGAAACATACGGTGCGGTTGCTTTCATTTATAGTGCAGTTTTAGGATCGTATTTAATTACATTTTCGTTTTAAATATATTTTTTGTTTCCCTGTACCGTTTGAGATTTCTAATAACAGCCAAAATAAATTACAGAAAAGAGCTTTTTAAACAAGTGAAGTAGAGGGTGGAAAATAAATTTTATACCAGTCATTTTTATGTGACTGCACACAGTTTTTCTTAACTCTCCAAGCCATCTTATTTAACAGTCATATCGATGGGAATGTTAAAAAAAATTAATCCCGCACGACTCGGCGTCTGCTACATTTAATTAACAATCAGCGCAATTACCTCTTGGTTGATACCCAGGCCGTTTATGTCCATATTCTTTATGGCGACCGCTATTTTGGATATAGAGAATTCTTTTTCGCCTTGGTTTGTCAACGCAACTAAAAATGTGGAAGATGTTAGCAAGATCGGAGACTTTCCTGCCAGAAAAGGAAATAAATAAAAACTTATAAAAAAGGAAGGTCTAGTGTCCTCAGATTCTAATATGACGCCCTTCCGGAGTCCTTTTTATGTTTTTGCGTGAGCCAAATTTGTTGAGTGTCATCTAAAAAGTGAAAGCGGAGGTCTGTGCTGCCAATTTTCGAAAGTATTTACCGAGGTTTTTCATTTAAACCGGCAGCTCTGTGCGTACGACGGTCGTGCCTTTTTTGTGTTTTCAAGAGCTTTTATGAATTCATTGAAACATTTTTGATAATGAGTTTTAATCCTCCAAAGAAATACAGAAAGTAATAGCATTTCTGCATGTTGTATGATTTGTAAACGTTTCAAGTAAAGGCAAGACAACTTAACAGTTTATTTAAGCGATAGGGCGTCTAAACAGCAAAAAACATATACGCTTTTAAACTTTATTTTACCGTGTTCTTGCGTGTAGCGGAATATTTAATGTCAGCTGATAAATTTTATTTGTTAAATTTACAGCACACAACTCTATCAAGAAATAGCTGGAATTAAAACATGTGTTGTAAAGCGAAGAATTGTATTCCCAAAGACTTTTAATTTGACCTTTTTCCATGCGTTGTCATTAAAAAGAAACTTTACAGCAAGTATAAGTATAGCAATATTAATTGAAACAAAAATAACCATTACATCCACTGCCACACTAACAGCAACTAACTCGGAAATATCATATAATTGAGCATATTGTATATACATGTAAATTATCTGATTTTATATAAATTATATATATAAGTTATATATTGTGAGGACCCAAAGTCGTACCCTCGTTTTGGCCTCACGGATTCTCCGTCTCTGGGGAGGGGGAAGTGCTAAAATAAGAATAGGCTAAGATAGAATACGTAGTAGTTTAGGCATAGATTAGGAATAGAATAAGAAATAGTCTAAGAACAGTTTTAGGAATAGAATAAGGAATAGTTAGGATTAGAGTAAGTAATAGAATAGCATAACATAGAATAGGAGTAGATTAAGATAGGATAGGATAGAATAAGAATGGCGTAAGCATAGGTTACAGGTAGTTTAGAGAAAGTTAGTTTAGTCAGTCGTAGCTGGGCTCTCGAGCAAGCAAGTGAGTGATAGTTGGGCTCTCAAGCGAGTCAGTCAGAGTTAAGCTCTCAGACCGGCGAAATTTGCGAAACGTATCAGTTAGACAAAAGAAGAATCAAGTGGCTTGAACAAACAGAAGTGATTGAGAGAAAACGAATAAAGACAGCAGAACGCGATTTATAAACTCTGATAAAATTTACCAAATGTAATGAATTAATAAACGAAGAACCAAGTGCCTGCGAATATAAATTTCCTTGTGTTTGCTTTCTTTCCCTGGGCCGCTGAGCTGCCCCAGCCTAAGGAAAGGGCCGAAACGGCCTCACAATATATATATAAATTATATACATAACATAATTTGTTTATATATATGTAATTTATTTATTATATATATTATTTATTTAATTATATATATAATTTATTTAATTATATATATAAATTATATATATGATTTATTTGTAAACATATTTATTTAATATCCGCATAACTAGCCGAGTATGAACTTGAGTTCTATGCGTTTTTAACCCCGGCGAAGCATGCTTTCCGAGAATTTCCGAAAAATTAAACGCCCCCTGCGATAGCGTCAAACATAATTGTTCAATAAGTACAAGTTAACCACCCGTCCTAAGCGGAAAATCGTCTTGCACGGCTCGCCTTGCCTACAAGTCTTACGTTAACTCGAACTAATAAAAATAAGAGTAATGATATTAATACTGCTTCTGAGGGGATTTGTTAGATTTGGGCTCTCGAAATCCCCTTTCCAGCCAGTGCCCTGATTTCTTTCTTGGTAGCGTTCATTTATCAGAAATAACAGATTAAATAGGTTCGAGGCTTCTTAATTTATTCTTTTCAATTCTCTGCTTCTTTGGACGCTGAATTTATTGCGCTTCGTGTGATAAAGATAAGATAAGAATAGTAGCGGATAAGCTAAGTCAATTGCCAATCGTCATGGAAGGTTTGCTTTGGTATCCTCGTTCCATAAATGAGTTGATGTTGCCATTTTATTATCCATGCCAGTTTACAAACCTAGATTGGAAAGCTGACCCCCAGATGGTTTAATCCTAGATTATAGTGGATGCAAATTACTAGTACACTGTTTAGAAAATACAAAAAAGTTGTTCTTCCCCCGACTATACCAAGCACCCTGTGGCCAGACACAAATTCTCTCAATTCAACGGGGAATGTTGTATTTCCTTGGTTTATGTCTTTTGGTAGTCACGAAACGTCCGATAGTCTTATGATTTTAATACTTTTCGCTAATTTTTTCGACTTAATTGCAACTCCAGCATTCCAATTTTAATTCGCTCCCTCTGCATTTGTCAATTAGATGAAGGTTCTTTTAATGCCAAAAATCGTTATCTCTGACGACGAAGTCTTACAAGATTTACATTCGTCAAAGTACACCTGTGTGTCGAGCCCAGGCGATCCTTCGTCGTGTTTTCTCAAAAATTGTGTAGTTGAGCTTCATCGCGTTATTGCATTTAGTTTCAACTGTTCTTCTGGAATAAGCAAATTTCTTGACTGTGGGACGCCTAGTTTTGTTTTCCTATTTTATAATAGTACTAACAGACGTCTCGTTGAAAACTGTGGAGGTTTGGCAAAACTTTGTGTGTTACCTAAACTATTTAGGCGCATTATAACGTCTCGTATTAACTTTGCTATCAAGTCAGTTATTGCTCCGAGCCAGCACCCATTTTTATAGAGTAGATGGACTACCACTAACATTCTAGAATTCGCTTGCCATACATTTAAGGCCTTTTTAAAAGGCGCATAATTTGGTGTTGTTTACCCTGCTTTAAGGGAGATCTTCGATAGAATTAATCACAAATTAATATTAGGAAAGTTATGTTTAGGTTTCCCACCCTATTTAATTAATTGATAAGGCTGCTTCCTTGCTGTTAGATCCTTCGAGGTGCTTTTCAATTAATTTTAGTCAGACGAGTTCCTCGTCACTTGAGTATTTTCACAGGGAGTTTGCTTAGGATCTATTTTTTTCATCCTACACATTAACGATTTGATCTTCCTTCAGATATTAATTCCTCTCATCTCCTAGTGTACGCAGATGGCGTCGAACTATTCTTTCTAATTCATAGTCATGTGTCCTCCAAGCTGATTTAAATAATTTAGTAACTTGGTTTTCATTCCATTTCGTAATATTAAAACAGAAGAAATGTAAGAAGCCATTATTTTCAAGACGAAACTCGCGCGATTGTTTTATTGATTCAATTAAGTTAGAGAGTGTGGACTCACTTCTTGATCCAGCTGTTCTATTTGATTATAAAATTCGATTCAATTATATATTGAGCATTCTGCGAATAAAGCTAGTCGAGGAACTATGACAACGACGTACATACGAGAGGACTACATGTTAACTTAGCTATGAGCTGTACTTATTTACAGAATCAGCTTCTTCTTTTTGCGCTAAAAAGTATCGGTTGGGATCCAAGTGTCCCTTTCCGTACGAAAATAGATGACCATTTATATTTTTGCCGTCACTCAAGAAGTGTAGGATGACTTTAGGCGTTATATTTATGGTAAAGTTAGTAAATCGTGCCATCATCTCGCTTGTTTGTTAAGTGAGATTAACTTTAATGTTCGTATTCTATAATACTTAAACTAAAATTTAATATTTTTTGTTGAGCTGGGCTCCGTCAACATCTTAAATTATGTTCACGGGACGATGCAACTGATGCATTTCAGTTATTAAGTGTGCGAATTTCTCTTTGCTTGCTGTTATACGTACATATAAATTTCCCAGTTTTAAGATCTCGTTTGCTTCGTCACTATGTTAAGTTTTTATGTGTAAGGGCTGTGTAAGTTAGATGAACCTACACTGAAGCTGACTTCCGTTTGTATAAATAACTAAATAAATGACATTTAATTATATTTTAAGGGAATTTTCTGACCGTCCGCTTTGCTTGTTTACTTTTCAAAACACAAAAAGCTTCGTGTGCATCAAAAGTGCCAGGCGATCGTCAACGTTTACCTAAAAGAACTTCAATCGAACTGAGGAGATTACCGCACCTGGAACCATTACAAACTTTAGCAATTTGCTGCGAAATTGCACAATTACCATAAAATCTATCCGCAAACTTCTGCGTTAGACTTTAATTGGTTATCTTCCCGTACCATAAGCTGGTTATGCCAAGGTATAGAAATGTAGCTTTTTTCCTTTTTTTAGGATAACGATGGTAAAAAGAAATATGAGGAAAATTTTTACCGTAATTAAAATAAATTATTTTATATTTAAAAAAAATATCTAATATCATGTTTGATGGTAAAACGGTTATGTCAATATTTCTGAAATATTGTAAAATGCGTTAATATTCCTGCCACGTGGCTCTTTTTTATTAGTCTGCGTTGAATTGCAATGCTCTTTTTTATCTTTTCTTTAGCTATGAATCGTCACGTGTTCCACAGTCTAATGTCTAGAGTTATCGGAGTATAGTATAGCACGGTGTTATCAAAGTGGCTATAAATGAACTTTTATCATATTTTCTGTTATAATCAAGTAATTCTGCGTAAAGTTTCCACTTCAGTTGACAATTATGAAAATCCGTCTATAGAAAAATAAAATGTGGTCTAAATGTGTAAAATAAAATGTTTGCTTTTTTCCAAGAGTAAGCGCATTCAACTGCATATGTGCAACTGCAACTGAATGTTAAGAGTTATTCATGGATTCTGTTTCAGATAAGTAAAGGGCACTCTAGTAAGCATTAGTGCGTATAAAAAGAAGAACAACTGTTTACCAGCAATTATTCATTAAAATGTCAGAAATATAGATGTATATATGAATATATTTACGTAGGTATATGTATGTAGGATCGAATATTCAAAGATAGACAGAGACTACTTTCTTTGTTTGTTTTGCTCGTTCGTTTTTACGTATGTATATAAAATTTCTGATAACCTTTTTAATATATTTTTTAAAAATTTGGTTTTGCAAAGTTTACGTAAAGTTTTTCTAAAGTCCGTTTCTTTTAATTTTATCTATTATTTCTAAGCCCTGTTACATGTACACACGCATAGACACAGATATGAGATGCTATATTTAGACAGACATACGTGTTATTTTATATCATCAAAATTGCATAGCTTGTCTTTTTCAACAAATATTGTTTCACATTCATTTCATTTTAATTTATTACTTTCTCTTTCTCTGTATTTCTCTATATATATATGCACAAATGTATATCTAAATGACTGCTCTGCACAATATTCACTGCCATCAGTGAAATACGAAAGTATAGTAAAAGTGTTGGGCTGTTCGTAACATCCAAAAATATACGTCGCAGATTTCAGACGATTTATACATTTTTGATAAAACTTGAAATCTAGCGACAGTTTATTGATGTTTTTTCGTTCGCTCCACAGTCATACCGCGCGGTAAGTAAAGGTAAAGGTAAGTAAATATCAATTAGACTAAAGGCCCTTTAAGTCCCATATATCTCCCGTTTTAAATTCTTAGTTTGCCTGTCACTTCTTCAATTGTCTAGACATCATTTAGAAGCCCAATTTATGTAGGCTTGATGTGCGAAAGAAACTTGCTAATGATTAACGCTTTATACGAAAATTTCAGGCGCTATTAATGGCGCTATTAATGTTAAGAAGGCGTTATTAATGTTTGCTAGACAATAGAAAACGCGCTTAGTAAGTCCAAGGCAGACTTGAGCTGCTCTACAACTTCCTTTTTAAATAGCGATCAGAAGTATACATGCAATAATTCAACGAACAAAACCAATGACGGAATGCGCATATTTTTAAAAAAAGTGAAAAAGTCGGAAAAGTTGTACCCAAACTTTCTAACAGACAATCTTGATAAGATATGGAGCATTTACGTATTTACAAAAAATTAAACTGCTTTTCTAAATTTAAATCTTGTCTCATATACCGGGAAATACTTTATTCTAACTATTCTGAATGAAACCTATTTTATAACTGATAATACGGATTCATGTGAAAAGGCGCGAAGCTCGTTTACTTTTTTGCACGGTATTCTGTAGTTATTTGTTCATCTGCTCCTCGGGTTCACCTCATTACTTCTATCTCTCTTATGTCATTCATGTAAAATTCATGTAGTTGAGTTGCATGTGAACATCATGCACATGCTTCAAGTAAACGCACACTAAGCATGTCTTATGTGTCGGTTATCTTGTTATAAATTTTAATTAAATTTTGAAAATGAAGAAAAGAAAACAGAAAAAATAAAAAAGAAACACTACAAAATTAAATAAGAATAACTATTTTATATTCATTCTTGAAGGTTTTCATTAGCATGTTGTCTTCTTTTTCCTGAGAACAGTAATATATAAATGTTAAATTATATTGTTTATCTTATTACTTTCATACAAGTTTCATAAGCAAATTTTAATAATAACAAATCTGTGTACATATTTGGACATAGAGAACGCTATAAGATATATCTTGAGTGTAAGTAGAAAAGTTCACGCCTACAGCTGAATCTGTTGAGATCAAACAATTGCACTAATGTTTTGTGGAAGAACTTGTTTTGTGTGCATATACGATTGAGCAAGATGGCTTCCTAAAAACTTCCTAAAAGTCAATGTTAACTGTAGCCACAAGTAGCAAGATTCCCGATGTAGCTGATGTCGTAAGTACTTCAGGCAATGCCTGCATTTCGGAATCATTGTTTTCATCTCATCCTATACATTTAGCGGCAGATGATACCATCAGCGAACCTAAAGCTTAACACACCGACATATAAATAAAAATTAACTTACTTAACTTAACTTACTATACAATCTGTTTTAACGTGCAATCTGTTTCAATTTAATTTAATTTATTTTCAATTCAGTGGCGATTAAAATTACATTTCACCTTAAACCTAAATAAAGTGAAAGATGAATGGGTGAATTAATGAGAATGCAAAATGAAATAGAAGACAAAAAGCATATTCACGTCGTAATTAGTGGAAGTGTGTCACTAGGACAACACAAGTATTTCAAATCTTGGCAAAATATTGAACTGACACCATTGACAGCTACGTGCAACCTTATTAATGAATATTTATAGTTTGATTCCAACATATCGACACCCGTTTACCATAAAGAGCAAGGTTACTGGTATGTGTTCAGCAGAATGAAGGAATCGCTCTTTCACAACAGACCATAAGGGGGCTAAGTTTTTGCAAACGAAAAGACATTGGAAGATGGATAGGAATATTGAAGTTTGTTCATTAGAGCTGGCAAATCCATGGCACCGTTTGTCAACTTTAGCAAGGAGAAGAAAGTCGTTACTTCCAAATAACCCTATGTTTCTCAGTGAAGGCAAAGCAATTTATAGTAATCTATTTTCCTACGTTGTTAATGACACTTGCGGGACCCAAGGCAAGTTCCATAAGAGTGGTTTTGAGCGGTTTCAATGAATTCCTCAGGAGAACGACAGCATAAAGCCCATACATAGTACTAAAACCTAACAGCGTCAGCTTTATTGAACAACAGCTGTTGACCAGAACAAGTCTTTATCTTCTCCAGTCTATGTTACGCAATGAAGTGTTCAGATCGAATAAACTTACATTTTTTTAAGCTCGAGCACCCGAATGATTAATGAATTTTGGTTGAACACTTATATGAACATATGGGACGGCGTGGAAGCACACCACTAATGTATAAAACAAATAGAATG
Source organism: Glossina pallidipes (assembly GCA_000688715.1). NCBI lineage: Eukaryota > Metazoa > Arthropoda > Insecta > Diptera > Glossinidae > Glossina > Glossina pallidipes. Next base: position 258,367 of record KK499827.1, read on the forward strand.
GTTTCCAAGCTGTTGCTTTGAGGAACACTGGTCGAAAATTCACAAGATTGATAGGTGGTAAAGAGTACCCTAATTGACGTATTATAGATATGAGTCGACTAATTTCAGTAGGCATGGGGACAAACCAGACTAGTGTAGTTTAAAGATCGGTAACGACGGCCTTATGAAAATTAGTGTAAACGACATCCATCTGTTAGCTATAGGAGAAAAACTTGTGATTTTGTGAATGCTAAAAGCTTTCTGATAGTTGACCTGCTTTGCAGAAACGTATATTGGTCAAAAGAAGAGGCAATAAGAATTTCGTTAGAACACTTAAAAAGGAGAAATAAAATTATGGTTGATGAGACATTGATCCGGCATTACCCGCGGGTGAAGGCACTTTGGATTTTGTACCGGAAAAAATGAAACAGATATCCCTCATCCGCAAAGATTACGTTATATCAAGTGCGTTTTTATCCGAAGGTATTTTTATTCCCTACACTGAAAAATGGGGGTACATTCAGTTTGTCACAATGTTTGCAACACCCAAAACGTATGTATATCCTTGATCAGCATGAAATTCTGAATCGGTTAAGCCATGGCTATCCGTCTGTGTGGGGTGTGTTGTTGACATTCCCCTGGTCGCAAAAATGAAGATAAAGTTTATTTTTTTCAGTTTTCGCAATTTGCATTTATGTGGATTTCACTCAACAAGGCATTCGAACCAATAAGTTTTGATTAATTTTATCAAGAATGAGGTCCAAAGTATAAGATGATTAAATCTATGTCGCCTCATCGCACGTATGGCTTACTCGTATGACAAGCCACTTTCTACATAATTCTTGTATTTCCTTTTCCTTTTGGTTTTCAAGAGCTTCAATTCCTTGTTGAACCAGGATTAGCTTGACGTATTATGGCATTATGGTGTTATAGCAACTGATACAGATATAACCTCTTTCAACGAGTCGTAAAACGATGATAGAAGAATTTCTATGTCTGGGATCAACACTACTATTAGTTACCAGACTTTTTAGTAGCGGCATAGTTCTATTAAGGGCATAATTTTGACCAACAGTGTAAAGTCGTGTCCCATTAGGCGGACCCTACGAAATGCCATGAACTGGAAGACTAAGTGTACATGATAACGATCCTCTTTACGACACATACTTTTATTTTGAAAATACTTACTTGTTCTTAATGGAAACAATACAAATATAAATAAGTAATAGGCGAAATTTGGACACTCATCTGGCTAATGCTTATATGTATAGGAAATATTGCGCTCCTTTCCCTATGGACCGTTCGGTATCTATTGCAGATCAGAAACTGTGCTCAGAGTCATTTTACTTTTGTAACAACAGTAATAATGGCTTATGGGAATTTTGGGGTATGATGGTATAAATTGAAACAGTACGCCTCCCCCGCGGTTGTGAAAGCAAACCATTGAAGATATTTATATATATATATATAAATATATATATGTATCTGTTTACGTAAACATATCCTTATACATCAAATATCAAAAGCAAATTTTTAAAATATATGTATGTACCCGTCGATATGTATTACTAAAAATATAATTTTATTTTAACAGCAGTTTTTCAATGGAAAATAAGGACAATATATCAGCGATATATTAACTTCGCCTGTGGAATTGCCATTAAGAAAAAATTAATTCTTTTGGATTTAACAACACAAAATAAAGATGAAAACAAACAAAAATACAATCATGGGTCGAAAACGAGAAAATTAAAATGTATAAAGCAGGGATAGGGAGGCGAGAAGATTGACCAAATATTCTTTTTTTTTAATTATTGAAAAGTGAACGTTATTACGGAGATTATAAAAAATGTTGAGAAAAACCGAGGGGGAATTTATTAGCCTAAGTTGTGCAAACTAATACTCTACACCCTATACCGCACCTATCGTAAGTTGTGCAAATATGTATGTTACCCTATACCCTAATATTCGCCTGTATATATAATAATAAGGTATGTTGTTGGGGTATAGAAAATCATCCCTTCTTCTATCTTATTTCATCTTGTTAATCCCTCCTTGCGGAGGCTTATAGCTTTACTGCGAACATTTCGAGTTACCAAAAAAGAAATTTCGGTGTTTCCTCTCTTCTAGACTACGGGTCTTATTATTGAGAAAGGGAAAAACGGAATTTGACGAAGCTTCGCAAAATTCTCTACTTGCCGACTTATGATTGTACAATAGAGTTTTCACGAGCCGTAAATATGTAATAAATGACTTTGCGTTATAAATTCGTTAACGTATGTTCGTTAATAATGTTCTTTACCGTTACTGATAGGGATTTATAATCCGATCAAGAATTAGAATTAACATGGAATATTGGGTAAAAATCGTAAATTAGGGTACTCTTCGTGAAAAAATTACTAAATTTCATAAGATTTTGATCAGAAGTAAAGTGAACGATCTGCGTTATGATTTCTTCTGTTCTATTTACTTCAATGTTCTGAAATTTCGGTTTACATGACACGAAAAATCATATAAAAGGATCGAGTTAATAGGGAATATTAGAGAACGAGAGAAATAGAATTGATTGTCACAAACCTTTTTATTCTTGGCTAAATGTGATTTGTTTAGCGTTATCACTAATATCACCATTAAATTTGCTTCTCATTATTCTTCCGTAAATCATAAATTTGGTCTAAATTATTTTTGGGATTTGAAAGCCCAGTTTAATCTACGGTAATAAAAATTAAAAAAGTAATATTATTGTATTTACAGAAGACGAACATTGGTACGAAATTAAATTCTAAAATGAGTCGTGTAAAGGGAAAGACATGATTGTTTATAGCGATATAAATCTTAATGATTTCATCGATTACGACGTAATGTCTATCTAAAACATTGTAATAGGGAAAATAAAAATACGTTATAGCTTCTCTGCAGTAGTGGATTGACACAAAAGCTAAGAAAATTCAAGTTAACAATATTTAAACGAACATAAGCAGAAGATGACGGCGCTTTGCCGTCAGGCTACATTTTGCGTAAATATATAAAATATTACTTATATTCATTTATAATTAAGACATAAAATAAACGGAAAATACAAATATATTTCATTTTCTTTGTTTCAGATCAACTCAACTTTTTTCCTTTTTATTTTTACCGAGGTCCCGAAAAAAGTAAATGAAACGTGAAAATTTATATCAGCTTGTAAATGCGTTTATGTCTTTCCATTAAGACTTTATTATAACAAATTAAAAACGAACAACGTATCTTAAGTCTTTAGTCATTTTATTGTATTGTTTGGTCATCCTTTTTGCTTTCGTTACTCTATTTTCCTGTGGCCATGGTTTTCTCTTTAGAATATAATAACAATTTTAATTAACCATAAATCACACTTAGCTGTTAAAATGTGTCTTTCATATAGCTCGCTGGTATGCTACTTACACCGAGAAAAAAAACTTTAGATAATAAAGCAGCAATAAAGGATTTTAATAATTTTTTATAGCTTCTAGTTCTTCCCCAAAAATATAATGAAACCAGAGAAATGATGATGAAATATGTGATCTGTAATCGATTGAAATAAGTTGAGAGGACCAAAGTCAAAAGCTCGTGTTGGTCCCACATTTAGTTTGTAACTACTGCATGCGTTGTCTTAACCATGGTAACCCTAGTTGAAATATTATTTTTAAGGAGGACATAGTATTATATTCGAAATCTGAGGAGTCGGCTTCGAATGCAATTTTGTATCGATTGACAATGCCAATCGGGTTGCTCAACGTCTACGTCTATGGCGAGAGAATGGCACTATATTGATATAATATGCCATCGCCCGCGTTTATTCCAGTCGTTGTGCGTCGTGACTCCATGAATTAAATGCTCAAACAAGTAGCGAAAGTGGCTTCAACGGAAAATTCATCCTTTGGTCAAAAGTCGTGGCATCGTTCGGTGTGTAGAATAGAAGACACATGTATGTATCAGCAATGTGACAAAATGAAAACTAAATCAGAAAACAATGAAATGATTGCAGTAGGATCCATGTGTGTATGGGAGTACTAAACCAAATGAGTAAATGAGTAAATGGGTCATGTGCACGAGCTAACCTCGGCAATAGAATGACTTGTAACAAGAGACGATAAGGCAATCTCAACTAGACGGTCCACTTCCTTTCTAGTATTCACAAAGCTTTTCATGAACGAACGTCGTTTTATAATTCTTTTACGATCGAGAGAAACTTGTTGAAATTCGCACATATTTCAATTCAGCGAAACATTATGTAACATGTGGTTATATTTTGTAATATTAGTTACAAATATAACTTTGTCGGGTTGTTAATCCCGCTCGTTGACAAGTGAATGAAGTGAAGGGAAAACTTTTTTTAATTCGTGAAGAGAAAAAGAAGAGGAAATAGAATCGAGATGGTGAAAAAGTTAGAATGATTGACCGGAATTTCAGCATTTTTAACATCCATAGTGAAAATATGAGGAAAAAAATATTATAATTTTTACTAAAATTTTAAAAAAAGATGTGTGTTCTTAGGCAATACTTCCATCGATTGTTTAATGTTTAAATTATGAGGTTAAGAATAAAAATGTGCATTACTTACTTTCTTGACATTTTACTACGCTTGAAGAAGTGTATTGATAAGAAAGCAGATTTTGCTCCATATAAGAATGTCGGCTAAATATAAGAAAATATATGGAGTTTGAAAGACACTGCACATAGCAAGCGGTCCTAAATGAAATAACTTTTATTTCTTAATATTTTGACTAAGAAATCGGTATAAATTTGATTTAATATTGAAACCGAAACCGAAATCGACAGAATTTCTATTGAAATTAAAGTCAAAACTTCAAAGTGAATTTAAATTAGATGCAATATTATGGTACTATTAAGAAAAGATGTATTTATTCAAAGCCAAGAAATCAACGACTTACAAATATTGAGTTACATATACGCTGGTTCATATACGCTTCATTTTAATAGAATGCCCTGGGCTTATAATCTGCCCGTTCGGTAAATAGATTTCGTCCGTTCGTGGGACAAAAATTTAAAACTCCCTCCATTTGTTCCGAAGTAGCTAGCTATGCAGTAACGCGTTTGTCCATCTCTATAACCTTCGATCCTCGTCGCTTCAGAGTAGGTTTAATAATTAATAAAGTCAGTAGTTCGATATTTAGACAGACGGAGAGGATTATTACAGACATTCACGTTACAGTTAGCGGGCTCTAGCTAGGGGGGTACTTTATATCTAAGATGATTTGGTAAGACATATTGAGATGAAAATTTCATAAAGCCCGAATACAATGTTATCTTATGACAAAAGAACTGCAACCATTTGCCAAGACACGCTGAATATGCTAAGTCGAAGTGGTCCTAAGGAACAACTAAAGAAGCGCCGATTGAACCAAATATTCTTGAGTATATTCTAAAATTCAAATATTATGTGGCAGCAAAAGTGATGGGCATCTTCATTTTTAGCTGATATTTGCCGGCCAGCTTAGAGCTAGCGAGCTACGCGTGCATTGTGGACGAATTAGCGGCAGACATAAGCAGATGTAACCCAACTATCATCACTGGCGACTTGAACGTATGGACCACAGAGTGGAGTAGTAAACACACCAACAGAAGAGGTGAAATCTTGCAAAGGGCTTTTACTAATCTTGAATTGGTATTGTTAAACAATGGACAAAAATGCGCATATGAAAAAATCACCTGGGATCTATGACAGATATCACTTACGCCTCCAGCTCACTCCTACACAACTGCCATTGATATCTGAGTTGCATGTAAACGCACAGTGCTCGCCATGCTGTAGTTACGATGTTGAAGGAAGCATCATCCGCTAAGCAACACTTGACGAAAAGCTCTTTAGCGACATGAAAAAGAAAAGGGTCATCCTCCATGCAAATAGCGAAGAAAAGGCCAAAAAATTAGTGAACCACGTGACTACGGTCTGCGACGCATCTAATTGCCCAAAGTGGTAACCTTTTTGCTGGTGGAACACAGATATTGCGACGAATCAGGTGAAGCGTTGAAAATCGTTGTTTCATGGATTTTCATCTTTTATAATGTAATGAGAAGTATTGTTTAGGTTTGAAGTTTTATATTATTGTATGCAGTAAATTTTCAGAACTCAAGGGGCGATTTCGCAAGAGAAATGCATCAATATGTTCTCTGGAAAATTAAAGAAAAATTCTTGCGTGCTTTTTTTTTATGAAGTTTTACACCAATATATTCGTCTGCTCATTAACACGATTGATCATTTCTTGATCTGCACGTTTATCACTCCAGAGATCAATCCTCGTACATACGTCAACTGTCAGGCGTGGTTAGATCCTTTCGTCTATATTTGTTTTCCCTACATTTAGTCACTCTTCTCTCTCCCCTCTAGTGTTGATCTGTTTGCTCCCCATGCAAGTTGAAATTCCTGGCAACAACTTGGATGAAAAACGGGATACATCCACATATCAATCAATTAATTCGGGAGAAATATTCATTCTACAAACAAAAGCTAGACGAAACGGTAAAAGAAGTGATGTGCTGGAATTCATTGAAAGAGTTTAGAATAAATGGAAATAATTAAGTACCGAAAAATTTTTCCCAAACCGTTCGGAAATTTGCGTCACCGGGTGCTTTAGAGTCGTAGAAAGAAAGCTTTGCATACCCCAAAATTCAAGTGCAAAATCTTAATGAATGAGCAGACTACCAAAAGAGACGTTGGTGATTATCGACTACGATGTTTAAAGACTTATAGGGCCAACTGCGATATTGGCTATAAAATTCTGGGATGCTTATATCCGAACTTGACTAATAAGTTTAGGACAATAAGCAAATGGTGTTTATATAGTCAATAAGATCTAAAACTTTGGATTGTTGGCCCAATAACCTCACTAGAAGAAAGACTTAATTATAGACCTGATGCAAATTTTGACGTTGTGTGCGCGTGGGGAAGATGTTCACGCTTAATTAAAAAATGAAAAAGCGACAGTTCGTAAAACTAAATGATTGTAATAGGTATCGTTGACGATATTAAATATAGAAACTTTTCCTTTTAGTTTTCATCAGATGTTTGTTCAGCCAACAACTTAATTAACACACTGTCCATTTTCTTTTAAATCGTCGTTTTCAAAGTAGATTTTTATCTAAACTATCCCCATCTTAACGAAACGAAATCACTTGGAAATTTATTTTGAACATTTTATCAAAAAAAAAACTAAATAATTTCCAAAACTCTCGAAACTTGTGCAGGTCGTTTACACATGTTTTTCAAAAACGATTTTCTTCACAGCAGTCAATTGTCATCTAAAGTATATAACAATTTGCCAGAGAGAAATGCAAACTAATTTCCGTTGAGTACACACATTACACACACATGAACATGCATACAGGCAAACAAAACCAGTATTCTTCGATTTATACGTTGGCATATATGCTAAAGCATACGTTACGGCATTCAGAAACCGTGTCGATGCTCTCGCTTATACTTGCACACACAAACATACACGTATACGGGTACATTTATATACATACATATATATATGTATCTACATGCATACACACGTATACATATACCAATCTATATATACACACACACGCACACGCCCATATATATATATATATATATATATATATAAATATATACACACACACACATATATATATACCCATACATATATACACACACATATATATATATATATATATCTATACATATATATAAACATATACATGTGTATATACATCTACATATATATATATGTACAGATATATGTACACATGCATATATACGTATATATATCTAAATGTACGTGTATATAAATACATACGCATGTGTATATATATATATGTATTTAATGTACCCACATATGTGTATGTTTGTGTGTGCAATTAAAAGCGAGAGCACCGACAATGTTTGCCGAATGCTATATATGCGTATAGATATACGTCTATAGTATGTACTTATACATATATATATATATATACATATGTATATGTATATGTATATATATATATATCTATATATATGTATATATTTGATTACATTTTGTTACCCTGGACACTACTAACATACCGACTAACTGACGAAACGTGAAAAGTCAAATTAAAGCTAAACAACGGCTAAGCCAGTTGTTTAATACGTTATTGCGGAATTTTCATTGTTGTTGCTCTAGTAGTTGTTGTAGTTTTTTTTGTTATTTGGGAGCCGCATGAGAAAATTGCTAAAAATTGTTGAGTGGAAATTTGATTAACACTATGTTAGCAGCAAGTAGTGTTTCCATATGGAACAGCTATGAAATAGCTTCGCCAACTAACGTTTAATGATATTACGTGTGTTCGCGGCGTTCAACTGATTGATTCTATATGCAATACAATCGAATGAAAACTTTGTTTGCTCTATGGCATGGAATTAATAGTTTTTTTTTGTATGTTTTCTGTTCACACTACTCAACGAGAAGGAAAGAAATTGTTTTTGCGACAACTATCTCCTGATTTGCTTTCGTAATAATTGCAGTTTTGGTGGCGATATGATTTTTGGCGACATACTGAAATATCTACAACCGTTGAAACAAATTGAGCCCAAAATTGAAAATCAATATAGGAAGAACAGCTGAGTTGTAGGCTTTATAAAAACTCACCAGTTGCCGATTGTAAAGCGGAGATGCAGCCCTTGAAAGAACGATAAGAGTGTACGTAAAACGGATGATGGTTTAGTAATATAGTGCAGATGGATTACCTATGGCTTTGGGAAAATTTATTTCCAACTCCAGTATGTTCCTAGCCCTTCCAACTACATGCACAGATATGCCGGCTCAAATAAATATTTCAGAAATTTCAGAAAAATCTGAATGCGTACTAAGTAAGATGAAGGAATATCCGAAGACGAGTGCAGTGCCATGAACTCGGGATGCTATGTATTGCTTGCTACGCATTTCAGTCAGTTGTAATTGTTAATAATACTATGATCATGTACCTCCTGTTCTAAATCTTTTTTAAAGATTTCTTTGAACTTTTCCAGAAAAATAAAATAAAATAAAAACAAATATATTTGCTCTAAGCAAGTTAAATAAATATTTGAAATGGCGCGTACAAAGTTGCTCTGTTCTATTCTCCTCACGAATAAATTACACGTATCCCTCTATTTATACATAAGGATATGTGTATACATATAATCTATTTTTTTCGTTTCTGTTCGGAGCTTTTATCACATTGCAGCATTGGGCTGAAAGACGATAAAACAAACATGGGTAAACGCCAATGCGAAAAGAAAGACACACATATTGTACTATAAATATCGATATCGATACACAAACAGCATTCACTCGTTCACACATACGAGTATATATGCAAACTTTAGCACGAAAATATATTCTTGCTCGTGCGGAATAGGTATTCAGAGCATTCCCCTCTTCTTCTTTTTTGCTTTTACCGATTGTGTGCTCAACCATCATAGGATAATAATCAATAGCAAGAATCGAGAACATAACACAATATGTATTGCAAGTTTAGATAAGAGAAGTATCGCCGGTACAAACGCATATAAACGACATACAGTCGGTCGACAGATGATGAAAACGGGGTGACTCGAGAAGAGCAAAATAAGAATATGTGCAGTAGCGGTATAAGTGAACATTTCAAGCATTGAAGCATGAAAACTTTCAGCGTCTATTGCACAAAAAAAAACAACGAAAAAAAGCAAAAGATGATAGAATAAAAAGAAAACATATAACATACGTGTATTTCTAATTTGTGTGTTCTCCCAGAGATTGCGATAAGTACGAGCAACGTTAATATATGTATAGAAATCTATCCACACAGAAACTGATGTTGCAGATAGCTTAGAAAATTTTTGGGTTGGAAATCATAAAGTGATTTTAGAAATGGTTTGTAATATCTTGACCCTAGCCTTAAACCGACTTCTTTCAACCCTTTTGAATATATTGTGGTGTTGTCTTAATCTTCTGTCGAAAGCGACGGGAGTTCGTTTTACAGTAAGGGTACAAAATATATTCCTATGTTCCTTTATTCGCATTGCATTTTGCTTTTGTTTCTATTCGTGCTTAGTATTCTTCAGCGAGCCTATACATCAATTTTCCTTTTTTATTTTTATAGTTTCCAAGCTAACCAGACACACATTTCACTATCTGCCATTATCTAATGGCTGCAGCTCGTTCAAGCCTCTTTCACGTAAACTTTGTTTAGTTTCGTATATTAAAAGTGTAGTTACACATTTGTAGTGTTTACAATGATCGATGTTTTGTTTTCTTTATCATCATTTCATTTTATCGCTTTGCTTTTGTCCGTTCGTTAAAAATACATTTACGTCCATTCCACGAAGTCTTGAAGAATATAATAAATTTGCCTTTTAATTTGCAACATTCACAAATACGCCTCTAGGGTAGACGCAAGGAACTGACGCAAGGAGAATCTAGCGGTGAGAGATCTGGATCGTAGGACTGTAATATTTTTGTCCAGTTCTTGCAAGGAGATCGTTGCAAATGTACGTGATCTCACATTGTCATTGTGGCCCCGCAACAGTTTTTCTGTTGCCAGTTTCTTTTGAACTTAGGGATGAACCTCCATAGTTGTAAATTATTTAGGTCCCTGGTTATTATGGGTTTCCCTTTCATTAGTGGTCTGCACGTACGTCAATGTGAGTTTTAGCACAAATCGTGGAAAGCAATGCCTTTCTTGCATCACGACGTTCTTTGGACATTTTTGCAATAAGTTATTCACTTTTCATTAATGGCTGTTATTCTTCTCAGGTATGGCTCCCACTAGCATCACAGAGGTGTCGAAGAAGTGGCAGAGTTTTTCACTTATGATTACTCTAAAGAAACGCTTTCAAAACTTGTCCGATACGTATACACTTCCCCCATTCGGAACTAGTAAACGTGCATAGATATAGGAGTGCCGGAAAGAAAACTTTTAAGAAGCCTCTTCAGACAACGGATATACATGTGAGTGCTTCCCACACGTTCGTATATCGGATTTAGTTGTCTGTGCGAGAATGGCCATAGCCTCTTTTATTGTTGTATATAGGATATATATTCACCAAGGACAGGCATACTTATTTTCTCTGTGCAGTAATGTGTGCCCAAGATTCGCCTCATAGCGTACGTATACGCTTTCTTCAGTCGTTCTCATTGTTTCTACATTTTAGCAGTTTTCGTTTTTCCTTTTCAAGCGTTAACTTTTGCCATTTTTCTTTGTTTGTTGCAAAATTTACATACTTTACAAATTTACAGACTTTTCGTTAAGCAAGAACAAATTACGAAAATAGTCGTAAAAATTTATCCTTTCAGTAAAATTCGGATTTTTGTTAAAGAATCTTTTTCTTAATATTCAAGCGAAATGTTGCTTTATGGATTTTAATAGTGTTTTGCAAGCGTGTTTGAATTACTCGCACTTTCTATCAATAATGAGGTCAAGGCAAAAAGCACGAGAGAAGTTTGAGTCGAATAGCAGTTCCTGTATGCAATCAGTTATGTCATAGTGCATATAAAATGTGTAGAGAGAAGTGTACAGAAACTCGTGTAAAGTTGTCTAAATCTAAAGGTTCAGTAAAGTTAATTATTTTAGGCAGATTTCTGTAATAATTTTGAGGGCATATTAAAAATACTAAAAATTATTCCGCAAATCGCTTTACTTGGCTTGGAGCTAAAATTTATGAAATATCATTAATCTGAAGAATACTTAAACGCTTTTGGGCTGCCTTTAACAGAAAATCGTTAAAATTTAAATTAGATTATGAAATAAACCGCACGTTACTAACAGTATGAGCGCCCATTACACACAACGCGCCTGCAAGTCGTAATAATAAAGTGAATAACATTTTTTTAAATACACTATTAATTAATGGATACTTAAGACGTCATGCCGCTGCAAAAGCATTTCCAAGGAAAAAATGAGCGAATGAAAGTGTAAGGAGAGAAATTTTTTTTTTTTATTAAAATATATATATATACAATACATTACGCTATTACAATCCCATAAAGATTGTAATCACTAAGCTGTGTTCTCTATAATCACGTGCGTTGAAGGGAAATTTCATGTTCAATATTTTCAAAAATTTTTATTTCTTAATTTACAGACCCCCTGATCTTCCTAGAATATACGAAATAAACCGTTACTTGTAACAAATTTTTTTCTCGGGATTTGAGGTTTCTCCACAAGCGCACAAGGAAAGGGTGCTTATGTTAAAGAAATCCTTACTGGAAAACTACGGTTTAGTCTCTTCTCCGGTGATTGGTAACATTCCAAATTCGCTAATAGGTGTTTTTAATAAGTGTTTTAAACACATTTCTAAACAACATCTCGCTAATGTATCCGCATTGACACGATTGTTGAACGCGATTAATAGCTTGGAGTGATGCATGCTAGCTATAAATTTTCATTACTGAATTATAAATTTTCCTGGCGTTTTCTAGCTCAGCTCCTTCCAGCATAAAATGTTCGAGAAACAAGAGTTAAAAAGGATATTTGCACATGTAAAGCCAGTTTCATAGCTTCGAGGTTGCAGAATGATAAGAATAATTTAAAAAAGACTTATTACTATGAAAGAAAAAAACATGTCTACAACACATTTCAAAAATTCGAATGCGTTTCCCTCGAAGCGACACTTGACATAACTCAAAAAACTTCCATTCTTTTGGGTAAGTTATTATCTTATTAACAAAAGATGGAACCTTTTGGTCGAAAATTGACCAAATTTAATTCATACACTGGCTAATTCCCAGAAAACAATTTTTTTTTTTTAAATTCTTCCGGCCATGGACGTGTCGATTAAGCAATATTTTTTTTTGGTTGGAAATTTGCACCAGCTATGCTGCGTGCTGCAGAGTTCCATAGCCTTGCCAGCTTTAATTTGGCATTTGTTATTGGGTTACTTTAGGAGGCAACTAATAATAAATTATGCTAGCATCCCTTGAATTAGCATCAGCGCGAATTTTACGAAGTATAGCTTAGCATCTATACGTTTTGATTATCATAAATAATTATCATAAATCTGAAAAACTTTGTTCAATATGAACCTCCGAAATTCTCCCTTTAATTGTTAATGCAAAGATTCCAGGAGGAGAAATTGCCTTATGTGTTTAGCATACATTTTAGAGCGTAACTGATAGCACAATTTTGAACAATACTTTGATTGAATTGCTAATGTTACATATGGTAACTGATTTATAGTCTCTCAGTTGAATATTTTCAGGCAAAGACCTGCAAAGTTTGTATAAACGAAAATGTTTAAAAATTGCTCTGCACAAAAAGTAATCTGACACATAAGCCAACCAGAAAATGAATTTACAAATAATGTTACAAAACAAAGTTAAGTTAAATATAAATCGAAATATTATATAAAATTAAATGGAAATATAAGTTTTAATACAATACATACCGATGAACCTCATATAAGATTTTAGAGTTGTATTTGAATGGTTTGAATGTAAGAATAGTGACACCTGCTTTGATATTGGGTAAGCTCCATATATATGCATGCATGTTACATTTAATTAAATTTACAATTGTTCCCGTTGTCCGTTTTTAAAGAAAAAAAAGTTTTCATTTTCAAAAAAATTTTTAATTCAAGCGTTTATGGGCGAAGTAGTGTGCACGAAAAGTAGTAGTACGAAAACAAAGCAATAAGCTTGTTTGCATAAAAGGGGAAAATACATAAAAGAAAGTGTGGCGTATTCGGCCATTGAAAAAGTTCTTAAGCACGCTGTTAAAGAAAACGCACGTATCATTAAAGTTAGCGATGCTGAAGAAGCAATTCAGATGATAATATTTTGTCAACTTAGTTTAAACAACAAATAACGAATTTAACGGATTGTGTTGGTTCTTTGGGTCCTAGTAGAGATGGTAGTTGTAACTGCAGCTTTTGAGGATTCAGCTTTTATTATATTTTGTCATAATGCTTGTAATATCCAAAACGAACCAATAGAAACAAGGTATAAATATTTTTGATCTACGTCAAATTCTGAATAGATCTCGCCATGCCTGCCTGCTTGTCTGCGCGTTTGTATGGATGTGTCTTACTGACACTCTCCCGCTCGCAAAAAAGACACAAGGTTCCAAACTGACATCAACATAGGAAGTTGCTGCACGCAGGTTAATTTTGATATGGGCTCAATCGGACGAAATACATGCCCACAATCACGAGACTCAGAACACCTCTGTTTCTTTAAGCAAAAATTTGAGGGTATTTGCTAGAAGAAGGCTGAAATGATCTAAACTTGGATGCCCGTGCAAAGCCATAAGTGATCAAAATTTAATATTTTAGATTTTTTTGAAGTTTTCTATTTATTAGCCCTAAGGTAGTAAGGCAGAATGTTGAAAATTACTCTGTATATGCCGTGGAACATACCCACTCATTAATGTAAAATACCAAAATTTAGTTGATGCAGTCTTTACTCATTAATATTAATTTATATTCCAAATAGCGTTGTCCAGTACACAGAATTTTTCCCCACCATAAATAGGTATACATTGTATGTAAATAATTTCACTTATAGGTTTTAAAACTCCTTAGTATTGATATAGTAACAATAGCTTTGTATTGGTGTAATGAAACGATTCTTGTGGGTATACGAGATTCAGCCCCAGCCGAGTATATTCTTCTTATATATAGGGTGCACTTAGGGGGTTAGGCACTGGATTATAAAATCGTGAACTGAATAAGTAGATTGACATAACAACAAAGCAGATTATAATGTCCGAACAATACACTGTACTCTGCAAGTCTTTTTATTTGATAATCATATCAAGAGATTGAGGGGATGAAGAAGATTGCCAATTTGGGGTGGCCGCCATTTCGTACGTAAAGAAGAATTGATTGTATTATATTCAGTTGCCATCGAAGGCAAAGGTGTGTGCAAAATTGAGTTTTCACGCTGCCACGAAGGTTAGATAAAAAAATGAAACAATGCACTCTCTTTGGATAGTTACTAGTATATTTCACTATTCATATTTCATACATCATATAATCTAAGCTCTCTTTCATAATCTAATGTGATTCATGGGAAAAACTATGAATGCGGTAAATTCACCATAGCGCTGTTCTACGCAACCATAAAGAACTGGTTGTCTTTTAAAAATATTGTGAGAGAGCTACATCCAATATAAATCGGATACTGATAAATGTTATTTATAAAGGGAATCATAGGTGTACAACTGCAAATAGAATAAAAACGACAGTTACGAGAACAATAGTCAACAACGTCACCGCCGGTATCCCGTCATCAAGGTCGTTTAACAACATGGTGATTAGCATATCATCGCAGACGTGAGCATCGTTCGCCTCACTCTGCTGCATATGCATCCTACCACAATCTTTACTTCTTTTTCTTTTCTGTTTTCTACTTATAACTCATAAGCAACCTTCATATACGATTACTTATAGTTGATCATTTGTGAATGTTCAAAATTTTGGCCAAAGTTATGAATTAAATAACATTGGCGTGATTTCAAGGGCATAAGATGATCACGATTGCCTTCTTATGGATGAAAGGAAAATACAAAACAGTATTCAACTTCGCAATTTGATTATCCATATTCAAAAATGAACCGTTCACGTGTTGTGCAAATTAAGTTTCGCGAGTTCTCGCTTTTTAGATTGGTAGAAATTCCCGAATAAATATTAGTTCACGACATCAAATCAGATTGAGGTTCACTTGGACTAATTCGATTATTACTATTCTGATTAATGATATTTTCTTATCCGAAAGTGTAACTTGTCAGTGTAAGCAATGCTTACGTTAATGATAATAAAGTTAATTTAAAAGAAATACATATAGTAATAAAAATTGTATGTACGCTTAAGCCAAAAATTTATATGCACTGATAATATAAATAATAAAAATTAGGTCACTAAAATTTATTGAAAATAAATATGTTGACTAAGAATAACACCTAAAACTTTTCATTAATAGTGAAAGGAACTACGTGTCTGAAGAGCTACGATCTTACTCGTCAGTAAAGATGGGACGGCGGAACGAAAGTGGACAAAAATCTAGCCCTGATCACATTGCCGAACCCATTCGATTGTGCGCGTGTCTTGTTCGTGAAGATATTGATGGCACGTGCACCCTTTTAGAACACGTCAATGATAGTTCAACAAATGAGATAAACCTCCATGTAACTACCTAACTTATTATCTTATCATAGCGTGTGTCGAGATTTTGAAAATGACTTCCTTTTGGGAAGTTTAGGCCATGTAAAAAGTTCTTTTCTAAATTTATTTATCTTTAAGTCAAATATCAGTCCTGCGGTTGTAACTCATCCTCATTTACGATTATTTGTTTAAAAGAAATTTCAGTCAATCCATAGAAAAAAACCTTAGGAAATATTTCACAGGAAATTATTTTCAAATTGTGAAAACAAATCTTTTTCATTTCAATTAAATTTATGTAACTTTTGTTATTCTAAACTGTAATGTATTTTAGAATAACATTAAATATTTATAAACTTCGAAGAAAATCTATTTATAAAAATACAAAGAGTAGATACCTTTGAGGTAAGCATTGTACAATAAAATTTATTGCACAGTCTAATGGGAGAATAATAAAGTCTGATGAATTTTGCTTACGAGATAAAAAATAAATTAATATTCTCTCTTTTACTTATTTCGTCGATAAAAATTTATTAAAACGAAAAACCTCAAAATGAACACGAACGTAGCATAGAAGGGGACAATCGGAATAAACTGTACGGTGCGGGGAGAAAACACTATTATAAACGACTGGGAATAACTGAATTGAAAATTTTTGGGAATATGTTTGCCATATATGTACCTCCTCTTTAAAAAATGCGTGAAAACTGTGACATTGTTCAGAAAATTTCCGCGATAAATTAGTCTTCTCATGAAGCTCACAAAGCAAACTTTGCTGTGCATTTTAACCAAGAAATGACAAAATATTTATTTGATCGAAAATATTTGTAAATCTTACTTTAAAGTAACGTCTCTTTAATATTCAAAATACATAGAAGTCATAGGGAATTATGTATGGAGAACAGCGTGGTTTGATTATCGAAACGGTGTCATGTATCGCTGATAACTACTAGAAAACTCGTTAGTTTCGACACCACTCTTC
Source organism: Glossina pallidipes (assembly GCA_000688715.1). Taxonomy (NCBI): domain Eukaryota; kingdom Metazoa; phylum Arthropoda; class Insecta; order Diptera; family Glossinidae; genus Glossina; species Glossina pallidipes. The sequence goes on from KK499827.1 coordinate 275,412, forward strand.
AACACTATTCTTTGGCTTTTTTTCATTATCGATTTTTCAAAATCGATTAGCCTGATTCACTTCAACTTGGTCATGCAATTAGACATGGAGCTGGTTCTAATTCTGATTTGAATTTCAAAACTCGAACAGTTGTACGTAATTAAAAGCCTAACATTCTAAAAACAAAGCAGCTTCTATGAAATGCTTGCACATTATAGATGAACGAACACTTTTTCTGCATTGACTATCTTATCCGATTTCAAGCTAAGGTTTTTTAAGGCAGTTAATAATGAACTGAAAGCGAAAAAAATTCCCCTCAAAATATGTACAAGAGTGTCTATGATAGTCAATTATGGCGCCTTATGTGTTATATGTGCACTTGCCAGTCCGGGTAAGTGTGGTTTAGCTGTCAGAGCAAACTTTGATAATGAAAATAGATAGTCAAACTTTTTTTGTATAGGAGAGTGAATGTATTTTGGATAAAATTGTCACGCGATACTTCAGAAATTGTTTGCAAGTTTGTTTTTATAAACTTTTTGCTTTATTTCTTTTTTCCTACTTGTGCTTCCGCATAAGAACGTTGATCTGTAATTTTATAGATACGAACACACGTATGTAAGTTTATGTAAACATAGAAATGTTGCTATAATTACACTGCATTGGCTTTCTGGATCAGTGGAGTGTATAAGTTTGCTGTTATGATTTGATCAAAAGATTTTTTATATCATAATGTATGTAACCCCCAAAAAAGCTTCAGAGACTCTATGAAGCATCTTAATAAGCGTGAAATTCTGATTTGATTTAGCCATGTCTTTCCGTCTGTACGTCTTTGTGGTGAATGCTGTTGGCACTCTCCTGGTCGCAAAAATGCAGATATCGACTTCATATTTAGTTAAAACGTTGAAAGTTTTTTCTCGCAGCTTTGAAAATGGGTCAAATTGATCGGAGAAGAAGCGCGCAGTGGAGCATAAAATGAACGTAAGTCCGTTTTTCTTAACAAGAATTTTTGGGTTTTTGCTCGTTACTCAGAAATTGTAAAAGTTAGAAAGCTGAAATTTTCTACATCTACTTTACGAAACCCTCCATCTTTTACGTAAGCGATTAAATATTCTTTTTTTCCTTTTCTGAAGTTCTACGCTTATTAATCATAAGACGGAATATTTAAAACTATTTTGTAGATTAATCAACTGAAGATAAATTATCTGCCTAAAATGGCTTTATTCTAAGATGAATCCGGTAGACATCGCGATTACCGTTTTCTTAATAATACGGTCGGCATGGGTGTCACATAAAATAATTTGGGGAGTCGAATGCGAAAAGCATAATGGCGGGTATGCGAGATTCGGCCTCGCCGAGCATAACTTTCTTACTTGTTTTTATATACATTTCCTTACGTTATGTAAGTCTATCAAACCTTAATACGTAACAGAAATCTTATCTGTCTGTTACATGTTTCCCTAGGAAAAGATTGATAAGCATATACTTCTACAAGCGCAAATTGCATTGTTACAGACTTGTTTACAAATCAAAAGGAGGTACAGCGAATTCAAAAGGAGGTACAATGAAATCAAAAGAAAACATATGAGAAATTTTTTTCCTTCAGGATTTTTACAACATTTTTTTAAAAATTGAAAAAGTGAAAGTGAAGAAAAGGAAGAGTAAAAATATGGTGAAAAATATTATTCGAACGCATAATGAATATAATGAATAAATTTTCGGGCATATCTGGTACAGATTATTTACTTCCTGGATTACCTAATGAAGTGTGGATAAAAGCCTTTGCCTACTCATCATATGGAAATATCCAACAAGTTAAGCTGGTTGATAGGCATTGGAGTCGACTGTCTAACTCCTCTGAACTGCAGCGTAAAACGAAACTAATTGTTACCGTACGCAACGTGGAGAATATTTGCGAAATCGTCGAACGCCGCACAAAACCCCTTGACAGTTTACAATTTGAGAACGTGAAGATACATAGTGTGGAGAAGCTTGAGCACATATTAAAAGTCTTCGGATATTTAGGGTCTTAAGTTCGTCAATTGAAATTAGATAAGTACCGTACACTTTCATTGCTTAATGATTTATTGCCGGAATTAGAAAATATAATTTTAGCTAAAACCCTAAGCGAGGAAGTCGATATTAATTCCTCATCGTTAGATTTCCACAGTTGTGAACGCATCTAAAAGATCTCTTTCAAAGCTTAGAATGCCACTTTAATATCTTCGTTTCTAGTCACATCAAAGTAGGCTCGGAAAATAATTAAGTCGATGGGTAAATTCCATCAGAGTTACACCAAATCAGTTAGAAAGTTGGCTGTCAGTTTAGGGAGAGTAATAAGCTTATACTATTATGACGTGTGCGGATTTCGAACCTTAGTAGCCGCATGTCACGATATAACTATGTGCAGTTATAACGTCATTGTTCTTGAGAAATGATAATTTACGTGATATTTTGGGGTTGTTTAACACCACTTGTACTCACGTAGCATGTTTTGCTTCTGGTCAAATAAATATTCTTTACAATCACAATTTATTTGATAAGATACGAAGGAAGGCAAGTATTAAGTGTTTTAGTGCAAGTCGGCAGAGAAAAATTCGATTTCATTTGTCTTCTACTCCTTTAGTATACACAGTTTTGGTAATACTGGCGCATTGAGTAGTTTTAGATGTACCTTGAGGTAGAATTTCTCTTAGTCACTGGTTTTGGGTCAAATTCGAAAATAGAAGTGAACAGACTACAAAAAAGCTTCGTATAAGCGAAAACGCTTGCAATTATCAATATAAAATTTGGTACAACTTTTTTAACGTTTACTGTCCGTCCATGGTAGCGTTCGACTAAAGTCCGGCATATGTGTCTTAATTTATAACAACTGAACACGTTAGACAAGTGGATTCAATTTATCCACACACTGGGCTGGGTAGCGAAGAAGCTGGAAAAACTAAGAAAATGAAATCTCCTAAGTATTATTGCCAATAACTAACAGAGAAAGATAGAGAAAAGATTTGGTGAGTATCCAGAATTTGCTTTACGACGAATTTAACTGAAAGTAAACTTAAGAATTTATGTTTGTTCTGGCAAATTTTTTAAACGTACAAAAAATGTGATTGCGTTTTTATTTGTTGTTATTATGAAACTTTTGAACTTTTAAGTTTTAAGGGAAAAAATGTTTTTCTTTTGGATAAAAACTTGGTTTGTTTGGCCAACAAATCATAGGCTGTTGTGTATGTGCAGATCAAACTACTTTTTCATGTATATGTAGGAATATATATATATATATATATACATATTTATATAAAAATATATTTGTGTTTATCTATATTGTTATAATATTTGCTAAAGAGTTTATGGTTAAAGATAGACCTTTAAGTCTGTTTGCTTGTCGGGCTAGCAGCTAATTTGTTTGGTTTGTTTTTTTTTTGGGAAATTGTGCCTAAACTTGACCTACCTTTAAGCTCAATATGTACAGACATAGTTATTAGCCCACCTAAAACTCCCCTAGTAACTCTGTGGTTTTACTGCGTTTATATCTTTACTTTTCTGCCAATGTCACTTCTTCTGGCTCTTTTTCTACCTTCGTCTCATTCCTCTTTTCTCCTTCTCTTCGTGCTTTCACAAGAAAGAAAGAAGTAACGAAGTAACTCTGCTTCATACTGTCAAGAGCTAATACAGCATATAAATCATTTGATATTTGATAAGCTTTGTTGTTGTTGTGTGCTCTTAAGTACGAGTGTTTGGTTTGGTTTTCGCTAAGTTGCTAAGACTAAAAGCACGACAACGCTCATAAGGTTATTCATTCTATTCATTCGTATGTTTTTCGATAATGCATCGAAACACAACATTAAGTGATTTATATCTTTGGCTATTGACTTCGTATCATTAGTCCCTATCTGCCGAATGCCACCCATCCTACCACACATTGCCATATCTGTATCCATAATTTGCGATGTATGGCCCTTCGTTGTCTTTGTTTTTCTTTTTTGAAATATTTTTTTACCATTTTGTTAAATCACAACAGTTGGGGGATTGTACTTCGTCTGCTACTGCTGTTACATTTTACATTATTTGTACAAAGAAGTTCTGGTGGCTTTTGATAAATGGCGGCAGTGGCTGCCACCAAGCAGCGGTAAAACAAAGCATAGATCAACTATTGAATATAAACGAAAATCTTCATATAAAACCATTTATTTCTTTCACTTTAGCTTGATGCTGTTTATACCTTAAATTTGCTATGTAGTTTATTTCAAAGTTACGCTTAAATGTTTCAAATGAAACTTATTTGGATTTTTTCGTTGCAGTTTGCATTTTCGCAAAACTAACTTTAGATAAAAATTGACATCTAAGTTCTAAGCCAATACATCTCTATATACTAATGCCTTTGAGTGCAATTTGTACCTGGTTGGCTACTCCAGCGCACAAATTCTGCAAGGTATGCTTGAATGGTTACCTGGATATGACCAGCTTGAATGAATTTCGACCCCGAATATTTTATGTATTAATATATTCTACATTATAGCTTGCAATTAGAAGATTCTCAGCTAAACTTGACCATCTTGAGAAAATTTGTAAATGTAAATTTTCTTTAGTTGGCGAGCATGTCGCTTAGGTTTCGTAAACCATTACCCCACTGTTACCGTGTCTGCGACTAATTAAGATTTTTTTTGACTTTTAGGTCGAAGTTTGCTGTCGAAAATATATTAAAATAAGTGTATTCATATTTTCTTCTACTACCGATGATAGTTGTTAAGTATCGTGTATTGTTTGATTACATGCAGAGCATGATCAGCTTTAAATTTGATTTTTGCACTTTACCGACTAAAGTAAATTAGCAACTTTTCTACAACAGATGACATAAAGACGGGCGGACAGAGCAACATGGGTAAATCAGGTCGCGTTGAACGAAGCGCTCGGTCAAGAAAAAGCATATTTGACGGAATCTCTGATGATCGCATGCCAGCGTTGCAAGAGAGACGACGATACATTGCTTTACTTCGGCGGAATTTGTTAAATTAAAAACATTAATAATATTTAAGTCCGTTCTCCTTAGAGCCCTATAAAACGAATTTCTTAAAGTCAATTAGGCTTGGAAAGAAATAGATGAATATACTATTAAGTCCTCTGACTAAAAAAACGCTAAATAAAAATAAACGCCATAAGGGATATTTGGCAAGAGAAAAATTAATTACAAGCGCGTAATCTTATTCCATTCAAATATGCCCGAGCTCTCTTTGCTGCCAAGTCATTCTCTCGCATGATGACGCTCCGAAACTTTGCAAAAATTGTGAGGGGTTCAATGTTGCAGCTTGAAGGAGGCTTTCTGCCGTAACCAGAGTACTCACCAGCGTCTTGCGACTGCCACTTGTTCTTATGCAGTATGGCATAGCTGAGACGCGTTTTCCAAATGCTGAAAATGGGTCGATGATTGGACCGCTGCCAAACCAATATCGTTTTTCTGACACGATATCGCCATCTTGCCAGGGAAAAACTAGAAAATGATAAAAAATGTAAATGCCTTTTTCAAGTGAAAAAATGATCTAATTACATGCAAACTCCTAATTCGATGATTTTATTTTATCCGAATTGTGGTATAATTTTGCTTAAATTTTAGTTTACTTTATTTTCGTAGCCCCATTGCTATTAATAAATGTCAAAGGAAATTTTTCGAAACGCAAAAATAATTTAATTTGATCCTAGAAGAGGGCTTAAGAAGAAATACGTTCTACTCGCCTGTAGTAACAAACTCATAAACATGTTCACAAACATATACACCACGCGTTCTTCTACAAGGCTGTTAGTTTATTTCTCTATAAGCCTCAAAAATAAGGCGAAAGGTTTTAACTGCATTAACAATAATAATAACAGGAAGAAAATTCAGAAAATTACTTACAAACATCTAACCATATGCAAGCACATACTTATGCTGATATATATATATGTACACTAAACCTAACAATGAAAGCTTAAACAGAACTTAAGTAGAACATCTGCTACTATAATATAACTACCAACAGGGCTGTTATTGCAATAGTTTATAAGCATACTTTTTTCTGGAAGCATGTACATAGGTGCGTTTATATATGTGCATACATGTAGGGGCATTTATACCTAGCAGCATATTTAGTTTAGAATCTTCCATTTATGCTATAAGTGCAAGTATATATAGAAAAGATGATGCATTAAATCCTTTTCTGCTCGTTTTGGTTAAACAGTCCTTCCTTTATTATTACTTTTTTGGGTCAAAGGCTCTCTTCTTATTATTGTTGGTTCGGGGCCAGTTGGAATGTTGGTTGCTGCAACACATATTTTTTTAACACAGTGCGCCAACAAACAGGCCAACATTTTGTTTAAAGCTTTTTCCTTAAAAAAATAAAAATAAGAACAGCAAAGCCTTAACATATGCTATAATTTTTCATCTTCTCTAGCTACTCCGTCTATCATGGGCTTAAGTTGAAAATAACTGGAAGAGATGTGATATAAAAACGAAATTGTTCGTAAGAGTTGAGATGTAGATGTTTATTGCCTTATTCGTTGTTAGTTTAATACCCACAATCTAAAGCCAAGCTATGTGCATAATATATATGTTCGAGCATTCGTGCCCTGTGTACTCATAAGAAATTGTATACGTGTGTGGAACTGAACATATTCTAGAACATGGTTTCTGAAACGCAAAACGATTTTCATAAAAGTGGAACCAAATCATGAAATAATATAATTTGTGAGAACATAAATGAACTTTCACATTATAATCGAGTTTGTGAGAAAATTTCTAAATTTTAGAACGGATGGGTTCGAAATACACATGTTTGCACGCCACAAAAGCGCCTTTTTTTAATTATTATTGTGTGGTCAATTATCAAGTCTGTTTTATTTGATAACGAATCTGCGAATACCTGAAATTCGATAGGAGACGATATGAGGGTACCCATGTTCTTTAATTATTTTCTATAATAATATGTTTCGATTAGGTACAAATTGTACGAAGAGAACGGATACCGAAGTACAAAAAACAAATTGTAAGGAAGTGTTTCGCTTCCTTATATAAAATCTTAGCTCATCTGCTTAATAATTATATTTTTAATGGTTATGCCGGTCTGCCTAACCTTTTCTAATTCATTGAATGATTTGTATCCGTAGACATGTTTTATTAAACCTATACCTATATGTTTCCTATTTTGTTATATTCTAATGCTTAAACACATGCGCGTTAGTTCTTGTAATTTATATATACCTAAATATATTCCTTTATATAATAACATATCCTGAATTGTTAACACACATGCACCTATTGATACCTACACATTCTTACACCCACAAATATTTTTATGCGCTTGTTCCTAGATATGCACTGAATTATAAACATAAACATACTTATTCATTCTTGCCGTCAGTGCGTCTGCGAGGAAATTAAAAGTTTGGAAGAAGTTTCGTTTGTTGATTATTAATTCGACTATAGAATTATAAATTTTCGTGCACTTTCCTCTGTTATTTTGAAACACACAGTGCATGGAGCGGGACTTTGTCCTTGAAAAATGCGGTCAAAGTAGCACACATAAAAACTTTGAAGAAAGAGAGGGGCAAGGCAAAGGAAAAAGTTTTATGGTCCCGTGCTTGCGGATTAATGGTAAGGATTAGTAAACAAAAAATTATTAGAATTAAAAAGGGGGACGAAAAGCTAGTCGATTTTTTTTTGTCTGACGTGCGACGCATTCCTCAGACGATCTTCTAATGAAATGCTCCAGTGGCACTTACGGCCCGGGTTCGGTAGCCCTGCTCGTCTTAGGAAGCATATGCATGATATACTGTCTGACTATCCTATTTAGCTGTTTCTTGTGCGACAACTAAATTTGTCACTATTTACTCTATTCACACTTAGCTTACGGGATTATTTTAGAATTTTTGGTTCAGCATTTTTTTGTTTTTTAAATTAGTTGAAATTTTTCCGATAAAATGATGCGGACCATTTTAGGTGTGTGTTGTCCAAATAAAATCCTTTATTGTAGCTTTCATTGTCACATTATATTATTTCTGCTCCGAATAGTCTTCACTGTTTTCTTATTTTTTTCTTCATATCTTTCGCCTACACTAATTCACCCCTTACGGATTCTATCCCTTAATTTCTCTTTTACTAGGATTTGCTTAGTCGCTTATTTTCCTTTTTACTTTTGGCTTTTAATAAAATGAAAACTTTGTTTCTTTCAATCATGACAGCTTATTTTTTAGAAAAACAAAAATCTTTGTCTTCTCTTCAATTGGCTGTTGTGTAGGTAGGTGTGCTTAGAAAGAAAACTTTTTGTTCAAGACTTTATTAAGATTTTTCAGTTCTGTCGAAATATAGTTTTCTGTTTGCAAGATTTTTTTCACAGCGATTTATTCTCTATGCTTACAACTTTATTAAGGATGCTTGCTCTCTTCAAAATTTTATCGTTTTCTCAACCGGACGCTCCCTCTCAAACAAAATCAGCCATATCAGTCTTGCCTAATCATTACAATAATCTTTCAAGATGCAGATCTTATCGTCTCCCCACTCATACGTGAAGTTGCTTCAAATGAGACCTAAAGTAGTCATTGACTATAGCAAGAAAATGGAGAAAATGGTGTGGCCAAGAACAATGAAACAATTGTCTCATGCACACTTGCAAGACAACAGATGAAGAAGTAGTGTAAGAAAACATTTTGCCCGTGAACTCCTACCTCTTTCTAACATAGATGTTGTGCAAGAACAAATTTTCGCTTATTTAATTTTTACTGTTAATGAAACTTTTAAATTCTCAGTAACAATAGCTTTTGCAACAACGAATTATTATTCATGTACTCACTACTAAAGGAAGCGAGTATGTCGATTTTGTAACAATATTTTCAACATCCAAAAAGAAGCTTCAGGGGCCCTGCGCAGGTTGACACTGAAAGTCGGTCAAATCGGCCACAGCACATGCCCACAATAAAGCGTAAACTAAGTGTACTTGCGTTTTTCCAACCATGAGTTGGTAAGTTTTTACTCATTGCTCATAGAAAGGTAAAAAGATAGAATGGTGAAATTTTCTAGGTTTATTTTGTGGAGCACCCTATTATGCGTGGATAAAGATGTTAAAACTCGGCCAAGTCCCCACTAAGTTAAAAGTGATTAAATTTTCATTTGTTTCCTTTTTTGACGTTTTTTATATATTTATTACTCATAAGGAAAAGAGGTGGAAATACCAAAAATTATTTGTCCATTTTTAACATGAACGTGGATTGCCTTTCTAAAAGTATGGTAATATGTTAACAAGAGCTTTTCAATCCAAGTCTAGACTCTTTCAATCAAAGTCTAGACTCTTTTCCCAAAGAATCTAAGTCTTGCCTATTTCTTAATCTCAATATCAGATTCTTTAAATCCTACCAAAACAACTCTTCTGAATACACGCGATTTGGCTACGTCGTAATTAAATTAACTTTAATCTTAACGTCTTAGGATCACTAGAAAATTGACTGAATTGGTTCACTATCATCGATTCAAGGTTTTGCACTTTTGAAGTGACTGCCCTCCGTGCTAGATGCACACACGCTTTTTTCCTTTCTTTTCTTTTCTCTCTCTCTTATTTATACGAAAATTTAATTCGGTTTGTATTTTCGTCATATTTTTTCTTTATTTCTCTTTATTAGTTTTTATTAGTAATTTTTATACTATTTGCTGGCATTTAGAAAAAACCGATTTCTTACACATTAAAACCTTAAGCGCCGCGCCACAAGTTTCATTATTCTTCTTATATTCGAGCCAAAGCCAAAAAATTAAAATTAGTCCAGAAATATAATTAGGTGGTATTTAGTAGGTTACCAATCTTATGTTCTTCAAATTGGCTGCAAAATTTACATTGGAAAATATCTAATCGATTTGAATCTGCTCCAAAGTTATCGCTAACTCTCCGCAGGAAAGATATCTTCACATGTTACTGTTTAGCACCCTTTCGGTAGTATAAACCGCCTGTCGGCGGCACACGTTAAAGTTGCGTAGGACTACTATATTTTCGATATCGTCATTACTCCGTAACGCTGCGTTAGATAGTCCACCCAAAACTCTCCTCAATTCTGTTTCAACAGGATGTGGTTATTTTTCCACTCTTGTCAGCACTTTTAGGCTTTTGGGAATCGTGATGGTTTCGGTGGGAACAACTGGCAATCGCTTTTTTTAATGTTTATTTTTTCATTGCCTTTGAAGTGAAATAAAACCCTTTAGCAGCTCACGTAAAACTTCTAAAACTCGAAATAAAAGATTCGACCTTAGCCGAGCATTACTTTCTGACTTATTTTGTTTTAACAAATATGACATTTTATCCATTTTAATTTGATTTTCCATAGAAGTTAGTACGCGACCATTCGTATTGCGTTTGACGTGTTCACACGTCATTGCTTGATTTTACGTTTGGACATCGCAACCATTTTGCTGTATATTAACTGGAGCATACACAAATTTGACGAAAAGTTCGCATATTCCGCAAACTTCTTGAAACAAACTATCTATCTACGCTTAAACTAGGCGTTTATTGCCTTGTCTTCGTTTGTAAAAGAACTGTGTCACTTAAATCCGCTTTTCTAGCGGGCAATGTATGACCGAATTCGCTTACCTTTAATAAGCTACTCTATAGACTCACACATATCTTTTGCGCGACTTGCTATTGATTTAAACTTTTTATCTTGTCGTCAATAAGTGGTAGAAAGTGGCCGAACGTTAATTAATTGAACGTACTTTCGCTTTTTATGCCGTTCAGATTCGATTGAGAGAACTTTTGAAATGTCTTATGAAATTGTTCCCATGTAAATGATTAATATCTTTTGTCCTTCTTCATCTTTGTTTGGTGTTTGATTTACGACTCCGTTCGCAATAGAATGTTATCCGTTAACCTAAAGGCAAAACTAACATTAATAACTACGTGATGTGTTCGGATGCTGAAATGTAAATTTGCTCGGGGAGCTTGGACTAGCTAACAGTTTACTTTGCTAACGCAGTGTGCTAGTCATCTGATGATGGTTTAGTTTCTAGGCCAGTATGTGCTTTCGATTGTAAAGTCCATGATTCTTCCCACTCAGTACATCTTCGAGCCAGATCTCGGTTTGTTTTAGGTGGATTTCACTGTGCCGCTTAAACAACATTACATTTTATGCAATCTTCAATTCGGATATCCGTAAAAAAAAAAACATTATTCATATTTTATTGCTGCCGGAAAATATATTAGAAAATATTTGAAAGCATAAACAAATAATTTATTCTTGGAAAACAAGAAATCGTGATTTAGGACAATGAAGCAAATCCTTTGCATAGGAAAAGTAAAAGATGTTTTATAATTAATAACATGAAAGTTATGTTATTCTTCTATCTTTTTTCAATCTCCAAAAGTTAAACGTATGGCCATTGTGCCATTCGTACAAAAATAAATGCTCCATATGCAAATTAAAGTTTTCTTCTTTAGCATTTAATGAAATCTGCTCTATTTACATAATTCCTCCTTGTTCTAGCTTGTGCAGGATAAAGAAAGAATTAAATTAATACTGTAGCATAGCTCGAACCAAATTTCCAAAATTCTTTGTATACATACATCTATATTGTGAGTTAACACAATTTTGTGAATTTTGTGCGAAGAGAAAAGAAAAATCAAATATTACTTTCTTCAAATAGCATAGAATTAGGATTATTCTGCATTTAAGTAAATATTTTTAAAAACACAAGAAATACAAGAATTTGTGATAACAAGGCATTGTTTGTCTCTGTTCATTGTCATAGCTTAACACTTTTATTGTTTATAGGTTTTGGGTAAACGTATCCGCTTTCTTTCTATGCCAGTACAACTACACATTAAATACATTTTTTTTCATAAACTGCAAGAAACATATGCACGATGATGTGCAAAATTCATTTGCTTTCAGTAAAAACCAGGAAAAACATGTATAAAAATTCCAGAAAAAAGTTGGTAATAAAGTAAAGAATACCAGCAAAATTTTTTTATTTTCAATCCATTTGCATATAAAGTGATTTCTCTGGTTTTGCCGTAAAACAATAAAAAAAAACGACGCGTAATTATCTTCATTTTAAGCTGAATTTTTCATACCGACCCTTGTAGATATTTTAAATATTCATTCTCTAAAATAAGTTTTTACCAACTTTTTTATCCTTTTTAAGCTGAACCTTAAAAGCAGGAATACGGGTTCAATGCATCGAAATGTGGGTGCATTCGGAATGCGTATAAATTTTACATTCCTCAGTCAGTCTATTTCCTGTGGTTTTACAGATAAAGAACCCCGTGTTGAGATCGTAGACAAATTTGGTTAAGAATGGATTTTTTCCTTCTTTAGGTTCATAATCTTCTTACTTATCGTTCAAAATGGAAAATATCTATGTAGCTTTCAAAAACAAAGGTCCCGGAAGGAAAGGGCGCATATATTTAAAGAGATTTTGTTATGAATCTAAAAGTCTTCTATTAGATTTTAAGTGCTTTTTACCGATAGCCAAACATTCGAAAGGGTATCAGGGAGAGAATCGTTACGTTTTGATGATCTACCTAAATTATTGTATATATGTTGTAATAGAACTTTTTATGGACTCAGGGCTTTCCAGCAGATCCGTTTCCAAAAAAACTTGTGAAAATAAAGAGCGTTGGACCTGCGTGTTTCTTTAATAATTTGTTTCTATCAGCATTCGGAAATGTAGATTTAAAACTTACAGATTATAGAAGTTATGTCAGTCGGTGCGGACGAAAACAAAATGTTTTTATGACCAAAAGAAAAACAAGGAACAGAGACATACAGAGAGATTAGTTACAAGTTTAGTAAGGGACCGCAACACTTCTTTATAATATGTAAGCGAAATAAGAAAAAAGGTTTCGCTGAGAGTTATTTACGGTGGTGAATAGCTAAGATTGTTAGGCTAATCTTCTGCGACAGGCTTTGAAAACTTAAATGTCTACGAAGTTTAATAAACGCAAATAAGAAGAATGGTAATATTGGACTAGCAATTAAGTTTGCCCTCTTAACCTTCAACAAACGCGAATATGAGTGCAGATGTTCAATTTTCAAATATAAGCGAAGCGTCAATATCAAGGACATGGCCATGGCAGTCTATTTGTATTGTCAAATATATTACCCGGATGTGAGGATTCACCGGTGTTCAATAATAAATTGTTAGTGTGATTTTTTTTCAGCAAAAATTCTACACATTCTTAACTATGTATCCGATTTATTTTACAGACGTTTTATTGGATTAATTGTGTGGACTTCATTTCAATATAATCAAGGAAGAATTAACATGGTTTTAGTTGCAAATTTTGCTTATCTCTTGCGTTATTTTTTTGAAGCAATTAGCCTTTCGACAGCCGACTGCGTTGAGGAGTGGCTGACTGTTAGAGCGCATGACTTGGAATGTAATACCAATGACTCCGATTTCCGGTGTTGAGTTGGTACTTAGGTGCCGATGTAAAAAGTCGCCTTAAGTCGTGGACTGTTTAATTGTAAATGAGAAATAAGCATCAAGTCGAAGAAGTGGCTGTTAGATCGGTTGTATATCAACCTCATAATTGTGATTATAATGGCATCTTGTAACCCGTAAGCATGGAGCATGATTCCGAAGGAGATGAGCCTTTGTCCGCTTCGGTGTAATTTTCACACTTGGTAGGTGAAACAGTCCAAAGTCAGTAGTATTAGAAGTAATATAATCTCTAAATGCATCTATGCGGCCACGAAAATTAAGGACTGATGTAAGCTCATCACACATATAAACGTACAAGAAAGTGAATGAATCTAAAATTGAAATTACGTTATAGTGAATATAGGAAATAAAGTGAATAATGTATGGTAACTGTACAGTTGCTTAAGGTTGTGGGCAAGCTACTCTCTCTAGGTAAAGTCCGTCCCAGCGAATCCTTGAACAGGAACACCGACAGCTGCTAAACTAACCTTAGCGACTGATATGGGAATTTTAATCCTGAAAATGTGTTTGGTGGACAAGAAAATCGTAAAACCTTCAAGACTCTTCCTTCGCTCAATTCATATAAAAAGAATAACTACTTCCGTGGCTCGTTTTTCACTAAAGCATTTTACGCCATTTACTTGAAAAATGAACTTTAACTCGCTTAATGCAGTGCAAGTGACTCTGATGAAGAACAACTGCACTTTTCAGAATCGATACGGAAATCTCTGATTTCAATGCTCAGTAGCGAAAGCCACAAATTGGGGAGCTTCGTTTGTTTATTAAATGATGTTTCTCGAAGTAGAGTATAAATCAATGTTAGCAACGGCATGAAAAGATTATTTTTTTCCAATTACTATTTATTTGTTGCAGTAAAAGAGACTGAAGGGACCCCAATTTTGCAGGCAACAGCAATTCCTGAAATCTTTTGCTTTTAGCAATCTCTGGAACAGTATAGGACCAAATCCAAATTGGTTTAAGTTGGCCTGTCACCATCTTCGGACCCAGTTTAGGAATGTTACCAAAACATTCACGAATATGCACGATTTCTTGACACTTAAAAGCAGCCAGCAGCAAATATAATTTTGTATGACGAAAAATCAGTTAGAATGATCTCCGTAACGTGGCGTACATACATAAAACAAATTATCTATGTATGCAGTTATGCAAATTTATACATATATGTGTATGTTTATAAATATAAAATCTCATGAATAATAACCGAAGTTTGTCTTTTGACCTCAAACGTTATGAAGCAAAACGTACGGCACATCCTATATGGTAACGAAGTTGAAACATAGAAAATAAAATTTCTGTAAGCATTCAAAGGCGCATGTAGGAGCGAACCCGAGTGCGGACGCATATATAACTCGAATGAGGTTGCGGAGGTTGCTTTTTGTTCGTGCATACAGACGCTTATCTGTGCATCAAGTATTTAATGTAAAACTTGCATCTTCTTATACAAGTGTTTGGTATGTACACTACCGCGATCGAAGAGTAAGTTGAATGTGATTCTAAAATGAAATATTTTTATTGATTCTTCGAAATCTTCATACCATTGCCTCCATAACATTTAAATAATATTCCTTGTTAACAATTTGACCTGGCGGAAAAAATTGACAACACACCGTGATAATCGTAGAAAACTGTGAACTGTGCTCTCGATTTTTTGGCGATTTTAGGGCGGTTTTCCCGGACTTGCTTCGTGTCTTGCACAAAATTCGCTCGATTAGTCGGTTGTTTCCGGATTGCATGTACACATCCAAATTTCATCTCCCGTAATAGTGCATTGTAGCGAGATATCATTGTTTCACAGACCTAGTAAAAATAGAAAGAAACTCATTGTAAACTGTATGCTTACAGAAACACATGCAACTATGCAGCAGTTGAATATATTCTCATGAAACGCGTAGTTGATATCAAACACCAAAAAAAAGTTCACGATTTCTCCATATTTTTTGTTCACAGTATTGTATGTACACAAGCGCTTTTGCCGTGATGGCTATAAAATCTAGGGAAAGCTTAGTCCTTTTTTCCTTCTATGAAACTTTGAGGAGGCAAAAGTGATTTTTTAAGTAAATAAAAAAAAAAAACCTATATCAGGAAAATCATACAAGTTTGCTTACGTACACACACTAGTGGACTCCATTTCTTTCCCCTGCAATTTTTTTCCAAAAAAGCTGGCAGCGAAAGTTTATTTATGCAGTCGCCCTAAGGTGTGAAGCTTTTCTGGGAATAGTGCAGAGTAGAGTAAGCAAGCAATGTAGAGCAAGTAATCAGTGTATAGTCTGTTGTGTAACTTGAATCTGCATGTAGTTTAAATATGCTCACTTTGTATACATACGTACATATGCAGAGCATATGCACGTGCACATGTATCTATGTTTAAATTGTTTGCTGCATAAAAACATGTCATGTAAAAATTTTAAGAAAACGACGTACACCGCACTCACTGCTAAGTTGTGATGTTCTTTCGTTTTCCTTCCTTTTTTTTTGAGAGAAGTTTATGATCAAAAATTCTCAGGCTGAGCAAAGAAAAAGCATACTCTTCAATTTGCACATTTTCATGCTTATGTTCGCTTTAATCATCCATGTTTTGTTTGAATTCTTTTTTTCGCTAACATTTTTTGCTTGCGCCAGACGTTATGTTTTCAGTTCACTTTTTCTTCATAATCAAAATCAAGAGCACGAACATAAAAAAGAAAAATTCCTGCAGTTTGCTTTATTCTTGTTTTTATTGTAGCGGTAATGTTGCAACATTTCATTTGTTGCTGTTGTTGTTTTATTTGTCCGTTATATATTATGGCGCCTTTTAGCTTTTGAATCAGCATCTCGTTTTCCATATTTTTTTATTTCTTCTGCTTCTTGTTTACTTTTTTATTTTTTCCACCTTAATAAGAATATCCTCCTGCTGTTTTATTGCCGTGCTATTTATGTGTTTGTTTATTCTTTTATTTTTTGGCTGTTTCCGTTTTCTGTTTTTTTGTTTTTTCTCCTCTTTATGACATTTACTATTTATGAATTTTTTTATGGTTTTGCTTCTATGTATCGATGTTGTTGTATTGCTATAATTCAAACCTACATTTTGTACACATGAACACACTTTAATTTTATTGCTTTATATTAAAATTTTCCCCACGCAAAGCAAGTTTCTCAACCAATATTTAAACTAACGTCTTCAACAAGCACAGAATTGTACATTTAAGAGTACATTTAATCCTACCGATGTTAGCCCAATTGTTCAATGCAATGTTAATTAAGATTCGATTGTCAATTAAAGCCATGTATGTTCTGAATTAGAATGCTCGAAATTCAGACATTCAATATTTTGTCGTCTCAAAAAGGAAAAAAGAGCGTCGCCAACAATCGCTCGCAAGTCGAGGCTGAATTTACAGAACAAAAGTTAAGTAAATATTTAAACTCATCACTATGTTGACTCCGTTTCAATTATGCCGTTCGCTGCGCCGTTCCCGATGTTTGCTTATAATTAGATGTAAAGAAAAAGAGTAAAATGAAATGAAAGGAACAAAAAACGGTTCAATGTAATTCATCGTCAATCAGTAAAGCGAGCTTAACAGAGCTGACAGAACAGACCTAAAAGAAGTTTGCAATGTACATCGGAGTCCATGATGTGGAAAGCTGTGTATACGTTTACTAAATTTACAGGAATTTGTAAAAAGCATCAATTTTACATATGTAAATAGATTTTATTACGCAGATCATATATTTGATGTAACGAGTCCACGCAAGGACTGTTTCATTCTATTGAAAAAGAAATTTCCGAAAGTATTAGGAAAAAAATCCAAACGTATGAAATTTTTCGCTTTGTATCCACCGGCGGTCTAGAATAAATCAGCACTAAGTTTTTGCAAGACTTTTCTGTGTAACTCCATAAATAATTTTTTGTAAATAACTTAATGAATGTTAGGGGCAGCAGTTAAGAAGAAAGGAATTTTACGTAACAAAACGGGTTTTCTAAGAAATGTGAACATTTTCGAATCGCCAATGAACAAATCTTATCGCGTCGACAGTTGACAAGTGAAAACTAGAAGCCTTTACCTTATAGGTTTACACATACGCAACATATTAAAATAATCAAAAGTGCTACAGTTTCTACAGTGCTCGGGTGCTACATTAGATATAATTTATAAATTCAAACGTCTCGTATTAGTTAATGGTGTGAACACTGTAACCCATGCTCGTTTGGTCACTTCAGTTGAAAAATTTTCCGCTTTAAGTGGGAGTGTAATTGAAAACATAGCTTTGTCTATTTCGGGATCACTACAGCAGGTGATCACGAAAATGTCACAAGCTAACGTATACCGCTTCTCGAACAAGGATCCTCGGCTAATACAGTTGACACAAGGAATGAAGTCAGAAGACCACGCACAGCGTCATACTTTCGCTAACTAGGCAGACGAAAAGCATGAACAGAATGCCGATCTTTTAAACAAACTTATTTTACCTGATGAAATTCATTTTTATGTGCAAGAATTAGCGGCGGTTTGGTAAAGACATTGTATTGACGGTGTAATTGTGTCCTTCTTTTCCGAGTACTATGCTGGTTCGAGCGTTACAGCGAATGAACTGCGTTGTCGAGTTACGTTGTTAACAAACATTTTCGCGCTGAAACAGATGCTATGGAGGAGCAGGACGGCGCCACTTACCACACAATTAGTAAATCAATGCCAATGGACAAACAGCTCGGTGGACTCGTCTGCAGTGCAACGTAATCGAAAATGTCTCTACTTTCTGGAAGGTTGTTTGATCATTATTTATGAATTACAAGAGACATACGATAAAGAGTTGGAATATTATCCACTATACCAATGTAGCTTTTTCTCTTTTTAATTTGCCTTAGAAGGGTGGGTCAAAAATGCGGCCGCAGCCGAATACAAGATTTTCACTTGCTATAAGACTAACTTCGCTATGCCATCATTAGACAAGAAGCGCACACAAGCAACCGTAATTGTAAATTGCGGTTCATTTGAGCAATGTATCAGCAGTGTATAGTGGATCGATTAGAAGTCCAAACATTTGTGGAGTTGAACAAGCAATAGCGGTGATTACTTCCGCACAGAAACAATTAACTTAAGCAAACATCCTTAAGAAAAAAATAGTAAGCGTTGTGTGAAGTTCACAAAACTTTAATTTTTCCAATTGAAAAACTTTTAAAAGAGGAAATTGGGAAATTCTTTTTTCGAATCTAATTTGCAATTTAACGATTAACTTATAATTCTCCGAAGAAATTTGTCTTCGTAAAATTTAATTAAGCGTAATGTCAAATATTTTATAGCTGAAGATTGCTGGGTAAATAAGTTTATAATTCGTAATTAGAAATTGAATTTGAATTAATTACTTTAGACTTCTGCCAAAAAACCAAAACCTAGCCGACGACAAGAGGCCGAAAGAGTGTTGTGCTTATTTTAAATTCTCATATAAAATAACGGGACACGTTAAACGCCTAGGCATTTGAAAAGTGCGTCCTTCGTTTACTTACTCAACGACATATCGTAATGTGCCTGTGTGCATAAAACGTCATCAAACATTTAATAGTGAACCTTTGTGCCCGCTAAGAAACTGACCCCCAGCCATTTGAGTTATTATTAATTATTTAAGTAAAGACAGGCACAACTGAAAATAAAATCGTGTTTAAAGATTAAAAATTGGTTTTTGTAATTTATCTTAAATTCTTAAAATAAACTTTCATGAAACGTTGCGTACAAATGCTTCATATATACCACCTCCCTCGGGAGTTGTTGGCCGAAGATCCAAGCGGTTATGTTGTTACAAATTACACAAAATAAAATAAAATTTATCGTTCGTTTTATTTTTTTTATTTATTTTAATTTTTTTGATTTTATTTACGTGACTTTTTTGCGAATATTGCAGAATTGTTTAAAAAGGCGCAGGGAGACGCAGCTATATAAATTTTATGATTTATCTGCTAACGAGCACGAGATGATTATCATTTGTTAATATGCGTACACATATGTGCGAGAGAGCGCCTCTATTGTGTGCGGCCATTAGTATTTATTATCTTGTATATGTTATGTGAAGTGTTTATTTATTGTTAAAATGTCATTTAAATGATTGCGTATTGTTTGCCTGTCGTTGTCGTTATTATTATTTCACTCTTACTGTTGAATAGAAATTGAAAAAAGTTTTTTTTCTTGTATAATAAATAGCACTTTAATGCATATATGTATATATATATATACGAATAAAAAATATTATCGAATAAGAGATTGTGGTTGTAGCTACACGTCGTAAACATGATGGAGGTATTTTAGCCGGATCCGTAATGATGATAATTTTTTTCTTTTTCGAAATGTATACCTATACGTCATTTTTATATGCACATATATGATTTTTAGGAGGTCTTTATAGGTTCGTGGCCGTTGTTAAGAGCACACTACACCCCAAGCAAGTGAAGTATTTTCTGGGGATAAAGAAATTAATTCATCATCGCACTCGAATACTATAATAAAAAATGAACCTTATGGTCCGATTACGAGCCCCATGACGTCAGCAAATACTGAGTGTGAAAATTAAAGCAGTCAATTTCGTTATACAATATCCAAGCAATCCAAATATAACTGCGCTTCACTAACTAGCAAGATTTCATCTTTTTCATATAAAACTTTTCTTCATGCGACGCGTGGTAAATTTACCCATAGGGGAAAGCAACAAAATGTGAAATTCGCGGTTAACTAATGCCCACAAAAAAAGTCGCCAACACATAGAAAGAAGACAAAAATATATATCAGTAGTAAGTAATCAATTCGCACGAGTGGTCGAGTAGTCAAAGGATCGTGACTAACAACTCATTGGTCGCGAGTTCAAATCTCAAGTGTGCGGTAGAGCATTTCAGTGCAGGCGTAAAATATTAACCGACCCTTTGCAACTAACCCGAAAACAATTGAATTTTGAAGTCCCGTGCACACGTCTAGTTTTTCTGTTGCTGCATAAAATGTGTATCTCAATACTGGTGGAAAATCTCAACGTAGCTCCATGTGGTTAAAATATTAAAAACAATAAAAAATTTGAGATATTTTCCCCCACTCCAATCTGGTTTTGCTTGCCTCAGTTGAGAAGAAGGGTACATCATCTTGATAATCAAATAAAATAAAATGAAATGTGGCGTCGCAACCGTAACCTTCTAATGTCAGAATGTCGTAGCCCAGCTCGCGTCGAGATCTGTTTACTGAAATTTTAATAATCTTATAAATAAGTAATAAGGACTCCCTCTTTTTGCGTACCCAGAATTATTTTTACTTTGGTTATTAGTTTCATCCGAAATTTTAGTGTCAATTTTGATAATTTGGCCTTGTCGGTTCTTGAGTACTGTGGCTTGCGGTGCCAGCTTCTTCGAGTACAGGAATGCGTATCGTCCCACGGGCAGGTGCTCGGATTATGATCAATATTCAATAAAAGTACTTGACAGTAACAATTTTATTTGTGACATTTACACACTTCGCAATAAAAAACCGACGATGTCGTGAACAAGAATTGGATTATGTCGAAAAAATATACATAACACATTCTGCCAAAAAAAAAAATTGCGTCCTGTTAGAAATGCAATGAAAGAATTTGAAAGCGGTGTTGGTGGCTGGAAAAATCAAAGAATACGTACAAGCAAAACCAATTTTATTCTCCGAAGTGGTCAAGGCAAAGATGCCTGTTATTAAACCTACCTTCCTCTTATTCACGATACCGCAAATTTTCCAAAGCACTGAGAAAACTAGGTTTGATTTTATGAATATTGATCTCAAAATATGCTGAAGTCTTCAAATATTCTTTGCAAGAATAATGGAGTAGTAGTGACAGACTGCGTTGGAGAAGACTACAACAAAAATTTGTCGAAGGCTTGGAAAACGTCATATAAGTTATACGTATCGAAGGGATGAGATTGTCACATTGTCAGGATCAGAATCCCATTTTAAAGGATAGTTCCTTAAGAATTGCTAGAAGTTACGAAATTGGAAAGCATGACAAGGCTTATTATAATATTATTGCTGAGACGGACACGGAATCATTCGCAGAAATAATTGCTGACAGAACACTATGTATATAATGGAAGAATAGTAGAGCACATGATAGAGTATATGTCACGAGGTTCTACAGAGAGGTTCTACCGCGAGAGTTCAATCGCGTAACAAAGATTGCAAGAATAGGAATGTCTTCGAAAATGTCACAGTAGTCACAAGTCACATGCGTGCAACAAAGAATCTATTGCTGAATGTATGGTATAAAAAACAAGGCAACGTTTAGAATGGATCTTAATATTCGGTAGAATTTGATCAACCTGAGTAGATCAATTAAGACAAATGGCGAATACTAGATGGGTAAGGTTCATGTAAGCAATGCTCATGCAGGGATAAAAGCCCTTAGCGAAATATAGAACGATAGAAACCTTAATAAACCAAAAACTGTTTACTATCTGCTGTCCGCTACATTCAATAACGTCGTTTGCATAACAGACACTTGGATTGCATCGGATAATTGACAACTAGCGTTATAAAATTAAAAAGTATAATTTATTACATGGTAGAAGCATAGCGATATATACAAAATAAGGCTTTGAGAGCAGAGCGTTGCTTCAATTCGATAACAACAATATGATGGAGTATTGCGGAGTTGAGGTTTCTGGTGGTAATGAAAAATGTTTGCCTATATGCGCCCATAGTTAAAACGGAATTAATGGTATGGAAGATTTTTCTGGGTGTTAAATGAATTACTCATCCTCCAAAAAAAAAAATATAACATTTTGTGGTATGCACACACGGCTTGCTCCTGACAGCAAACCGATACATTTGGGTCTCCTATGCTTATTTGAGTGCTGGCTTGTGCTACACTATGATCAATTCCCTGTGGTAGTTGTATCTGACTCTGCCGGAGTGATGTACAACACTTTGTTGGTGATAGCCATAAGCTTTCCTATTTGCTCTATAACTTGTTTAAATTGTTCAGTGAATACATTGCCAACAAAATATGTTTTATTGAAAACTCCAAACCAATGCGATGGAACAACACGATAGGGCACAAAACCGAATGCAGTCAGTTGAGAATTTTTCCGTAAATGAAGACATAAAAAGTAGGTAGAAATAAAGAAGAAGAAGATATTATAGACCACGTGGAGACCCCTTACTTTGTTAAAAAATTCCATCCATAATACTATGAAAAGGCCAATCAAGAAGTTAATTCCGACTAACTGAACGACCATTTTGTAGAATCTAATGATATTATTGGTGATAACTCTTCCTATTTGGATAATGCCACAGTAATAATTTTCATTTTAAAATCCTTACCGTGAAAGAAGTCTGGTCATATGTGTTAGATAGGGTCTCATGCAGGTGGAGACGACAATATTAGCGCCAGACTTATGCACCCGTCTATATTTACTCAAACCATTGACACATGTTCTAAGTCACATTATTAGAACTTCCATATGTCCTGAGTGTTGGAAATTATCCGGTATTATTCCTGACGAAAAACGTGCTATGCCTATTCCTCCCTATGTGTTTTTCCGTCTCTGTCTAGGTTTTTAATCCCTTATGCCAATGAAATAGGAGCACATTTGCAATCTAATACAATGCTTAGTCTTATTCAGTCATGCCTCAGGTGTAACACTATGACGCTCATATTTCTGGAACATATGTCGTCGTCCTTTTCCCTTGCTAGAGCCAAGATAAGGTGAGTTAAATGTTTTTTATTTAGCTAATACAATATGATGCAATTTTTACGGAAACCTTGACCCTTTTTACAAAAACAACCGGTTAATGGATAAATCAGATTAATAACTTAAATAGACTATTAAGTTATCCCCCTAGTGATATGATTGTTTCTATGTAATGTATTGTAAGAGACACTAAGCAGTATATTTCGACCTTATGATTGGTCATAAAAGAAAAACAATGCGTTTTCTTGTCAGAATTTTTTGACCCCTTACCAACCTTCAATCCAAAATCACGTACGCATGATGTCGTTTTTGTTTACGTAGTGATACAAACAAGAAGCAACTCTCCCTTTCTTCGGAACTCATCATTTCTATTTTCAAATAGGTTCACATAGATAGATGCACACGTAGATGAAAAAAATCTTCTGAAACTTTAATTAATCGTGAAATTAATATTTTTCTCTTTTGCTTCAATTTTTCCGATCACTTCTTTATTACTACAAAATATTTCCACACGATTTTTCTACTCTGCGGAGCTTATTTTCTTTCTGAGCTACAATTATTGTACTTTTATTTTGCCCTTAAGCTGCTCATGCTCCCTTTCCTACTTTGTGTAAAAAAATCGGTTGCTCGTGTATTTTTTGGTTTTTCTAGCATTGCATGAAGAACTACTTGACCCTAGTACTGCGGCGATATTTGCTGAGAAGAGAAGATCGTGAAGTGTCTGTAATTTCTTTGTGATTAAAGCGGTCGGCTTTATCCTTCTTAACGCAAAGCCTTTCGCCGCCTTGACTCCAGTGTACTCCAGTTAAACGCAATGTTGCGGATCCGAATTTGTCGTCATGTAGCATTCGCAGAAGGTGAACAGCTCTGCCTCTGTGCTTATACGATCACGATCATAGCAAAGACTCAAAAACCGAACATCGCATGCGATATAATTGAACTGAAAAGATATTTCCATCGCTACCCTAGTAATTCTAATTTGAAGTTTCAAAGGAAAATGTATATGTGGATTCAATAAAACGTCATAACCTGTCGCAGAGCTAACAAGGGTTTTGTGTTTTTAAAATTTTGGATACCCTTTTTAAAGCAAAACCAACATGTAGCTGACAGAGCCTCACAACTCGACTTTAAATTCAAAACTTACGGTAGGGGGAGATAAGAAGCAGAGAGTCTAAAAAAGTTAGGTTGAAATATTTTTCTTAGAAAAGTTTCCGAAGTTTTAAATCCTGAGTGCCTACAATTCCGTGGAAATAGCTGAAAGCATTACCTCTGCACCGACTAATTTTTTGAAACACATTCATAAGCCATCTGCAAAATAAACCGTTGCCTTTACAAACGCGAGCTTAATTTTCATTATTTCTGTAAAACGTGACCTCCGATTGTGTAATGCTGGTCACAGTTACTTCTATTGTCGTTTAGTTATTATTGTTCTTATTATTATATACAGTTTTATGTGCCAGTGTTTCACTTGCTTGTAGCCATTCTTGCATAACGTTTGTAATCAATTGGGTCGAAATCGATGAAAGCGATTTTTTTTTTGTTCTTCTCATTACCGTTATTCTCTTTTGTCTAATGTGAAAAGTAATTAAAACGTATGTTTTGTGCCCGTCGTCGACAACACTGGCTGAATGTGTGTGTTTACTTCAGTAGTATGTTTGTGTATGGATTTTGTTATGCTCGGCAGCCCAAGAACTTTTCACAATATTATTATTTGTTATTACACCCATCACTGAAGAATGGGGGGTGTACTCATTTTGTCATAATGTTTGCAACCTCCAGAAGCAAGCTTTAGAGACCCTATAAAGTGTATATGCTCTTGACCAGCATGAAATTCTGAAATGATTAAAAGTTGGTTGTCCGCCTATGAGTGTGTGCTTGTGTGTGCAAGGTGTGTGTTGTTGTCAACATTTTGGTCGCAAAAATGAATATATTTGCTAGAAACACTGCAAACTTTTGCGCACAGGTTAGTATTGAAAATGAACCGAACTGATCAAAGCCACAGTGCACCCTAAACTGTTTTTTTAAACAAAAATTTGTGGGTTTTTACTCATTACCCAACAGTTATAAAAGATGGAAGGATGTAATTTTCCACATTTACTTCGCGCAAAACTCTACCATTTATGCTGAAAAATGGAGAAAATCAACCATACGCACACAAAGGTACAAGCGAATACATTTTTTTCCCCTTTTTAGAGGTTTTGTGCTTATTAATCATAAGGGAAACCAGAGAAAATGCTTAAAACTATTTTGTATATTCCTGGAACGAGGATGTATGATCTGCGTAAAATGTGTTAATTCTAAAGTAAAGATGGCGGCCACCACGAGCAGATGAAATTTTTCTTAATAATACCAACGATATGGGCATCAAATAAAAGGACTCGGAAGGTACAATGCGATAATCTAAGTGGGTTAACTCTAAACTAATTGTGATGGACGTCACGACATGGTGGATAAATTTTTGCTTAAAAATGCCAATGAAAGGGCTTAGAGATTAGAATTCGAAAAGCTAGGTATGTCTAGTGAAGTAAAAGGTAAAAGATAAAGTTTATCGCATCCAATTTTTTATGACAATGAATAAAAGTTTGGGGTGCCATAGATTTAATGGTGGTAAGTGTGCAAGATCCCGACTCAGCCGAATATTACTTTCTTACTTGCTCTCTTACGCTTCCTTCCCTGTTCATTTTACTCTTTACTATATCAATGTTGTATTTTTAATTGGTTAAGAATTCTATATTAGTTATTGTCTATAAGTTTAGGGCTAGTATTTTTATACTTCGGCTGAGGTTCGACAAATTTACTGAACTTACTTGTACGAAATAAATTATATAAATAGAAAGATAACCGCATGAAATATTCGCAACATTTTGTTAAATGCAGCAAATTTTGTATCATATATTGGTTATCAACGGAGTCCATGAAAATGTCCACTTTTCCCTGGATTTCCTTTGTTATTTATACTTCTCGACAAAAAGCTTTTGAGTTTTTGTTTCACAAAAATGATTATAATTATAAAGTGAAATTAATGCACTTTCATTGGATTTTTTTAGCCCGGAATATTGAAATCTGAACAAATAATAAATACATCTTAACCTTTATACGTGACACATATACATATACCAGTGTGAACGTATACTATATTCATATAGATATTAGAATTGAAGGAAAGTTCTGCCGCATTTTTCTATTAGCAAATAATTTTACTTGAAAGGCCCACGCAAGCAGATAAGTCTTATCGTTCAGCGTATTTCCCTTGTGATATAAGAGAACTGCTTTCAATAATCTTCATCAGTTAGCTGTAAAGCGCAGAGTGAATAAGCTGACAGTGAATAAAGTGCTTTTAAGACATTGGGCCTATGTGAGCTCTAGAAAAGAAGTAATGAATCGGTTGCTTGTCATACAAACTTGTCAAACTTCGTTCTGGAGATTTCACTTTCAAAATAAATGTCGATATGGACGGCCATCAGAAGATGATTATGACGTTTTGTGGTCCATGCTGGAGAGTAATCTCCTTTTAATTAATAAAGTACTTGGAAAGAACTGCGACATCTACTATTCAAACATTTTCCGTGAAATTTTTTGCACATCAAACATCCTGGATTTGTCTTGAAGCAAAACATTTGAGTTACACACAGTTTTACTGAAAGAAATTTATCGAATCCTGTGTAAATCTGCTCATCTCTCCTTGTAAGACACAATGTAAGAATCGAAAGGAAAAAGAGATTTACTTGGAACTTGAAACATTCATCACAACTATTGCGAAACCAGATTTTCATCAACGGAAGCTATGGCACTGTTTGCGATAGGATAGGAGAAACCCCATGCGGTAGGAGCCACTTAACCAGGGACATACTATTAATGCGAACATCTATTGTAGCCAACTTGATACGTTGAATGTAGCTATAGGGGAAAAGCGGCGGGAAAGCGGGGAAAAGTATTAGTGATCAGAAGAGGAATTCTGCACAATCAAAATAATGCTAAACCTTATGTTACAATAGTGACACAAGAAAAGTGGAGTGCATTTGGATAGAAAGTTCTTAATCACCCACCGTATTCGCCTGATATATGCAGGTCCATCGGATTGTTATCTATGCCGATGGCTTTAGAGTTTCGATGACAGTTGCTGAGTATTTTGTGCGCAAGGATGTGAACTTCTACGCTAGGGGGATCGGAGAGTTGACATAACTGAACAATGTGTACACAAGCTTTATTAAAACGGATTTAAATATTTTACTTAAAGTACAACAGAACTTACTCGCCAATGTGCATGTATATGTACATATTTTTACTGCGATTATTATTAATGATTACTTTTAATATATTCCTGTACAAACAGTTGATAAGCCAACTTCTATGTATACGTGTGTATGCGTGTTTTGTCATCACCTTTGTGAATATGTAATTCTGGTGGTGAAATGTACATTAATGATAAAAGGGCCGTTGATTATATGATCGCTACATTTTGCATATATTGAATAACAATTTAATCTGTGCCTGTACTTGTGATGAGAGAGTTTATATAATTTGTTATGTTTCTTGCGTAACAGTCATTATATGTATGTGGTATATTCTTTATATAACTATTGGTCGATACGTCCTTTTATAAAAAATTTTTCCGAATCACTAAAATTGGCAGCAAATTTCCAATATGCCGCAGAATTTCTTATAAAATATTCTAGATTGGCATATATTCGATCACAAATGAGTGCAATATGAGAGAAAAATTTGTATATAAGGCGACACCTTAGTTCATAGTTTGTAAAAAATTATTGTCTAGCTGTGCTCACTGTATTGCGCAGATTCCTATAAGCTTTTGCAACATATTATACATTATTTTATTTTCGTTACATCAAACAACTGTATGCAGTTGTAGTTTGCTTTAATTTTTCCTTTGATTGGCTTTTCAATTTTATGTTTGTACAAGAACTTGTTTCGAATAAAATTAATAGAAGAGGAAATGGCAATATATCCGCTTATATAACCGTTAATATGTCAAATGTGACAAATAAATATTACGTACACGTAAACAAAATATCGTCGACAACCAACAACGCTACAATTCTTCTAATCTATTTTCATCCATCGCATTAGCGTAGGTTTATTTGCTTTCGAAAACTTCGTAAGGGGTACACGATAAACCATGTAGGACTAAGAACCTACCCATCTAATTTGCTTAAGATATCAAGTCCGCAAAACTTTTTCTAGATTTACATAAGGATTCGAACCTAAAAAAGAACTTGAGCTCAAAAACAATCACGATGATTGCCAAGAAATATGACTTCAAGAGAAGAAAAACGGATTCTTAGTAATTTTGGGAAGGGGGGGGTCTGAAGTGATATCTTGTAACCAGTATTGATGAAAAATTTTGACTAAATACATGTAACTGGTGACAAAGTGACGAAGAATGCATATTTTTAAAATTTTATTATTTTTGATTTTGTTTACTATTCAGTTATCGTGAACGTGTGCCAATCAATGAAAATTATTTGTCCGAAACTTCTTCTTTGTATTTGAACGACGGAAAACTGTACGTTATAATGAAGTGTATGAAGTGCTTATATTAGTATGTTCAATATATTGCTTAATCGTCTCCTCACCACAATTGCTAATATCGGCTCTTTCTAGTAAAATCTGGAAAATGCTCAGCAAATTTCATGAAAATGCCCTTAAACGTTTCTGCGGGCTTAGACGATCGATTTCGATTCGAACCCGGGTAAAAGTGGCAGTTATTGTTTCGCTAAATTGCCGTCGAGTTTTCACAAACAAGTTCTTTGTTTGTTAGTTGAATACCCCTTCCCTGAGCTTTGAAAACGCTGCTAACCTGAAACGTCTATAGAGATTAGTTATATAGCCTAATAAATTCTATTAGAATCGTAACTTTATTTTCGAGTTTTTGAAAGATTATTCGCGTTCCATTTGTTCACCAAACACGCCTGAAATTTGTTGACAAGAAGTGAAAACACACTCACAGACAAGTATGACAATCAAAGAATTCAGTACAGCAAAGATGGCAGCACTGCCCCCACCACCCCTTCTCTGTGTTCACTTAAGAGTAGTTTTTTAGTTGCGTTATCGTAGACTAAGTGAAAACACACAGCTTCTAACTTAGTAGCTGGCAGTCCCGATAAATTTGTTTTAGTTTCAATTTCAAAGTTTGTTTCCTTTCTTGATATTTCGCTCAGGTTGGGGTAAGATCCGCTATATTTCCAAAAAATATCGACGCAGTACCGATACCAATCAGTATCAGTTGAAACAGCATCTCTTTCCTATTGAAATTTATCATTAACAGACAGTGCACTAATTGTTTTGTGAACTTTGGAAAAAAGTAATATGGAAAAGTCCTCGATAAAATTCAAAAGTGAATTGTCACTTGTCTAACAACATTCTTCTTCTTATATGTTAAATGAACTTTTTATTAATCTTAATACATAACCTATTTTACAAGCTGTTATGTTTAACTTTAATCGGAAAATAGTGACACAGAGAGAGAATAGAAGATGTTCTCTATAAATGTTCGAAATAAGTAACAACATTTTTACATCTCTTTTTTGCTATTCGTAAATATTTGCTATAACATAATAAAAGGTCAGTTAGATACAATAAAAAGCATACCAGAGGTTGATGAAAGCCGTTTGAACAAATACAAGAATAAAAAGAGAAAGAAAAAATTTCCAGTTGATATGAACTCTACTCTTGTCACAGGAATTGTTGAATTATTCGCTATAATGCTAGATTTAAATTTTAAAGAATTTCCGTTATTTCAAAAGAACGTTGGTGTTGTAGTTGCTCTTTGGTACACAGAATTTATTTTAAAATACAAAGAAAAAAAAAATGAAAACAAAAACAGAAAGAATTTCTTTTTGTTATTGATTTTGATGCTGAAGCGTAACAATATTTGCATAGCTACGCATATACAATAAATCTTATTAAGCCAGATAGAATGAATGAGAAGAAGAGTGGGCGGCAACGAGAAGAAGAAGAGAAACTTTTTCAATAAATTCTTTCTTTTTATAGCTACTTTGCTCACCAGCAGTTTTTGTCTACAACAACACGTCTCATTTTATAGGTATTCTCTTAAAGTTTATTTGTCTAAAAGAAATGTAATGTCTTTATGTACTTTGTAATAAGACGGAAACGTTCATATATTTGGTGAATATAAATATCCACACTTTGCCGTTCATGCGTTTATAGAGAGTTTAACTACAGACAAGAGCAAAATTAAAGCTAGGTTTCGATAAGAAAAACTGCTGGGTTGATTCTAATTGTAAGGCAGAATATGTTGCGCTTTTTAAATGCAATACCGTGGCAATATTCGTGGCAGATTTCACATAAATATTCGCGATTAGGCTACATGAATGTAAATTTCCGAGTCATTGTGGTAACTTACGTTTGTCCGTCCACTCGATATCCGGTAATAGGAATATCAATTTTCCTTGTTTATTCGTTAAAAACGAGCAATAGTAGCTCGATCTCACTTGTGAACGCTTGCTTTCGTTCACTTGCCAAATGCTTTTTGATATTTGAAGGTTTAACAATAATATGCCTGAACTAGCCGCTGTTCATCATTCGCCATACCCGGAGATCATCATCATCGTCCATTTAAAGGATAAATAAAATTCAGGAAGGTCGTCAAGCTTAGTCCATCTAACCATAATCTTAACCAGTCACGATCTTTTCCGATAAGATTGCTTTCACTTTAGTTAAAAGCCTAGTATAAAACAACAAACTAAATCAATTCCTTACGAAGATGTGGATTTTGGCATCTTCCTTTTATAGATGCCTCCATTTTGCAAATTTCTCATCGATTCCTATGTCCCAGTTAAGATAGTTCAAAGGCAGCCTGGCTTAACTCTAGATTAAAGTTAATGGAAAACACTAAAAGCACATAGCAGAAAAAAGCTGAAAAGGTGATGATGTTTTCAACGAGGCTATGTAATCTGCCACAAGCAAGCTCTCTCAATTCAGCAGTGAATATTATTTTAGGTATTTGTTTAGGACAAGTTTGGCAATTCTTCACGCGCTGTGGTCGTATTTTTTATTTTATGTGTAGAAATGTTGTGATTTCTTTTTTAATTTATTGCTTTATTGCTTATATGGTTTCAAAGCCCAATTAATCCTAAAAGTGTTTAAATTTATTGTAACATATTGAACTTTGTGTGTTGATATCGTTTTTCAAATTTTATTAAACAAACCATTGTGGCCAGTTGAATGCTTCCTCGGATTCCGTAATACTAAGTCGGCAGCTCTTCCAGCCCCAAAAAACTAAATGTTTCTTCAGGCCCAGTAACTTCATTTACCAAAATGTTAGGGGTCTAAACTCAAAGCTTCACTCTACTTTCCTAAATTTAGTAAGCACGGAGTTTTCCTGCTTGGCCTTCACTGAAACTTGGTTAAACCTTGATTTACATGCATCGAAACTTTTCCACAATTCTTTCCAGGTTTTCAGAAAGAATCGATTGGATAGCATTTGGGTGTTCTGCCATATCGATTTTACGATAACATACAAATTTCAAAATCCAACTGGATTTTAGTTGGAATTATTTAATATTGATACATGTCTTTGCCAGTTAAATTCGAATTTATCTTCACACCCTTTGTTTTAATTGCCATATTCGCTGCAGTTGCGTCCTATTCGATTGAATTTCCCACTGCTCCCGACGTTGAATTGGGTGCCATTCCGGCGAAAATTCCCAATAACGTAACTTGCTCCTATATAACCCCAAATGCGGACTTCTCTAGTTTTAAGAATCATGCTGGCCTCATTTGTGACGTGGCCGAAAAGTCTAACCCTACTGATATAGTCACAGCTTGGGAGGCTTCGATTTGCTACAAGTTACTTGGCGTTATAGTGATAATTCTGGCCGTATGGTCACCATTTCAACATCTGATAAAGGTATTGCGGTTTTTCAATGAATTATTTGATCGTAATCTACATCAATGCAACCGTGCTCTTAATTGTAATAGCAGACTACCTAGGAGATAGTGTAAGCCGCTGTCCACCTTATAGTTTACGTGAGGGAACGTGTCATCCAAAAACTTGTATTTCCTTTTATTACAAGCGTGTGCTTCGTTGAACAACTCTATCCCGCCAAATCCAACTTCCTCCAATAAACATAATGATTTTAATAAAACCAATGTCTTATTGCCTAAATCTCATCTTTCACAGATTGTGCTCGATTCCTCTGCTGGGAATATCGTTGTGTAATGCACTAATCCTCGCTATTTCTGCATACGTTCCGATCAAGCGACCCTGTCCTCGAAGCAAGTACCTGTCATGGTTTAACAAGGGAGTTAAATATTACAAAAATAGGAAAAACAAACATTTCAAAACATGTATGAAAAGTGGTTCTGCCAACGAACATTTGGCCCATTCTGCTGCAAGGTATAGATTTAATTGCCTCAACCACCAATGTCATTACAGGTACCTTCATTATTTTTTAAGTTTGTCGACTGCAAAAGAAAAATCTCCATATATTATTCGCATGTTACTTTCAGTGGATATGAGTTCTTTGGTGATATCGAAACCCTAAATCCTTTTGCTGAATACTTCCGACGAAATTTTTCAACTGCTGACTACGATTAAACGGTTAACTATCCTCACTAGTAGCTCTTATCTGCATCATTCAAGTTTCTGTTTAACTTCATCATCTCGGATGAATTTCCTGTGACGTCTGGCGTCCCTCAAGGCAGCCACTTAAGATTCCTTTTATATAATCTGTAATTTATTGATGTCCCCTCGGTGATTACATCCAGCCCGATCTTAATGTACGCTGACGATGTTAAACCGTTTTTTTTTCTTCTCCTTGGAAACGCAGTCGTATCAGCTTCAAATTGACTTAAATAATTTGGCCACATGGCGCTCGTTAAATGTAATGAAATTAAATCAAAAAAAATGCAAGAAGCTTTCTTTTTTAAGAAGGAAGTCATTCAATACTTGGTATTTCATTATATGCACACAATATTCACACAAGTTGGAAAACGTTGATTCGCTCATAGATTTAGGGGTTCTATTGACCAAAGAGTACATTTTAATTTGCACATTGAGTTCTCTTTAAGTAAAGCTAGGTCCACATTTGATTTTTTTAAGAAGTGGTCCAAAGAGCTGAAGTATCCTTACATCACAAAAAGGCTGTACATGTGCTCAGTTGAACCAATACTTTAGTATGCCTCTATTGTGTGGTCTCCTTCCTATAGGCGCTATGTAGATTCAATTGAATTAGTTCAAATGCAATTTGCCTTTAGGAATTTGTGTTGGGACCCGCTTGTCTCTCTTCCTCCTTATGAAAATAACTTACTTTCGTTATCCATACCGTCACTTGAGAAACGTAGATTTATTCTTGATGTTTCCTCCTTAATTAAGTCGATTAATGGTACTATAGATTCACTTGGTGAAGTAAGCTTTAATGTCTCTAATCGCTTCTCTAGGCATTTTATTTCCATTAAGCCCATATCTAACGACAAGGCAATATGTGAGCTTAGCACGACCTATACTTAAAGATGCCTCAGTTATAGGATCATGTTCTGATTGTTGTCATGTAAAGTCAATCGAACCTTTGCAGAACCAGTTCTTGCTTTTTGCGTTGAGAAATTCAGGTTGAAATCCACTTGTCTCTGTCCTACCCTATATAAACTGTATAGACTACTACTTATATTTTCATCTTCACGTACGGAACGTAGCATCATGTTAAAATTGTTAACTCGCCGGTTGTGTTAAATGAGAACAAACTTAATGCTCCTATCCGCTCGTTAAGAAATTTTTTTTTATTAAATTTATCCTGGCAACTTGAACTACGAATGAATCGACCTAAGTCTGTCTGGCGTCTGTCCATGTATCGTTGTCTTCAACCTACATGTCGCAATATTTGAGTTAATTCGTTCAAATTAGCTACACTGACGTATTTTGGCCCAAAGAAAAATCCTATTGAAACTGCTTCGGGTCGAGCAATTTTATAACGCCTTATAAATTAATCGTAATTTGAATATCACGACAAAAGTCGTTAAGTAATTGTGTTTCGGCATTCTAAATTATTGGGAAAAATTGCGGTCGGGTGGGGTGATTTTGCACGGCCCGGCCATATAAGCGGCACTATGAAAACTGTATCTTTGTACCGAATTATACACACGTAGGTCTATTTTTCTGATCCCACACCCCATATAAGCGGTAATGGGTATCTAAAGGTCGGCCCTACCCGGCTATAATGTTTTTACTTGCTGTAAGACTAATGTACTGGCGACGTCATACTTAGACTAAAATCTATAATTTTTATCAATCCGCGATGTACTAAATGTTGCTATATTTTTGCTAAATTTTGGTACGTTTGCATTGATTAAGTGTTCACGTGGTGTATTCGTAGTTAACGTATTGGCCAATGGGCCAGACAAAATGCGTGATTTTCTCTTTACTTACTCTTATGTGTATATATTAAGGTTGCTTCCACTTTAATTTTAACTAGCTTAAGCCTTAAATCTTCTGAGTTGTGTTTCTGCGATTTAATAAATAAATAGAAAAAAGTATATATTTCACCATGCGAATCATCTCTATCGGTTATATTCGCAGCTGGTGGGTTTTTCTTTTGTTTGATTTCCTGAATTGCCACAATTTTTTGCTTCGCTAACGTGTATGCGGAAAAGCCGAACCTTTTTTTTTTCCTTTTGTATATATTTTCCTTTGTGTGTTGTTAGTTTCAACAATAGAAACAGAAGATTATGGCAGCCGTTCAAGTTTAAATACGCGATTTGTTTCCATCAAAAAGTAGTAAAATTCTGAAAAATGACATTTGGCCGCCATCTGGTCCATAACAAACTTATCCAGGCTCTCGGACAAGGTTGAGTGGCTGCAAAGATGATCAATTTATATAATAATAATGACAATAATAGTTTTCCGTGGGGTGAATTCCATCGTCCTACCTGCTATTTACATCACAAAAATCTTTTACGCAATACATACGTTTCTGCGAATCAGGTGTAAGTTGAACTAAAAGAATTTACTGAGATCTATCCAAATTCATCTAAAGAGGAATTATTCTACAAAGGACACTTTTTATTATCCTGATCTGTTCGAGCACATGTATCTACGCAGCTGTCGCTCCGTCTGTCTCTCGTTTCTCCGTATGTCCCTCTTCTTCATGTCTGTCTATTTGTGTGATGTTTGTCCATGTCTTCCTTTTTGTGCAACATACATCGTAATTTTGCATACATATTGATGAAATTTCATACACTAAAATATTTTGGGTGAACGACAACTGAATTTGATTGGTGAATGATTTTTACAGTCATAACCCCTATCGTCCTATTTTAAACAATTTGTATTAAGTTTGGTCTGTCTAAGTCTATCTTCCGAACCCCTTGCCCTATTAAGATTCTAATGCAAGGAAAGCCTTTATATGGCGACGATGTACACCTTGTGGCATTGACTTCTTTTTTGGTCGTAATAACATCTAATGTTACTACTTTCGCGCTAGTTGATAACAGTTTTTTCTTGTCTTCCTCGCGTTGTGCTTGTGAACAAGAGCGATTAGAACGATTATAAAGTTTGGTCTGTCTAAGTCTATCTTCCGAACCTCTTGCCCTATAAAGATTCTAATGCAAGGAAACCCTTTATTTGGCGACGATGTACAATTGTCAGTACACCTTGTGGCATTGACTTCTTTTTTGGTCGTAATAACATCTAGTGTTTCTACTTTCGCGCTAGTTGATAACAGTTTTTTCTTGTCTTCTTCGCGTTATGCTTGTGAACAAGAACGATTAGCGAGGGGAATGACTTGAGCATTGAGGTGAAGAAGTGGTTGTGCGCGTAAATATTATGATCACTTTTTCGTTAATTGAAAATTAAATAAACTAAATATTAAGATGACTATAAAATAAAAGGACACAAATTGGTTCAATAAAGTCGTTCACTTTCAGATTTTTATCGTACAACAACAAAATAATATATGAACTGAAGCGATATATCGAATGATTTTGATGTCAATTTTTTTTTTTAAACAAGGATAATGTTAAGTCCGATATATGTAAATTCATTAACGCGAGTAATGGTGCAAAAACAATATGCATGAATAGCTAGAGACAGAGAGGAATAAGTCAACTGAAAATAGAAAAGTAAACATTATTGTGTTTGTGGAAGAGAAATAAAGAATACTCGTTTGAACATTGTGCCTTAAACTTTCCTTATGTGTGTATTAGACTCTGTGTAAACATTTTATTCTAGTGAAAGAATATTTATAAATACGACAAATTAATTCATTAGTAGAAATGTGAACAGTGCAGCAACAACAAATCAGTTACAACATTTATGAACCCATTAAGTGTGGAAATTTTCGTCTCGAAAAAATGCTGTTACAAGCTGAAGTTGTAGCTAGTATAACAAAAGTACACGCAAGCAGGCTAAAATTTTATGGCAATTCACAAAAGATGCAAGAATATTATAAATATATATGTAAGTGCTAACTGCGGTGTCATCTCTAATACAGAAGTACACTCAACTATGGTCAAATGCAGTAGAGCTCAACCATTATTAAATGCAGCACCAGCACCATCACTTTGTGGTTCATGGCAAGTGTATTCCTGTGTGTCGTATAGTAGCGTAAGTTAATGAATATATCTATATTCTACATTAAAATACATTTTTTTATTAGTTTTCAACGTTCAAAGATATCTTGTGGGAATAATTATTACTTCTAACTTTCATTCATTTTTTTTTTATTTTTTTTTTTTTTTGTTTATTTTTCAATATTAGCTATAATTCATGCTCATAATATCTTCTATTGTTTGCTAGAAACGTGCTGATTTTTTTCCCCTCGATGAGAAGCAGGTAGGGGTCTGAGGACCCAACTTTGGCGTGCCAAGATTATGGGAAGAAACAGAGAGTAGAAAGAGTAGGGCTTAGAACAACCTAGGACATAACATCAGCCCATCCGGTAAAGACCGTCCGTGGGTTGTTTTGTTGGATAAGAGATGACACACCTGTAATGTGCGGTTTTGAATTAACAAATTGTGTTTGCTACAAATTCAACCCAACACAAGTATTACTTGGTACATTAAGTTCGCGCACGGAAGGAGTTGGGAGCAAGAGAAGTTTGGCGTTTTTTGGTCTTGTGATGGTTAGAAGAAAAGTAAATCTGTATGAGCCAACACATGGAAAAGTTTCTGTGAATTTGTTGTTAAAATGGAGTTTTTTTTTTTGTTGAAGCTAAGGAAAACAAATATTTTTCACATTAAGCAAAGACACACAGTCTGCTGTGTAGATAAGAAAAGAGTGATATGCTTCATGTACGGGTGATTTGTGCACATGGTCACAAAGGTGAGGTTTTGGAAGGAATTTGTGTAAGATTAGTATAATTAAGCTCGAAATATTAAAATGCTATAATTGCTATCATACTATTAATCCGAAGGGCGTTTCTTCATTGGGTTATATGTTGACTCCTTGAAGAATTCATTTAGCTTGAAATTTTTATTTAAAACTATACATATCAAAAGTGAATGATAGAATAATGCCGCAAAACTGGAAAGTACTGAAGAAAAGAAAAATTTAAGAGAAAGTTGCTTTGTAAAATTTTTCTTCTCGTTTATTATAAGAATATGTAAACCTTCATCAACGTAAATATATAAAGAACAACATGAAACCAGCAGCAAATCCGGGTATAGCTGGCATCCATCATATTCCACCGCCGCTTTCATCACTATAAACTCCCTGGATGCAGAACGTTTTCATCATCTGCTGTAGCAAGGCGTCTATGCATTAGAATTTTTTTTTTTTAAATACTCAACAATGATTTATTGTCGAATTGAATTATGATGGATGTGCAAATATTTCTTTTTTGTTACAAATCAGTAATCCATTTTTGTTTTCTTAAATTAATCTAAAACCTAAATATATGCATATATTTCTTTTGATATTGCAAGTGCTATATATTATAGGAAAATAAAAAAAATGTATATACAAAAGAAATGAAAGAGTAAAATATAAATATGAGAAGAAGAAAAATGTTGACCGCTTAAATTTTTGCTTCTTGTTACACCCAGCTTCGGGGTGTCCCATAGACATCATGGGCCGAAGGAGGCCATTAGGAAGGGCGGGAAACGAAAGGCCCAGAGCTTAGCGTGTGCTCATTCGAAATGTCAGCTTTCGTCCGTCGACGTGTTCGTAAAAGGGTAATAAAAATAAACGTAAAGTAAAAACATATAAAAGCCACTCTTGATAACTTAAATTCGAGTAACTCGAAATCCGCCTAAACCAAGAAAGCCCACATGTCAATTCATTTTGGGCTTAAAATCGAACAAAGTGGATAAAAAGACGTTTGTATACAATACATAAGCTTGGGATAGCCATCCACTTACTTACATGTAATTTTTAGAACTTAAAAAAATCTGGATCAAGCTGCTAGGTACACAGAGAACTAACCGCATTCGAAACTTCGAATCCAGTAGTAACATTTCAAACTCTTGGGTAGAAATTATAACAGTGGAGACACTTTCAACTGACACGATTATTGAGGTGCAAGTTAAAGATCGAATTATTAGACCGATGAGGCCACCTGTGGGTCACACTGGCATAGTGGTAGCTGTCTCACAGATCTGATCCCATGCAGATAAGTAAATAAAAAATTTTGAATTTCAAATTATTCCAACGGCGAATTTTTCTTCAATATATAGTAGAGATAACTGCTACAAGGGCATGAAAATACAATACGTATTGAAAACTTCCTAGTTTTGCATTAAATTTATTGCCTAACAATTTTATTTCAATTTGTTAAAAAAAAAAAAATACAAAATACACCCAATACCCAAGTTTGCAGACTCTAGCCCATCAAATCATCGCAATTTTGCAATTTTTTATTTAGATGTTGTTTTTTCGGTAATAAACATTTTTGGGAGCCCAACAAAACAACGCCACGACAATAATAATAACGTAAATATTTGGATTTTCATAGGGATTGTCAGCTAAACTTTTTTCATAGTCATACAGACGTCATACATAGGCAGACATACATGTATGGCAGTTTATTGTTCATACAATCATTCACTCTTTCAACCCTATTGTTGTGCCATTTTGCTGTCGGCATTTTGAAACTCGTTTTCATTCATACACACACAAACACGCAGAAACATGAATACAATTTTTATCTGGTTTTTATGATTGTTTCGATTATCGTTTTCATAAATGTGAAAAATCATTTACAAAATTGTTCGGCTATTTTATGCATTGTTGCCTTTATTTGTTAAAGTTGTTAGTGTTTCTCTTGCTGTTGCTATTATAGTTGTTAGAAAAAGTTCTCGTTACTAAATGTTATACATGCAAACAAGCAGTTCACGTTTGTATATGTATGCGAATGCAGACAACAAATTACGTTTACATAAAACTGTTTTTATGATTTTCACTCACATGCAAAGGACATGCATAGAAAGTTTTTTCTATTTTTATATTACAAATAAGTTAGATACAAATTGCTTTTCAGAAAAGCTAGAAACACTTGGAAAAGTCCAAAGCTTATACAAGGCTTGAGGCAAGCTTCGGACAACTATTACTTGGAGCATATACATCCATCAATAGACCATATGGTAAGGAAGTGTAGACTGCAAATCAGATGAAGAACTTAAAGATCACAGAAAACCTCTATTTTCTTTCCTTAAACATTAAATCGTAGAAGTGTACAAAAGGAGTACAAAGAAACCCGGGGATATATTTATGCACACTTTTACAAGTCCGTTCATTTCACGAGTTCAATTTTTTGACTATGAAGTTCTGCTCCATAGTCGTAAGATATAATAAGTTTTATATGTCATATGTACGTTTCACATATACGTATATATATGAGTATATGCATGTTATGCGTTCTATAATGATTTACGCATTCATTTTACGTTCCATACACATTTCAATTATGAATTCATCACAAAAGCAGATACGGACCGAATGAATTAATTGGATTTTCAGTAAATGGAAAAGCGATTTTTTTTCCTTTTGCCGAACAAAATCAAACAATTAGAGTGTGCAACGGCCTATCCAACATTATACTATATACGAGCGTTCGAGTTTTCCAAAGGAAATGACAAAATTAATGTACATTGACATCGCTTTGCAAAATATGATCAAGTCAGACAACAGAGGCTTTTTTCTTCAGCGCCATTTGCATATAATCCGCTGCCTTAAGATGTCTGCACGAAGGCCTCGCGGTGCAATGTTGACATTTGAGTTCCTAAAAAAGCTCATGTTGCAAGAGTTTTAATTAAATTCAAAATATAAACAGAGAACATTGTAGCTTTGGGTAAGCAGGCTTTAGTGTGATCGCGAATGTTTGCTTCAATTCTTAAAAACGCAGAAGGCTGACTCTTGTGGAAAGAATGGGGTTGTCTTTTTGCTGAGATCTAGTTAAGGAATCAAACAATTAAATCGGATTTGGATTTATGCTCTCAAACGTGAGAGGCCTCGTGACCGGGATACTGGGTCGCACACAGATTATGATGAGCTGTTTATCACAACACTTAACGTTTAATGTAACTCCACAAATGCTTTGAAGGAAAGTTTGTGTTGTTTGTTTAAATGCTAAAGATACTGGAAAATTCCGCAATGTAATTATAAAAAGGTTTCCATAGATGTATACTTTTGAACATATTTAGCTATAGTTGCATTCAAGGGAATGCAATCAAATATTTCCTATAACCAGTCAGTATATGAACAATTCTCTTACCTTGGATACAGATGAGCGAAATGACAGCATACACCAGCAGATATTCTATGGTCTTCAGGGTCGATGCTTTCATCCGTCCCTTACGACAGCGGACGAAAGGTGAAGAGTGGCTCAACCCCGATGTACGAGTAATTGAAAGCGGTGGCTTCATGGTGTTGGCGTGTGTGTATGTGTGTATGAGCGTATAAGCTGAATTCCTTGTTATCCAACGCATCTTATAAAAGATTTACCGAACTGTTTTACACATAGATTCACATAGATGTATGCTTGCGCAGTGATAAAGTAAAAAAGAGGAAAAAATTCTTTAACTACTCGCTTTGCTTTTGTGAACTTTTCCACACACAGGTATTATTGAAATATGCGGAAATGCAGCTTTTTCTCCTTACTCTCAACTGATTTGATTGCCGATGTATTTTATTTTGCAACAGTTTGTCTTTTTGTTTTTTGTCATTAATTTTGATTTGATTTCTTTTTTTAAATTTCTATTAATATTTGTTTTTATATTTTACTTATTTCTTAGACGATTTTCTATTATTTTGTTTAGGTTTTCCGCTCTCATTCAATATACTGAAAAGTAGTAAATATAGAGAGAATTAATTTTGTTAAGATTTTATATTTCACCGTTAACTATTTTTTAGTTTATCTATTTAGTTACGTTTATATATCCGCTTTTTTTTTGCAAATTTTTATGTTTTACGTTTTATGTATATTTCATTAGATCTTCCTATGAGCCATAGCCAAGTATACGAACGTTTTAGGGGAAAAAAGAATAAAAAGAATAAAAAGTGCATTTCGTTGCTTTCGTGTTCCTTCAATGCGCGCCCTTAGAAAAATCGCCGAAAGCTTCTTACGTCTCTATAGACAAAAAATTAAAATTAGCTAGATTTCGCGATCCTGAAGAAGATCGATTAGATGTTAGATCTTTAGAGTCCGATTTAAACACAACTTTTTAAAATATAAAAAGTTTGCATTGATTAACTTCAAAGCCTTCTTTCTTGCCCTATAATAGGCAAAAGAGGCTTACGCAGTGTTCAGCACAATTTCTTCAAGCACGAACCTATAATTTCTCCAATTCCACTTAAGTCGGTTATTTGACTTTTCACTCACATATATAATTCTAAAAGGAAGCTTTGATTTCTGATGATTGACTAAATATGATTCTTAAGTCTTTTCAAGTTTGTTTTTAATTTTTTAAAAATCGTTTGCATCTAATAAACTGTGTCCCCTGCCTGAAAATTTCGTTAAGGGAAATGAAAAACGCGTTGAGTTTTTTTTTGATTAATTTATTTTTATAAATAACCAAAAGTCGTAATTCGTAAAAATGAATTGTTGGTTAACTTATTATGTTAGAATTCTTCGTCGTACACCGCACACTAGCTTTTTTCAACTAGAAACAGTTTGATACAATTTCCATACATCTCAAGATGCTTTATTAATCAATCAAATTAAGTAGATTTCTATATATTATTTGATTTCTTCCTATGTTTATATATTTGAAAAAATCTCTGCTCA
The DNA here is from genome assembly GCA_000688715.1 of Glossina pallidipes. Lineage (NCBI taxonomy): Eukaryota > Metazoa > Arthropoda > Insecta > Diptera > Glossinidae > Glossina > Glossina pallidipes. The sequence goes on from KK499827.1 coordinate 317,695, forward strand.
GATGCTAAAAAGGTGAACATGTATGTATAAATCTGACAACCGAATAAGGTGGGACTACTACAATAGATTAGATTCGATCGACTTAGAAAAACCTGCTTTGTGAAAAATCTGTATTGAGCATGGAATCGTTCAATCAACCTTTCATTCTGGAGCATATTTTTTCAGTTTTTTTTTTTTTGTCACTAAACTGACAACCAACGTCACCCTATTTTATATATATTATTATAAATTTATTTCGAAGAAAATCAAGTGTCATAGTTTCTTGCGTGTCCCTAATCATTCTACTCGAAGCCTCTCTCGCAAATATTCTTTAAATTGAATCATTATTTCGTATACAAGCAGATTGATAGCCCCAGCGTCGTATGTTATAGATGTACCATGTCTTGACACATTATAATCGCCGGACATAAAAAAATACCATTTGCTCACAATTCATTACTTGTTTTTTCACGAATATTTAATGATATACTAATCTCTGGTTTTGTGTTGTGTATGTCGGAGTGCTACCAAGAGAATGATAAAGCTGGTGCGAATTACGAGGTACAAGGGTCGCAGTTATAAAAATTAACCAGAATCTTACGTCTCGCGCTTTAAGGTGGTAGCGCGTTTCAGCGAGAAGCAGAATTAAAAGTACAAATAGATTGTCTACCATTATGTTTTTCTTCTCACACACAAACCATACGCGCAGACACTTTGCGAAATTAAGTTTGCTCGCAGCAAAAATCTGCAGCAAAAGAGTTGTGCTCTTGCTAAAGTGTACACAATATTTTTATTATAATTTTGTTAATTCGTTTATTGGAATAAATATTTAAGCGCATCTCTTACACTTGAATTAATTTTTTAATAATAGTTTACTGTTTGAAGTACGATTATAATATTTTCGATAATTATTTGAGGCAAATATAGGAAAACTGTTGTCTGAATTTTTCTTTATCATCCATCGGAATCATCGTCGTCTTTATGGACACAATCAACATAATTACGAAAATATGATGTTTACACACGTTAACAATTTTAATAAAAGTGTAGTTTTTGTTTTTACTTTTATTATCGTTGTTTTTTGCTATTGTTTTACGTTGATCATCTTTTCTCTTTAGCTTGTTTTGCATTTTATGGATTTTCATTCTCTCATTCCTTTATGCCGACATTCACCCAATCGCAGCATATAAACATAAGCCGGACAGGGTCTTTCCTTTTTCTTGCCACGTTTACCAACAGCACGCCGTTTGCATCGCTGCTGGTTACTGCACTGCCAAATGCACTCAACTATACTCTACTGTACTGGAATGGAGATTTTGATTTTGTTGCCTTATTATTGTGTAATGATAGCTTTAGTTGCTTCGCCTTAAGCATTTTTTCATTATGAAAATGCAGTCCGCTGGAAAATCCTATAATCACTGAAATAAGAAAAAAGAAAAAAAGTCGAAAATTGAAATGAAATCGTGTTTTGCAATAATAACGATAAGAGCAGCAACAACTAAGTGTTGAAGTTGGGCAAAGCAGAAAGAAAAATTTTTTATGAAATTGAATTCAAATGAAAAAGCTACCGGAACTTTGAAAAAGAAACAAGAAGAACAAATCTATAAAAGAGGTAAATTTGAAAAAATGTATTAATTAAAAAATTATTAAAAAAATTTAAAACGCTTCATATTTGATAAGTTTGGAGTCAGTTGGAACAATATTGTCAATGAATATTCTTATAAAAGTTTCTTGAGAGAATTGTTATATTCCGCTTTATATCCCACGATCCATCCTCCTTCTTGCTTATCAATCCTGAACGTGAATTGTTGACGTAATCGATTCACTTATTATTTTTCTTATCAAAAACAGCGGACATTTAAGTTTCACCAATCGACCAATTATTAAAACATCGATCGATGCGCTCTATATAAACCTGCCTGCGTCCACTTTGCTGATTAGTTTACTTTATTACGTCTGCGCTAAGAATCTTCGCTTCAGTGAGAACTCCTTCTTTGCCCTAAAAATGAAAAGTTACTTATTTAAAAATGATGTTAAAGTCTGTGAAGACAGGTTAACTGACAAGGGTTTGTCTGCTTATATGCCCATGAGGCAACGGAGAGGCTCGTTAAGCACTATCAAGAACTAGTGCTTGCCATTGTACATTTCCTTATAAAATATTAAAAATTTTCACAATTTTACCGCTCATGTTGAAAATGGAACGTTCCAGTACACATGTCCACCTTCAAAGTGATAAGATTTATTGTATTCTTCGTGGCCGGCGAAAGAAGCATTTAATGAGGCATTTAATCTGACTTATACCGAAGACTAGACTACTGAGGTGGTGAATATCGAACTTCAATTTCGCTTACAACGAACGCGAAATGTAAGTCTATCTTCGTTTAAAATCAGCTCTCTTTGACCCATCTCTACAGGTAGTAACTATTCACGGCAAATGTCGCGCACTTACTAAGCAGCGCTTCAATTCGTGCAAAGATGTGAAAAAAATTGCTCAATACATGATTCAAGGCACAAGAGAACGATTTTTACTGGCATAGTATTCACAAATTGCCGAAAAGGGAAGAGAAGTGCGTCCTTAGTGATGGCGAATATTTTTCGTTGTTCTTCTGAATTGAACGAGCGAAGATTTTTTAAAAGCAATGGCGAGCTGTGTGAGATATGAAACTCAAATGCTAATACCGATTCCTCGCTTATAGTTCATTGCTAAGGATTATGACTTCTAGTCTAAGCATTACCCTCCGAAGGAAGTTAATAAAAAATGCAGCGAAAATCTTTGCCTTTCACTGAAAAACATCGTAGGTAAAGCCGACAAAGCTAAAACGATAGCAAGCAAATCATCTAATAACAAAAACATCCGCATAACAGCACTTAATTTACAATAAAAGTGTTTTTACGCATTTTCGACCCTCACTAGCGTTCGGTTATGACTCCTGTTAAGATGCTTTTTTCATACATATACAAAAAGCAAACGCCCCCAACTTGGCGGAATGTGTGTTCAAGCATATCCTTGGGTACAATTTACATGTCATTTTACACAAAAGTAAATAACATGATAAAAATGTCTACTGCCATTGTTATTGTTGTTGTTATTATTATTCACTCTCTTTTCTTCTTTTAAATTTATTCAATACTACATACTGTTGCTAGTAGAATCTCAGCTGTTTTAAAAACGACAGAAAAAGCAAGAAAGCAAAGAAAAGCGAACCGTATAAAAATGTTCCCCTCGGAAAAGTTGAAAACAAAAACCTTAAGTCTCTCTTGTTAACCCTTGTGTTGTTAACCCAATACATACATATATATATATATATACATATATTATATATACAGGATAGTATAAAAAAACACAACCCACAACAACTGCTATCTGACAAAAACGCCTCAACGGTTCTCTTCTTTGGTTTATGTCATTCTGAGGAAAACAAAAAGCAGGACTTTAAAGATACTTTTCTTTCGCATATTTACTCGTTAATGCAAGTGCTTTAAATATACCCGCAAGAAAAACTCCGTTTTTACAAATCCTAAAGATATTAGAGGGCGTCTTTCCGCTTCTCTAGTTAAAGGCTTATTTTTAAGCCTTTTCCCTGCCTATGTATGCATGTTACGACAAAAAGCTCATTGTCTAACAAAAATGAAAAAAAGAGAAAAGTGAACAGGAGTGCAAAAAAAAAAAAAAAAATTGAAATAAATGTTATTTCTCAAGACTTCATGTCTTCTTACAGTTTGGCGGATTAAGTTCACCATCATAAATTAGGCTCAAATGAAGTGAATACGTTTTTACTCCTTCGTCGTCGTCGACGTTTCAACTTTCAACCAACAAAACGGAGAGCGCTATGGTTATGCGTATAACTAGTTTGGATTGGATGTTTAAATATCTTTTTGTTAGTCGCCTGCAATAACAGCATTTGTTCAGCATTGTTAATATGATATTAATACTGGGATGTTAATACTCATTAGCAACAAATTTTCCGTTGAATCTAAACAAAATAAAGAAATATGTGTCTGAAAGTTACCAAAATCAAGAAGTATGTGCCTGAAAATTACCAAAAGAAGAATTACCTAAAATTAGGACGAAACTAATCGCAAAAATAATCAATGTTTTCTAAGCGCAAGTTAGACGTTAATTTAACCTTTAGTGTTTAATATTCCTTTTATTATGGTAGTAAAATAGGACAAAAAATTCGCTTTAAAGAAAATTCTGACATCGAGGATTAGTAGCAGAATAAATGTTTATTTTTGCCAGCAAGACGAAGCCATTTTTTAAAATTTAATTTAAGCCAAGTTCGTTTAGGCTACATCGTAAAAATGCTTTGATTTGGTTGATGATTTAATTTGTAATTTATCACCAGTCGGTGAAATAAGACAGCGTCTTAGAGAAATGCTGCACTAATGTTTAAAGTGAACTCATCGGGGTTACCATCGCTTGGCTTAACATCCACACCAACGCGAATCGATTCGACTATAAACTCATCGTTACTTAAATTAATAGGTAGGTTTGTTTCCATTTCAGTCTACAGTTTTCCTGTGACTCTTTTTTCGTTCTATGTTTTATTCTGTATGCTTTTGCTCCGAATAAAAGATGAAAAATTTCTAATTGTCTCTGCTTTTGCATGAAGCAACGTTAGCTAGTGCCGCTCGATTCGAAGCAGAATTCCCACGAAATCCAAATGGCTAGAAAGCTGGACAATGTGTCATTTTCATCTATTTCATAATCCGGCATTTTCCGATTGATACTCAACTGAAATTCGTTTTCTCTTAACGCAAATTGCATTTAATAGAGAAACTCTTAGCAAAACTTCAAAAAGCAAACAACCATAATAACAACTTTGCAAGCGTTCAAATACTTGAAAGCGTGTGCAAGGATTTCCACTTTCTAGCGCAACATTCCTTACAAACCCTTGGACTCGCTTCGATTTGTATTGTATTGTGTACTGTTCTCTGCTGTTATATCGCGTTTAAGAATTTTCGTGTTAACATATGTTTTCATGTTTGTATTTCTTCTTTGCCTTCCTTTTGCAATACCTTCAACATGCTTTTTTTTTACTTTTCTCTCTTTTCCGCCTGGGTTTTCTTTAGTGTATGCACTCATTTGACAGCAGCAGCACAGTGAAAGAATTACTGGCTTTTGTTTGAGAGGGAGAGAAAGAAGCACTTTAAGTATGATTATTGAGTGTGGAAAGGCAAATCGGTTTAAGCATGTTCTCATCATATATTAAATGTTTCTGCTGCCTTTTTTTCTTGTTTTCGGCTTTCGGCGCTCAGTAGAACATGATGTTTAAGTGGAACACATTTTTGAAGAATTTTCTGTTTTTTTCCTTCGGTGAAGGAGTCAATTTTCGTTAGGGTTTCCTTTTTCTTAGACATTTTTTTACGCGGTTTGTTTGTGTGAGTGAAAGAGATGAGAGTGGAGAAAGAGAGGAAGTGTTAGTCTTCCGTTGAAATATAATTTCCGTTGTTCGTTTTGAAAGCATGTATGCTTATGAAAAATATGTAAATTGAATGTATATGGTAAGAGATATGGCTAAGGTATGTGTTCGAATGTAAATGGATTGCATTTTAAATGTAATTAATTCATAATTTTCGACAGGGTAAGGTTAAGATAGATTTTTTCTTTTTACATTTTTTTTTATTTTTCTACCAAAACGACTTTTTTTTAGTTTGTGGGTGCCTTAGTATCCTGTTCGTTACAAACTTTTAATATCAGTATTATAAAATTTGATATAATGGACATGCTGTTATTTAAGTTAAGAATTTTTAAGCTTTGGCAAATTGTTAACAACTTATTATGATCAGTTTCGGATTTTTATCTTAGTTGAAACAACGGCTACATTTTCAGTGATAGATGAACAAATGGACGAATAACTAAATCCATTCGAAATTCCAGGCACACAAAAATTTAATGTAATTGTCTACACGATCTCTATTGCTTACAGAAAGCTGGCCTAGTCTATCTGTCGTCCGTAGATACAAGTATCACATAAGCTCGAATATAAATATCACTGCTTTAGCATACAAAGCCTGTGTTTGTTATTGAATATAAATGGGGAGGAAGCAAGCGATTCATGTGCTCCTTTTGACTTTTATTTTACTCTGGCATTTAACTTCATTTACGAAGGAAGGTGGTAAAAAAATGTAAATTTTAATATCCATAAATGCCTGTGCGGCTTAAAGCCGATCAATATCGCTATCTATCTTCCATCTTCTATCTTTGTCGGTCTCTATCTCATCCCTTCTCCATCTATTTCCGTAATTATTCTCTTACTACCACTCTTCCACTATTTATTTGTTTCTCTGCCTTTTTCACTCTCTTTTTCCTGTTCTCCTTTTCACGCATCCCATTAATTGTAATAAAAATGTAAAATTTTTTCAAGCATAAGATGTGAATGTTAGTGATGTGTTCAAAGTTGTTTGATGCCAGCCTTTTTGTTTCAAATTCTATTTAAAGCAAACAAAAAGAAAAAAAGAAAAGAAAAAAAAGACGAAAGAAAAGGTTTATGTGTTTTCATATCAAAATATGTTAAAACACTCCAGTTGGTGCCTGAGAATGGTTTGCAGCATGAGTACCATGAAAGGCGCAAGCGGGCGCGCGGGCACACAGTCTCACAGTCGCACCACAAGTACTTCCTACGGTTTTGAAAAATTGCTCTTAACTGCAGTTGTGCGACGTCGAAAACCTCTTTGTGTTGTGCACACATCCATGAACGTGTTAAATAACACAGAACACATTAATTTAAACATGTATAGTTGAAGTATATCTATCCACTACCTGGTCTATGTACGGTATGTTTGTGCGTGTATAACTCCTATTATAATTCATGATAATATGCTCTCGTAATGCATAACATTTTTTTCATTTTTAATTTAAATATGAAAATTATTATGAATTTTTTATTACAACGTTTTGCTGAGTGGTTTACAAAATTTGACATACACACGCAATTACGTATAAATACACGAAGGGAAGGTTATTCTCAAACGCTCGGCATGATAATGTAAGTCACGAGTAATAAAATTGGTGGCAAGACTTTGCAGTATAATTGATGCGCTTAGACGAATAATCAACAAAACGATAGCGACAAGGTATTCCCCGATATTCGAACCCTGCGACTTAAATAGCAACGTGAAAGTCAAGGAAAAGACGATAATTGAGATGGACGCAATTAAAAAAGGAAAATCCATTGACACAAATGCTCACCGCGTGCTGCAAATAGTTTATTGTATTATTGTTTCGATAACGTCTTATGCTTAGGGTTCACTAAAACTTTGCTTCTACGTAAGCTTTTACCTTTCGAGCTCAATCAAAATGAATTTCTCATTTCCGGTGCATTGCATTCTTGATTCATATCGTAACACTATATGTATAATATGATAGGCATAACTTTGCGCAAAAATTAATTTATAAAATAACCTAAAAAAAAACAATACGGGGAGTGGTCGAAAAGGTGGTTCGATCCAAACCATTTTCAATAGCGTTTGTCTATGATTTTAAAACAACATCAAGTGAAGGTAATGTAAGCAAAAGTTCGCTTTTCGCAATAAAAAAATTTAACTCCCTAAACACGTCGCTAATGTAAATGTTTTTTTCATGTAAATACCTTTTTTCTTAGTAAGTAAGATTTTTGTTTCAATTCCTTGTTTAAGTTTTCTTTCTTCTTTCTTTTACATCTTTTAGAATAACACATGTTTTTGTTTACTATTTACATAATTTTTCTAGCTATAAAATAAAAACTTGGCATTATTTACACTTAGCAACCTATAAAAAAAAAAAATATATACGTAGTTTTACAGTATTAAAGATCTTTCGCATAAAATTGCATTTGTACTCCGAATTCTATTGCATTATTTGGAAAGTAATCTCGTACCTTGCTAACAGAAAGAAGACTTTACATGTGCTTCTTCGCAGCCGTCCTCACACTTACGCCGCATCGTCCTCATACATTTTGGCAGCTAGTATAGCAAGCCTTGGTTGTGGAAAAGTGCTTTTGATTCTAGATAGTAGTTTTTATTTGGTGTGCTATCAAGTCTCGAAACTCGAAAGCATCATTTTTGGCTTATTTGTTTGCTGTTTGCCTATTGAAAAAATGAAAATGCCTTTCAAACAAAGAAAACAAATAGTGGATGTCTTCTTCTTCTTATTCAGTAAGTCAACAACAAGAAATTCTCTGGGTTGCAATAGAAAATGCTTAGTGTGCATACGCACTACTTTGCCTGTGTCCTAAGAAAATAGTGATTGGATGTGTGTGGAGAAGATGCATTCATAGAACACTAGTGCGAACACTGATTTTCAAAATTTCGTTCCGATAATTTTGGTGATGTACAGAAAGGCTAGTTGGAGTTCACGAAGAAAAAGAAAGGCATTAATTGATGCATAAAGCCAACTAACAATAATTTAACGAATTTGACCCTTCCCGATAAAATATCAGTAAACTGTGTGCAAAGAACGCCACTAACAGTGTCATACTTCATAGTTTTTTGTCGAACGTGCCGGAATGGGGAAAGCCTACAGATTTCGTAGGATATCTGCGTCGGTTTTTTTCTAACTTAATTGGAATTATAAACCTCGCATATTCACAGAATTTTGGCTTTTCTTTTTTGGTTGAATCGGTTGACAATAATCTTGGCTTAATTCGAATTGTCTTTATTTCTTCACTATTTATCGAATTTTGAAATGTACTTCTGCTTAGACGGTTGCTATGACTTGATTTATCTCACGCCACTTGACGTCTGAGATGACAGCGTGGCTTTATTTTTATTTCCCACGCCACTGTGTCTGAATTGCGCAAATCCTTATATTTGCATGGAAGGCACTTAGCCCGCGTGCTTGGGTAACGCTGGATATTGTATATTGCAACTTGGATTCATGATTTATAAACGTTCCACTAAACTACTTTTAGGCTCCACTGAACTCCAACTTACTTTCAGAAAAAGGCCCAATTCGCAAATAAGATTATGGATCGCCTTTTTACTATCGGTGCAATAAATAAATATTAAGACAAATATTTACATAGGTTTCCAATTTTGAAAAATCGTTTTTTTTTATCTAACAGCACCACATGTTAAGAATGTTTTGCCAACGGCCATTCGAACCTTGTTTTATTCCTGCTCCAAAACTCGAAACTTGAGAATTTTTTCTCAAAGCTTTATTCTTGAAGTCGCTCAGCAAAATTTTTTGAAATCGAATGCGTCGACCTCGTTGAAAGTTGCCACATTTCTTCGAGATAGAATTGACTTGAACGAAGATTTTTTTCGCTGATCGTAACTTATTTTACAAGGCAATATATGGTATCGATTTTACCGAAAGTTTTACGTTTCTATGCGCAATGTGGCCGAGAAATAGTTCGTTCAATAATAAGCTGTGCTCACCTCTTAACAAAAAATACTTAGCTTTTTGAATTAAAACGATCCTATCGCGATCTGATCTGATAACACTTATCTAAGGCTATTCGAAAGACACTGCTAAACTTTCAAAATTTTCAATTCAAAATTTCATAAGAGCAGTAAATCTAAATATCAATGAAATTCCTTGCTTTCGAAAACTCTTTCGCAATGAAGGAAAAAAACAAGTAACCAAGTTATATTCGGCCGGGGTCGAATCTCGCGTACCCACCACCATTAATACTTTCGGGCCCCGATGCTTTTATTTATTGTTATAAAAAAGTGAATGGGATAAACTTCTTTCAGCTTCTACTTCACTAAAAGATATTCTTAAAATAATTGAATGTAGCACGTCGTGACGTCCACCATAATTAGTTCACGATTAACGCACCTAGCTTTTCGAATTCTACTCTTCAAGTCTTTTTATTTGATAATCATTTCGATGGTTTCGTTAGGAAAAAATTAATCCACCACGCCGTGGTGTCCACCAAATTTATTTTGGATTTAACGCCTTTTTAAGCAGCTACATGTTCATTTGAGGAATGTACGAAATAGTTTTAAGCAATCTGTCTTGTTGGCCTTGCGATTAGTGAGCATAAAACTTCAAAAAAGTGAGAAAAGATCGTTTAATCACTTGTATTTTTGTGGGGGCGCGGCCGGTTTTTTCGATTTTTCCACATAAATAGTAAAGTTTTTCGTAAAGTGGACAATTTCAGCATTTTATCTTTATAACTTGTGAAGAGTGAGCAAAAGCTCAACAAATTTTTGTTTAGACAAATGGAGTTTAGTTCACGCTTCACTGCGGGCTTTTGCTCTAACTAATTTGGCTAATTTTTAATACCAACAAGCGTGCAAAAGCTTCTAACATTTCTGCCAAATTTGAAGCCGATAGCTTCATGCTGCGTCAACAACACGCATCACACAAACGTGCAGACATGGCTTAATCAATTCAAAATTTCATCTCGAAGTTTCCGTTGGCAAAATGAGTGCACTCAATGGTGAGTAGGTTAGTACGAAATGTCAAGTGTGATCTAAGAGTGAAGTATGCACAGAAGCCGTTCTTAGTGTCATCCAACTGCTCTTTGTCGTTTTTAAAAAAGTTCTTAAATTCAAATCTAAAAAGAAAGCGCTTTTCGCATTTTCTATACAGTTTTCCGTTTGCTTCCATTCTTCGGCACAGTGGCACATACCTTTGTCACATTTTTGCCGTTGGTGTTGTTACTGTTAGTTCATGTAACTAAATTCCAAAAATTGAGGATGTCGACCTGTGTATGCGAAACATCTTTCCAACTTAATGCTTATCTCGGGGAAATAAACATAAACGAGAACAAGAATAAATGAAAAAAAAACGTGAAACCATTCAAATTTATCGCACAAAAACGTGACGCAAACTGGAAGACGTGCCTGGTCATTGTCTCACAGGAAAAACGACAGTTTAAAGAACTGTTAAAATATAGTTTAACGTAACGAAAGCATCTAAAATGAGAGAGCCCAACTTTTTACCTTCCCTTCTTATTTAATAGTTTTAAAGGCTGACCCGTTTTTTTGTCGCTGCATGTTAACTGATGGTCATATATTTGGCTAATCAAAGCTTCTGACGGTTGTCCGTGGACGTTTTTCCTGCACGTCGTTTAAGCAAAACGGCAGCCAATAATAATAATAATAGCTGTTCACAGCAACAACCGAACGTGAGTTACTTTACACTTGATACTATGGCAGCAAACTTTTGTTACGCTTGAATGACTTATTTCGAAATATTTCTTCGAACCAATACGGCCGGCATTAATCCTTTGGGTTGTATTAGAAGGCATGCGGAGAATTGTAAAGAAAAGTACATAAAATCAATTCGCACTGTTGAGCAGCTTACATGAAAACTGCATTTAGGTCACAGCGCGTTGAAAAAAGGAAAAGAATTAAAGAATTTCTCGCTCGCGTCCTCCGTTGCCTTGATTAGACTAAATGCTATAAATATGTCCTTGAGTGGATGTTGAAATAAATATTGTTTAAGTATTTGTGTAAGTTGAACATGCGTACATTTAGTAGTTTGCCCACTTAGTGCAGCGAACGCACGATGCCGCAGAATAGTACTTCAATGCAGTGCTTGATACTCGTTGTGCGTGCCATCAGGCGATAATTTATATTTTCCACACTGTGCTGACATGGCTAACACAAGAAAGGAAAGCAATGAAAGAGAAAAAAACTTGAATAGAAAGAAAATTCATATTGAATTATGGTTTCTGTGCAAAGTGTCATTAGAGGCTGCACACTAGCATTTGTGGTAATCGGTATAATGTATTGATATATGTGCAGCCAATAAAAATGCCTTCAACGTAAGAGTTTTCTTAGTTTACTAAGGAGTGACAAAAAATTTGAAAAAAAAACTTGTGCTGATTTTCATTTTCTGCAATTGATTTTATCATTTTATTTTATTTATTATATAATGTGATGCGGAAACTTATACCCATATCCAGGTAATTAGAATGCCATAACTGATCTCCTACAACGACTGTATACCTCAAAGCAACCGGCAAACAGAACAGATGCATTTGCATTGCATTTTGCTATGAATGCAGCAAAATTAAAATTCAAATCATACTTTTACGAATTCGGCAGCAGTACTTCATAGGTACATGCGTAAACTAAGAAACGTGTTAACGTAATCCGATCTATTTACGTACAATAGCTAAGATTAAATCCTTCATCTGCTTTAACTGATCCTCCAATTTTATTAAAAAAAATAAATAAATAAAATGCAAAGATACAACGCAGATTACTTTACTAAGAGCTCTAAGGGTCTGTGGCGGTTATTGTTTGCAAAAAGTTTCCACTTTCTTTGAGAGGATCAATGTTATAAATAAAGCTCAAATCTCAAGGTCGGAGGCGCGGCGGTTTTTAGCACTTCTTCGCTAGCTACCAATAATGCATACTTTGGTGGGGTTTGTGAATGTGATATAATACTTAAATTTAAAACCGATCTATATTCGGTATATATATCATTAACAACATTTAGATATTAAGTAGATGAATATGAACGAAGTCGCATAAACTATCAAGACAAATTTAGAAAATGGGATGTGCTAATTGTGGGGTGAAAATACACCATCAAGCAGATGTGGGATTCATAGCAAAAAATTGTGTTCGTTCCGTATTGACTGGAAATTTGGTCAAGAGCAACTTTGGATTTCGTGTTTGTTCGCTATGAAGCACACAGCGTTTCGAGAATGTCTCGGTCGAATAATCCTCGAGGTTTTAAAAGTAACGAAATAGAGTCTTTGTATACTATAAACATGGAGAAATCATTGGTCCCTTACCATATACTTGAGAAGAACACTAAAAACTATGAAATGAAAAAAGAAAGTCGAGCCCAAAGAAGGCGAAGACAATGTTGTTTACAGTTAGGTCACGTCATTCCTTTTCTAGACCGCGTGCGTGCGATAATTTTCTGGAAGGATAAAGGAACGTTTGAATGATAAAATCGAGGAAAACGGTCGCTGCGAGCACCGAAGCTGTTGATTGGTATTAAAAGTGCATCCACATAAAGGTTAAAAAATAAAAGCATACTTTTCTGCTTCCGGGCGCAGCTTTATAGCTTAGAGGAAGCCAGAAAATTATGTTGTCTATATTGTCTATGAACATTGCCTATCCGGTGCCTTTATCTTAAAAAGAGCAAGAAAAAGTGAAATTTCAATGTTTTTATTCGCCTGATGACATATGCAAACGTCGCGAAATGATTTTATTAATAATCATCAAGAAATCAATTTGTTTTTCTTTAGGCGCTGTTTAATAATTTTTCAATTTTAGCCGGACGAGTAGATGGACGGACAGACATGTCTGTGTTGATTCGGAATTTGGTACAAATAGTTTTAGAGTTTCAAAACTCGTAACTTAGAGGGGAAAGCCTACCGCGTACCGTTACTTAAGGTTGAATAACTACTCATTTCAAGAGACAAGGTGACATTATTCCAAATAACGCATTATTCTCTCGAATTGATTTGCAAAAGACATTGTTTTTTGCCTTCGTCTTATTTGCACACTAACAAAATTACAAAAGTTTTTGATGTTCGTTATATTTGTCAGTCCAAACATTCTTTTGCAATTTCAAAAGTGTAATGATTAGGATTTTTGAAAGTATTTCTGCACTCTAAACCGAAGTAAGGGAGTGTGTCAATACTTTTGCGACACCCAAAAGGAAACTTCAGAGATCCTATAAAGGTTTTCCATTGCACATCATGGGCCGAAGGGTGCCATAGGTAAGGTAGGGTAGAATATAGAATGGCCCATGGCAAATGATTTTCCCTTTCGGTGAGTAGATTTTGTCCGTCCGTTTATTCCTATAAGGGAATTATACGAGCATTTCTTCTAGAAGTAACCAATCGTCTGTCAATTTTATACATAGATAGGATTTGCAGACATACGCGTTACGCACAAAAAATATATTTTTGATCAATGTGAAATTCTGAACCCACTAAGCTATGTCTGTCGCTGTGTGTGGTGTTTATTGTTGGCACTCTTGTGGTCGCAAAAATGAAGATATCGGCTTAAAATTTGGCGGAAACATGGGAAGTTTCTGCGCGTAGTTCGGTATTGAAAATGGGCCACGCGCCCGCAATCAAGCATAACCTGAACGCAAAAAATAATGGGGTTTTTCTCATTATAAACTCTATTTGCCCTACGGAAAACACTGAAACAAATCGGTCATGTGCACATAAACTTATAATTGATTCAATTTTCTACATTTCACTTCCTTGAGGTTTTATGCTTATTAACTAGAACGTAAACGGCGCAGAATGTGTAAACTTACTTTGTACGTTTCTCAAATAAAGATACATTGTCTGCTTAAAAGTAAAACAAATCTCGTGAACACCACAACGTGGTAGATTTATATTTTTCCCAACAATACCATCGATAAGGGTGTGAAATAAAAGTGCTTGGAGAGTAGAAGTCGACAAGGTCGATGTGTTAATTCCAAATTAGTTATGCTGGACGCCACGACGTGGTGGATTAATTTTTGCCCAACAATACCGTCGATGTGGACTTGGAGAATAAATGTTTTAACTCTTAATTAATTAATTAATTAATTGATCTTTTCTTTTTTATAGCTATGAAGAAAAGTATGAGTCTCCAAAGATTCTAATTGTGGTGCCGAAAATGACGTTTTTGCTTGTTAAAAAAATAACACTGAACTTACTTTAAAAATTTTAAATTATACCAAGAGTGGATTCCTACTTAAGGGTCTACTTAAGGCAAGAAAATCGAAAGAATTGTAGTTCACTAACATATATAATAAATAAAATTTTGAAAATTCAATGTTTAACACAATTTTTTAAAAAAAAAATAAGACTATGAACAAGCAAAGCTTAACCTAAAGGTAAAATTTCGTTTGTAACAAGCCTACGCTTGGGGCAAAAGCGCTGAGCTTGTACTTTATTACATTAACAGTGTCTTAACAATTTAACCTAAGAATAGTTAACTTAAAATCGCTTTATGTTAACTTCAACTTCAGTTATATCGAGTCCTTGAAATGCTATTTTCAGCATTTTCTGTTTAAATTCAATGAATAAAAGTTTATATAACATTTTTAATGATCCTATTAAAATGACACGAAAAGAAGCGGACGAGAAAGCAGACGCGTGGATGTACAGAACGAAACAAAATCGCTTCAGGGAAATGTGTTTATCTTTTATTAAACTAATAAAATTTAATATCACCGCAATAATAACAATATGCAAATTGGCATCACGTTGCTTTCGCCAAAGAGTTCCGTTATTGTAGCCTATGAAATACGACACACACCAAACATGCCAAAGGCTAAGAAGAGAAAGCTTTTGGAGCAAACAGCCGCAGGCGCGGGGCGACTGAATAATCAAAGGGAGCAATCAATATTTTTTTGTTTCTTTTTTTATTCTTTGTTTTTGTTTTGTTTTTAACACAAAAACTAGATATATAATTTTAGCGGAAATGACACGCGACACCAGGCCTCCTGGCAGGCACGTGCAGGCCATGTTGAAAAAAGAAAAAATGAATATAAATCATAAAAATTTGTTATTGCTGTTGTTTAAATAATCATTTGTGCAGATTTCCGCACGAATTAAAGATAATAACTAAGTAGCATAAAATATGTGTTGTTACTTGACTCGCTTTTTTATGGTTAGCAACGAGGCTCGGTCGAATTTTAGCTTCACCGTCTCACTTGTAATTTCAATCAAAAGCATTACAAGTTCCAAGCAGAAAATATGTATTCTTGCAAAACCTAAAATCTGAACCAACTGAGCCATGCGTTTTTCTTTTCGTTCATTCGTCTGTACATCGTCTCTTGCTGAAAAAATGTGACAGAATTTATATTCGTTCATAACCCTCACCGGCAAGCTGACGGTTACAAGTAAATTTTTAAATTGTCCCCAAAATATACTCGTGATTACGCAACTGTAGCTGATGTTAACTTAAAGTTGCAACAATTTAATTAGCAGCAGTTCGAGTGACTTGTCCACAACTACAAACTTCTTTGCAATTTGTACAAATTAGGCGGAGCTCGCTTCAAAGCGAATCCTAAAATATTAGGTATTTTTCGCGGGAACGTTTCGGAGGAAGTAAAAAAATGGAGAGATGTAATAAAACATTCGTATTAAGCGGCAATGGCAGCAGCAGGTGGTAAAGTACATGTATGTTATATGAGCGAATGCTAAGTAAAACTAATGCCATGACTAAAAACGGATTTAAAACGGAAGTATTTATGAATCTCTAAATAACACATTTACAACACAGCGCCATATTATAGACAAAGCGATGCGAAGAGAAGCGAAACGGTGGGGAGGCAGCGCATTACATGTGGTAAAGTGCTAATGTGTGCACTTGTTAACAAGTAGTACTGCCACAGTTGTATATATATACGTATGTGTATGCGTATATCTATGTAAGTGCATGCATGGTAGACTTACTCTCTCGCAGAATAAACAGTACATTTATAAGTCCAAATGCAATGTTAAATAAAAACGGAAATGCAATGAAGAAAAAAAAGAAAATTCAAGAACACTAGAAGTTCTAGTATAAGCCAAATGGATCTTTATATATCTTCGCTTAAATGTGTGCACATGTAATTGTGCTTCCCTGGCATATGGCTTTCGAATTACCGCCCCCCTTTCGACTGTTAAGCCTGCACTCGCTCACGTTTCCCGCGACACTCGAATGTGCGCTTATGCCAGACGTATTACGATGATAAACCAGTATTTGCGTCATTTGTTCATTCTGTTGTGGTTGTATGTTTACAACATAACACAACATTATGAAATTATTTAAAAAATCCAATTGTTCTGTAGTACTCGCTTGTTACAATCGTTTTTTCGTCGTTTTAGTTGAAAATCGTTAGGTTTTTGTCTTTTGTCAGGGATTTGTGTGACGTTTGAAGAACGCGCGTAAGTAATCTACATGCTCATGAAATTCAAAGCGTTTCTTTCTCTTTCTCTAACTTTTGCCTTCTTGCCTTACTTTGCACGCCCGTCTAGTGCTTTTAAGTGAGATTTAAAATTCGTTTCTATTTCACTGGTCGCCGAATAGCTGGTGCATTAAGTTTTCTTTTTTAATTAAATATCTCTCAGTGCTTTTATAGATGCTTTGGTGTCATTTTAAGAACAAATGATATAAATTATCGGCGACCTAGCAATGAAAGGGTTTTTTCTTAAATTTAAAATCTCCTAAAACACTTTTGTTTATGCCTTTTATCTTTTTCCAAAGACTTTAACGTGACGAATTTCATTCCTAAGTTTTCGATTGTGCTAAATCTACAAAATAATTTTTTGTAGGTGTCTTTGTTTATAACCACTTTTGGCCATCTTCCAATAGAACGCAATTTTACACAACAAAATCTGCCGAAAACCGCTTTAAATAAAGCTATCAACTAAAAGAGTCATTCATTGCACGATGTCGTCACGAAGCCACTGTTGAAATTTGAGGTCA
The DNA here is from genome assembly GCA_000688715.1 of Glossina pallidipes. Lineage (NCBI taxonomy): Eukaryota > Metazoa > Arthropoda > Insecta > Diptera > Glossinidae > Glossina > Glossina pallidipes. The sequence continues at coordinate 334,996 of KK499827.1, forward strand.
GTTGATTAAGAATTGAAAGCGCCTGAAGAAGAGATCTATAGCCAGCCCGAAATCTGAGAGTACTTGAATGGCATAGAACTTAAGTAGTAGTAGGTTAAAATAGTGATTTTATTGAGAAGACAAACTCTCCGCAGCACCTTTCAGAGATCATTGTCGAATATTTTAGGAATCGTTGAACACAAAAAAACAAAAATGTGGTGGAAATATTCACAAAGCACTAGTACTATCCCTTAAGAGCAGATTTTCTTCTTTGCTTCGGATCACATCCAATAAGAGTCACATTCTTCTTTTTTTTAAATGTGACTTCTTGTCTGCTCGCTAGCTGTTTATTTGCTCATCCACCATCTACTTGCCATGCCGTCTGTTAGCGTCCGATAGACTATATTTCCAGGATTTTGTATATCTTACAATTCTACACGAATTTTCACACCGTTATGCTAACGTCTGCTTATGTCATTCGTACACACGAATCTATTATGTATGTATATATATATAAGTACAGCATTTGAGTAAAGACAAACGCTCAAATTCATCAAAATTATATCCTTTCTTTAATCTTCCATAGTCATCACGCTTAAATGTTCTAGGCGCCGGAAGGTCTCGCGGCTTAAGGAAACATTTTGTATCCACTGTTTTGGAGAGCTAGTCGTTAGCAAGTAGGCAAAAATTATGCTTATCCAATCAATATATCAACCTCTTTCTACACTTGCTAAGAAGTGTCCCCAAGAACACTTTACGTTCAGCAAACTACTGCTATGAACAATCAACCTTTCTGGCACTTACAGATTTTTCCTCGATATTTTTTTTTCTTTTTTTATATTTTGAAATAAATTTAAAATTACTGTACTATGATTTACTTTCTGATTTTTTCATGGATTTCTCTTTCATATTCATATCATTTTTCGGATTCATATATTAAATTGTTATTGCTCTTGTTGGTGTCATATTAAACGAATCAATTTTGCATATAAACCCTATCGGATAAAATTTAATAATTCTCTGACAATATCTCTCGGTTGAGGTTATCTACACCTGATTTCGTAATTAATTATAAATTTTCCATTTTTATACATGGTATTAGATCATATAAAAGATAATAACAGGTTTTGTATACAAACATTAAATATTGATTTGAGGCAAATTATACTATGAACACTCTTGTTAATGAAATTAATTAACGCGACGAAAAGTCTGTAGCGAAACTCGCGTAAGTTTCAAGGGGAAATTGGTTCGAAATGACTAATCGATTTCATACCCTTTTCAATGGTTAATTGAGCGGATCGAAGGCTATCGAAAAGATTAATGTTTCTGTAGCAGAATTTTCCTAGCCATTGTCGTCATGCCTTTTTATTTGTTCTTCTTCTTCTCTTTCCGGGGCGCGGCTCAGTTTTCGCAAATTATATTTCAATTTGTACATGAGCAGAGCTCAAATTTCAACCTACAATTAATTGGTGTGACGTTCACCCATAAATTCATTAGGAACATATGTTCGTAATTGGAATTCGCCGATCCCGCTAAATATAATCGTTTCCCGGAAGTAGTTTTTACACCTTCACAAACAGATTGGGTAAAAATTGCCTCGCTAGAATTAAGAGCAAGGAAACTTAATACACAAATGCTACTTATTGCATATTTCATTCAAATTCCTTTTAAGCCCAATACCGCTTTCTTATTGATCCTTATGGCGTGCATCTCAGCTCACATGTTGACACTTTGGTTTTAATACAGAATTCGTGAGTTATTCGCCATTGCCTTAAGAAAAGTTCGTACTCCTTGGCGTCAAAAAATTTTCCTGTTCTTAAAGACAGTTAATGTAGTTTTTACTGTATATAATCACATAACATATATGATACAAAAAATCCATGTGTTTATTATTATCACATATTATTTTCATTCAAACTTGTTGTTGCTTTTGTCCTTTTTTTATCCGGTATGTCAACTCAATTAGGATTACAAATGCATTATAAAGGCATTTTCTATAGAATTTTAACTATATGCGTACGTATGCGTGTGTTTACATTTATAATGCAAATATTTGCGTTACTTGTTTACAATCTGACATTAAATAGCATTCTCACTTAACCAGCCAACCAGCGCCTATTTATTGTATTTCGGTTTTGCTTTCAGTTAAACTTTTCTGCCCACCTGTGAGTGTGTGACTATTTATTTTGTATGCATTTATAAGTACAGTTGTAATGTAATTTGTTTATGTATTAGTTTTTGAGTCTATATAACAAAATCCATCATAATATGAAATTGGTTTCGTAAACATTGTATTGTTTGAACTTTCATTAAAATAGATTTAAAAAACATTTTGAAAATATTTTATATTTGGAAGATGAATGCATGCAAGGTGGATACGATGAAATCTAATTTGTTATGACAATATAGTCTTTAATCAATCTTTATTATTTTTGTCAACGCTTCTGGAGCATAGGACATATGTCAATGGATCCTTAGGTGGGGTTTTCTCATCGCGCCGCCTATTGCGCTTTGATGCATTTGATTTATGTTAGTTGTTTGCCATTGAAGATATTTGCAAGCCTCTGTGTATTTATATTCCTGCCTAGTCATAGCTTTTTCTTAAAGCAATCTTAGCTTGGAAGCTTTTGTAGCTATTTAATCCGTTTAATTATGTAAAGAACCAAATCGACTAGAACACGTTTTGTCGTGTTGTAGAAGGCGCAACAATAACAAGAAGTTATATAAATGCAATTTTTAAAATTTTTAAGTGAGCTTTTTACTAGAAGATCTATATATATATATATATAAGTTTCATGTCATACTATCTTTTATTTGACTACACATGTGAAGCTTTTCCGAGATAAATAAATACACTTTTTCACACAAATTCATTGAAAATATTTGAAAAGAGAAACATATGTACTTTGCCGCATCTTTGAATTATCAGAAAACCTGAGCAAAATATCAGAAAAACCAATATCAATAGAATAAACGTACCCATCGGTTACAAGGCAAAGCTAACTACTAGTGATGTCTGCTGTATGTTCCTTCTTTTTTAAGCTCCCAAATTTTTATGTATAGTCACATGACTCTGGGAAGAAATTTCATTTCCATTCTTTGTTTCATTAAAGTAAAAGGTTAACTTGAAAAACATTTTTTATACAATTGATTTTTTTTTTCAGTCTATTCGAATTCGCTTTCAGTCTATTCGAATTCGCTTTCAGTCTATTCGAATTCGCTTTCAGTCTATTCGAATTCGCTTTCAGTCTATTCGAATTCGCTTTCGAGTTGTGCAAGACTTTTTATTTGAAAACCAGAACGGCTTAAGGAAAATTTATTTAGAATTATCAGACCTAGCCTCTCGCCTTTCAGGCATACACCCGCATTGCGAAACATATGGCAGGCACTAATTCACGCGCAGTCAGTCACTTCAAACAGTAAAGAAGTCTTAACTGACACTTACACACCTACACACTTAAGAAAAATTTATCGCGGCCTTTCCTTTCCGTAATATTTATTTCTGAGATTAGTTTCCGGCCGCAAGGAGGTATGTGGAAACTGAATAGCTCTTTTTGCTGCCAGTTCTCTTTTTCCTCTCTTATCAACACTCATACACAAACAATACAAAATACAAAAAATTGGTACACGATCTCCATAATTTTACACTTCTTAAAGGAGTTCAGACCATTTTTTAAAGGAAGAACTAAACAAGTTTTAAATATTGCTTTGAATCCGTTTTTGATAAATTTGAGGTGCTGCTCATTCTCTTTTGCATTTTATCAGACCCTTGATATTGAATTCAATTAATTACATCTTTGCTACAATAATACAACATATCTTTATTTCTTACTCTTATATTATTTTCGCTCTTAAAGTAAACTCCGGCGCAACGTTTACTGATTTAAAAGAGGAATCGGCTTTTTAATATGAAATTTCAATCACAGTTTGGTACGCCAGGACAACAACTTCATAAGCCAAATATTTTAGTTAACCTTACACGTGATGACATGTGAATAGATTAAAGGAATTTGCAGAGCAAAAGGAAATTCTTTCATTTGTACGTGAGTGCGCACTCACACGACTATATTATTTGTTATATATAAGAAGGAAAACAGGCAGAAATTTTTTCTTTTACGGTTTTTCTATCAACTGTCAAACCGACAGTGTTTTACGCGTTGTATGTGAAAAGAATTCAATCAGTTTATAAGAAATACCAAATATGAAGAGACGCTACTACGCCACCATAACACCAAACTAAAATTTTTCAAAAGACTTAGGAAGAGAGATATTAAGAGAACAGGGGGCTTAAGTGCCGGGAAATATATATATATTTGCATAAATTATAAACATAGACGAGAGTAGTGAATACATAGTGTGTAACCTGGCCGTGCGTGTAGGTACTGGTTTACCAGATTAATGGTCTTATTTCATACTTTTGCGTATCGAAAGCATGTTATAATAGCACTTAGGATTTCGAAAGCATTTCCTCATCATTCATCTGTTAAGGAATGCGGCATTTAATATTTACCGAACTTTTTCAGCATTTATTATTCATTCAATCACCACACTCCTTCTTCGTATAAGCTAACCTATGTAGAATTAACTCAAAAAATTTCCTGCACATAATACCATATCAATATTTACTGTGTCCGCCTGACTGGCCGAATAGGCAAAGAGTTGCGACTAACAACTCAATGGTCGGAGGGAGAGTTTTCAATAAAGCCTGGTGAAGCCTTGAGACTTTAGAATTTTTTCCACTGGGAGCCTTGCCTGCAAATAACATTTAGAATTTGTTTAGAACAGTCTGCATAGTCTGCTCCTTCTGTGTTTTCTCTCAAATTCACGTAACATGCATCGATTTATAAACAGAATGTAGCTGTTTTTCTCTCTTAATTAGTAAAAGTAATAAGTAAGTTTATAAAATACAAATGAAAAATAAACCCTGAGTTCTTTCAAATTCACGTAGCATGCATTGATTTGCAAACAAACCCCTTGAAAGTGTACAAAATTTTAATCTCGATTATAGAAACATCAAGTCGCACTGCGCAGTACTACATTTATCTACAATATCATATCGATTCGTTTCCTACTCGCTGCGGATTTTTAATCGCTCTGCGTCTAATTATATTCTCATAAGTTTAAGGGAGAAAAGATTATGTTTTCTTCTCTCGTTTTCACTCTGCTACGCGCGACGTTTTACTCATCGAGACTGAAAAAATTTGTCAAAACAAATAAAATATTTATAAAGTAATTAGGCCATTTTTTTACAGAGGGCTAGTCTGTTATGAGAGGCGAAGAAAGACTGGGTTTAATTAATTCAATGAAATTTTGCAATTGAATTGTGGGGACCGTAGTCGGGTGTGAGAATATCTGTTGTCTAAACGTGAAAGCACCCGCTGATTTTTGTAATTAATACAGAAATTCGACAGAGTGTTTCAAACACATTCTTGCATACTTTTCTCAACTTGACGGGCTCCTATCTAACATTGCGTGTGTCGATGATGAGTGCTACAGCGTGTAGCCAAGTTTTTTGTACGATGTGAAACGCAGGATCGTATTACGTTGCTTGGCTCTATTCTCTTGGGTGCGATCCCGAAAGCCTGCCATTCGGACATTAAAAAAGAAAAAACACATTCTATCAGCTTCCTTTTAGCACTAGAATCAACCTTCAAAACACTGTTGCGGGAACCAGCGGGTCAACAGAAAACAAATAAAAAGGGAAATCAAGCGGGATAGAAAAAGAAAGGAGAAAGAGCTATATCACATTCTGGACCGACGTCATTTGCGTGTCAACTTTGTATCAAAAAGTATACATCTCTTTAAAATACTTTCTATTTTTTGAAATATTTTTAAAAAATGACCTAAAAAAGAAAAAATCCTCTTACCAAAATTCGATGATTCGCTTGATTTAACTTAATTGGTTCTCTGTTTTCTTTTTTGTCTTTCTTTCCCTGAAAGGAAAAATTTTAAGAATTTCAATCAACCTAAGAAAATGTAAAAAAAAATGCAAAAAATTTCATTTTAACACATAACCATTACTTTTGTGTTTATATAAATAAAAAGGACAACAAAAACAACAATGACTGTATAGCAAAATTCTGTCTTCTAAAGATTTTAAGTGCTTCTATTTATTTAATTTGCTGTTGTTACTGCTATAGCTTAATATAATCAGAAAACCGTAGATTGACGTTAAACGAAAAGAAGAAAGAGACGAACAATGAAAATTTTTTTGCTCAAATGTGAAAATCCATTAAGACATTTTCCATAATACTTTAAATAATTTAAAGAAAAAAGTCATATTCTTATCTAAATATGTATGGTTGTACTTGCAAACATAAGCCAGTACTTAATCATAAATAATATATAATAACAGCTTCTTATCAATTCTTATGAAAAAGCATTGCATACCTTAGGGCTGAAACTATTAAATGAAATGAAATATTTTCAAGCCACATAGCACATGCGAAGTTTCGATGTATGTACTGTGTGTCGCGTAATAGTAGCTTAACAGTTAGTATATTTTATTAGACACTTTTAAAGACTTTGAAAAAATAGCGGAATTCAACATCTAAACCATAGGTGTTACCATCGTCTTGCCATAGTATTATAAAACGGTGTTCTAAAAAAATCCTGCTGGCATTTCGAGTTTTAAAAAGTGTTACTTCTTATCAATTGCTTTTAACAATTTTTCTTTTAACTTTTGAAGCAAACCTATTTTATTATTCATACTGAGTGAATGCTCATTTATCCACATTTGCGAAGCTGATTGGAGAAATGCTATGAAACCGTCAAAAGAAGGCAAAACTACATTTTTGTATATCAATTCCTTTAAAATAATTGGTTTCGGTAGGATTTCTTTATTTTCTTTTTTATCTTGGTCGCCTGCAGTGTCTTTAATTTCACTTAGGTCTTGGGAAGTTGTTGCCTTCGTTCTGTTGCTTTCAAGTTTCAGCTCGGTATGTCCATTACTCCGTCAAAGGCTGTTTTGTAAATTTGGTTTCAAGTTGGTGTGGCGATGTTTTTCATATTCGAAGCGCTCATTCTGGTATTGAAGTCACTGAAGACTCGGACTCGGATTTATTGTGGTTGAAAATTCCAACGTTATATTACTTCTGAGTTTTGTTAAACGTTGTGATGAAATAATCCATTGTGTTAAAGCTGGACAACATTGTAAGCCAAGCCATAAAAACCACCGTAAAACTACCGCTATCTTTATTGTTCTATTCATCACTACAAACTCCGCAGTCCGCAAACTAATTCTACTTAACGCATGAGGAATTAAATGTCATTCAGAGACGTAGGCAAGTTTTTGTGTTTATTTAAATGTAAGGTCCGCTAACACTTCTTACGGGACTGACAATTCTGCTCACAATACTAACGACTTTTCCTTTACGGAAACGGCAGCCTGAGATATTAAAATTAAAACTTTTTACAAATCTAACCATTCAGGTTAATAATCGCGCTTTACACAAAAAACAATTCAAATTCAGTATGAAAATCTCTTGTCTAAAAAGTGGGGGGACCAAAGATTCCGTTTATTCACAATTTCAACATTTCTTCATTTAGAAAATTATTAAGGAAGGTCAAGTTTTTAAATTACTAAAGATAGTAATATATACCACTTGCGCCGAGATTAACGTCTCCAAGCAGCTCTCCAGGTGGATTGCAATATAAAATGTATTCGGTTGACAGTATGTGTTTTGAAGAACACAATCACGAACCTGCTACATCTGCCATCCTATAAAACATATATATGTAAAGTAGAAAATGTGTACATATTTATACATATAAAAGCTACTAAGGCTAATTTTTAAATTACTTTGTATTATTCTTTTCGGGTAGAACCGCCAAACGGGCAGGTTTTCCAAATTATAGTACTTCCCCATAATTGCTCGAAAACGAAAGAACAAGCTATAGATTATACATTTTGAGGAGTAGCTTTCACCACTATCTAAGGCAAGAGTGGAATCGCGATCAACCATGTTTATGCTACCTAGTTGGTGCTTCGGCACTTTTAAGCAATTTACGTATTTGGCGAAGGTTTCAAGAATAAATGTATAAAACCATCAAAGATATCGCTTTGTTAAAACTTTGTTAACGCAATTTGCTTTTAGTTTTTAGGAGAGTTTTTCTCATCCTCTCACTTACAATTGAGAACGCGTTGCACATCCTACAGAAAGAGCGAAGTGAGGAATGAAATATACACATATAAATAAATAAACTCTATTATCCTTAAAAGAAACTTTTTTTAAGAAATGTTTTTCCTTTGATTTTTTTATACTTATTTGTCATAATGTTTGCAACACCCAAAAGGAAGCTTCAGAGACGCTATAAAGTATATACATTCTTGGCCAGCACGAAATACTGAGTTGATTAAGCCATGTCTGTACGTCTGGGTATATATGTGTTGCAAAAAGTAAGTTATCGACTTTAAATTTGTCAGAAACGTTAGAAGTCTTTGCACGCAGCTTGGTAATGAAAATGGGCCAAATTGGTCAGAGCAAAAATCCACAGTGAAGAGTAAACTGAGCGCAACTTCGTTTTTCTAAACAAAAAATTGTGGTTTTTTACTTATTACTCAAAAATTATAGAAGGAACAAGACTGAAATTTGTCACACTTACTTTATGAAAAACTCTACAAGTGATTAGATTTTCTTTTTTCACTTCTGTGCTTGCCTGCTTATTAATCGTAAGATAAACAAAGGAGAATATTTAAACCTATTTTGTACGTTCCTCAAATGGAGATACATTATCTGCCTCACTATGCTTTAATTCTAAAATACATATGGTGGACATCACGACCTAGTGGATTATTTTTTTCTTAATAGTACCAGCGATAAAGCATCTTGCTTGGAGAGTAGAATGCAACAAACTAAGTGTGTTAATTCGAAAGTAATTATGGCGCATGTCACGGCTGGGTAGATTAGTTTTTCTTAACAATACCTTTTAATGAAGTAAGAGGTGAAAGATAAATTTTGTCCCATTCATTTTTTTAAAAATTTATTATTTATACAATAAATAAAAGCATGGGACCCAAAGTCGTCCATTTTTAATAGCGACCTTGAGCCAAAACGAAACAAAACACGTTTGATCAAAATCTTTCAAAAATCTCTAGGATGAACATAAATATCAAAATCAAATCTCAAATCTCCAATAACTTTGTCTCCATAGATAAATGCTTTACCTTACTTTAATAAAAAATAATAAAATAATGAAAACTTGAGCATAAATGGCATTTCAGTGTTTGACTCGCAATGCTAAATACAATATTGATTTAAGAGTGCACTCCTAGAGGATCTTTAAATGGTTTATTAGCTCGAAATTTTTAAAAATCAATCGCATTAGTTCGTTATAATATCGTTATCGCAGAAATGGTGGAGCAATGCTGAAAGGAAAACATAGCAACTGCTTGCAAGGCAATACGTGTCTTATATGCGAAACTTCAGTTTCACTGATAATGGTGAACTAAAAAATAATGTATAAGACGTGATTACATCTCAGATTTCTTTAAGTCTACAAGCTATCTGAAAGATAGGTACGTATGATCGAGAAATAGTAGCACATCGAAGTGTCGAGTATGCTTAACTTACGAAGAACCATATAAAACATAATATCGATTCCTTTTCAACAAATGTGAATTCGTGGAATTCGCTCGAGAAAGGCTTCTAGGCTTCGGGCGAACAATACCTCAAAGTCACAAACGCTATGTAGAAGGTGAGAAAAAATTTTGAAGAACTGATAACCTCAGGTTTTGATTTGTCATTGTCTTCACTTGTTATTATCATTCAGCAATGCAGTTTGCAATCACTGTTTTCACGAATAAAAACCTCGTAGCCCTTTGAAACGAAGTTACTCTCTCCTATCGCATTTTTCTGTCACTTTTTTATTTGGAGGTTACGCCAAAAGTTTGTTGACCCTTTTTCGTTTTTCGGCGTGACAAAGTTCTTTGCTTATTTAAGTAGCAGTACGCGGTTCAAAAACCAACGAAAGCTACGCAAATGTTTCGGCGAAACTCGTATTCGCATCCCATGAGCATAAATTATTTTCTCGAATAAAAGGGTAATAGGAACACAGACTCGATAAAATTGTATGATGAAAGATCTTCCAGGTACTGCACAGTGAACATTAAGCAAATGATCATATCTTCTTGTCTTTGACACAAAAAACAAAACTTTTTCAATTTCCCCTTAATATCACAAAGAGTTATTTGCTCCGTTTTTCAAATACGATAATTTGCCTTTGTGTATATACCTATATAAGTACCTATGTGCTTACCCAAGTGTTAGTTTCTATATATTATGATTTTGCTAACTTTGACTTAGTAAAACATTCGTCGCTGTGTAGCACAGGATGCGCTGCGCTATGTGTGACTGTGATGTCAGTTAACAAAATGTTTACATACTTCAAATTGCTTTGCGTGTCAACACTAAATTTCGGTAACGCGTCATTGCTATACACATAAGCATTTACTAAATATACAATATGTACGCAAACACATTTACACATGACGGCAAGCACTCGCATATACATAATTTTCTAATTGTTAAGCACAAAGTTTGTAAATAAACAACAACTGCATGTATGAAAAAAGCCTTTCAACCAAGGAAAATTTTCCGTTAGTTATCGCACGCTTGGCATTCTATAAAAGTCTTTTGTAAAGTTTTGTCAATCATTTATGTTATTTACCGCCCGCAAACACAACACAGGCAATCACAGCAAGACAAATTTTCTTAAGCGTAGATGGAATTGATTTCGGGAAAGAGTCATTAATTTTTACTTCATTTAATAGATGTTTGATAGATTTTGTTTTTATGCGTTTCATTTACTTAATGCAAATCAAAGGGTTAGACTGCATCTACGCTATTAGGGTTAAATTTTTTTCCTTTTTTTTCTCTACTGATTTTTTTGATTTTTAGAAGATAAATTCGAAATCCAGTCAGATATTATTTGCAACACGTCACTGCTATGGGTTAGTCTAATATTAATCTTTCTTTTATTAATATTTTCTAAACAATTTTGTAAAGAAAACCATTTCGAATTCTTTGCAGTTATTATAGTAAAAATCAGTTTGGGAAAATTTAAAACGTAAACTACGTATTCCGTACAACCAACTTGGATATCCACACAATTCACATTTTTATTATTCCGTTCATTTACCTTTCTCTATCGGCGTCGATATTCTACTAGGCATTATTAATAACAAGCCATGCACGAAAGGAAGTGCGCCAAATCTACCGGAATTTCCAAGCTTCTGGGGTAGCGGATGTGGCTCCCACAAGAAGAACATTTCCCAGTAAGAAGATCTACCAATTTGGAAACCTGAACACGTTTGCTGACAATCATTGGCCAGGACAATGTCTAAAAAAATAGAATAGGACTCAAACCAAACTTAGGAAAGAGTGGTTGGAGTATCGAAGCGGCAGCTCTTTCCTTAATATTAGAGGCAAAGCAAATGGAAAATACCTTTGATCAATTCATGTGACAAAATCATAATAGATCTACTTATCAACGTTGGTCTCATAAAGTGTGCATATGCAATATTTATATGAATATAACATGAGATGTGGCAAATCGCGCGATTAAGGGTAATTGTTTTGATTTGATTTGATTTTGATTTGAGTTTAAAAGTCCGAGATTAAGTAATATATATCATTTAAGTTTCTGCAAACCACTCTGAACAGATTGAACAGCTCATAATTGTATGTGTATTGGCTAAGCTAAATGAAGATAAAGTTCCTAGAGAAGAGATTATGGACATTAAAGCCTATCTCACCAAGTAACGTGGGCGAGTCGATAATACCATTTATTAACTTAAATAAGAAGGAAACACCAAGAATACATCTACGATTCTCAAATTATGCTAAGGATAAGAGAAGCAACCTATTTTCATAAGGAGGCTTTCTTTTACACTTGACGAACCGAATAAACTCTTATCTGCATAACAGACCATTCAAGGTTCTCTTCAACTTCATCATCGGATGAATTTCCTATGACGTCTGGCGTATCGCAAGGCAGCCAATTAGGACCCCTTTTATTTAATCTGTACATTATTGATCTCCCCTCGGTGATTAAATCTAGTCTTAGCTTAATGTATGCTGACAATGTTAAATTGTTTTCTTTCTTCTCATTGCAATCACAGTCGTATCAGTTTTAAATTGACTTACTTAATTTGGTTGCACGGTGCTCATTAAATTTTATGACATTAAATCTAAAAAAAAATCGGAGTATTTCACCGATTCACTCATGTTGTAAACAGGTTGATTAGTTTATCGGTTTATGGGTTCCATTCTCTTTAAGTAAAGCTACGTTCGCGCTAGGTTTCGTTAAGAGGTGGTCCAAAGAGCTTAAGGATTCTTACATTACAAAAAGCTTAGTTAGACCAATAGTTGAGTATGCCTCTGTTGTGTGGTCTTCTTCCCACAGGTGTTATGTAGATTCGACTGAATCCATTCAAAAGCCTGGAGTTTGAGGATCAATAAGTTATGGTTAACGGCGTCAAACTGAAATTAGTATATACAACATCCGTGCAAGAGCCATTAGCAAACGCCTTGAAAAAGGCAAGTAAACTCTAAGAGATTCGCAACAGTTGACCGTCCTTTCAGAAATCCATGCTGGAATGGAAAAATTTAAGATTTGAGAGCAAAAGCTAAATACTGAGTAACAACATCTTAACAGTTTCGTCTCAGTATTTCCGAAACGGAATTTGCTTCATTGTCTGTAATTCTGTTCAGGTGTAGCTGAATCGATTGAAATTATTTACGAGCAAGGATAAGTGCAAAGGCTTACGTATGCATATACATATTGAATGAAACCACTTTGGATCTAACTAAGATTTCGTTTTTTAATTTATTTATTTAAAATGACCAAAAAAATAACTTCTTATATATTGTATGCACACTTATACCTACAATTTTTAATTTGGTTATTATTACTTAAGCATTATATATTCGAAACTATATATAAACAGTGTATAAATGTTTATAATATTGCATTGTACATGGAGCCATATTTACATTAAATATATTTAACATTTGCGTATATATAGAAACGAATGTAGCGATTCAATATAGCGATAGTAATTGCAACTTCTTTCCCTGATTTTTTTTTCTACGAGAATATGTATCAATCAATCAGTCAAATTTTATGCAAACGATATCGGAAGCGAAACCAAACAAAATGTTTTAAAAACAAGATACAAAAAAATATTAGTCTCAACGCCAATGCGTAAGTAAGCGTCACATCTAGGCCCACTTAAAACCAACGACTTTCATTTACATTAAGCCAAATGTGAATAAATAAAACTCGTATCTTTGTAGTCTACTGTCCTAAAGCCCGCAAGTCTGCGAATTGTCCGAAAACAATTTGTTTTATTCGCAGACGCAGCAAAGGGGACACTTTCAAACGAAAATTATCGATGACAGAACAATGAAGAATGCGTTAACATGGATGGGCATTTGTATGTTTCTCGGCCTACAGACTAATGAAAACAAATAAAAATTTCTTGTGATAAAAAGCATACCCGTAATATATATCGAAACTTTAAACGGCCTTGTGTTGCCACAAGATTCTTTCAAATAGCGCGTAGCATAACGGTTTTAATTTTTTCATTCGAATCGTTTGCAAGCTTTTTAAAATAACGTTCGTAAAATAAATACGTAACAGATTTGCGATAAGTTAATTTAAACGTTTTTTATAAACAAGAGCGTGCCGTTTCTTGCTCAAAAAGAGTCTTTTTTCGTTTAAATACTCGCCGATCACACAAAAAACAGTATTTTCAAAAAAAATCCTACGTATTTCACTAGGTCTCTACATAAACGTAAAAGTCACTCATTCTTGTCACATTGTATCAAGTAGATAAAATTCTATGTGAATAGGGGTTCCCAAACTGTCCGAGTTTTATTCGAACCTTCGCATACCAATTTTTCCTTTAGACCTAAGAATATATCGCTAAAAAGCTTCCTAAGAGCTTAAAATTCGGGGTAATGATCGTAAATACGGCAGATATCAACGAGGCGCTTCAAATAAAAGGTGACACTAGGGTCCCAAACCCCACTGACGTACACGTGATATGAGCGGATCTGAACCGACTAAGACCCTAAGTCTCGCTGTATGAAAACGTAAACAAATTAACGTATGAAGTATGAAGTAAGTAACATAAAAGCGCAGGTGGCCCCACTTTCCTCTGCATCCTTTATCGTATTTTCGCCCCGTTTTCGTTAACATCAAGCTAAAGGAAGAAATTTAATTGACTTTGGCGATTTCATTAACGTGTGAACATCGTTGTGCGCATTCGAAATTAGACAAATCGACAATCTAAAGAAATTCATTGTCGCGGCGAATGTTTATAGATATGTTAATAGTTCATGACGTAGGCATCCTATGTTTAACAACAGTGCAAAAACTTGCGTTGTACAATAATCTGAGCTCTTATACGATAACAAAGCGTCCAATCTTAACTTTCCAGAAACAAATGGCTTTACAATTTCTACGTCCGGTAAGAATCTATTATACCTTAAGTTCAGTGTTCGCCGGGAATCTTTACTGCAGCGCTTTCTGCATAAGTCATTGAGGCTGCTTTCTTTGGCAAGCCATCATCTAACACCGCTACTCACTTCTTTCAATCTTTTCTATCTGTAATCAGTCCTGGTCGCCACACCTGAATCCGAAACGTAAAGGGAACATTCACAGAGCGGCTGTTCACGCAAAAAGCAAAAGATAATATCACATAATTATCGCCAAGACAGATTTCTTTAGATTTGTTTAAATTTTAAAGAGTGCCTTATGAATTTACAAAATTGGACGAACGCCTCAGTAATATTTGTCGCCGAAGTGGTTAGGGTCTATACATGCCCTACGAGAATTTGTTAGTTGCTAGTGAATCCGAAACGGAACACTTAAAATATGTAGGAATAATATTTGAACGTCTTAGTAAGCTACCACTGAATGTAAATTCTAGCAACTGGCAATTTCGGATATCTACGAAGCGGGCACTTCTGAAGACAAGGTGTGGGCTGTTAAAAAATTTGATTGGCCGAAGTCGAACAGAAGAAGCTCTAAATTTTATGCGCTTAGACTGAAATGGATTAAGAAAATATACATACAAGCAAATGCAAACAAGTGTTTATGATGTATCGCTAAGCGCTAAACAAAGTTTGTCGCGACATTGTCGCAAATATCTAGCTTTGCGTCGATAGCTCGACAATTGTGCTGTCCAGCAATTCACTCAAGTTTACATATACAGTTTTTCTCATTTCTCTCTTTTTCGAAAGTCATAGATTTTTTTTCTGTTTGCGAAGCGTTTTTATCATCTGTTAGGTAAATCACGCGAAACTTTGGTCATGAAATTACGGAAGAAATTAGCCGACCATTTTCCTTATGATGTATCGCGATTGCTTCGATTGCTTCGGGCTATGAAAGGTCTTTAACAAAATTTTTTTGAGGGACATATATTAGATGAATTAGAAAAGAGATTTGTTATAATAGAGAAAAGATGTCTAAATTTTCAATCTTTATGGAATATAAACTAAAAATAAAAAAACGGACTTTTGTTGCAACGAAAAAAATCTTTGTTTGAAAATTTAATTTCGTTTAAATCTCTCGGTTTGGCATACAAAGAAGCATAAAATTCGTAAGCATATTTGGACAGAAACAAAATCACATATATTCAAATGGACCCACTTCGAGCAAAAACAACTTAATACCAATCATTAGTTCTTCCTGCACTCTGGCTAAGGAAGAATGGAAGATAAAAGAATAATAAAAGAAAAGGAAATACCAAATAGTAAATAGCCCCGTACACACAAGCATCCAGAGTAGTTTTGCCTCCATGTTTAGAAATATTGTAACATAAATTTTTGTTTAAGTTCTAACACCAACCATGACCAACAACAACTTAGACACACGGCAAACGTAACTAAAAAATAAAAAAAAAGTGTCCATATAATATTAAGATACCTTGTAATACCTTTATGTAAAAGTGTGCGTATGTGTTTCTCAACGTAGGTTACTACTGTGAAACTTAGGAAGTACGAAAACTGACGTCTCGGTCAATAATTCGCGGGAACGACACACATAGAATATGTGGTGTCAAAAAATGCTATCCCGCAAACGAACACAAGTTACGGTGGATTAAGTGACGCTACTTTTTTCATTTCCGAAACAATGTGAAGACACGAACTTGGTTGGTTGATTAAAGATTGCGTTTTGATGGGTAATCCTACTCCATAGAAAACCATAATTTGTTAGCGGTTTTCAACTGAAATTGTAGGGACACCGACAGAACCAAACGTAGTGCACGCGCAAAATAGGTGGGTAGCTCTATTCTAACATTTGTTTTCGACAATTGTCAAGTAAATTTCCAAGAGATTTGGGCATGGGGAGCTTGTTTCCTAAAAAAGTACCAGGTTTACTCGGAGTGGGAAAAATATATCGTGGTGCTGGTTATTTGCTGCGAAAGTGCACTGAAGGTGCACTGAAGTTCAAGTTGTTTCTTCCACTACCGTATGCTCCAGAGTTGGCTCCCATGGATGATTATCTGTTTGCAACTTTTTAAAGAGTGCTCAGTGAAAAAAATGTACATCAAATGATGAGGATATTGGCCCGTATTTCGACAAATCATTCTATAAGAAAAGCAAAGAAGGATTGAGAAAGCGTTTGACTAATTGTGTGACTCTTGGAAGGAAATATGCGAATAAATAAAGTGTTCTTTTGCCAAAGAAAGACTTTTTTCTACTTCATGCGGGTAATTGTTGACGGACGCATTATATTCAAGCAGCTCATGGAGTTTTCTCTTAGCAATAAGTCCATCGATATTCCTAATAAGCCAATCGAACCAAAGGTCAGGCCATTATCCGCTATATATATTGATATTTTCGGCTACAATTTTCGAGATTTTTTCAGTTGTGTAGTTAATCTGGGAGTATATAAGTAGCAAACTTGAGATCCCGACCTTAATTGCAGGAACGGAAAGACGTAGGTTTAAAATGTAATTTCTTGCTTCTAAGTGGACGTCTCGGATTAGTAGTGTTGTCGATGCTACAAACACCCTAAAAATGTGAATACACTTTGGCATATTAATTATGAATATAATAATTAAAATAAAATTTTACGACGGAAAAAAGGGTGAATAGAGTGAAAATTGACTTGGAAGCATATAAATGATGTTTAACTGGCTTATCGAAAATTTTATTATAGATACGTTGCTATGTAGGCTTAGAAGAAAATGATGAAAAAATATTAAATAAACTTACTCTCGACATTACATTGCTTAAAGCAATAGCTATCAAGGGGATTTAAATTAAAGTACGATCTGCAGATAATATATGGGCTCACTGATAAAGACAATCGCACAATTTCTTTTTAAAATTTTAATTGTTTAATGAACGAATGAATATAGCTAATCGATTTAATATGTTTTAGGTAAAAATACAGAATGTGCAGAAGACAATGTTTCAACTGCAAAAAGAAATGAGTAAAACTGCAAAAAGGAGGAATGAGTGAAAACTTAGCAATGCCGGGACATGGGGGAATACGCGATGTTTCTGGCCTTATTCCGATAGTAGATACAGAATGGAAAACACGTCGCAACGTCATCAACAGATATTTAACAAGGCCTTGATTTTAATGCTACAGGTCTTGGGGATATATTGGATCATTCATTGACTCCTTCACAACTAAAGTCAGCGGAAAGATTTTGAAATATTCCTCTATTCCTCTTTTCGTTCATTTATTGACAGAGTATCCTAGTTTTGTATTAAAACAAGCAAAGTTTTTTCAACTTTTCGATATTGCTTTTTTTTTGTATTTGCAAGGCATTTAGACCTTACATAAATGTCCATCAGTCTGCTTCCAGTAGTTTTAGAAAAAAACATATGTATATTTTTAAAAAAAAAATGGATAATTTTCCTGTAAATTTGTTTGTGATACTAATGTGTCTTGGGATTTGAAATACAGAAATATAACAAATTTTTTTTTAAACGTAAGTATTTTGTTGTGAGCTGCCAGCAATTGCCTGCGCAAGGAAGGTAATAAGATAAATAGCCCCTTTTTTGTTTGCGTTTATGTCCGTTTCGATATACAAAATTTAAAACTCTTAGCTTTAAGCAAGCATTAAGTAGCATAGCCCCAGCAGTTACTTTAAATGTCGAAATGTTTAAAGCAAAGAAAAAGAAACTAGAACTCGGGCGAATATGTTAGACTTTCTCTCCTTGCTTTTTAACGTCGTCGAGGGGAGGTATGGGGGAAAGGTCTACGCTTCATCCGGCAGTTTAAGCCGTCTCTTGCTAAGGCAAGGCAAACTTGTTGTCTTTTTTTTGTATGAAACGGGAAACAGTACCATGAATAAGCGTCTAAAACACTGATCAAAAATGCAATGTTTCGCAATAATCTGGTTAAAGCTAGAAAGATAACCCTTACACTGCACTTCAGAGGATGGATCCTTTTGATACGAAAATAAGTTGATTTTATAAACGCATACTAATGGTAAATATTGTAAAGATTTATTGTGAGGTGCTTATGAATCACCTAACCATGATGATCACAGTCATTTAATTTAGCGGAATAGTGCTTAGTTGAATTACACGGAATATTGCTGCGTTCCGACTGACACAAGAAGTGACAAAGTTCGAATACAATTTTAAAAGTTGTCGCAATCCAGGATCAGGGCTTAATTAATTGTGCACATACAAGCATACTTTTTGATCCGCTTAAAGCATTGCGTCAGAACACTTTGTATGCACAGTAATATAAGCATTCATTAGCGTTTACATAGTTGTCCCGGAAAATTGATATCGAAAGTAATATTGAAAATTTCCCACATCAGTTCAATTAGGAAAAATTTCGCTTTACTCATAAGTTTAACGTTGCGTGAATATTGCCAAAAAAGCAATAAAACCATTTGATCTACTGGTATATTAGGCAATACAAAAGCAACTTCCGTCTTAAACCGGCAATGTTTAGCTCTAAGACGTCGATTTTGATAGATTACGAAGTAATTGCAAGTTTTCGTGTTTTCTAAACTTTGTTCAGATGTTTCTGTTGGTAACTGCTCGTAGGGAATATAAGATTCTATGCGAAACTGAAACTTGTTCATTCCAACGTGATGTTAAGTTTCGCGCTGCAATAGTGTGGGCGAAGTGTACGTAACATTGCTTTTGGAATTTTGTAAACGGCTACCACATTTACGGCAAGCGTTGCTTATTCTACGCAAGAACAGATCTGCGAAATCGAAAGCACAAATAAACGTAAATCAGCTGGGTATGGTATATTACTAGCAACTCTTGAGAAAATGCTGAAAGGCATCATTGGGTGATTTTATAGCATGATCAACTTCGACCCTTTCATACAAAAGACGCCCAGTAGCGCTGAAAAAATACCACTTGCTACGAAGACCGAAGTACAAGAGAACCGTTAGAAATGCGAAGGCTGCCAACGTGACAATAGAGAGCTAACAACATGATACCAGGCATTTTTTCGCAGACTAACACCATTCGAATGAAGGAAAGGTAAGACGCGATAGCTGCTCGCAGAGGCGTCATTGAACGCCTTAGTTTAAATTCAACGGACTTTTTTTACCCTAACTTTTCTTTTAATTTAATAGCAAAAGTTTTTGTGGTTGGTAGCAATGCCCCAAGTTTTTTAGCTTGCTCTTAATATTTTTTTAACAAGTTTTTCTTTAATGATTTCCAACGTTCTTTTTTTTTCTTTTTTTTACTTGTCATGCTTAGAAGTGTGGTTTTCCCGGTTTGCTGCTGTTTCCCTCTTCCTGTTAAGTGTGCTACTTTTTAAAGTTAGTTTAGGTTTGACTTGATATATAGAAAATATCATTAGTAATAAAAAAAACACAATACAAGTAACGAGAGCTAATGAAATTAAACTGAAGTAAAAATGTTTGAGACAGAAAGCGCATTTTGCAATTAATGAAGGAGAGAAAAGTGGAGAAAGCCGAAAATACGGTCGATAATGAGTGCGGAAAAGCGAAAACTAGAAGGACTTTACATTTTGGTTTGTTTTATAATGCCACTCTATACACATCCTATTGAAATCTCACCGCGAGGTCGTCAACGGTTATAATGACGTTTTCTTCTTAATCAAAATTATGTATTATTTTATATGACTGTTGGAATTAACGTAAATATTTGCCAGTTTTAATTATACTTTATTAGGACTTTCGTCGTGTTAACATAGCATAGAATCACTCGAAGACCTAAATCACTCATACGTATCCAGAAGATTTCACCGTTTGGTAATGGATAAAATTTTACGTCACCTTCACATCCACTCGAAAAGTACGGTAAAGAATAATAACTAAATCGCGACATCCATATTAAAATACGGGCATGATATATATTTTCTTCTTTTTCCTTAGAATCGCAATCACATCAGCTTCAAACTGGCCTAAATAAATTGGTGGCATGGTGCTCTTCAAATTATATGACACTAAACCTAATTAAATGTAAGAAGCTTTCTTTCTCTAGAAGGAAGTCATTCATAACCCATTATTTTATAGATTCGCACAAGTTGGAGGACGTTGAGTCGTTCACTGACCTTGGCGTCCTCTTTGACCGTAGGTTACGTTTCAATTTGCACGTTGAGTTCTCGATTAGGTGGTCCAAAGAGCTAGATGATCCGTATATTACCAAAAGGCTGTATACGTGTTTGGTTAGGCCTATACTTGAATATGCTTCTATTGTGTGGTCTCCTTCTTATAGGTGCTATGTAGACTCAATTGAATCTATTCAAAAGCAATTCCTGTTGTTTGCTCTTAGGAATTTGGGTTGGGATCCGTCTGCTTCTCTTCCCCCCTATGAAAATAGGTTGCTTCTTTTGTCCTTACCGTCTCTTGAAAAACCTAGACTTGTTCTTGGCGTTTGTTTCGCAATCAAATTAATAAACGGCGCTATTGACTCGCCATCATTACTTGGAGAAATAAGTTTTAATGTTCCTAACCGCCTCTCTAGGCACTTTACCTTGGTTAAGGTTAGTCATTGTAAATATAATTATGAGCTGTTTACCCCGCTCAGAGTTGTTTGCAAGAACCTAAATAACGTCTATCACCTTTTTTCATTATCGGACTCTTTAAAGTCCATTAAAGCAACATTGCTTAATACACGAGATTTGCCAATGTCGTGCTTAAACTAGCTCTTAATCCTAAAAAGTCACTATGATTCGAAAATTAATTGTTGTTAACTATTATCGGTTGCCAAGCTTATGCATGTTTGCGATGGCTTAGGGGTTCATTTGCAACTAGGTTCTGTACCGGTTGTGGGTGTGTCTCTGTGCTAATTGTGTACATGCTTTTTTCTTTTTCTTTTTTTTCTTTTTTTCCTTTTATTTGTTTTATTGTACTTATACTAAGTTTTTTTAATAATAATTAATTTAAGATTTACTTTAAGTGTCATTTGAACTCGACTGTTGCTTGTTTTAGTTGAGTTTCTGTATAAGTGGAATAAATAAATAAATAAAATATTATTCGACCCTGAAAAATAGCTAAAGCTGCGCCTGTCAACAGATACATCCCAGCAATCCTTAAATTTTTAATGCCGCCCGTTGAACTTGATGGTTTAAATGCCATTTCCCACAATTCTCGTCCAATCTCTTTGTAAAATTCGTAGCTTGCGACCTCAGTAAAATTAGATAATAATAATTTGTTATTTTATTAAGCTATTTTTCTGTTGAATTTAGCTTGGAACGTATCCATAGTTTTAGAGCCTGCTCGACAGATGCATTCATTGCACTTCACTAAGCAAAGTAACTGACGAGCCGAATTTGCGAATACTTATTAAGTGAATGGAACCTTCTCAAAATTAAATCTTTTTACAATGTATTTTCATTAAAAATACCTAGAAAAATTTTAAGCCCACGTCGCCAAAAAAATATTTCCCCGAGATTGATTGCAAAGATGTGCTAACTTTACTTCACTTCAAGACAAAACACGTTGTTTTCTATATGCTGTGAGGAGCCAAAGTCGTCCCTCGTTTTGGCCTTACAGGTTCTTCGTCCCTGAGGGGGGAGTGCTACACTAACTTGGTAAGGTGAGAGTAATTGTCTTAAGTAAGGAGAGGAGTCAAGTTTTCTCTACGCAAGAGGTAAGTCAGGGAGTTAAGTTTGGGCTATGAGAGAGTGAAGATCGAGTCTTAAGATCGAACGATTGGCCAAAACGAGGAAACAGTAAACGAAATCGATAGAATATTTTTAACTTTCGCTAAACTTGAAATTTAAAATTTAAAATTTAAAAACATGAAATACATGTAAATGTAAGAAGAAAATATAAAATTCTTATGAGTCAAAGACTGGTGCCGGTGAGCGTACCCCAGCACTAGGAAATGGACAAAAGCCATCACAATGCGTTAAAATCGTCAACGGTATTCCTATAAGTATTGAAAATATTACAAACGAAATTAGTAAAGCTATTGAAAGAAGAATTTAATAAATTTTTCTTCTTGATTTTATGCAAAGCAACATTTGCTATTCAATCTTTCGCAAACGTTTCCGCAAGACATTAAGCTCAGACGTCACACCCTAACGTTAAGCTTAAGGGAAATTAAAAAAAAATCGAAACGTGAGAAGTTTGGTGACTACAAAATAATTTTTCTTCGCTAAATTCCCGTCGTAAAATTGACAGTTTTCCATCGCTATATATATATATATATATATATATACATATATTTGTATATACATACATAAACATATATATATATACATATATTTGTATATACATACATATATATATATATATATACATATATTTGTATATACATACATAAACATATATATATATACATATATTTGTATATACAT
Organism: Glossina pallidipes; assembly: GCA_000688715.1. Taxonomy (NCBI): domain Eukaryota; kingdom Metazoa; phylum Arthropoda; class Insecta; order Diptera; family Glossinidae; genus Glossina; species Glossina pallidipes. The sequence goes on from KK499827.1 coordinate 357,757, forward strand.
ACATATATATATATATATATACACATATATATGTACGCATATTTACACATATATTTGTGTATATAGATATATACGTATATATAAACATATGTTCATATATATATGTATATAGAAATATATGTATAAACCTACTTATATATGCTTGGGGATGAATTTAGCCTACATATATAGAGATAAACAGAGATAAACCGCAAAAGACAAACTATTCTGTCACTGGCATGAACGATGTATCAAAATATATGCGAGGATATTTATACGCTGAACCAACTTAACGATTTTCATAGCTTCAGTTATGCTTTTTCTAGTTTAGTCCATTAAAGACCAAAAACCATGCATAGCCATGAATGACATCCGTCCCTTTTCACTTTGATATACACTGAACGACAACTAAAAGATGTAAATAGCAATATTTAACTTATTATCTGAAATTTTGGGGAAATTGAACGCGACAAGTACGTTATGTGAACTATTCATTTCAATTTCAGTGAACAGAATTTACTAGCACACCTAATATGATATTTTTGGATGGTATTCTGCGCTTTGCCACAAAATATTTTGAAATTTTTTATATTGTTCAGCATCGCCTCGTGTGTGTAACTTAGTTTCGCGTCTGCAAAGTTCGCGAGAAATCGAGATTTCGGGCACTTTCGCATATTATCATTATCGTTCTGAAATTTCGTTCACATCTTTGGTTCCGACGACAATACATTGTGGTACAATCAATATTTCCTGGTATTTAAAATGGTAAGGTGCGTGAAATAACATAGCAGGTTATCGAAGTTCATTGTTTGATTTTTCTTCCGACCCTTCTTCAGTCCTTATAGCAATTACAAAAATAAATTCACTGCTCCAAGCCACGCAAAGCAAGTCGGGCAAATTCCCGAATAAAAACACATACTGGAGTAAATATAAATAATGTATCAGCCGACACTCCTTTGAAAAACGCACTACACATTGACGATGTGGGAGACAATTTTAATCATTCATTGCGAAAAGCAGTTGAATTGGCAACATCGACGTTCGAAGGCAACCAGCAGAGTAGTGATACTTATAAAGTCCTATCAGTATACAGGAATTAATACAAAAAAAAACACTACCTGAGAACACAATGGAAAAAACTTAAATCACTACTGTTGAAGCAACGTTTGTGGCATTAGTGCAAGAGGAAATTTAAAAGCTACAACCTTAGGCCAATATAATTTATGGAACCGATCTAAAAAAAACTAAAGTTCTTAGAGCAGATAACATTGCGACGAAAGTGGTCCGCGAATTCCCATAAAGTACTCTGAAGATCTTGTTATGTATCTTTGAAAGCATCTTCCGTACTGGATACTTTCCATCACGTTGGAAAAAATCTGTTGTTATTGCGGTACCTAAATCAGGTAAATCCAATACATTAGTAACAGACTTACAGACGCGTAAGCTTGTTGCCAATCGTTTCCAAGCTATTTAAAAGAATGTGATTAAATAATCCCCTATCCCCTATTCCCTATATTAACGCAATTGACTTTGTTGAATTACTTCAACATCAATTTCGGTTCAGGCAATTCCGTGGGATTTTGAAACCAACTTTTTATACACACGAGACATGCGAATGCAATATCTTACGCACATGTTCACATCCGCAAATGACTCAGCAATGATGTGAACACGTGCACACTTCAACATGGCGTCAAGGCAAATTCAATCCATATTACCATCATAGAGTAGTGGCTGCAAAAATGGCATGTGAGCGGTAATCTTGCAAAATGTGTGCACGTTGCTCTTATATTCAGAAAGTAAACGTGCACTAACAAATTCAAAGCTGGGTCTATATAATAGTATAATAAAGTAGATATAATGCTGTCATTACACCAATTAGGTCCTGAGGAATACAATTACGAAGGGCATTTTACACTCCAACGTTGCCAAGTTGCAAAGAAGTCACTCTATAACCCTGCGTATGATAACAGGCCCTCCCTGAGACTTAACTAATTAAAACATTCAAGAACTTAAATATTCTAGTCATAACAGACAGTAGGTAAGGAAAGAGCGACCAGTTGGGTTACTGTCACGAAATGTTTACTTAATTTAGAAAAACCATTTTTGTCTCCGTGAAAAGTTTATAAAAGTCAATGTCCCGCTTTCTACAGTCGGAACTTGACCAATGTAATGCTTTCGAAGGGTCTAGGGCTGCGTCTGCATCCCACCTTGTAATATCTGCGTACTTTGCAAAACAATAACGTTCTGCCATGGCATGAGAATCACGGCATGTCAGGGCATGCCAGAAGGCAACACACAAGACAGCGTTTATGAAGGAAGAAAAAACAAAAAAGATTTTCACGTATTCAGAATAACCTCTTAAAGTAGCACGTAAACTTCACACTATTAGAAACACAGAAACACAGAAAGGGGAAAAAAAGAAAAACTGTAAACGTCGTAAGCCATGGCAGACGTTTGGAAGCAACAACACGCAAAAAAGAAAAAAGACAATTTTCGGCGAGAGCTGAGCCAAGTGGTGATCTCAAAAAACGAAATAATATCAACACAAAAAGTTGAATATATTTCAATAAATTTAAACATTTTTATAATTAATTAGGCCTTAAAACCGCATAAAGCAATAAAACGAAAACAGAATTAGAAAATTTCTACACACAAAGTAAAAAGTACAACCACAACACGCGCGCAGCGTTGCCAAACTTGATAATTTACATTTTTTTGTTGGTAGGAATTAATGATTGCGGAGTTTGTGGAGCAACATGATTGCATTTACAGACAGCACGTGAAATACATCTACGGAAGTAGATAATAGGCCAATGACTTGGTAGTTACTTAATAAATGAATAAATGAAATGAAAATAGATATTCCCGGTGGAACCAACATTCTAAAGGACGATATATCGCCGATATAAACCTGGTTAAATGTAAACTGACTTTTGCTCGCTAAATTGACATGTGGTAACTTATGTTCGTTATAACTCTTAATGCTATTAAAAATACTGTATGACGCGAACAGCGAAGCAAAGATTTTTTCGCGTGCGGGAATCACCACTTGGTCGTCATGGGCTTTATTGGATCCACTAGCCAATGTATCAGTACTGCAGTTAACAGCTAACATAGGTTGGTCAGGGATGGTAGCTTCTTTGTATATTTACCATCATGCAACGTACTACCAATGACGTTATCCAGGTTCGTGTACTCGTTAGAGATTCGTACCTTTATTCTTAAAAGTATATGCTCACGATTCTAAGTTTACTTTTTACTGCCGCAGCATAGCTAGCTATAGGGGGACTTCGCATTTTTCGTAACTCTGTCATTGACGATTTGGCGAAGACAAGTCCACCATGTTAATGGACGGCACCCTGTTCTGGCAACGATTGACCAGGAGCCGAGCAAGGAATATGAGGCTGAACCGGTCCCGTAGGAGACGCCGCGCACATCACACTACCAGTACATTTTTTGGCATTTGTTGAATTTATCCATCAGAGTCGCTAATATCTTTTTCGCTTTTTGCGTGGATAAACAGAGAGAGAGTTTGCAGAGTACGCAAGTAGCTGAATTTATCGAATTCAATTTATTAGACTCATTTTTCTCCCGGCACGGTTGCACAGTTGCAAAAACGGCGATAACAAGCTGAAGTTTCAAGCATTTATTTCTTAACCGATGTGAAAGAAAAAGTTGAAAACTAATTGCTATCTTTTAAACACGCCGATAACGCACAACAAATTGAAGAAATCTCGAAAAAGCGACCATATTTTCTTATTTTCCACCCAAATATTCATGTGGACCATTTGTGGATTGACGTTTACTAATACGACAGTTAACGAGAAAATAATCGATTTTATATGTATACCTCCTTTTACGCTAATTGAATGATTTCTTGTTAGATCATCCGTCGCAAGTGTGAAGGTGATTTAAATGATCGTTAGAATACATGCTAAAGTAAATTTGTGGAAAAAAATAAATTTCTTTCCCAAAGCTTCTTTGCTTGAGAACTAAGCATAGTTGGTAAGCTTGAGTTATGATCAACAAGCTCAAGTTCAGCAGCAAAATCTTTCTATAATTGTGTATTTGATTCAGATAAGAACTTTGTAAAGTGTATACACCGTCTTGAACTTCTCCATAAGATTTGGACCAAACAAATGCTAAAAAGGCATTATATGGCTTACTCGTTGAAATATTTCCCCACAGCTAACCAAGAAGCAAGGACAATAGCCAAAGTATTCGTCAATAATTGGGTCACGTAGTTTGGAACCCCCATCGAGTTGCATTCAGACCAAGGTAGAAACTTTGAATCTTCGAACTTTCAAGAGGTTTGCCAAATATTTGGCATTAATAGGACTAGAACGACTCCGTTGCATCCCCAGTTTGACGGAATGGTCGAAAGGTTTAATCGAACGCTCCAAGAACATCTGCGAAAAGTGATCGAAAGTGTTCCCAAGGAGGTGTACTCTCTCCTCCCATTTGGACCGTAGTCATAGATGAGCTGCTAGTGAATCTAAACGACCTGGGATTTAATACACTAGGTTATGCGGACAACTTGGCAATCTCCATGGTGGGCTGGCGTGAACAGACACTCACTGATCGCATGCGGGAAGCCCTAAGCATCACCCATAGGTGGTGTTTTGGTACCCTTCTCGAAAAGAGGAAATTAGCATTGGACGAAGTCCACTGATGTGGTCCTTGACTTCTCAAATATTTCCTTTAGCCCCGTATCATGTGGCTGTTGCCCTATTATATATGAGGAACAAGTGTATTTTCTAGGCTTTTCTGCTTCCAATCACAAACGCTTACTCCATTGTAATCAAATGAGATTATTACATGTTTTTATATCCTATTTTATTTCATTATTATTATTATTATTATTATTTTTTTTTTTTGATATAAAGTAAGCATGGGTGAAACCAGTGAGGTATATGGCTTATATGCCTAGGTTAACGATGGTTTGTATAATTTCAATGGGTATATGCGGTAAGATTTGTGCGCTACTTATGACTCTTTGTGTACAAAAACTTTAACTATTTTAACCTCACATATTTTAGCACAGCAAGTGGCAGATCACACGTTTTCTTCTTGAAGGGAGCACCAGACTTGCCAGGCTTATTTAACATTTCCTTTCAAAATTAGTCAAATTGAATATGTTGCCTTATTTGAAGTAAGATGTGAATAAGAAGAAAATTTAAGAAAGCTCAAGACCAAAAACAAGACACCCCGATCATGAATAAATAGTGGATTTCAGCGAAATAATTGCAATTAGCATGAACTTCGCTTTGGTTGTTGTGTCGTGTCTTCCTTGCAATATAAATTCATTATAGTATTACATATCGTTTCACTCTACATTTTTAGTGTAAATTTTCTTCCTTTTTAAGATCTACCTATTGGGTCTGCTTGTATTTAATTATTTTACGTAATTATTTTCAGTTTTCTTCACTTTCTTTTTTTATAAACATATATTGAAATAAATCTTTTTGTCTATTTGAAATGTTTTTCATTGTTATTTGAAGCACTTTAATATACGATTCGAACGAATTGAAAAAGCCTGAAGATATCCTACAGAAATATCAAAATATTACAAAGAGCCTAAGGCAGCACTTTAATAATCCCTCGAGCAACAAACATATTTTCATCCATTATAAAATCTATTCTAAACGAAAGAGTCATCAGCAGACGAAAGAGTTTTTCTAGTTCCATTATAATTAAGTACATTTTAAATTATGGTAAAGACGTCATTTTAATATAACTACCAAGTTTTCATTTTTCAACAGTAAAACAACAACAATAGAAAATATAGTAATAGTTTTTCTGAAATTATATTATATTACTTCTTCTTTCGTTTTCTCGTTCTCTCTCTTAGTTGCTCACTTTTCTTCGGCTTCATAGCGAAGGAAAAATGAAAAATTTTATTGTATGCATACAAAATTTATATACGTTTTCGTACGAAATATGCTTAATCTCCAAAGTATGCAATTTTTAAAACAGCACAAGCTGTTCAGTTTAGAAGAAGGAGCGATGAGGAAATAGGCTAAAGGATGCATGAATTAAGTGAAAGCTAAGGTCAAAGTATAAATTTCTTTCTTATTTCTCAGCACTTAAAACATTACCAACAACTTTGCCAATAACAATCACGGCAAGGATTTCCATTTAAAACCTTTCTGGGAAAACAAGCACAAAACGCAGCACAACAAGGAACAATACAATTCGCCTGAGACTGTTTTTTCCTGCATTTAGTCTTTGCTAAGAGACTTCAGAGATGAAATATTAATTTGAAATGTTTCATGCACGAAGTTAAATCCACTTGAAAGTTGGTCGTAATGTCCACCGCAACTCACTTGCGGATTGTTGTTGTCACCGGTTCTCGGAAGATGAAGAAATTCACGTCGTAATTTATAAATTATGCAAACTAACCCGCGCTTTTATTTGGCTATAGTGCCTGTTCATTGTCAGCAACGAGTTTTATAATTTTTCAATAGCCTGGCTTCTCATAGCCAATGAAAATTGGTTCCTTGATAAATGTTGAAACTGAATTGAATTTAAACTGCTAGCCATCAAAAATTCGCAAAAAAAAGAACACATGAGAAAAATATCTATAATCGATGGGGAAGTAAATAAGAAACACAGTTTCTAGCTAAATGCTGCTCTGGAGACTTTTATTGCTACTTTTGAAATTCCCCGAAATTTGTTTTGTTGGCATTGCACTGTTTGTCGACTTAAAAGCTGGCTTTTTTATTTATTTGTTATTGAAAATCAATTATCGCTGCCAGAAAGTTGCTTCTTATTGTCGTTTGTTGCCGCTGTTGTCTTATTCTTTTGTATTAAAGTTGATAGAACATCTCAACCTATGAATCTAAATTTAATACGAGTCTTGTTGACCTTTTGAGTTTTACGTTTTCCTTTCTCGGTTTTATATGTGTGCTTAGCATATATTTATGTTTGCTTAGCTTCATGAATGTTTAATGAGCACATTAAGCATTGCAAAAGCACTTCATGCTGAATTAATTAATAGCGTATTTTAAGGCAATTTTAACTTGAGGAAAACGTTGCTGTTCTTACCGCCGCTGTTGGCAAGCACTTTCTGCGGCTGTGGAAAAGTTTGAAGGTGTTGAACATTATGAATTTAGGTTGTGATAAGTGGCTCTGACTTGTTCTACATTTAAAGTTTTTGTACACAAGTATCAGTTAACTTTTCGAATTTTATTTTGGGGACAATAAATACTTTGCGGAAGCAAATTACTTAAGGAAACGCTTTTTTACAACTAAAATTTTTTGTGGTAAAGTTCTGGTATTTACTCAAATGCTGGAAACTTTCATTGCATAGTTTTGGTTACTTAAGAAAAAAGGCATATATTTCTTTTTTCTAAGTACTATTTTAGTTACTTTCTAATAAAATGGGGAAAATATGTTTTCTGATTGCGTTCAGAATGAGAAACTAAGTAAGTGACCTGATGCAGTTTACCACTTGAAAACATGCAGTTTATCACTTAAGAGATTTAAAGTTAATTCCAAAGTTTTTAAAAATAAAAAATTAAGAAAAGAAAAATTGAAGCGAATTTTATTATATTCCTATTGTTTGTGGAGCCGAAACGGAGAAAATAATCTTGCATGGCTTAATTATGAGTGGTGTTACTTCCACATTGAGAAACAGTTAGTGCAAAAAGTGACCATGCAGATACTCTTTCTCAATAGAGGGCCTGTTTTTGATTTTCCCAAAACAACATCCATTGTTCAGTATGCTTCTGTGTGACAAACGCCACCCAATACATTCTTTTATTAAAGGATTACGCATTTTAACTAGTAGCAGTAAACTTTCCTATCGGGAAAAAGTTTACTGGTCCGAAACCGCTCTTAATGACAAACTAAGGAAGCATAAGACGCATTAGGAAATCTATTTCGTCTTGAAATAAAAACAAAGAAAAACGCGCTTATTTATGGTTGAGAAAAACTTTTCTGTTTAGTTAATTGAAAGGTAGAAAGCGTCGTCCTCATTATTCATTTTTTTTATTTATTTATTTATATATCTATTTACTTACTCGTGAATCTCAACTAAATCAAATTAACAGTCGAATTCAATCCTATATAAATTAATATTAAAATATAAAGTATAAAGTGTATAAGGAAAAGTAAGGAAAAAAATAATAACAATAACGGAATAATAATTCCTGCATAAATACATGAGAAAGAACGAAAAAGTATAAAGCATTTTCTTAACTGGCGCAGAAGCTCAGTCACAACCGGTATAGAACCAAGTTGTGAGTGAACCCATACGCCATTGCAAGCATGTAAAAGATTGGTAACCTATAACGGTAAACAACGCCAATTTTCGAATCATAGTGAAATGTTAAGATTGCAAGTTAGTTTAAATACGACGTATTAAGTACAGTTGTTTTGATAGAATTTAAAAAGTGCGACAGTGAGATTTAGTGATAGACATCACATAGCTTTCTGCAAACTACTCTGAACGTCAATAATATATTTGCATTAACTAAGCTAAATGAAGGTAAAGTTCATTCATAGAGTCATTAAAGCTTATCTCACCAAGTAATGTGGGGGAATCGATAGTGCCGGTTATTAGCTCAATTAAAAAGGAAACGCCAAGAATAAATCTACGTTTCTCAAGTGATGGCAAGTAGAATAAAACCAACCTATTTTTATAAGGAGACAGACAGACAAGCGGGTCTCAACTATAACTTCTAAGGATAAACAGCAAAATTTGTTTTTGAACGGATTCAATTGAATCTACATAACACCTATAGCAAGGAGTTCACACAATAGAGTCATACTCAAGTATTGGTCTAAGCATATGTGTAGTCTTTTCGTATTGTAAGGATCCTTAAGCTCTTTCGATGACCTCTTAATGAAACCTAGCGTATTGAGGAGCGCCAGACGTCACTGGAAATACATCGGAGGTGTTGAAGTTAAACAGAAAGCGTAGAGTTTAAAGATCAATAAGTTATGCTTAACGAAGTCAAACTAAAGAGAACCACTAGAAAACGCCTTGAAAACATGGCCTGTAAATTCTAAGCGATTCGTGGCCGTAGACCTTCCCTTCTGAAAGCCATGCTGGAATGGGCAAATATATGATTTAATAGCAAAAGCTAAATGCTGAGTAATAAATCGTTCAAACAATTTAGGTAAGACACTCATGTTGGCGATGCTTCTATAGGTCTCAACGTGATGTCTGTCTCCACATTTGTGAATTAGAATAAGGAGACTACGCTTCCAACAAAAAGGGTAAACATCTGATTTCAAGGACACATTGCCAAGATCCTTATATACACTTAATTTTCAGTGATGACTTTATATGCTGATCAAAATTTTCTCCGTAGAACGCCTTTTTCAGAATTGCAAAGCTATTATAGTATACATAGCTGGAAGCTAGATTCGAATAATACCGTGCGCGTGGGACCAATCCGAACTTCGATACACGCAATATTGTTGATATCAAGTTGTGACACAATTCACTCTGACACCGTACAGAAAGGTTTCCCCTGCCGAAATTTTCATTGGAAGGTGTGAAAACACTTTCGATAGGGATTAGTTTAGCTACTTGGGTAAGGCTAATACTTTTGCACCCACCACCCTTATTTTAAAAGAGAATATGCAAATATTTATTGTTGTAGTTTGTTAAAATGAGAAAAAAAAGTTTTTTTTTGCATTTGAAAACAAAGGTATTCTCTTTTTTTTTGTATTCTCGGCGCTTCCTTCAAACGATTTGGTCCTTTTTCAATTCCAAACTACGTACAGCAATTTCCAGCGTTCTTTGCCTAATGTTAAGCGGATAGCTTCACTTTTACGACCAGCAAAATGGTAACGACGGGCATAACATTGACCCGCAGACTGGCAAACGGACGCGAAATTAATGTACGCTTATTCCTCTGCGGTCAGTATAATGAAACAAAAAATGCAAGTAAGAAAGGTGTACTCGGCTCACATACCCACCATGATTAAAATCTCTGACGTCGCAGGCTTTTGTGTATTGTCATGAATGCATGAATGGGATAAAATTTATCTTTCATCCTCTACTTCATTAAAAAGTAGTGTAAAGAAAAATTAATCCACCAGGTCGTGACGTCGATCGTAATTAATTTAGAATTAACACAGTTAGCTTTTCACATTCCACTCTGCAAGCCCTTTTATTTCATAGGCACTTTGAAAATATAGAAATCATATAAAAGGTTTCTAAAGGAAATCATATAAAGAGGTTTCTAAACAGTTTGAAAAGATAGCAGAATTCGACATAGAAACATTTTTTCAAAGTCTTTAGAAGTGTTTGAGATTGTTTAGGACTGTTTAAAACTGGCGATAAATTATCATAAGTAATGTCATTTGTAGCATAATTTAGCATAATTATCATATATACAAGTGTTGTTAGTAACGGTTTGTAGAGGGTATTTTGATCATAATTCATGCAAAAATCGACTCTGAATTTGTTTCCATCTGAGAATAATTGAAAGAGCGAGTCAGAATTTGATATCAATGTTAAAGGTTTGGAGGAATTACGCAAATGGATGGAATTATTTGGAAAATTCAAATTTCCCATAGAGCAATGGAAATGAAAAACATTGCAAAAAAACAAGAATAAAGTTGAAGTATATTGGGTCGGCTAAATTTGTTTAAAAAAGAATTGAAGTTATTTTGCTGACGAATCTTATATTATCAATAATTTGATTGTCATTTTTATTAATCGTAGTTGAGAAAAGTCCCATATATACCTGTGCGTCAGTATAGTCATAACTAATATTCACTAGGCAGAAGCTTTCAAACATTTCACCCACTTCGTACGGCGATAGCTTATGCCTGCTCTCCTAACGAAACACAAGTCCTTCTCCACGTACCTAGAACTACAGTTTTTGTCATGTTGCTTATTGCTTTTTCTAAATATTTGCTTCTACAGTTTTATATTTTAGAACATATGACAACTGTGCCTTTCCTTCGTTTTCATTAAACGTTTCAATTTAAATTATGCTGTGAATTGTTTTATGTTTGGCTAAGGCTTTTTCTAATGCTGAATTAGCAATTAGCCACTTGCTTCCTGCATGGGCCATTTCACTTTTAATATTCTGCAATGACAGAAGAAAACAGGCGAAAACATGGACAAAGCCCAACTAAATGCACACTCTAATCTTTATATTATCAAATACTTCTTGGAAATGCACGTTTAGACTGTCGAGAATACGTTTCAGAATTTTGTTGATGTTTTTCTTGTGTGACCACCTATCTTGGGCACCAAGGGCTTTCAATGTTATCGTCACACGAGCTCGCTTAAAGTAACCAAATCTCCGAGAAATCGCTGGTTTTGAAGAAGGATCGTAACACTTTTGAAGCCTATACTAAATTGGAACGGTACTTTTTTCCGCAGAAACGTTCAATCGACATGGAAAACTCCTATTTTGAAAAGAAGAAAAGCAGTAACTTGCAAGCGAATGATTAAAATAAGACGAAAATTGGGAGGTGCCTTTTGTGGTTTGGAACTTTCTAGAGATATTATGGATTTTTTTTTAATGGCCACATTTGTGTGTCGGTCTTGTGAACTATTCACTGGTGTCTTATAATAATTTGTAAACTGATATTTGTCATATGTTGTAAATGATACATAATAAAACAATATTCTGATGTAAGGAGTGGTCGAGTTGCTCTTATTTGTAGCTGTTAAAGACTGCCTAAGATTATAAGTAAAGTTTCAATTTGCTTCCTTCATTTTTGGGACGTAGAAAATCTCAGCAAAAAACGACATTAGTTCTCCTCGATTGCATTTAGGTGCTGGTAACAAACTTCTAGAAATGTTTTAAACAATAATGTTAACGGATATGCCTCAGGTAATGAGCAAGTAATATGTTTCTATATTTGTGTTTCATTGCCATAGTTCTATGGTTTCATAAGCAAACCGAATTAAAAATCTCATTAACATATTCTCTTATAAAAAAGTTCTTTGATGTTCTTCTAGCAGAAAGTTGCTTGAGAGCAAGTATTGAATACATTGCACGGATTAGTAGAGAACGGATACAAAATCAAATTTTCTACCACATTAGTAAAATTTGTTTTCTCAAACTTTTTATTTAAAAATTTATTTAGATATTTTTTCTAAATTTTTTAATTTAAATTTAAATGACGCTCTCTAATACTGCTACCAAGTAGATTTTTTCAATCAATTTTCTGACGAAATATACACATAAAATTAAGAAAAAAAAGGGAGAAAAAAGACACAAGGCAGAGAGGAAATTATTAACCTAGATTCAAGGAGACCCAATTTCCTGCCCCCTTTTGCTGCTGCTTCTACTTTCTGCGCCACCAACCACAGCACAGCTTAAATCGTTTACTATCATTGACAGCTATATGTTTAATCATTTCCTGGCGTTCTAGTTCTAGTTTCTTTTTTGCTTTTGGTACATGAAATGATTTACATCTGATATGAAAAGATAGATGGATGGATGAATGGATAGAAAAGTATATAAAAATATTTATTTTCAATGCATTTAAGTGTAGGTTGTTGCTATGAGAAAGAACAAGAATATTCTTTACAATTCTAAAGGAAAAAACTATAACATTCCTTAAGGCTTTAATAAAAACTAACTTTTTAAGTACAGCTTTTGCAAAAAAGTTATTTAATTGTTTTGATGTTTCTGACTGATACACATTTTTTTGTTTTGCATAACTCTTGAGGGTAAGCCACAAAATATGATTGCATTTGATTTTCTCATTTATCGTCTGAGATAATATTAAGCTGCTCATATTGTTCGTAACACATTAGAAAATCGAGGAATTTTACAAGTATTTAGGCAATTTAATGTCTTACTCTCTCTCTCTCTCTCTCTCTTTCTCTCTTTGCCGGTCTATACGGCTCGCTTTTGTTAAAACTATTGCGTTCGTAAAAGCAGAATATAAATCCGTGATAAACGTATATGTAGCCGATGCTTGCCTTAGGAATATTATAATTGTTATCTGCTAAGTTTTTTAATTGAAACAAGCTTTTAGATTTACAACTAGTCGAGTGCAGAAGACGATACGCGGCCATCGAAACGGAATTAGCTGCAAGTTTGCACGCTATTGGGTTGTTACTGCTTCATATACAACTTGATTAAAAACTTTTAGTTATACATTTACGTTTTTTGTTTATTATCGTCTGAAGAAAGTTGTTAACTTAAGAGTTTGCTGTGTTTGCTTTTGTTGCTCCCATCATAATAAGCATAAAATTAAGAGAAGATGCTTTTTAAAGTTTGCAAGACAGCCTGACGCGTAGTCTTTTATGTCGAAAGTATTTAACCGATTTTAACAGGCATATGATACCACTGGCGTCGTTTTCTTTTAGTTTCCTAAACGTAATGCTCTTCTGTTCGTAGCTAAGTACTAGTTATCAGTTCATACATATTGTTATCACAGCTGTTGCCTACTGTTAAATTCGTCTTAGTAAAGTTGAAATTAACAAAAAATAAAGATAAGAGAAAAATGAAGAAAAACTCACTTGAACTCCAAGAATTCTAAACGTTCACAAAGAAATCCTTACATAGCTACTGAGGTAAGGCTGAGAAGAAATAAACTTTTCCAATGTTTTACGATTAAATGACAGGCTTAAAGCTTACTTTCAATGAATATTCTACGCTCCATCAAAGTTTCCTGCTTATATATCAAGCAAAAGAAAGACTTTTGTTTAAAGTAAAATCCTTTGCTTTGAGAACAACTACGATATAATTACAATAGTTATTGCGTTGAAGTTGAGCTCGCAGTTTATACTCCAGAACAACTGTATTAGTTACGTTTTCGTCTCTATCCCTTTTTCTTCGCTCGTTTCTCAGCCATCTAGGGGCCTTCTCCAACCCCATGATAAGTTAGCTTAGTTGTTTGTTAGGAAACTTATACAAATGGTTGCCATTTTGTTGCGTAACGTATAGAATAAAAGCACTGTCAGTCTTTTGCTTACACATACTTTCATACTTTTGCATTTTTATTTTACATTAAGTTTATATAGAAGTCCATAGAAGGTATTTGAACTGTAAATGAACAATCACTTTTTTTCTTCTTAAGTAAACTTCAAAGAAAAAAAATCCAAGAAAAGAATTTTTTTTTATTCACTCAATAGAAAAATACTTTTCTTCCCGAGGGATATTTTTCCTTTCCTTCCTCCTGGTTTTTCTCCCTTTAAACTAATTTATCAATGTCAAGTGTAATTTTATTGCTTTTTTCTTATAGGTTGCCATAAAGTCTTCTTCTTCATAAAAGTATTCATACCATGGAATGATGATGAGGTTTTTTTTGAAAGATTTTCAGAAACATGTTGAATGAAATGTGTTTTGATAAGTTTTATAATTAAAATTGAATGCTTATCTGACATCCTGATGGTAGGGGACAGATTTCATTATTGTCATTATGGCTTAAAAATAGACAATGCCGGCCTTCGTATACAGTATGAACACGAAGTAAATAGTATTCAACTACTCATATGGCAAACACCTAAAACGATAAACACATGCAGTCCTAGGGATAATTGATTGAAAGATTTGTTGTCATAGAAAGGGTTAATTTTCAAAGTAATGGATACGTTTATGCATATAACACAAAAAGCCACCACTTTGATAATCAAATTAGAAATATTAGCTGGGCGGAAAAACATAGGAATGCTTGCCTAACGAAGGTCCGACCGTTGTGCTCACAGAAGGTATCAAAAAATGGGAAAATTAATACAATCCGGAAAGGATTGCCGATACTTCCGTACAGTTCTGCTTTTTCGAAAAGTATGTTGGGATGTGACGCGACTTAAATTTGCCTGGAAGTCATTGCACAGTCAAGATCACTTTCTATCTAGAAACCTGCTAAGAATGCTTGAAAATTGCTGTGAAATTCATTTTCTTAGTTATTTAGGGACAAAAGTATTTCTCAAAATTTACTTTTCCTAACTTTCTTCTCATGTTTCCGCAAATATAAGTTTTTCTTATAAACATTTTTGCACTCGTTAGCACTTTAATGACAATCCGATTAAATTTCGTCATCTACATCTTTCGAGCACAACTGTGTTGGAAAAAATATTGTCTACTTTTTATGACAACATTATAACAACTTCCTGGAAGCAGAAGCACACTAACTTCGTCATTAACTTTGTTATATTTTAAAATTTTCGATAGAATTTGACAGCAAGGCTGACGTGCTGTTATTTAGCGTTACATCCCGAGTTGGGTTATCCATGACTGTCGCTTTGTCTCCTGGAATTTCAATTGGAATTTCCAAAAGTGGAAATATGAGACAGGAAACCTATTTCAAGCGCAGCGACGACAAATGACAATAACTAATAAACTAACGGGCTTGTAAACCACTGATAAATTTTCACCAACAACGCTTGGTGCCTAACATCTACCAGCAGTCTCAAAAAAACTGATTTAAAATACATTCCGGACATTCCTTACGTAAGCATGCAACTAAAAGAATATATCATTAACAAGGTGTGTGTGTGTGTATATATGCTTGCTTAGGGAAGTATGTAACTCTCTTATTCCTTTTACTTTTTTAATGCAATATTTGCGCAAAATGGTCGACGCCTGGTTTTTTAGTGTTTTCGCTACGTCTACTATTTAGACGCACTTCCCCTTTTTTCTTTACTTGTCAAAAGAAAATTTAATTTGAATTTACGGTAAAATGCTGTATAAGTACTAAAACATCGGTATAGGGACATTTTACAAAAGAGGTAATACATTATTTTGTGTAAAAGACGCACCGTCCAAAAAACTATGGAAAAAAACTATTTCAGCTTACGTCTGCATTAAGCAGAATAGAAAATAGAAACAGGTTTAGAAAACAGTGGCAAACATTTCTTTCCTTTACATATTAATTTGCATGTAGTTAAGGGACGAGATAAACGTTAATAACGAAGTACGTCTTTATATAAACAACTGATAGCTGAAGTATAGATTATAGTTCACCACCGAATAATGTGGTGCTACATATGGGATATGAAGACATGCGCGTCCTTCAGTTAAATCATTTAACTCCATTGAACATGTTGGACGTGTTTTTGTTTGTGTCTGTTGTATCTCGTATTGTTAAACTAGTGTTCCGCTTTTATTATTTTTGTTTAAGCTGCGAAACATAAGTGTTATAGTTTCTAAAATACTAAATCGTTTATAAAAATAACAAAAACAGGAAGCTGCGGACCTAAACACATCCAAAGAAAGTAAAGAAAAAAGAAAATCTGAAGAAGCGAAGAACGCTCTCCTCTAACGGCAAAAGTCCAATGAAAGAAATAGACGTTGCGCAAATAGAATCGAAACAATTCATGAAATCCTGATAGTAACCGCCAAACAAACCAACATAACCACCAACACCAGCATTAGCAGCAATCATATCCGCATAGTATGTGATACGAAAAAAACAACAAAATACAGGGGTAGCAATAGCACAAACTGAAAAGGCAAAAGAATCAAAAAAGGAACAACACCAAAAGCAATACTGATAAAAGCAAAAGCAATAGTGCAAGCATCTAAAAACAATAGCAGCTATGAAAGCAACAGCAGTACGTGTAACAAGAAGATCAATAGTAACAACAGTAACTGCAATAATATGAGAAAACAATATCAAGTGCAATAATAGAATCAATAAAAAACCAACTATATATTCATAATAATAACAACAGTAGCAACATAAGTACCAGCAATCGCAATTGCGACTACAAACAACAAATGGAGCAGCAACTAAATATAACAACACTAACAGTAGCAATACTGGAGCTACAATACAAACAAAACAAAAACACTAGCGATAAAAACAACAACAACGGTAATAGTAGTATAGCAAAAAAACGAAGCAATACAACAAGCATACTCGATAATAACAACAACAACATCACCAATTGCAGCAACATCAACAACGACAATTACAGAAACCATAGATGATACAGAGCCAACAAAAAAGAAGCACCAGAAATAGACTATGGGTGAAATTAAAATTGAAACAACCACTCAGGTCTTTCCTCTCCACAAGAGAAATAAAAAAGTATTCTGTCACCCCCATGAAATCCCATCCAACATCATTTGCGCTGGGAATTGGTTGGGGCATAGCCATATACGGCGAGCGGTCGACTAGTAAAGGCATAACACTGCTCGATGGCACAAACCTTTCAACTCGACTAGAGTCATCACGTACGGTGAGAAGGTTCAGAATCAACTACTGCAATATATACGTGGGCTATATATAAATCTTCTGGCGGTGCACGCACAAACGTGCAAATTTTAGCCTGATGTATTCGCTTTTTTAAAACACAGGTAGGTGAAAGCAGTCATCCATATGATTTTCACTTACTTGGAAATCAAATTCATGTTGGAAATAAAGTTCATAGTTTTACATCACAGAGAGGCCTTGTGGTATATTAAAACACTCAGAGTCTTGAATTTCCATCTCCATGGGTGAAATCGATTATCCGGACGCACACGTTGTATTTCGGATTCCTTTACAGAAACTTAAGTGCAGATAGAGTGGTTTCCTCTACCGTCTTTGACATTCTATCCAACACAAAAAAAATATGCATGCAACCAGGCACTGCACCGAGAAGTAGCTCTGCATGAGCAGCGACTGCGTAGGAACTTCAGTCACTCTAAAAAGACGCAAAAGTTTTGATCGTTCGTTAAAAGAACTGGAAACCAATATATAAAGTAATGAGATGAATTTTAGTGCCGCCAAAGTGCAGTGATGCCTTTTAACGCATAGAGGAATTTGAAGTCGATATCTTCATTTTGCGACCAGGAGAGTGTCAACAACAAACACCACACAGACACACGCGGAATATACACACTTTACAGGCTCCCTGAAGCCTTCTTTTGTGGTATTACATACATTATGAAAAAAAAAAAACAAAATGAGTTAACGCACATTTTACAGTGGTGGGTGCGAAAATAGGGCCAAAAGAATGGAAATTGTCGGAATTGCTTGTTGTCTCCATCGTTTTCAAAAAGTATGTTGCGAGAAAAAAGCACTTTAAGATTTAGAACATTTTGTAGACAAGTTTTTTTATTACCATAAGTTTTTCACTACACTCCTCCAATAGTGTGCAGCCACAGGACCATAGAAATGCCCTTTCATATTCAAATATTATTCCTAATGCTCTTTCCTCAGGGTTTGTATGCGCGTTTACTGAATTTGTCGAAGGCAGAATCGCACATATTACGTTGTTGCATGTAGCGAAATGATGGAGGAAACACAAGAAAATAAAATAATTCTGTAGCCAAATTCTCAATCAACACCAGTTTAGTTTATTGGCAGAAGCATTGAAAGCTTTCGAATCGCATGTACCCTCTTATCGTCCCAATGAGGCTAAACTAACATTTTTTTTTTGTCTTAACGCAACTATCAGCAGGTAGTTTTTACGTTTCCAGTAGGTTTCTTTTTTTCGGTAGGCATTGTTTTTCGAAAATTTCATGAAAAAGTGGTTTTCCCTAAGGTCTAGAATGTTGAAAGCATCGCTCATGGCAATAACGAAAAGAAAAAACAAAAATTCTGGAAAATTTATAGCGACGTTCTCTAGTATAATAATATATCAAAGGGCCATTTTCAAATCGGGAGGACGGCGCACTGAAAGATGACGAAGTATACCTAAATTAATCGGAAATAAATTCTGACGGAAAATCTGAACAGCATTGAAATGTGAACCATCTGTCAGAATTGAACATAGAAACCTAAATAAGCTCGGCTTGGTGTGGTGGGAAGAAGTCAAGATGAAATCGCAACAACTTTCAGAATTGGA
Organism: Glossina pallidipes; assembly: GCA_000688715.1. Taxonomy (NCBI): domain Eukaryota; kingdom Metazoa; phylum Arthropoda; class Insecta; order Diptera; family Glossinidae; genus Glossina; species Glossina pallidipes. The sequence continues at coordinate 376,451 of KK499827.1, forward strand.
TAGAGAGCATCATCTATTTTTTTTTGCACTGGATTGTTGATTAGCCTTGCAACAAATTGCTAGAGTTCATGCACTTTTCTATAAGAGACCGATAAGACAATATGAAAACACGTGTACAGGTTATTGGAGGTAAATAACAAAGTTTATCAATAGAGAAATTCGATTGCATTGGACTGCCGTTTTTTGTATTCTTAAAAAGAGCCATTTCTGTCTTGAATTTTATATAGAATCCTCAAACTTTAAACGAAGAAGTACAGCAGTGGAACGCATAGTAAACGAAACATTAATGTAAATTCCTTCCTTAAGTTTTTCCCCTCTTTAAATTAACGTAAGTTTAAAAAAGATAAAAAAGAAAGCAATCAATCATCACTTACGGTTGAGCAAATTTCAACACCTTTCCCTCGTTTGGCTTACGTTACACTGTAACAACTTGTTACAAGTTGTTTACTTTGCTAAAGATGTCACAATCGTTATGAAAAGTAATGTAATGCATACCGATGCACGCACAACCATCCAAGGATTACTTTCTTAGTCTTTTTACTTACACCCGGGGTAAACATTGCTTGCAAAAAAAAGAAGAATAAAAATAGTACAACAATCCCAAGGTTTGTTAATCTGGGTTATTGTATTTCATTGCCTTATGTTAGTTGGAAGAGCAAAGCAAAAAAGCAGAAAAAGAAAATAAAGATGAAGATGTAAAAAATTTTGTATTCCTGGGACGTTAAGCCTAAAAATATATGATTTTTTATGAATGTTACGTTTGAAATAAACACAGCGCCTAACTTTATCCCTCCATGCTTTGGAACACAGATTTCGTGTACTCGTCCAATGCGAAATTCTATCTTATTACCCATCTAACAGATTGCCCATCTCCTTGCTCTTCTTAGTTTTATTAACGTTTTGTGTTTAGTCTCACTATACAAGTTCACTTCCTTTATGCATGTGTGCGACTAACTAGAAAATTGGAGTTCGTTTTTTCAGCTTTCTCGCTTTAGAAGTTTCTTATTGGAACTCCTTTCCATCGGAGAATAGGAAGCGATCGAAATCAATTTCACTTTGTTACCGTCCCTTCTCCTATTTAGGATAGGATTTTTATATATATTAGGGTTAATATATTTTCTTTGACGACCTTCTTGTTGTCCCTCTTTCGATCGCTTTGCTCAGGTTCCCATTTATTGTCTCTCTGATTAGTTTTAGATTAGACTACCGAGTACAGCTACCGCTTTTCCTGTCGCGTTGTCAGCAATAGAATGAAACGATTCGTATTATCTGCACTACATCGGATTTTTTTTACAACCCATGACGGCGCCTATCAAAAGAAACGGAAAGGTACAATCCAAAATATCAGATACGCATCGAAATTCCTATTAATGGAAAATTTAAGTAATTTAACGTATTATTTGCCAAAGTGAAAAATCGATTCATGTATTTAAAGTTTCCCCTCTTATCTTGCAGTTTACTGCCAACTATATGTAAAATTTCATATTGCTTTTATATAACGGAAAGGAAGCTAGACGACATCATACTCACTACATAAGCAACGTGTTGCTTACGGGGCAAGCTTGGAATAAAATTTTTCAAAAGCATTCATTTAAAAGTGATATATATTTATAATTAACCCTACGCCCACTTAGAAACGCATACGCATTCACATTTCAAATATTACTTTGTCTCCGTTATTGTGAATATGCGAAAAGAATAATAAATGCATCTCTAAAAACGACACACGGAGAAGATTTATGCAAAAGTTGCTGAAGATGTTGCTGACGTTTGAGAAATTTGACAGAACTTACTTGTTTTTCGATATAAATGAAAGTGTTGGTGTTACAATGTATAGCCTTAATATGAAGAGCAGTTTGATTTACAACTCTGCACATTTCATTGTAGCTCTTGCTTGAGCAACGTTCGCATAATTCTTAATTTAATGTGTGCAGAGATTGCCGCAGGGAAACATTTGGGGATTTCATTCGAAAGGTTCCGACTCTGACTCCGTCTACTATGTTAATTCGTTTTCAGTTAATCTTCAAAACTCATATATTGCACTATTTTATGTATTATTTAGTTTTGGCTTCGTTTACGTTCTGTGCTGCGTTCATGTTGGCACTCTTGGATTTCCATGCTGGCGTATTTTCCTCGCATTATTCCCTTATTTTCACTTCAAGTCAATGACTGTTTCCAACACTGATTTGCATAATTTTCAGGCTCATTAAGTGCTAAATCATTTTGAAGCAAAAAATATATAAACATATGCACTGTACCATGTACTTAGACTACTACCCAGGCATGATAATTTAAAATTTGATGTGTTGGTTGTAGAATGTGGAATTAAAAACGTATTCATACGATTAGTTGTTATATACATATTAGCTATTCGTTAAAAATACTAATCCTTAGGAAAGGTTTACTTGGCTGTTAAGATTTCACAAGAAACGTTTCTACTGATTTTGTACCCATATAGACAATTTGTGTTCCAAAATCGGTTGACCTGTTAATTTTAAATTATCGGTACGTCTTTGCTCTTATAGAGATTTCTATACAAAATATTAAAAATCTGAGTCCTTTGATTTCCTCTTTGAATTAAAGTCCAAGCTGCTCAATGAACTCTATACTACATAAGAAATAACGGCACATTCATCGCAAACGCCACATTCATCAAAACTTTACTTCACCATAAAAAAAATGTAATGTAAAGAAATGTGTCCTGTAATATAATTCGATGTTATATCGTAAAAGATCAAAAAATATCGTTTATTGTCACACTATCTTTCCTACGTATAAATAAGCATCAGCGACTAGTTGAACTTAATCCTTGATTAACATGGGACATTTTGAGAGTCAGATCCGTTCTTTGGCCTGTCCGTAAATCTTCCAGGTGATTGTTTGTTCATTTGTATCTATGGCTATAATTATGATAATTTATTTACAGCAAAGAAATAAATTTGCAGATTAAAGTAAAATGGGTAAGTAAGTAAATGGATAGGAACAAATTTTTTTTTTGGAAAAGGCAGACTAGATGGTTGTGTGATCAGTCAGATTCCTTTAATAATGTTAAGTATTTTATTGATGTCATATTCATTTAAGATATCGGTGGCTTTCGATAATCCGACTACGAATCTTCGAATTTTGGAAAAGTGTTGCTATTCACATAAAAGCTTTTGTCAACCAAAAGATAGCAATGCGTCGAAGTAAATCCGATTGGTGCGCTGTAATAGTATGACAAAGACAATTCGTTCTAAATGTTTCGATCTTGATTTTCCCATTACTGGTTGCATATAGTGGTGGAACGAGATTTAGCAAATAACGAGACGTTGTTTAAGGTTTTCAGTAGTACAGATTAATCGTAGACCTAAAAAGTCAGTAAGCAATCACTTTATCAATGACTTGAGAAAATTTGAGATTTAAAGTTTTGTAAAAGTTTTTCTCGAGAATATCCTCGCTTTTGCCTATAACGATGTCTGCAAAGATAAAGTTATGCAAAACTCTTACACATTGATGCACAAAAAAATACGATCAGAAGAAAAACAAACCTTATTATATCTTGTCCTTTTAGAAAAGGATAGCAGATGTCAGAGAGACTAGAAAATTGAAAACATTTAAGGGAAAGATTGTGCTTTGCTGAGGCAACAGAATAATGCTTAGCGCAAATTTAACTCGAAAGCTGAGTAGAACAGCTTGACAAAAGAGAATATTGTACAGCATCGTCCGACATATATATACACACTATCCTCTGTCTGTTCCCCCTGTCAGCATGCATGGAATTGATATAATAGTCGGTATAACGAATGCATTCGAGTATCAATAAGTCAGACCTCGCCGATTGCCGAAGAGAATAAGCGAAAAACATGCGTGCGCTATTCTACGCGTTTGCCCAAATAAACTCTAAATTGTATGTTACGATTACTTTTCTAAGAAAAAGTAAAGATAAAAACAAACAAGTTATACAGATATGTTCCACGGATAAATTTGTAACCTCACAGCAAATCGATGGGCAATAAAAAATTAAGGAGTATAATTAATAGTATAATTTAGAAAAATGTTCTAATAGTTGCAGACACTAATAAACTAAAAATGTCATTGCTTCATACCAATACACCTTAATGTCAAAAAAAAGATATCGAAAGGGAACTGTAATCGCACGTATTCAGTTTCTCATAATTTCAATGCATTAACTAACGTAATAGAGGAAAACTTAAAACTTTGCGCAGCATGCTTTGCTAAAAAAAATCATTTCCTTGGCATAATTATACAAAAAACTCTAGTGGTACTAGATTGCGTGGTTCGGATTGCGCATACAGCGAAAATTAGGTGCATGCAGTTCCTAAGGATGCAGTCCCTAAATTGAACGTGAGTTTGAATTGGTGGAAATTCAACCACAACAATAACAAGCAAGTGTCAATTACCGCAGAAATTCTCTAAATGCTTAGGAGCCATAACAACAGTCAGCGTCAAATATTAATTTGACAAATTATTAAAATAAAAAAGAGAAAGAAAAACACTAATAATAAAGAAGAACAAAAACTTGCGGCAAAGAACTTGACATTAAGCAGTAAATGAGTTCTAAGCGTGAACGTGTGGGTCTTCTATGTGCATACCAACACTAATGAGATCGGCAAACCTTGCCGTAGTTATGAATGAATTATAAGTGAATATAAGTTTGATATTTTCTGTAAAAGACTCCATGTGTAGAAGAGTGGGAAACTATAAATGTGAGTGTGAATACGAGTATGCACAGATAAGTGCCTGTGTAAATGGATTGGTATGCGTGTAAGCTGTTAATACTTTTATGCTTATAGGTCTGCATTTAGCCATATATTCATTGCGCTATCATTGAAAAGTTAAGTATTATCTTCAATGAACTGCTGCGTTGTGGTTAACGGCAGCGCTGCGATGTTTGCCTAGATTTGCTTATTTGTGTATGTTTTGTGTATATAAGTAATTAAGAATTTCCTTTGAAAGTGTCGTTAACACCTCATATTGGTGTTTGCTTTTTTTGTAACTCGCATATAATTCTTTTGCACAAGACATAAACTTCTATTTAAAGCACAAACATATTCAAAAAGGGCCTCACAGATTAAGTGCGTTGGTGTGGATGAAGTTCGCAAATTCTCATAAATATTAAAATTCATTAAGTGAAAAGTATTATGTTTACGTGTATGAGAGCGTATATGCATGTGTGATATTGTGTGTGAGTGAAATTGTTAGCATCTGCTCGCACAGCACATCTGTATACATTTAAAATGCATTTCATTAAGTATACAATTGGACAGACAAACAGTCTACTTTTCCTTTTTGACGTTCCTTACTTTCATCATCTGCAGTAAAGCTTTATTAATATAATGCATATTCATAGTGAGGATGTTGATGCCTGTGCTATTAGTGTCCAGTACATTTAAACCGTGTCAAAAAAATACCGGATACTGTTGAGTATTCAACAATTTTTTTTATTATCGTAATTATTAAAGTTCCTATGATTTGCTCCACAATAGGCTGCTTTTAAAGTCAAATATTTAAACCAAGAGATAACTTTACTGTGGAAACTTTACCTATAACTACTCTTGGGAGCAGTTTTGAATTGCATTTTCAATCAATCAACTTAATTTTGTATGTCCTTCTGCGGTACCAATATCTATTTCAGTTGCGAAAATTAAAATGTTGTCTTGAAGTTAGGCAAGCTCAGGGTTCATGCGAAATTACAACAGATAAAGTCTTAAATATTTCAAGTATGTTTTATGAGTAATGCTGTAGTACCCGTACAGAAGTGGAAAAAATGTGCCGCATACCCCCAATATTGGAAGGTTCTATAATTTCACTTTTTCTAGAAAAAACATCATTCGCTTATATATTTCGTATTAAAGGTTGTTGAAGAGAGAAATTGGCAAAAACCCGATAACGGGTAGCATGAGTAACTAAGAGTCGCGATTACCGCGATTACCAAGTCAGTGTTTGCCGGTTCAAACCTCAAATGCCGTCGGGTTCACTTTGACCGTAGTTCCGGCAAGTGCTCATTCGATTGGGCGCACATCCACTAGGCTATTGGCACTGCCCTCTCTCTCCCTTTCTCTTACTGCTTTTCAACGGTCGTCGTGGTTACATAAATAGGGTGCATTCCGTGAGTGATAAGTGGTATGTAACATGATTCACAAGGTTTTGAGTTTCTCTGCAGGTTGTATTCATAATGCATCAAAGGCAAATAGCAATAGTAAAAGGTTCTCGCCGGTGACAAATCCGAATTATTATGTATTGTGTAGTTCACCAATCAAATCTCAAACTCCCATAATTGGTTTCATTACTATGTGCCCTTTTTTGCAATTGTGTGTTAAATTTCTGTATTCGAATAGCTTGTTGAAATCAACTCCATAAAGTGTTGTATTAGTTGAACTGCAATAAGCGAAGACTTTACAACAATGCAGGTATGCCGGCATAACATGGTCCGCATTTTCTCAGCATAATACCTTTTGTTTTATAGACGCTGTTCTTCGCTAGGTTTCTAGCACTTTAAGCCAATCTGTCCACGAAATTAGGGCGGGAATATAGGATTAAAAGACTCTTCGCTCTTCAACGGATTTTTGATAGACAAATCCTGGAACTTTTTTGAGAAAATGTATATTTCATCACATGCTTATGGATACACCATCATAAGTTTTAACATCTATAAAATAGTATTTGTATCTGTGTGTTATTAGAATTTATGAAAAAGCACAACTCCTCGTTTGACTCTCTGTTACTACCTCTCCCTACGAATACGCGACATAAGTTTCGTATAAGTCCTGGTTATACAAATGTATAAATGTTTACTGTTATAGCAGTATCTGGTGTGTTGCTGTACAAGCTGTTGCTGGTTCTGCTGTCATTAGTTCAACTAGAACTACCACTACCACCATTATGCACTCACGAATGTTTGTTTGTTTGCAATTAAGAAAATTAAATTGAAATTGCTTGACATTATATAATTCAAACTGTATATGGTTGTTCTATGTGCACTAATTGAAGTTTATTATAAATTGAAAACTTTCTATGGATGCATAAGTACGTGCCCGAAGTACATACTCATACACTATATATGTGTATGCATTTATGCATAGAAGAGCGCAAGTTAAATTTTTAATTTGTAGAATTATACTGCCGAAGGCTACGTCATATCCTGAGGAACTCACTGGAAATATATTTTGTAAACGAGTTATATATGGCTGAACAATAAAAACTGGGATTTATCAACTCTGCTCTGATTACTTGGAAATGAGTTTTACTTTTCCTTGCAAACTATACTGAAATTATTTCAAGAATTGAGTATCTTATCGCAAAACAACTCTACACAACTACTATTCACTGAGGTGTCAAAGTAGCACAGCTTTAAACAACATAAAGTGAAGAATTTTTCTGGATTTCAGAAAAAAAAAAATGGAATGATTCGAGGAGGATACTAGGCACATAAATGGAAGTGAAATGATCTGAGCAGCTAACTATAAAATTTGACATCCAATAAATACGAAATTATAAACACTTTCTTCTCTCGACTGATGGTAACTTGTAATCTTTTAGTTACTTTAAAATATTAAACACATTTACCCCAATTTATCATGTGTGAAACTACAAAACGACGACTTAACCGACAAATGGCGGACCAATCCAATGTTCGCTTTCGGGATTTGCCATAGGTGGCCCTTTTTGCACCGTCAACAAGTGCCCAACGCGTTTAAATGACATTTTATAAATTATAAAAGTCTTTGCATGGTGTACTCAATATGACGAAATATGTTTTATTTTTAAGTAACGTAAACTTATGCAAAGGAACATGTAAACAGTTGTTCGGGGCGTTTTAAAAGTGATGATTTCAATATTACAGGCAAGGAACACGAAAAACCTCCAAAAACCTCCAAAGAATTGCAGGCATTGTTGGACGAAGATGTTATATAAACAACTCATAGACTAGTTGTTTCGCTGTTTCCAGTCGCTTACGAGGAATAGGAAAGATGGAGAAAGTTGGCAGATAGGTATCGTCTAAAAGGTGGGACTAAGTAGGTGTGCTCCAATCTGAGCTGTTATAACCTGGCGAAGCAGTTAATATCAACAACACAAAGCCATTTCTTTCATGGTAATCTAACACTTACAACAAAACTGTGAAACCATTTACCATTTATTTGCATCACGCACTTGTTGCACTTCCACTTTGAATCTTATGAAGATGTAAAAAAATGGATCGATTCGAATGATTCTGGGTAAACGAGAATGATATTTGGTGACCACAAATTGCTCAATAGATGAGAAAAACATGCAACTATCGATGGAGCCTACTTTGGACAAACTATTTCTCGTCATTTCTCTAAATTTAACGGATTCTTTTCGACGCAAAAATCATAGTGAGTTTGACACTCTGAGCTCGACAGTTTAATTGAATTTAATTTACATTTGCGTTCTATAACGAATTGATCATAGCAGTTGCACAATCGCATTGAATTGTTTAAGTTTGAGTCGTTTAATATAAGGTTCTCCTTATGAGTGTGGATTTGCTATATCGCAGATATTGATAGCGAGTCATTCTTGCGAATAGCAACGAAAGAGAAAGTAATTTATACGGCTAAAGAGAGGGAGAAAGTGTTAAATTCGTCCCTGCTTATCGTAGCGAAATGAAAATGACAAAATTTTCGTCAATTTGTCTATAAGGAACGCTACGCTTCACAAATAAGGGAAATTTTTGTTTTGAAATTACACGCATTTCAGATATCAATTGAGCGGGATTTAGTATTATGCTCATTAACTTCTCACGGAATTTTCACGTTCTTGATTAGTTATCAACGGTTTGCCAGCGGCGCAAGGACCTCAGAATTGCAGTTATCCCGATTCAAAAAAATGCTAAGAACGCATGTAATGCTTAAAAAATTGTTAATAGCTTTTATTAATATGAACAGATGCTTAAGTTTTTGTACGCCCTGTAGTTTTTGGAAATACTGATGATATGTACCTATTTCTACTAAAAGCAGCCGATTTGACTGCTTTCTTTTGTGTGTCGCGAAAATAAGACGAGGACGACATTCAATAAAAACGTGACTCAAGTTGACTCACGTTGATAGTAATAGTTACATATAAAAAGCCCGCAGTCCTTTTTTTAAAGACGATAGCGAAATAGTTAAAAAGCAGCCACATAGGACGACCACTGGTGGATATATTAATAAGATCAATCTTGTACTCGGCTATCATTGCAGTTGCCTCGTGCCAAGGACAAAAAATCGAACTCTCCGAAAGAAATGTTCAAAAATTAAAAGAGAGGTTCTTGTTTCTACACTAACACCACGAACAAAGTTTAGTTGTTAATGAAAATTGTACTAACACAAGGAGGGAGCTTGCGTTGACATTAAAAACTTGGCTATAATTATACCCGATACCACTTGTTTATCTTAAGTACTATACAGATCGATTCCGAATCGAGAAGCTTGTCTGTATATAAAAAACTACAAAGTTCCATGTCAAATGTGGGTCTCCTAACCAATCGATCCCTTTTGAAATGAGTTTCTAATCGACCACACATACATGGATACATATTTCCTAATATTTTTAGGACGGTAGCTAAACTAGACAAGCACGATTTTGGAAATAAATTTTTTTCAATAGTCTCAGCCAAAAGGTAAAAATTTCACCGAGTTAAAGCTCTGGTTTGGTTTTGGCGAGCGACATGAAATGTTTTAAAAGGATCAGTTTTCTTCTATGGCGTCCCAGTTTGTGTTCATTCTTGGCGGTGAATTATGACACTGGGACTATGACGAATATTTCAGCTATTTTTTCAATTTTTCGTCCTTGCGAGTTTCCATAAGATACAAGCAAACGTCTGGCGGTAATCAGATTCTTCTTAATCACGAATAATTTATCTAATTTGCTGGTGTTACCAATATAATGTTAGACTTAACAAGTTCTAAACGCACGGTACTTGATATAAACTTGGATTTGACCCGAGGGATTATATGTCTTTTTGTAATGAAAAGATATCAACTGCAACATGCATTAACGCATGTTTAATGAATAACAATGAAACTGTTACAGTAGCTATCAAGGGTAATAACATCATTATCAGCGCCATATTCCACCTAACCTATCAGCCGTGCAGCCATAGCAAAGAAATATAACATACAGTTTATGCGGAATCGTTGTAGTTGAACGTGTTGACCCATATGACCGTTGTTCGCACTATGAAAGCGGTGGGGACATAAAGGTAGAAGTGTTAATGTGCATGTCTAAAGAGTAGTGTGATTGTTTGACGTTGCTTTTATCGTAATGATTGTTGTTATTGTTGTTTGGTTTTGTGAGCAATTATCACATTTTGTTGCGTACAAAGAGTGATAATCATTGTAAATTTCACCAATAAACAAATGCAATTATGCAACAACAACAGCAGCGACAAGAGCTAAAACAACAAAGACAGCAATACCTACACACTACCATTTACATATACACCCACGACTACTACTTTTTTGCATTTAATACAAGAGAAAACAATATTCGTCTTATTTCCACTGGGAGCCCAATAGACAGTCGTTCATATGTTTTAACAGCAACAACGACAACAAAATGAGTATATAACAATGACACAACCCACCAACACAACTGTAATTAAAATGTGTTAAGGGATTTACATATAAAATATGCCCACATGGGTGTGGGTTATATGTGCGCTCTTTTATATCTGACAGATTGGGTTGCAAGCGCTGTTTACGCCTAGAGCATGTGCCATTTTTTTACTTAATTTAAACGTAAGCGCACCAATTTCGTATGACTGGGCATGATCACGTTCACCTAGAGCCGCTTCATCTCGTGTAGCCCTTTAAACCAATGACTTTTTTCAAAAGATTGGCGTATGCATGTGCGTGATTTTTTTTTTTTTTTTGAAACTTTGGTTAATTTAAGGACGCATTGTTCGATTATCAATTTAATTGTCTTTTAATTATGTATTCGCGAGCGTGCGTGCGTTTGCGATCGTATGTGTCGGTACGTGTGCGCTCTTCTCTGTAGTAATTTGTTTGTTTTCTCTTAATTGTACAGAGAATAAGTTTGTAGTTCGCCGATAATAATAGGAATATGCGTAAATAGTATCAGGGCTTTGTTAATTTGCATAGGCAATTGCCTGTTGTTCTGCTCTGTGTTTGGCGTTAGAGCAGAATGCTTTTTGGCACCCAGCTTACGCATTTTCTTTATTTCTTCCCATGTTTCTCATTACTTTGCTTTGCATTTGTTACATCGCGAAAGTTTTCTTAGTTCTTAGTTCACTACGACACCATTGGACATTTGAAATCTCTCTCATTTTAACTTGACAATTACATAGCGGTTAGGAAAGATTCTTTTGAAATATGCAAAATATTCTCTCGCACAGAATGTCTTACTTCTTTAACGGGGCAGTAAGAACAACTGTGCCACAAATTTTCAGGTCTTTAGAATTTTCTATCAGTTCTCCCATAAAATTGTTTTCGAAATTCTTAACTCTAGGTTATCTTGTTCGTTTTTATTTTGCCCTACTATGTTTTTCGAGCTGTGCTAAGTATCCGAGGTAGCTCGTAAAGGTTATTCAAGTAAGCTTGCAACACTGCATTGTATCTGCAGGTGCAACGTCATGCATATCAAAACATTTCCTTCTCATCTGGCGATATTAATATTGCTGTTGGCATTTGTATACGCTTCTCCTATTTAGTTTAATTATCGCTTCAAATTCTTCAATGTTCTTCTGTTTTTTTTAAGAGGCAGTTGAAGTCGCCTGCAAACATAGTTAGCCTTTTTGTATATTAAATTTGATATTTCGGAGCAATAGGCGAAATGAAACCCTCCAATCTAAATTTTGTTATAGCACAACGGCAAAGACGACGTAAAGATGCCGCCATCATTGACGAATCGATGTGATTTTTAGGCAGCACCAACATACAAACGAAATGAGTTTTGAAACTTCATGACATTGCGGCCACTACTTTACAAGTTACAATTGCTCTGGCGAAGCGTCTTTTGAACAGCATGTGATGATAAAGCAATGCTTTTTAATGGGAAAAGCACCGTTCAAGCAAAGAAACGTCCTTGTAACTGTCATTTGGACTTTGCTCCATCGAGGCAAATTGTATAGGAATGAAAAAAGTTTGCTGATTTTAAACGTCGTCGTGCAGACACCGATGGTGCGGAGCTCCCTGGTTAGCAAAATTCTCCGGTTGTTCTCAAAGTTTTCGAAGATCGAAAAGTGATATTGCGCGAAATAGCTGATAACTTTATAATGTCAGATGGTAATGCATTTACTATTTTGCATGAACATTTGTCCACAAGAAAGGTCTGTCCAAAATGGGTACCGCGTTTACTTTTGATTAAAAACAACAACATGTTGAGTGCTATTTGGAGCGGCTGAAATATAGATTCATCCAGAATCAAATTGGCGGTCGGTCAAGCGGACAGCAGTCAGTGAAAACCGTCTAAAACGGCCAAAAAAGAGTTAAAAGTCCAGTGGAAAGGTTGTGGCGGGCAAAGGATCAGTAGTGAGTATTACATAGCATCATCACTGCGTCTGAAAGATGAAATTGCAAAAAAACGGTATTAAATGGTGGAAAAAAAAGATGCTTTTTCACCAGAACAGCGTGTCGTGTCACAATTCGACCATAACGGAGGCAAAAGTGCATGAATTGCGCTTGGAATTGCTACCACACTGACCCTATTTCCCCCTTTTAGGCTTCAGCGACTATTATCTTTTCGCGAATATCGAGTATTACTCTTGCAGAAGGTTAAATTAATGAGTAAAACCGAAATTTGCTTACAATTTTTCTGTTTTTTTTTGTTATTGATGCTACGACCTTATTAATGGTATTAATGGCAAACTTAAAATATATGTCATATCATATTTCTTTCCTCGTGCGATATTTATCGCAAACTTGTATTGACAAGGAAACTCGAGTTATAAATTCCGATTTTCGTAAAAGCTGACGTCATAATGCCCTGGAATATAGGGAACGTCAAACTTGGCTTTAGCTAATAAAGTTTTAAATATTAGTATGTTTTGTGGTACACGGTTTTACATACATGTGAACGTGTACAAAAGCACACATGAGTGAACACCCTAGTATTGTTGTAGATTATTTCCAGTTCATAGAGCTTGTATTTGGCAAACACAACTCACTTCCTCACTTAAGCACAACCAAATTTTCGCTGGGGACGGAGAAGGCCGTGTAGGAGAGGCAAACAATCTGTCCTCCTTTATATTACCAAGCAAAAATTATTATTTAGTTAATAATAATATTAGCATAATTCCCCTTCATGTTCCGTAATTAAATAACACATAATTGTATAGAATTTTTATTTTGTTTAACGTAGAGGGTATAATAGAGAGTTTAGAAAATGTGTTCTCAAGCTGAAAAAGCGAAAGGAATGTGTTCGAATGTGTTCGTTTGTTTTACAATTACATTTACTTGCAAACGTTTTCAACAGTTTTGGTGAAGAAATGTTCTCGTCGATATAGTCGAGCAATGAGTTGAGTTAGGGGGAGATATTCGCAACAATTGTTTATTGATGAAATCACCATACTCCAGAATATTATTATCCGCCATGTAGGGTCTCGCGTCGTTTATGACGCAAAATATATATAAAAGTATAAAGACTGCGGTGGACCGCGGCTCACACGGCTTATTAAACGGTCTATACCACTTCGCTTCATACTATTATTCATGTAACCAAAATAAACTGTTATGTGGGAAGTGATCGAAAAGGTGGTCTGATTCGCCATATTTTCATTAGCGTCCTTCCTAGGCCAAAACATATCGGTGTGCGGAATTTCACCAAAACATCTCAAAGCTTGCGAACTGCACGTTGCAACCAGGAGTTTAGAGAGTTCCGGAAAGTGATGCTGAATCGATTGATAAAAGGAGGGCCTACGTCGATTCTTTTGTGCGGTGTATACATCCACAACTTAGTTGTGCCACAAGTTGTGTAAGATATCAAAATAAGAAAAGCAATAAAAAACTTTACAGATGCGTTGCAATAACTTAGACGTAAACGCCTTTTCTTTCTTTTTCATTTGAAGCTACATTTCTTATATTGATTCTTATGGCAAAATTTATATTGAAAATGTTCACATTAAGGTGAAGTTAATCTAATACTAAGTTGTTTCAGCTGTAAAGAAGACTGGTGGCGGATATTTGCTACATATCCATTTGTTTTTCTTACGTTTCCACTTTTTTCTTTTTAGTCAGTTAGTGACTAACTGCTTTAGTGAAATTGCTTTGAGATTTAAAAATTTTTATTGACTTTGGAAACATTAGGGAAGCACATCATTCATGACAGTTCTTGGCTTTATTTTCAGCTACAATCAAGTGTTGGTAAAAAATCCTTTCCTTTATCATCACTTTCCGCATTCTGATGATCTGGCTTTACTTCTATTTTTTTCATCCCGGCCTTTGTCTACGAATTCATCTGTACATTTCCCTTCTGCCCACAATTTTGGGATTTTGTGTGTGCGAACAATCACCACAGGCCCAACGAATTGATGATAAGCTATTAGGAATTACCTGACCTCAGCGTATGTTTGGGCAGATCATTGGGTTTGCTCTCAGTACATGTTTTTTTTTGCTTATTCTCTTTTCTTATTTTTATCCCGCCTTTCTACCTTTTCCTACAGCCATACTTCTTTCAAGCCATTTCTCTCTCTCTCTCTCTCTCTCTCTCTCTCCGATTCTGTGTCCAGTTATTTATCGTAGTGGTGCAGAATTGAAGTCCTTTAATATAGATGGCAACGCAGCTGTTTATACTCAGTAGATCTTCATCACTTTATAAATATTTAAGCATAATAAATTTTTAAATAAAAGTATTTTTATTACTATTCTATGTTATTCTCCAAATTTCACAAGTCGCACCTCCCTCCCTTCCTAAAAGCATATATCAGTTAAAGACCAACTCCTAATTATAATGCTGCAGACGGTAAAATAAAAATATAATAACTAAATAAAAGTTGTTTCGTTTATTCGTTGTTGTCAATTGTTTCTAAGTCATGCTCTGTTGATGGTTGAGTTAATGTACTTTACGAAGAAACTTTATTCTTGCTCTTGCCATTGTTATGGAATAAAACAATAAGGTAAGGCAAGGCAACATTATGGAAAACGGAGACTATCTGATAACAAAAACCAAAAAAGAGAAAAATTTATTTCATACAATTTGTGATGAACTGTAATGAATACTTGAAAAGTTTTCATTACATTTTTTACGAAAAATTAGTGTAGAGACATTTTGTCAAGGGGTAAGAAGGGTCACCGTTGAGCAAGTCACGGTCAGGGTTAGACGTGGAATCATCATTACTAGAATTAATAAAAATGAAATTTATTAAAAGTTAAGCGTAGGTTTTATTGGCCAACTTATCTCTTACGAAGAAACTTTCTTAATTACCTTAGCTGCAAATTAACTCGATTCTGATGACATTCAGTATAACATATTCTCTTAATAAGTTAGCCTCCACATTCGACCTTTGACAATATTAAGATATTTTTTCGCAAATAGATGCTGGTGGCCATCATCAGTTGCCTTCCCGTACAGTTGTTTACGGCATTCAAACCAGTTGTTTAAGTGTCGCCGAGAATAGTCCAATTTTCACTGACACAGTACACAATGTCTGTTTCCGGAAGGTAAAATGTAGGCCAGAACGGCGATGTATTTCACTCTACTCTTGCAATATTTACTTAAACACTTAAGTGGCGTTGGTTTGACTCATCATTGCGAACTCGCATGTCACATACAGGGTTTTCGCTAACCAACGAACAATAAACCGTATCTCTACTTGTACTATTGTTCATGACTATGTACGAGCGATATGTGCAAATGCTGGATAAAGATCGTTAGGAGACTCCAATCTATCGTTTTTCACATTAGTTTAGGTCAATCATTTTAACAATAATGACAACAGCCAAATAGCCAGTTACCGTTGTATGCAACGCTTAAATAATTTGTGTATCTGTGACTAGAGATTAATAAAACAGCCTGCTTAATTAATCTTTGAAATATGGAGTTAAAAGTATCTATTACCGTTGGTCTATTTATGCCCTAACGAAATGCTCAAAACGCCCTCATTACCCAAATAACAACAAATCAAACACTTTTTTTGCTCCAAATGAAAATCAGAGAATGCGAATCGCTTTCTTTCCAGCAGCCTTGCAGCAGAATCAGTCGTGAAAACGTCTCTAGCGTACCGTAACATTTCTTTTGTGTCTTTAGTGCCCACATAAAACTGACTGATGTCGTAGCAAGTTTTCTCCTGCAATATTCTGCCTTTTCCCCACAAATTCATTTGAGCCATTTTAAGTTGATTGGCAGCATCAGAAGGCTTTTACACAAGTTGCAGTTTGCGTATCGAGCTCCAGTTTTGAATTACTTTCTATAGGCAGTGCAATTTGTCATTTAAAGATAAACTACTAACTATTTGTAATATTATTGTTGCTGCTATTGTTACTAATAGTATTTCTACCTTTAAGTGAATATGGTAGAGCGTTACCATTTCCGTTAAGGAAAATCTGTTGATCAGGATTAGGAGACTTACGCAGTTTCGTTGTGCACATTTAGTTCGAACGTAGTGGTTGGCCAGGCATCTTTCGCAATATCATTTACTATTATTTTCACCAGCTACTACTAGTCATCCTTAAGCTAGAAATTCCATTTCGGATTTTGTGTTGGCCTTTCTGAAATTAACTCGGCCCCTTGATGTTCTATATATCGATTTCAAACTACTGTGAAAAAAAGTAGTCCTATTCGTGCTATTACAACTAGCATTTGCAGTATAAGTATCCGTTTGCTGCTGCTGTTATTAATTGTTTCTACTTCTACTGCTTGCAGCGACTGTAAAATTGCAGAATGCCTCTCGAGCTTTTTGTTGGCATTCAAATATTTAATGCACCTATGCATTAGTATTGATTGGCTTTCGCTGTGATCTGAAAATATTCCAGCAGAACTAATTGCGCTAACGATTATCAAAACAATATTTGATTATTAATTAACTAATTGGCTGAACAAATACAAAAGAAATTCGATTATAATGCCAGGGTTCAATTCAGTTTTGTGGACACGTTTTTATAACATTAGAGCTTGAACATACGAAATTCTCTTTTGACGCTGACAATTAACTTTGAAAAAGAAAAGTAGTGACTATTTTCCAACCTTAATTACTAACAAACAAAAAGCGTAAGGAGCATTCTTTTCTCTTTTTTGCATTTTTTGGTTGCTTTTTACTCCATGTAAGACTAGAAAAGCAAAGCGCAGTAAATGAAAAATTGAAAACTATGTCAATGTCTGTGAACTGGAACTGAAATATACATAATGTACATGTATGAAAGGTATATGCATGTGTATGCGTGCGTTTTTGTGTGTGCGTATAATGAGATTGAAGCTTAGAGTTATTTTATGCACGTATGAATGTGTGCCGAGGGTATTAATTAAAATGCATAATACTTGTGGCTGCCGCTTCGTGTTGCTAAAAGCAACTATGAAATCGCAAAAATATTAGACATGCAATACATAAACAAACAGACATGTGGGCTTCTCACTCAACCACCTCCTTTACTTAATACCAGTTGTGTTTACTTTGCAGTAGACGTTGCCATAATAATAGCACGTGAATGGCTAACCTCTCCCCGCTCTAAGCTCTAATAAGTTTCAAGTGAAACTACAGTTAAATAAGAGAAACAATAAGCTAACACAGAGACTTAAGCTTAGCTTACAACGAATCCTTTCTTCCTCATCAGTTGCGATAGGTAAATAGAAACCTTTATACATTAGATGGCATCCAAACAATAGCCTCATATATGAGTACAAACTGAATGCATTAATAATTACCTCCTGAAACTTTATTTTTTTCTTTACTTTCTTGACGGCGCTAGACGTGCGAAGTAATGAAAGATAAGAACTGCTTATATTTAGCTGCCCGTAGACAAGCTTAAACGCACATTAAAGTAAATTGAAATCGTATCATTAGTGTTGTAGGCTCCTCCGTAGTCGTGCTAATGCTGCAATGTTTCTGCAAAAAAATTGAATCTTAAGCATGCTTTTTACCGATCTTATACTACTTTCTAACAAGAACTTGCGTTGCGTACTCTTTTGTGAGCCAACGTTTGTCGGTAATTCTCAAAACTGATCCCTCAAAGATTATCTTGTCAGATATTTGGAAACAGCTAAAGCAAAACAAAATTTCGCGGTTTTCGAAGGGATGCCGTAACTAATGGGCTGAATAAAATTGCGTGTATGGAAAGTGCTAACGTTAACCTTTACCTAGCAGCATAGGTTATTCCACAAAGAAGAGCGCCTTTTGCGTGCAGCGCGGTAGAATGGTACTGGTGAACTGTGAAAGACGATAAACAAAATAAAATGGCGATATCCAAAGCCTAAACAGCCATGACGCACACAAAGCGAACCATTAGCATCAGCAATATAACCAGGTGTACTCCCAGGTAAGGTATTAGTTCAAAGAAACCCCCGCTAGAAAACGCTAGCAAAAGCAACTGAAGCAACTGTGTTAAAAAATGAACCCAAACTGCCAAGGATCATGCTATTGTGGGTGTGCAGTGCGATGACTAGAACAAGCCACGCTCTCCGCGTGTCAGCAGATATTACTGCTTGTAATGAACACTGGTTATAAAAGAAAAGACTTATTGGTCGTGGGAGCAGTGCTTAGTTTCTTATAATGGTAGTCATTTTTGGATAGCGTCAAGAGGCCAATTGTCCTTTTCGCGGATTTCATAACCGGATGCCTAACATCTGCAAGAAGTATTGGAGGTGGTTTGAAACCAAAAAGGTTTAGTATCTTTCGGTAATAGTCCATGAATTTTACAAATTGTAATAATATTTACGTTTATCCTGAACAAAACTAAGATTCTAAAAAAAAAGGTTGTAAGATTTCATAATGCTTTACAGATCTTACAATTATTAGAAACACAAAAACCAACATTTACAATAGTTACTATAGAATGTTGTTACACAGCTTTTGACAAGGTTAATACGCTTGCCCGCTTAAAATAGTTTTGGGAAACGAGAGCTTAAGTATTTTATCTCCTTTACTTTTTGCTCCGTTAATTGATTTAAAGTTACAGGCAATTTAACTACGCTGAAAACACGTTAGCTCATAATAATTTGCCGCCTAACACTAATTAATGCATTTTATTCTCTATGGCAGTAGAGAAAAGTTAATTCCATTTGCGCTACCGCCGCTGTCAAAATGCCATGCATTTGTCAATCTCTTGGATTTTTTCACACTCGAGACAAAACTTCCCAAAACTTTATTATTCTAAATCTTAAACAGAAACTTACTACATAATTTCGATGTGAGCTAATTAAATTAATTTATTAAGTTATATATCTATTTTACTGGAAATAAAGTCAATCGTATGTCTACATGTGAAGCCAAAAGAAAATTACTTTTCTTAACTAATTTTAGATTCTAGTTTTATTTTTCTTTTTTTGGACCCAGCAAGTCCAAGCGGACGAAGTGGTATCTTAAAACACAAGCCTTCAGCTATTGCTACACTTATTTCGAAAGCATTCAATGTGAAGTCAGCCATCTACAGCCTGAGTATAAATCGCTGAGAAGATTGATGCACTCACAAAAGGACTACTTTCCTTTAAAAGTATGTTTTTTAATTGGAAAATTAATGTTTTTTAATTTGAAATTTACATTTTTCAGCTCCAAAGTCTTCTCTCTTGAGCCTAAAAGGGCATTTGAATTTATACAGAAATGCATTAATGCTTGATACGAAATTACGTTTCCTGGAGCAGCCAAACGCGAGCAACTATATGTATTTTGTGGCTGACTTTCAGACTGAGTTATGTGAATCGTCAAATGTCGTTAAAAATTTGTGGTCTGGAGTAAGTCCGCCGTTAAGATATGAAGCTTTGAAAAGTTTCAAAACTTTTCCTATAAAATATATTCTACTTTCGCTATAACCGGTATAGAGCGAAGCATATCGATTCATAATAGTACGCCTAACAGGCCACCACCATGCAAACTGAAAGTTTTACTGAACGCTATAGTTTACAATCTCCGTACATGTTGGATTTTAAAATCTTGCCGTCTACAACGCGCTCGGCATAACGGCATATCTTTGGTCATGTTAGGATATGTTGGGAAGTCATGCCCGTTGAATAACGATTGTTGTCTTATTCAACGTGTGCCTATATGTACGACGACATTTATGCCTGATTGACTTAGTTAAGAGAGAAATAAGTCAAAAATCAATTAATGAGGATTAGCGGCCTAAAACTCGAAAATTATATGACATTTTAGCAGATAACTAAAAGTCTATTTCTTCAAGCAAAAATTTAAATTTCGTTAAAAAACTAAATGAATTCCGTAAGTTATTTTAAAGGATGAAGTAAAACATACAATAACGCTTTTTTAACAAACTTTAAAACAATAGTTTGCTTTCAAGTACTTGTATATACTTCTGTCATGATGTCGAAAATTGTTATTATTATTATTGTGATAGACGGACGAGGAGAGCGATAAAAATAAGTTTTTTCACAAGTGGTGTACACTCAAACATTACTTAAACCAGGCGCACTATATTTAAGCATTTAATATTGCTCTAGAAAGAGTTTTTGTGTTTGCTTAAATGCTAATGCTAATGTTTCTGACTTTTTGCACCATTTTTTGCCATACTGAATAATCGCTTAAGCATTCAAGTAAGACATCCGAAGGCTTTATGACTGGTCGAATTTGTTATGTGGTTCTAGGTTCGATTTTTGAGTGCATTCATTAAGTTAAAACTGTTTCAACCCACGGTCATTAATCGCGTGTTTCTCGCAGCTTTTTAGCGGATCCTTCGAGCTGGTCGCTTAATCATTTCTCCCAATTCTCAACCCACCGAGTTTGTATTTGACGTATATTCTTATAACAACAATCTTTACTTTTCGCTCTCTTTTAACTGACTTTGTAAATCGTTTTCATCGAGGTTCCGCTTAAATATAAAAAAAAATTTACCCAAAGTTCACATAATTTTTTTTAAAACTAATCAAGACCTTTTTTAGTTCTTCAAAATGGCACCATTTCTTGCTCATAAGTAAAGATCACTTGAAAACCTAAAATAACATTAGTTATATACAGATATTTCTGCACTCGTAAATTATTGTTTCCAAAGATCAGTTTGCCCTTGAAGCCCGGGAAAAAATATTAAACGTACAATACCTCAAACACTTATATTTTATAAGTGTTGAAAATTGCCGTTATTTGTGCAGCAAAATTCTCAAAATAGTGGTAGCTCAAAAGAGGTCTTGATCCGCCCATTTCTTACAAATTAAAATCTTAAATGCTGCAAGCTTTTAATTAAAATAATATAAATGTGGCTGGGATGAACTCTATTTATAACCTGGTAGTGCGCTTAAATAAAAGCTTGTTTAGAAAGGTTTTTTTATATAATTTATTCAATTATTTTTTGTTTTAGCTGCAAATATCTCATCTACTCGTTGGTGGAAGCCTTAACATTGCGGCCTAGCGCTCTGGTGCTGCTCTGAACTTTTTCCAACGTGTACGTTAGTGGCATTAGCAAGGCTATAAAGTTTAATTTTTTCTTTTTTCAAATTCTGTTGTAAACAGCATCCATGCCACTAAAAATGAACTCAGTTTGATTCCTTATGTTGAGTAACCTCGGAGAATTAAAAATAGTTCTCTTGAATGTTTTACAGGAATAGCCCGTGTAGCGTTAGCTCACAAAATATGTGAAATACATAGAGAAGGGCCGCGTTATTGAGTTAAGATATTTTGTATTAGATTGTTCAAGTGGTCCACTGATTGCAGTTTCGGATGCCACACTCTCGAGCAATGAATTATTCACTACGCACTTTTTATTGTATTCGTTTATTTTCCTTTCACGAAAATCATACGCAATAACGCAGACTTGAAAGTACCAAAAATAGCTTTTAGAGTGGTTGAGTTATTATTCTACCCAACAAAAAGCCACTTAACTATATTGATATTTTAAATTTCACACGAAAGATTTATTATTTTCTGACTGTTAAGTGCTTACTCATCAATGTTCGATTTAATGAATACTAGCAACAACAACAAAAAGAATAAGAACAACCGTAGTAACAATAATAATAAAAATTAAAAAAATATTTTTTTGCTTGCCTTAAAAGTAATAATAATATGCTACAAAATGTATGGATTGTGCGGTAAATGACTGCTCGTACGCCTGGATGGATAAGAGTTAAAATGTCTGTGTGCGGTGGTGCGTGCTTTTGTTTTGATACATTATGTCGAAAACTTAGAATAGCTAATTTATAGAAAAACATGAATATATATATACATGTACCTATGTATAAATATATCTATGTTCATAGTAAAAGTTCGTTAAACCTTTTCAGTTCACTTTTGATGAAAATTTTAATGTAGTTTTCCGTTTCTTTTTTTACTTCGTTTTGCTCCAATATGACGATATGTACATTTATTCAATACACACATATCTGTGCAATTACTATCTATCTGTGTACGTTGTTGGTTTTGCCTGATGAGTAGCCAAGCGTAACATAAACCAATGTTTGGCATATGGTGTGATTGCAAGCATATACGAGCTTAAACATAGGGGGATGTAGGAAGAAGACAGTCGGCAGTATATACGTAAAACGGGATATAATGTATTTCTTTGTTACACAAACTCAAAACACTTAAAATAAAGCCAAGTATTGTTTCCACTTAGAATTTGATAAATATACCAGCACAGGCTGCAAATGCAGAAGACTTGAACAACAATAACAGGAAATATTTCCACATTCAGAGAGAAAAAGGGAGGTCAGATGCCTATGCCTATAGCATAGCAAAAAATATTCAAACCAAACAAGTTGAATGAATTTATTTTCGATAGAGCTACAATAGCTGCTCAATGCTGTTTTTGCTGCTGTTGCTACTCAAACTGTGTGTGTGCGCGTGTGCGTGTGTACGTTTGCTTGTACTCTCCATAAACATCTATCAGTAGCATTAAAACCAAAAGTTTTCACTTTTTATTATCGACATTAGTTTGCTGCATAATGTCGACGTTCATTTTTATTCTCATAGCTCATGAATTACGGCATAATCTTGCCGCCATTTCATATGTTACATCAGAAAACACGCTGCAGAACTATAATCAACTTAAACGTCGACTTAGCCAATCGTCGGTCGCATTTCCCGCTCATCCAAAGTGTTTTGTAAAACAAAATAAATCCTTAGTTAATATCCTCAGACTGAAGTCGAAAGTGAAAAAAACGGTTTCACGTGAACCACCGACGCCAAACAAGACGATCTCAAAGTAAGTTAAAAATTTTATATGTTTTGTTTAATAGTTTCTAAACGACAATCGATATCCAAAGAGTATTGGGTACGGCTGCGATATATTTTGAATAAATCAAATCGCCCGAATCAAGTTTTAACCGCGACACTTTTACAAAATGTGGAATATATGCTGCATTTTATTTGGATTGAAATATCGAAATTTAAGGATCTATTTGAAAAAATGTTAACGTTTTTTTAAGCGTTAACGTGCCGGCAATGTATTGAGTAAACACGATAAACATTGTGTTTGGAAGTGCCGAACATGTTGGTGTGTTTGATACAGGCAATCGCAAGTTGTTGTGGTGTGAAATTTAAATGAGGCTCATAGCGTCTGACAACTCAGTTGTGTGATTATAATTATAATTTACTTCATGTCAGGATTTTGTATTTTCTTTAATTTCAAATTTGTTGAATGTAATCCCACTACTAATTTAACATAGTAATCCATCCTTGAAAAATGCAAAATTTGTACAAAACCTTTCAAATATTAAACAACATTATTATTCACTCGCTGATTGAAAATCGGTTTTGATTGCAATCATTGCTTTTTTGTTTTTTGTTTTTTTTTTTTTTTTTGAGCATATAGTCCAGTATGTGAATCTTAACATAAGCTGCCATGGTGTCGAGATAGTACTAAGAGTCTAGTTATTTACTGGCGTTAAGTTAGCCCACCGTGCATTTCCAACATTTTTATCTTTGATAGAAGATAAGCTATCTTCTCATTCATTTAGTGTCTTTGGTAAGATAATTAATAATGGGGCGGTGTTGAAAGAATAAAAAAAGATTATACAAACTAATAAAAAGAAATGGGAAATACAAACATAAATAAAAAACGAAATGGTGCTTTATGTCACAACAATAAAGAAATTGTGTTTACATCGAAGGCTATGTATAAAGTTTGAGAAAAATTACAAAATGCAGGGACGGGCTGGTATCTGCCTGCCACAGCGTCTTCTGTTTTGGCAAGAAGGTAGAGGGGAATTCGCGGTGACAGAGGGGCAAGCGGGAGGCGGGGGGAGGGATATAAGTCAGGAAGAAAGGCATGGAGGCAGCCCCCAAGGTCTTTATCGTTGTTTTTTCTCTTTTTTATAGACTGCGTAAAGCATACTTTGCTGATTTACGGTGTATTCATTTAAGCGCCTAAATGAAGGTTTTGTTGTGAAACGGGTATGTGGTAATCAAACTCGTCCATCATAAGCAGGCGGTAATATATAATCTGTATGTTATTTGTAGCAGATGTAAACGATTTGCATTGGTTTGTAGAAATTTACTCATTAATTTTTTGCAGCTTTTCAGAAAGAAACCGAAGAAATCCTTACGAATGCAAATAAAGATCTCTTTGACAAGTTCAATGTGTTCAAAACGAACGAACAGGACGAAAGTAAATTGTTTCCTAGTATATGCTATGGCTAATGCCTCAAATAACTCGGTATCCACATTGGTTTCTGCCGCGATATCCGTTTGGATTACTACTGTTTCTTCCGTTTCTATACTAATGCGAGCAATTAATGAGCCTTCATCCGTCAAATCTCTCCAGAGCCCTTTAGATAATATTGCAGCAGTCCCGTGCATGATCTTTTGTTCAACCCAGTCGCTGTTCTACATGCTTCTCCCACGACTTGAACAATATTGAAAAATATATATAGAAATAAAGACAAGAAAGCAATCTTCTCGTAGATGCGTATTTTCGATCAGTGACATTTTTTATATATCCTGCCTCTGAATATTTACAAACCGATGCAAGCTATATGGAATGTAGCAGAGCGTTCGAAAACAGTAGTAGTAAACTTCTAAATTACAGGTAAGATGCAATTGTTTTTCCAGCAACTCGGACTTTCTTCCTGTTTAAGATTTCGAGCTTTTAAGATGTGTTGTAGACATGACCTTTTTTTGTACCACCGAAAGATCGGGGTTTACTCGCTCCATCATAATGTTTGCAACAGAGACCATATAAAATGTATATATTCTGGTTTAGCGTGAAATTCTGAATCGAGTAAGCCATGACTGTCCGCCTACGTGTCTCTGCGTGTGTGTGGTGTCTCTTGTCGACACTTCCCTGGTCGTAAAAAAGAATATATCGACTTCAAATTTAGTAGAAGTATTGGAAGTTCCTGCACGCAGGTAAGTACTGCAACCGAGCTATATTGGTCAGAGTACCCTCTCGCAGTAAAGCGTGAAATGAACGCAACTCCGTTTCTCCAAGCAAAAACTTGTGCCTTTTCGCCCGTTACTCACATATTATGAAAGATAGAACCTTGAAATTTTCCACCTTTATTTTGCGGAAAATTCTAGTGTTTATGTGCAAAAATGGAAAAAATCGACCATAACCACCCAGTGATTAAATTTCTTTTTTTTTCGCTTTTTCGACGCTGTAGGCTTATTAATCATAAGGTAAACAAGATAGAATGTTTAAAACTATTTTATAATGTATCTGATTACAAGTTCGTTACATAACATAACATAACATAAAGATGATAGATACCACGACGAGCTGGATTAACTATTTCTTAACAAAACCACCTATCAGTCAAGGTCAATACGAGTGTCAAATAAGAGTGCTTGAAAAGTAGATGGCGGCAAACTAAGTGTGTTAACTCATTCATTAATTATGGTGAACGAAAGGGCGTGGGGGATTAATTTTTTCTTTAGGTCAGATTGCAACCGACTGGTTGCCTTTAAATATAAACAGTGTGGAGTTTATAATTTACAAGATCCATACGAATCCGTAATTAGCTCCAAAAACTTCGGTCCAAATTCTTAATTTCTTGGCAGAAGCTCACTCGGTTTCGTATTCAGTTAACTGCCATCTCAATGAAGCTACGCGAACGTACTTTTGTTTGAAATTGATTTTAAATGAACATAATCATATTAGGATGTAACCTCTTAGAAGATAATCATTTTACTTTGAGGGCTTTTTTTGAGAGTTTTGAGCAAAAGCCTGCATTTTGAACAAAGTTCATTTTTCTAGGCTATGAATATTTTTCCGCATATTATCTAGGGTTGTCACGTCAAAGGATAGAGTTTACTTCAGTTTTCACCGGCCTAGCGCTGCTGCCATTACACATCGTAAATAAATAAACTGCAAAGCGTGGAATTACAAAAATATAAGTTCGTCCGTTGTTCGTTAGGTGTCCTTCCGTTTCATGTCCAGTGCCCGACTCATTATTGTATACTTCACTTTCTATGACCGCTACTGTATGTTTGAAATTAGCATTCGCAACAACTGTACTTACATTGGCTATTTACAATTTTTTTATGGCCAACGATTCACGACAATTTTTCTCGGTTCTAATTCATTCACTGATCAATAAAATAAAAATTATTTCAGTAGCCCGAATTCCATAAGGGAGCGGTTTTAAATGGATGTTTTACATTCACAAATTCATGCCTACACAATAGCGAGCAGTAACGAAAACCGTCCAAATGACATTAAAATATTATTATTCCTTGCTCCTCAGTGGTTTTAGCGTTCTTATCCCTTTCTGCGCACTTAAACATGGATTCTTTACAACTAATGTTTGTATAGATAGCATTCACATTTATAGCTTTCCCTTTTCTTTTCCGACTCCGACGAAACCGTTCAGTCAGACTAACACCCTTCTACTTGTTTCCATCCTTGTCCAAGTTTCTGTGCAGCTAGAATTGAAATCCAATGCTTCTTTTGATCGGACAACAACAGGATATTCTTTATTCACAAATTTGCCTTTAGCTTTGATCACTTCGAACTTTGCATTCAATTTTTTCCTCTTCTTTTAAACTTTCTAGCGGAACTTTCCACTTGATTTTTCTTCTTCCCGCCCTATATTAGGTCGTAACCAATCGCTAACAAAATATTCTTTCTTCTTTTTGTGAAAGATTCTTGTCTACCAGATCCAAAATCTATTCTTCGACCTTTCCCAATAATCTGCTTCTCACAATTAAATTTTCTTTCCACTTTCTTTTTTTCTCCCAAGGTCTGCTTCTCGAATTTTACCAGAAGAGAAGACATTGCCTTTATTTGTTCAACAATTATTTTTTTCGCATCCTTGGAAATTGTAACTAGTATTGCTCGTTTTATTATTCCTTTACATAAAACAACTTATAACCTATATTTGCCAGTTTACACTTCCACCTATAAAAAGCGTACGTATGTAAGACTGTGTCACGATATCAGTTTCCACATTGTAAAGACACAATTGCAAATTCACTTGTGCGTCCATTAACAATTATAACGGTACTGTTAAATGGTTTGCAATATTTATAACGTTGAGGATTTTTCCTGCCCCCCTGGCAGTCTCTGCGTTCCACACGCTTCTTAATAATCTCTTATCATGTACTTCAACAATCTATTATCACTTCATATCATTATTGCGCACATCAGGGACTAACTTGATATAATTATCTAAAATCTGTGTACAAGTGTCATCGAGCCGTCTATTACGGGTGGATTACTCAATGTCCTATTCATGTGGTTATGATCTCTTGTTTAAGCTCATAACAAATTTTACGTTTAATGTCAAAGGCAAGGACTACTAAAAAGCTGCTGCGATCTCATTTTGCTCATCATTCATGCGCTGATGATATCGATGTCCAGCAACTTGACTTGTCCTGGAAATGTAACTTAAAAATATTTGAAATGATACCCACAAGAAATAGTTCAAGATAAACACGTTGCTAGTTTAAAGGACGGGCTGATAGGCTTACTACATAGGCTCATAAGGCTTCGTGGGCTTACAAATAATGGCTTGCCAACCCGCACTTACCTAATAGAGACAATGTTTACGTTAATGCGGCTAAATTAAACTAATTCTCGTCGAAGTTACTTACAAAGGTCGTTAGTTATTTACAAAGGACTAACTTACTATCAATAAGACATTCATATTATTCCTACTAAAAAATAATTTATATAATTAAGAACTGCTGCTCTAGCAATGGTCGGCCAAGTTCATCACGTCATCTAACGAGAAAGTATTTAATTCTGGGCATTAATTGTCAACTGCTCGACATATAAGAATATTGGAGCTCCGTCAAGGTATAGTCGATGCAGGTACAATTGCAAACTTGGTAATTTATTTATCTTGTTTCTTTGATAACAATTCTAATAACAACGCATTCTCTATGGCAGTTTTCAATAATGAAGTTAAACTAAGTTAGCAGACCGTCGGGTCATCAAATACATTTTGAGTTTGTCAGCTTGGACTCTATTATCATATACAGGAGGCAGAACGGGGAGGTTTGTGGTTTCTATAGTTCTTAGCCACAATTTTCTCTAATCCAGAGTAAGCCCTTAAGTCAGTCGGTCAGTAAGGATCTGGATTACGCTAGACACATATAAACAAAAAGCATTCAAATTTTGTTAAAGTAACTAACAGCACGAAATCGCACCTAATCTTATTTTAAGGACATATCCCTACGCTACAATTCTTATTTTGCTTAAAAACGAAAAGAATTGTCTCGAATACGTTAAATTTTGGACCAAAATTGGGCTAAGCAGACGTTCAATTTTGAGCGACTGTTGGGCATAGTGAATGTTCCTTTATGTAGAGAAGTTGACAATTAAGTCTCGCAATTAAATACATTCTTGTGAATGATGAATTTGCTCGAACTTCGGACGCGAAAGCACTACCTGCGCAAACAACTAATGCTAGAACAGTAAATCTGCTTTGTTTCCTCTTTCTTTCACCTAATCCCAGTTTTTCTTCTAATAGGAATGTTTTCCTCCTAATGAAAAGGGTCATTAAAATTGATGTCGAAATTATGTCGACACGAAACGTTCTGTAATTGTTGTCTTCCTTTAATCGATTCAAACACTTTGGTTTAGCTGTGAGTACATATTCTAAGAAATCTCGCTTTGAATTTCATTTTTAGCAAAATTTTTATTATCATTGTACTCACGTCTCTTAAAACTTGAAATTTTAGGAAAACAATCAATGATTATTGTGCTCTTAAGTGCTGATGCTTTTATTCATTGTTTTTCGTTTTTCTTTTCTTTCGCAAAGACTCCCTCATTATGCTTCTGAGCGCATTATATGCCGTAAGTGTGGTTGTCAGACATGAACTTATTATTATTATTTTTAAGTTCTTACAAATGAAAGCATTGTCTTCTTATGTCTAGGATTTTCTTCATTTCCATTTTAATCCTCTTTCATTTAATTTAATTGTTTTTCTTTTCTTTTTGTTCCTCTAAGTACACCCTCTTCAGTCTAGTTTTTTGTTTGGTGTTTCGAGGTGCACAAGCGAAAGATATCGAAAACAGCCACTTGATTAATTACTCACAGCTCAGTGTGGCTCTCATTAGAAAACTACGATCGCAAGCGCTTATTGTTAAAAGCAGATATGGGTTTAACTTTCAAGAACTGCTGTTAAGTCTAGATGTGGGAGTATAAACGAATAAGAAAACAAAAAGGGTGCCTGGAAGCAAAATCCGATTTTAAGTTCTCTAGTAATTGTAATGAAAAAAAAAACAAAGTTATAGAAAAGGAAAGAAAATGAAAGATGGAGCTGTTAAACAAAAAACACCTTTTTTTATGATCACTTTGTCGTTCCACCTACAACCGCCAAAGATAAATACAAACTCAATTTTTGTTCCAAGTTGTAATGCCTAAAGGTAACAAAACAAAGATAAATGCCTAAGTTATTAATTTTAAAATGTAGCAGACATCGACCTACAATTCTCTAGCAATAATAGCTAGAGCTAGGAGAACGGTTTCCATCGATCTCACTGTTCAGTCAAAAACTTGTATGAGTTGATAGATATTTAAGGCTTCCGTTATATGTACTCCAACTTTTGAGTGCGTGTCGGGCTTTTTGTAATGCTTTTCATATCTTTCATCACTCATTATATTTCTTTAAAATATAGAAAAACATGAATTATATATGCTTTTCACCAACACAACCTGTTCGATTATATTTGCTCTATTCTGAAATTAGAAGCTTTAGCTTCGCATAGTCCAAAATATTAGCACCAAAAAGCCGCCTTAACGTTCAATGTAAAAACTCCTCCGATCAACAGTACACTTAACGTAAAGCTGGTTCAAGTAGCATACTTTTCAGCATGATATAAATATCCTATACCGCCAATAAGTTTGCATTACTTTCACTTACTATTTTTACTTGTGTGTGTGTGTACTATTACCACTTGTGGTTTATTGTACTGATCGAGTAAGACAGCTATTCTAAGTTGGTCTGTCTGCCTGCTCGTCTGCCGGTCGTACATACTTTTGTGTAACCTACAGGGCGAAGTTGTGAGATATTTTGATGAAATTGTTTCGTATGGGGAAACGAAGTGGCGTAAGAAGTTTAATGGTCGGCCAAGGCCTTCTATAAAGTTTTCGCTTGTCATTTTGTTCTACGCATTTATACGAATGTTTGTTGCCTTCCTAGTTTTCTTTCCGCGAAACAAGTGCCATCACTACTCATGTTACTAGCGTTGTGTGTATGTATGAAAACACCTCCCTTTATCTCTTAAACGCAACTGACCATTCTATTCACATGGTCGTTGCTTGAGGTAGTTTTCCTTTTTGCCAATTTTGTAGTTTTCAAACGTCCCCGACTATGAAATTTCACCCATTAAACTTTATGTCCTATGAATCAATTAGCAAAAGTGTCCAGATATAAAACTATTACTCCAGTTCGATGAATGCGCTCAAGTCAATTCAAACGCGCTCTTTTAATACGCATTGCCTTATAGCCTAAACAATTTATCCTCAGCGGATGTTTTTCCCGAACCTTTTATGCTACGGGTTTAATTCGAAAAAAAGAACTTTAGAGGGAAAATCAGGACGCAATATCATTGTCTTTAAGATATTGTCATTGAACGGTATATCTGCGACGCTTGAATAAATAAACTAAATATTCGGAAAATATTTCTAAGAAAGAGACGTCGCTTAACAGAGTTTGTAATTAAGATTTTCGCCGACAAGTTTGCTGCCTTCTTTTCAATGTAAGGCGACTACTACAAATAATTCAGTTGCTAAGTAATCTGATCAACTTTGAAAAGGGCTCAGACTTAAACATTAATTAACTTCTTAATGTCGTTAGCGTCTGAAATCTCAACGAATGGTTATTAGATCCTTTTCCATTTGAAGAAACAAAAGCTTTGCCTTTATACATATGTACAGTAAACTTTTTTATCAATGAAGCGTTCGGTTCTTTATTTATGTGCCTTTATGATTCAAGTACAAATACTGGTATTGTTAGTTCAAGTGGAGCACAGCAGCAGAAGAGCGTACGCATAATTGGACTTATAAGAGAACATATTAAATAAATTTATTTTCAGAATCCCAAGCAAGAGGTAACAGCAACTATGACAGTTGCGAGGAGCTTCAGTAGTGACGATGATAAAATTTTTAAGCTCTATTTATTATGCGACGACATTCATTCGGGTGTGCTGAACATAGTTCACAGGAAGAGAACATTCTAAGCCGACACTCAATTTGAAGGAAAGAAAAATAAAAATAAATAAGAAAATGTAAGGAGATCAGAAAAGAATATTTTATGTTGAACTGTTGAATAAGCTCTACGCTGTGTCTGTGCATCTGTGTACATGTGTGTATAGATGTGTTTGCGTTTACGAAACTGTAATGTTTTTTTCATAGATGCATTGATGTAAGAAAAAAGTGTGCCTCGCGTTTGTTGTGCGCTCTGCCGTCACTATGTGCAGTGCATTCAAGCAAATCTTCTTTAATTTCCTCTCAGTCTTAATCTATTATGCGATGAGTCTTGCCCTTTGTTATTGTTGCTATTTTCTTTAGTTTTTTTGTGTTTTTTCTTTGTGAACGAGGTTTGAATTTCATTTTATTCTGTTTATTTATTTATTTATATACATACATACATACATATTTTCTTTAAGCATTATAATTAGTTTCAATTTCTCTTTTTCTTTTGGTCGTTTGTTAGATTTGATTACTTTTTTTGGTTTATGGTTTCATTTTTCTCTCTCGTTGTATTGATTTATTTGTTTGGTGTTTATTTTTTGTACATTAAATGTAAACTTGTGCCAACGTTGGTTTAATGATTTCATTGATTTCATGTTTTTATATTACTTTCTGTTTTTTATTTTATTGGTTTTCGGTTACGCCTTTGTGATTATATGAGAGTTGCATGATTTTATAATTTAACGCTTGATATTATGTAAAGTGATTTGATTTACTTTGCAATGTTTTTTGTTTGACTGTTTTCCACTTGTGCATTATATATAAATTACTTTTTTCTGATATTTAATTTTTCCATTTTAATGTCATAGGTTTAAATGTAGTTACTATAAAGAATTTTATGTTTTTGCTATCCCATGAACTCTTGGAAACACGCTCGTCAGCGATTTTTCATTTTTAGTAACGTAGCTTAGTCTGTCCGCTTGTCCGTCGATAAAAGTTGAAAGCGCAGCCGTGATGGTCTAAATGTAGAAGCGAAGTTAATAAGAACATTCTTATAAATACTGAAAAAATGTTTTAAGGCTATTTAAGAGTTAACAGTTCATCAAAATAGTTATATACTCAAGTTAATTCAAGTTTTGGTTCGCATCAGCGTGAAAGCCGACTTTAAATCAATGTAATCCCAAAAAAGGTAGATCGCACTAGTGACCAGTTAGTCCAATTCCTCCAAATTCGTATTAGAGGAACAGTAAATCAAAAGAAGGCTATCTTGACTCACTATATTAAGTCTCGTTACCTATATTTTCTTTGTTGCTTTGGTATATCGTTGCTTGGCAGTTTGATCAGTGTTCCCTCCTAACGTTGATAAATGTTTAAATGAATATTTGTGCCACGCTTGAGTCAGAGATTATGGGTAAAGTTCGCCTCATTAAGTCTACCCTTCCGATATATAAGATTTCGAGGTTGAACCGCTATTTTGAGTTACCTTTCTAACCTTTCAATTTTCAATAAAATTAAACTTTCTTTCATCTTCCTTTAGACGTTTTTTCGTTGCATTAACCTATGGAAACTAAAAGTTATTCCTTCATCCTTTCACTAACACGTTGACGTTTTTTTTTCAAAAAATTTAGTGAAGTTTTTGTCTTTTTAGGTGAAAAACAGTTCATTTTGTTTCCACTGCAAGGGATTAGTGTTAGTTCTTCAAGAAATTTATAAAGAAACGCTAATATTATCATGGTTTGCTTTCATTTGCTTATTAAAACTTAATATTGCCTGTATTTTGCGGTCCGTTAAATGCCTTTCTTCTGACAATTGTTAGATTGAAATTATTTTGTATGCTTCATATTACTTAATAAATTTTTTGTGTAAAGGAAATATTTTGATTTCATTTACCTTAGGTCCGCTTATTTACTCATATTTCGAAACAATCACTTGTTTCTTCTTTTCTCACCCCTTCTCTCTTTCTTCCCGTTTTTTATTTTCTCTTTTGTTCGTGTTATCATAACTACCTACTATAACTGTAAATAGCCATTAATTATAAGCAAAAAGTTTTTCAATTATTTTTCCACTGGAAGCAACAGAAACCCAACTTGGAGCAGCAGCAACATGATTATTGTGGAATTTCGAGTGAAATAATTGAAAAGTTAACGCTAAAATAAGCAGAAATGTGTGCTTGTAATAAAAAATTAAGTAAATAGTATGTCCTCGGAAAGACTACAAATATTTTTATGGTATTTAACGCTGTAACATTAAAAATATAAAAAATATGTGTTTCACCGATAATTTGTACATTTTTTAGTAGGTATTAAAAAATATGCTAAAGTATTTATTAACAAAGCTTCACACCAAAACGAATTAAACTTAATGCAAGAGAAAACGCTAAATACTTTAAATGTCTCAATATATTTTATATCAAGTGGAATAAGTTTGCCCTTATGTCAGTAAGCTTCGGCAAGGACTTATTAGAAACTTCTCGCATAGTAGGGAAACGATTACGTTTTATAAAACAAGAAATTTGTTGCAAATCAAGAGATTAATGGATTTTAAGAAAGACATTAAAGAGTTGGGCTTAAATTTAACCCGTTAACAGACTTAAAACTGAGTTAAGAACAAGTAAGCTATAGGTTAAAAAAGAGGAAAATGAAACTGTCTGTTGATCAGATGGTTGTTCGGTCCATCATAAAATTTTCGTGAGCACCAAAGGACTATGCATTTGTAATGTTGTAAATGTTGGAGCATTTCCACATATGATGTGGTCAACTTGGACTCGCCCTGTGGTATCTGATCCTATGTAAGTAGGGGAAAAGCCAAAGAAAGATAACTACTGTTCCCAAATATGGGTCTTCTCTGCGGCTATTTCGCTGAAGACGTGTTTCGGCGTATATTTTTCTGCGTGCTGCGAGCGAAGTATCATTGGTATAAATCCAAATTTTCGAAAGACACTTAAAGGGATGATTATTTGTTATGCAACGTATATCGAAAAGTCTTTTGGGAGCAGTAATCTTTTCGCTCACTTTTCTTTTTTACGAGATTAGCTTGTTTAAAATCTTTGCTGAGTATTGAATTGTTCGAGTTAAGAAGTTTAGAGATGAACTTGGCTTTTAACTCACAGACTCCTTTTTCAAAAGCTGGAAAACTGGTCTCAGCAACGATGTTATTGATGGGGGTCGCTCGGACTATGCACTTGCACGCTCCCCTTGGTGGTAAACCAATTTGAGGTTACTTATGTTGGACAGACCGTTATGGCTATGTATGTTCAAACAGTAGTCGAATTTGCTCAAAACTAGAATTTTGCTAAGCAATGGCGTTCGCTTGTACGAAAGGTTTCCAAACAAGTTAGCTTATAAAATTAAAATGGAGTTCCTTAATTCAAGGCAGTACGGCACTTTTTGGAAAATTTGAGTTCTAAAATGTTGAGTTAGCCGAATTTCACTTAACGTATTTAGCGCAAAGCGCGATATACGTTGCTTATTTGCCTTTACAAATTGGGAATTTTGGGCAGGTAACAATGACTTCGTGCAAAGTTGTTGGATGAGAAGAAGTCCAAAATACCTATGTGATCCAAAATTTATCGCAGCAAATTTAAAAATGAAATCACTGTTTTGAACCAACTTTCGTCATAACATACTAACAATTTAAATTTGTACCATATAAAGACGCATGTGTTCTAAAATCTTTTATCGGGAAGAGAGTCTGAAAAATGCTGACTTCCGATCCAGACTTTTCTTAATAGCACTTTTATGGATTTTTATTGAAGAATATTAAATCTAAATAAAAAATGTCGTTCAAATGACGACTTTTTCGAGTTATTTCATGAGAAGGGCTCAAAAACGCTGTCCAATAAATTTTTTTTCAGAAGGGAACGTCTTTAGGACAAAAAGTGGTAGCGTGCTTAATTGTTATCAAAATATCTCCAAAAGGGCGACTTGCGGTTTGAACACAGAAATAAAGATTGGCGTCAAACATGTAGACGGACAGACGACTGAAATCGATTTGGTAAATGATGTGAGTTCGATTAGCATAATAAGAGGTGGGTTTACTCCAAACCGTTTCGGACAGGGTACGTATTAACATAAACTTAATTCTAACTACAGCACAAAAAAAAAAACGGCGTTCATGTGCACCGCTTTCATTTAGGGTACGAAAAGGAGTTTTGTCGACAAAATTACAACTTTAAAAGTTCAGGGTTAAAGCGTTGTTAATCCTCAACAAAGTGGTGCTTAAAATCTCTTCTTCCAATTACACTTCACGCGGTGCCTTTTGAGAACAATGCATTTTTTTTTTTTAATTTCTTTTCTGTGTTTATGTTATATTTGTTCCAAGTGCCTTTGGTGCCTTAAAGTATCAAAGTTCATCATTTACCACTAGAATTACTGACGTTTTCCATGTACCCGTCTCCGCCAAAATGAATCAATTTGACCGGTAATTTTTGTAGAATCGACGGAGTAGTAAAAATGAAGACTCCCTCCAAAAACTACCGACAAATTTTTTATATTTTCATCTATAATTTTTGTGAAGATATTTCCGAAAAACCGCTATCCAGATATTCACCAGGACGTACGTATCCAAAATTAATCAGAATCGGCTCACTAGCACATCCACAACCGATTAAATTTAACTTCCAATTTTCTTCTCGATTTATTCGTAATTTGGCGAAGACAGTGCTTATGGGCACGTATCATAGGCATCTCGAAGACTAAAACAGGTCGAAAAAATAGATTCTAGATATTTAAAGCTCTTTTTAGATAAATAAAAGTAGCCAAAGAATTTTGGAACTTAAAATGTCTTATAACCCTTTTTTGAAGCTCAAGAGGTGAAACACGACAAAATGGCCGGCGCATTTGTTTTAATGTTAAGCATCTTTTGGTGGAGCTAGAAACTTGAGACATTTGGTATGAATAAATTTCGGTTAAGTGGCAAAAATTCTATTTACTAGAAAAGAAATTTTGCAAAGTGCGGCTTTACGTCTTTCAGTTATGTCTGCCATCTACTATGATTGCTTTGTTATTAATCCATTGTAAATCAAACTCTTTTATCGGACATTGAATGGGATATTTCGAAAATCAGTTTTTAAATTGACGTCAATCAGTCAGTCATTGTTCAATTAAATATAAAATGAGCGAATTAATTCATTCGTGTAACATCTTTTTTTAAATAATTCGTGAAAGCCCTTGAGAGCAAATATGGAATATTTTATAATTTATGGAAATCAGTCAGCGATATATTTTAGAGAATTTCTCATTGCACACTATTGGGTGAATACAACAGTCTTTCCAAAGTACGCATTATTTCTTTATTTTTGATAATGGGTAAGATAACACATGAGGAATAATTCAGGTCTAACAAAAAAAGACAGAAAGTCAGACCCTATCCTCTGTAATCCGCTGAAGTCCTATTGATCTTATTTTAAATCGTGCTCTTTTTCCGAAGACGTTTCGCATTGCCTCCAAGCAATGCTCATGTTAGCCGGAAGTTGGTAAAAAATTGTGGCTAGCAACAATGTTTATTTTGAAAGATATTCGGATTGTTATGAATTGGAAAAGAAAGATACAAATTTATTCAAGCTCCCAGTAGCTAAATTACAAAGTATTTAGCATTACCTAATCATAGGAGGCAAACCATATTTCTGTACTTTTCAGCACCTCTGGTATAAGGATATACGAAGTTAGCGCAGATGTTTGCAACATTCAGAAGGACTTGAGATAGATTCTCCTTTTATTATACCGATCCAGGCTAGTCTTTCCGCTTTCTTTTCTTGTGTTCGACATGAAAGTTGCAATTGTTGAGATATTTTGATGAAACTTGGAACGCCGACATGTGTTAGCCCAAGGACCACTTTTTCGACCAGTAATACTCTATTTTGAAATGTCATTATGTGAATAACTGTATTAGGCGAAGTAGCGAAGGGCATTTAACGGCGAGCTATTGCTATCCTTTGCACAACCTTTTAAGAAAATCTTATGAGTTTCTTAAACTATTGGAGGTATTTTAAATAAGCGCTTCTGCATCCCTTAGTTTTATCAGCCATCTACAATTTGATGACTTGCCTGTTGACATCATGCCAGAAAAAAAAATTTTTTTTTAAATTTTGAATTTTTCAACTACTCGTTAGCTGTCAGTTAATTTCGAGATGCGCTTAAAGGGCTCAGTTAACCTCAAAATATCTATTTACCACTTGCAAACAGAAATTGTTATCTTGTTTATTGAGACTTTTAAGTAATAAAACACCAAAAAATTATTTTCTTTCCTTCCAAGTCTACAGACTTCTATTTATTTGTTAGAAAGAATCAAAAGTTCTCACCGAAGAAGCAGAAAAGTTGTTTCAGTTAAATGAATGACACTTAAAGTAAAGAAAACGTTGAACCAGAAAAACTAAAAGTTCATATGTTTGTTGGTGTATGTGTACGTGCATGTTTATGTGCCTTTTAGCTACACACAAGTCAAATAAACAATTAAATTGAACGGCTGGCTGGCTGGTTGTTTGGCTGGTTGACTGGTTGGCTCAATGCAACCACATGCACACACAGCAAAGTAACAGAGTAACCAGAGAGAGTATTTACGAAAGTTTTTAACAAAAAGCATTCAACCATTAAATTCGTTGTCACACTTGTCGTATGACAAGAAAATAAAAGCAGAAAGAGGAGCAACAACAAGAACATTTACCCGTTCTACTAGGTCCTATAGAAATAATCCTTGAACTCTGTGTAATACTTTTGTATTGTGCTGTGTTGTTTTTGTTATTTATAAGCACAGAAGATGCATCAAACTCCCTGCATTTACAGACGAAAAGATACACTCTTATCCCTTACATAAGTAATAAAAGGTAATAGAAGGACGAAAAGGCACTAGAAGAGAAAGTATAAGCAAGATAAAAAGGGAATAAATAAACCAAAAAAATTGTTTTCACAAGACATAGGAAAACTATGTTAAAGTATTTACACACTTGCATACGCAGGGGAACAGGCACATAAACATAACACATACATGCTTAGCGAACATACGAAATCAACGAAATATGTTTTGGACATAAATAAATAGAGTTTTTTAGACTCACGTAGGTAAATACACATATGAAGATGTACGTATTAGCTTAGAAGTGTAAGTGATAAAGTGAAATTTAATAACACACTTATATTTACACTCAAACACATACACCTAGTAATCCACTAAAACAGCGACAAGCGATAGTTTGTCAGTTATTGGTCGTTCCTGTTATTGTTACTGTTGTCGTTTTCTTATTTTATTTTACTTGCATTATAATAAGATGTATACACTTAAAGTTTAAACAGCATTAATTCTCCATTTGACAACATTCATTTGCTTACATACTCACACAAACTCACACATACACAAACACACACAAACATTGGGCAACAAATATTCACTTTATTTCATTTCCTTTAAAATTTACTCCGCACTCTTTTATATCACAAAAAAACAAAAAAAAAATTAAAGCATGTTTCAAGGCATTGCTAAAAATAATAATTTAAAACACTTTACCCCATTGCTATTACCTTTCGTAATCCTTTTTCTTTAACAAATTACCGCAATGCATTTAAACATCTTTCGCTTATCAAATCATTTTTAAACACTTCTTAACCGCTTTCGCTTTTCTTTTTTAAAGAAAATTTGAATGAATTTTTAATGTATTGGCCTATTTAAGACCCACTTTTTTAAAACATTTTTTCCTGATTTTTTTTTTTCAAAGGGATTTCTCCTCTTAATTTTAATATTTATACATTTGAGTTAAATATCAACACGCGCATATAATTTTCTCGCAAGCCACCAAACCGAATGAAAAGCCGATATAAACTGAAACTAAAACTGAACTTTCGTTTCAAATTTTAGGCACCCATACATAGGGTCTAATACATTTATGCTTCTTATGCATTGTAAATGTTGTTCCTCTTATTATTATAGTTTTTCCCTGCACACAGCTGGCTGTTTCGCTGACTGACTCTGATTCTCTATTATATACAAACATATGTGTATTTTGTTTGTTTCTCCTCTCTCCATATCCGTGTAAAAACAGAGCGCATAGAAATTTTCATTTGTCCCTGACTCAGAAGAGAACTTAAGAAAGTGGGAGAGAGCGAGAGAGAGAGAGAGCGCGAGAGTTGAAAATGAATAAAATTATTTGTACAGCTAGTAACGAAGAATAAGGAATGTATGGTAATCGAAACAGGTCTTATAAGTTTATGTTGAGTTTTATGAGTTCAAACTCTTTATTTGGAGACTAAGAGTAGTTCTCTCGTTCAATTTTGTTGTAATCAAAGCTTTGGTTGGTATTCAGCTCATACAAATGCAAGCAATTTGAAATAATAGCAAATTAATTACATTATAATTAATTACATTATATTCAATCACTGTTTAATTTGTGAATAATAAAAAAGATGTAGAAGATGGAGAGCACGGTGGCTATTTAGTAAACATTGCAATTAATTTTTTGGAAGGTAACAAACAAAAAAGAATAAAATTTTGATAGGTTTTTTACGAACGTTAAAGCCGTGCATTTGTGATTACTTGACTGTAGGCATTACTGGGAAAGTCAGCAATATACAGCAATGGAAGAAAGTCAGCTACTTATATATATAAATTTGTTTATCAGTCGTACATGTAATCGGAATTGCCATAATTGCCATAAACCCATTCCTAAGTAATACCAAGAAGTGATTTCCATTCGCTTCTCAATCGAAATTCACTAAGGTCTTCACTATTTACTACGTAAATTTAATTTTTTAAATGTAGAAAATGTGGGCAATGGATATATAAATTATGTGAATATATTATTTCTCACCTCCCGAGCTTGCAACATTTTGGATGGATTTTTTACACATTATAACTGCAAACAAAGTATCTATAATATTTCAAATACAACATAAATATATAAATATAAATGTAAATACAAAAAATTGAGCAGAGTTAAACATCGAAAACTTATTAAACAATTTTAAACACTTCTTTTGCCTTAATGCTGGATAGCAACGCAAACGGAAAATGGATTGAAATAAATTCTAAAAGAAAGAAAGTGAAACGGTCGAACGTACACTCAAACTGAATGGAAAATATAACAAACAAATTAAAAAATTTTTTTTTTTTTATAATTTATGCGAGTTTTTATGCTTTATTTATTAATTTAGGTCCTAATTTGAAAATCGTATTTTATAGCAGCGTTACGTATGTCTTCTTAATCTTTCGATTTTCCAAAAGTATCTATCATAGTTTCACAGAGTACTTTGCGCTTCGTATATCCGCTTTGCAAAGCGCTCTTCCTCCTGGGGAGAAAATTCAAAAAATTCAAGAAAAACTTTCTCAAGTTAAAATCACTTACCACAATGGAAACTGGATACGTACTTTGTTTCTGCGAAGCTCGTCTTTTGAACTACGCGGGCGAACGAACTCCTTGCAGCCTTCTTGTGGTTCAGTATTTTTAATGAATGGGGGTGCAATCATACCCTTCTATGATTGGTATAGGAAAAACCTAATTTTTTCCATATTGAACCGATGTATATACAAAAGCTTTTATCACATATCGATGCACATTACCAAAAAGTATGGATATGACATATTCGCATTTCGTTTATAGTACGCAGAAATACATAATTGTTGCTATTGCCTGTCATTGTTTGTTATTTAATTGTTCTTAAACAAAAGAGAATGAAAATAAGTTTCAATCGTCTTTGGTGTTTATTATATATATACATGTGTGGTTTGAAGACGTAGTTTTTTGTATAAGTCAACCAAACAGGCAATTTGCTTTATGAATAAAATAGATAATAATAAAAACAAGCGTTCCATTTAATATTGCTTTGTACGCTTCACGCGTATTTCGTTCTAAACCGCTAAATTGCGACAAATCAATCGCGAATATTTTCTTCAACCTCTCAATAAGAACAACGTAATAGACTTTACAGGCTTTCTCCTTCAAGGAAAAGTGACTCGAACGTGTGTTTGCATTTATCTGAAGCACAACATTTCATATCATGTTGTGATACAAAGTTTTTGAATACATTATATAAATCAATATCTAAGAATTTTAAGACACATTTACTTAACGACGTAAGCATTCGTTGGTTTCTAAATTTGACCAACTTTTTTCACAATACTCTAAATTTGACCAACTTTTTTATTGGGATATGATGATAAGAGGGATACATGTTGACATGTTTTGAAAGTGCGGGAGAGAAACATATAACTATTGTTTATAGCAACATGTTTCTTTGCTTCGCTACAGATTTTGGTATTTGGAACTTGGCTTGTTTTTTGCTTTCAGTTTTATTGCGCACTTCTGAATTGGCTGAGCGCGCGTCATTAATATTATGCATAATACAATAATTTTAATGCGCTACATATATATAAATGTTTTTATTTTTATATATAAATGTTTTTTACGTTTATATACGTATATATATAAATTTAAATATAATGTTTTTGTCGATGGTTAAATTAATTAAGTTTCATACGTTTACATTCTTCAAACAAAGCTGCGCAAATTTCGTCTTTCACTCTGCAAAACTCAGAAGTAGATTATTTATTTTAATTTGAACCCACACAAAATACCTATATTTGTAGCAAGTGCTAAACAATTTCATTGAAAATCCAAGTTGAATTTGTTCAATTTAACTGCGAGAAAATAGATCGCGCAAAATATAAGGCCGGGTCTTTTTAAAGTTTTTTTTAAATCACACATTTCGGTGACCTTTCTCAATTAAAATGAATACGCCTCTTCATCTTTATTTTTCGCAGAGGTTTCAAGTCCTTGAACTCTGCACCGATTACCAAGACTTTTTCTAACACTTTCTCTTTTGAATAATCCTAGGGAGGATTTCGCACAGTCTCAAATCCAGTGAAAATGAGGCTTATGGCTGTAAATGGTTTTTCACGCCTTTAAAGCATTTACCTGATGAGTTTATATTTGATCATTTGTGCTTTATACTCAATAAAGTCAAGAGCAATAAATGAAATCCAGAATGAAATGCTTAATAGGTCTCCGTCGTCTCAAGGCACATTTCGCTCACAATACCTACGTTGTCTTCAATATGAATGGGCC
The DNA here is from genome assembly GCA_000688715.1 of Glossina pallidipes. Taxonomy (NCBI): domain Eukaryota; kingdom Metazoa; phylum Arthropoda; class Insecta; order Diptera; family Glossinidae; genus Glossina; species Glossina pallidipes. The sequence continues at coordinate 419,127 of KK499827.1, forward strand.
AAGCGCAGTGACATAATCTCCACCACTTGCCAGCAAGCTAATCAAATTTCATTCCATTCGAAATGATGCACAATTTTGATTTATTAGACGCCTATGACGGTAAAATGTTACCGTCAATGGACTGGAATTTAAATTGCTTACATAGTATAGAGAGAGGACGCAACTCATGACTTCATAAGATACTTAGAAAGCTATAATAAATATTTTATAATTGTAACAAAAAAATATAGCTGCTTTAACAAGGTTTACTTTCCTAATAAGGTCTACGAGTTAATGCTGGCATTTATTAACTTAAGTAAGAAGGAGATATCTAGGATAAATCTTGGCTTCTCTAGTGAAGGAAAGGGTAATAGTATAAAAGAATTTATTCTCAAAGGAGACGAACCGATCCTAACCCAACTTCCTCAGGACAATGAATAGAAATTTCTTTTAAACTGATTCTAGTGAAAAACTTATACGAAGGAGAGCACACACCAGAGACTCGTCTATAAAGTTTTAGTAACACATCGATCATCAAACTTTTTCGACCATATTTTAATAAAGCAAAGCGCAGTCCTCGCTTCACTTATGGAGATCTCAATATAAAAATTGGAACGTAATCTTCCCTCTCTACGTTGTCCGATTTTTGTGAATCAACAGTGTATTCCCCACGCAATGTGTTCCTCCTAGAGAATGAGAGAGTCTTACCTTTTTTTAAGCTAAGTTTCAAAAATGTAAATGAGCACTCAGCAAAATTGCTTAAATCGGATTGTAGACCTTATGAGTACGTGTTTATGTTGACCGATGAAAGATCATTCATGTCAAGTACAAATAGAAAGGGACTTTAAGGCAGTCGTTAAGGCACACGTGACGTAACAGGAAATTCATCATAGGAGATAGCATTCTAAAGAACTCTAAAGGATCTATTTTGAAAATATGAGAATATCCATTTCAATAAATGTGAGGTGAAGACGGAGACCTGTAAGTTATGGTAGGTAGCCTAACTGAAAGATTCGTTAAGGTTGATCTGTCCTTAAGGAAGCGATTGTGAGACAGTGAGATATAAGTTTTAGCAGCGAAAACTAACCGTTCAGTAACTGTTCGTTCAGGAAGTTTAGGCAGAATACTCAAGTTGGCAATGCGTCTGTGATTCCTAACTAGATGTCCATTATCAGTGCAGTGGATTAAGAAAGCTGCTTTTCCAACATAGTATTCGCAGAGATAGATTAAAAATATTTTACGTTACATCGCACAGTTCATTCCGCATACGACATAAGAATGCATTACGGTATGCCTTCCGACCCTGGGATACAACTATGGTTCAATGACCTCAATCCTTGAAGTACATTCAGTTCCAAAGTAGTAACTTTTGGAACAACAATAGAGTCACTTGTCCGATGCAAATAACTGCTCGTAGATTCCGAAGGAAGAACCCACCAAAAATATTTGCAATTTCACGATCGTCAGAGGAATCAGTGCCTTAATATGTTATATTTATATGCATTATAAAAAAATTTACGATTAATACGGGGTGCCGCTTTTACCTTTGGTGCATACACATGTGCATGCACATGTGCAATAATATTGGTGATTTCCATAGTTGAATCTATGCCTAACCGCAGAGTGTTCGACATAATCATATTCAGAACTATTTTTCAAACGTGTTTTGAAAAGTTTCTTTTCTGGTTTGCAGCATTTAAGTATTCTATTAAACCACGATTGACAGGTATTGTGCCACGATGGCTCTCTAACGGTAACGGCTAGTGAAATGGCCGAATTTAATGAGTAATAGATCGAGATTATTAGGGCATCTACGTTTCTAGTTGTGAAATCAAGATTACTGTTACCTCTAAGAGAGTTTTCTTGTTTTATATTATTGGCTAAAGTCATCAAGCGATCATAACTGATAGTAAACACTCTCTATAATGTGTAATACCGAACGGGATTGAAGAAGAACCTCCCAGCTATATATGAATGCTTAGTCGCGCTACTTGCCGAGCAAGGGCTTCTTACGGTTTTTTGAAATTCTTAACTTTTATGGCTGTAAATAGTTGGGCAGTTATTCGATTTTTATTTTACCGGAAAATTTATTCACTTTAAAGAAAATTATAATTTACTCGTGAAAATATTTACGTTTTCGCATTAGCGCGAGAAATTTTTATTAATATTGCGTATCTTTACTTCAAAAGCTTGCCCTCATCAATAATATGCATTTTTTTCATATTCAATTGATTGAATTTTATTATTTTCCCTCATAAAAGTACACACCCTGCAAACTACAAAAGCGTTGAGTATTAAAAATTATGGAAAGAAGAATATTTAAAATAAGGTTTTAGTTAAATGCAACACACTTTTATTTGTCTATGACGGGAGGGCTTGGAGCCACCCGTAAAACTAATTTCATCATATGCAGAGGAAATGGAACGCAAAAGAAGAGGTAAATTATAAAATATAAATAAAATATAAATATATATATATATATTAATTTTTTTATTTGAATTTCAGATTTTATTGAAAGGATGGAGCGCAGCCCACCTCGCAGCGAGGCACGCCCGCCAATAAAATCTCCCATTCTTTTTCACAATTAACTTTCTTTTTATTTTGTAATTTTAAAATATTGCGCGTTCGATAAACACTAAAAAATTCTTTAAAATTTTCCTTTTGTTGAGTTCAGGTTGGCTCTGGCTTTGGTCTGGCTTTTTCATCTGACCAAATTTTTTTCATAACAATTTTTGATAGCATTTTTGCACTTAATCATTCATATTTAAATACAACTGTATGTTCCCTCGGCTCGTCATAGCCAATGAAATTTTCCCGGTTTTGTATCTCCGACTATATGTAACACTTTTATTGCTCCTCGCACAATATCTCCGTGGTCGCGTTTTGTCGTCGAATTGGATGAAAATCTTCATTGGTATTATAAAAGTTTCCTGTTCGCTCAGCCAAGACAAGATGCGGTATCCCAATAAAAAAGTGTCCGCTATTATCTCCCAAGTAGCGGAACATCATTGCATTAGAGGGAGAAATCGTGCGTCTATCTACTATTGAAGCAAATGAAAGAATATCCGTCACATGTGGGATTGTCAATGAGTCCATTAAGATTAGGTTTATTTAGATAACTGCCACGTGTTTAAAAGTCATTCGCTGTAGGAGGTACAATGAGCCAACTATTACAGGGCGCAACCTAATCACGATTTTTCATAGATTCTTATATAAAAAAATGTCTTTAAATTACTTCAAAATATTTTATGACCAGATAACGTCTGGCTTGACACAATTGAAGGCCTTCAATAGCGTCTATATTAATGTTGTATATCATTTTCTGTGCGATATTAATATAAATTTAATTGGTTTTAAGTTTTTTTCCTATTGTAGTGAACTGAAGAGTGGACATATATTGCAAACAATTAAATAATAAATACATGAAAAGACAGCAGTACAGACGGACAAACACACCCTCTTGCGGAGTAATTATCGTTACAGAGATGATCCTTTATCTCTAGTTAGCAGACTTTTGTGCAGTACTGTATGTGTTCTGTTAAAGACATGTCTGGAAAAAGGCACTAGTGTGATAAACTGGGCCTTCATTATTCGCAGAGGTACCATACAGGTGCAGAATACATAAACTAAGCAATGGATAATATGCGTCTTCGGGTAAACTAAAGGCCAGACAGCGGCTAGTAAGAATTTCCGGTTAATTAGCAAAATAAAGGTTAAGGACTCCCGTTACAATTTAGAACTTGATTATACTGAAGGATATTTCATAGAAAACCATATTGGCATTTTCAGATGCCGTGATAGAGAGCATGTAACCAAAATTGTAGCTGGGAATCTATTGACATGGGGAAAATTGAAATCCTCCAGCAGAATTGCCAAAACCGAAGATTTTGACCCATGAGCGAAATTACGAATCGGCGCAGTCTGTTTTATAAAAATAAACACACCTGAATTTGGGGGAATACAAGAACACGCCATGAGCAAACTCTTATTACCCATTTTCACTCCTGTGGCAATATACGAAGGGATTAGTAGTTTAACTAAGTAAGATAAAAAGATTAAGATAATGGCAATTGAAATGTTAACTCTAGTACGATCTACTCTATCCTTTCTGGAAACGTTGACGTTATTTGGGAAAATCTTATGCGACTGAAGATTTAGTCCGCGTCGACGTTAGGCTAAGAGAAAAAATTTTAAAATACACATACATTAAGGCCTAAGGTCGTATTCAGTCAGGAAGCTGACTGGGAATTTCGCTATAAGATTTGTTCCTCTGAAAGAATTCTTTTACTTAAACCCTTGTAGCCACACTGAGTTAATCAACATGGATTAAACGTTAGTAGTAGGAACCAGAATTTTGACAGATTGTATAGCTCTAGGTTGGCATGAAGATGTTTTGACGATATTAATCAAACCTCATTCAATCGTCGAAGGCTAGACACAAATGGCGAAAAGCTCTACTTGTATGCGCATTCTGATGCATCCATGATTGAGGGAAAGTAGGATGGAGGGGAAATTTTTTAACCTTTCCTCCTAGGAGACTTCGATGAGTCAAGACAATTGCAGGTGGCATTTTTGCCGGATCCACATAACTAAGATCCAATAGGCTACAACGCCCATTTATGTCAGCGTTATCGAATGGGAAAATTTTGATTCTTATACAATTATCTAAAGCATTATTAGCACACAATAAGGGAGAAGCACACAATGGCAGCATCGTATTCGCCAACGCAAGATCAGCAAGTTCCCTTGAGGGAGAAACTTCAACATGGAGAGTAGCAAGCGCAGGGACATTAGTTTTCAGGGCGCCTCGAGCGGAAGGCCTACAAGCTTCACTACGTGCAGATCCCATCCCATTCCAAAACATCGCCGAGATACCCAAGCAGCGACCTTTATGCAACACAGTCTTATCTTCCTCCAGCTTTAAAGACAGTGACTTAATCTCCTTACCAATCCCCGCCAAGACTCTTTTTGTTTGGGCAAAGAGGCGATAAAAGTCAATGTCCCTAAATAGGGGACAGATAAATAGGATATGGTTAGGAGATTGTAAGACCCCACACGTACATTCATTATGTTAATCGTGAACAGTTCATCATTGCATCTCATGTGTTTAACCATCAGCCTATTAATAAGCCAAATAATGTCATGTCTGAATCCACTATTGATAAACCAATGATCCTTATTTATTTATGGAAATAAAGAATCAGTGACGACCATAAGGTGATTTTCTCCATCGCTATTACCAAGACAAAACCGAGTGTTTCTTGCCGATTGCTCTCAATTCTTCAGAAATAAGAGCACGATCTTTAAAATTAGATAGTCTGGAAGATGCAGTTTGTAGTGTCCCAAGAATGCCCATGTGACTTGTCACCCAGAGAAAATGCATCAGGTGATAGAAAGTCACACATGCAAGGTAAGGCCGGGCGATTCTCGAAAGATAGAATTTTATTAGATGAAAAATTTGCGGTTAAACCAAATTTTCCTTGTAGAGGCATAACATTTGCCGTCGATTTCATGCCTCCACTAGCCAGGCAAAGGCATTTCCATTGGATTCTGCATAATTTCAGAAGATTTTTATTTGAAATGTCCAATAAAAGCGAATAAGCGTATTCTAATTTTGACCTGATGAAAGCGAGATACAAAAAGGATCGGAGCCTCACGAAATTCCACAAACGGATTTCAGTACGTTGATGAGTTGAAAACACTGTTTGGCAATTTTGTCAATGTAAGCAGCAGGAGGAAGTTTCGAGTGTAGAACAAAGCCTGAAATGTCGAACGTTTTAACAAACGGAATAGAGGAACCATATTCCTCCAAGAAATGTAACCGTAGGATCTCTCCTTATTTTTTGAAAAGACCACACATTTGCCCTTTTTAACTGAAAACGTGAGTTAGAGTGACTCGAGACGAGAGAAAATAGTATCGAGGGCAGGTCGCAAAATACGCCTACACAAATCTGAATCAGAGTTGGAATTCAAAATGACAAGATCGTCAGCATAGCCACAAATTGCGATGTTCTCAGGAAAGAAACTGGAAATTTTGTTGATATATAAATTAAAACAAGGAGAACTCAATACAGGTCCCTACGGAACACCTGTAAATTATCTTCTTTGTACAACAACATCATCGGTTTTAATTACTATAGTTTTATTGAGAAAGAGGTCATATAGTTAGTTAAAGAATTTGATAGGGAGATTAAAAGACAGAAGAATGGAATTGAAGACGTTGTTGTTACCAGAATCAAACGCTGAAGTTTTGTCCAGAAACTAGGAAATGAGAATGTGATTCTTAGCAAACGTTTAGTTGTTTGATGACCGCAAAGTAACAATGTTGCCTTAGGCAGATCTGGAACGTCTAAACCAAATTGAAACTTGCAGAGGATACACTTGGATTCAAGATACCGTACTAAACGTGAATTGATCTCGAAATTATTTCTAAGAGCTGGGCCTAAGCCAATACATCTGTAGGAATTAAGATTAATTGGCGAACTATTCCTTTTTCTTACAGTGAAGATTTGGAAGTCGTACTAGGAAGAGGGTATATAACAGATAATTAGAATGTTGTTAAATGCTTTTAATAGAATTAAACCGTTTTCGATGGTCAACCTCTGGAGATGATTGTTACGAATACCGTCTAAGGCCCGAGATAGATCTTTTGAGAGACCAGTGACTTTATCGAGTTCAGAGAGAGATTTAAGAAAAATTTAACAAAAAATTTTCGTGTTCCTCACTACATGATACATTGAACCCCAAGGTCGAGCAAGCTCTTCACAAAACTCATTAAGTCGCTTCGTGGGTATAGAACAATGACAGGAAGTGATACCTCTAAAAATTTTCACATTACGCCAAAGATCTCAAACTGACATTCCGCTATTGACATTTTCACAAAATTGTTTCCAGCCTGAGAACATATGTGTACTCCTTTCTAACATTGGCCAAACATTTGAAATTTATTCAATTCTATTCATATTTACTTAAAGCGAGTCTAAGTTTGGCAGCGATTCGATTGCATACGGTGTTCCACCAAGGATTAGGAGAGTTCGATTTTTTAGAAGCCTTTCGGCTCAGAGAATTCGTGATTCCATCCAAGAAACATCTCGAAGACTGACTAGTTTGGTTGGTATTTGAAATGCTACGGATAGTGCGGTTAAACAAAGAGGATTTAATATTAATTATCGATAATTTTATTGAAGTTTTTAGAAATTTCGCGGGACAAAAATTAAGTATCCGATCTTAGGATAGCCAACAACAAAACTTTGTATTCTTTTAACAATCTTTACAGGCCACTCACGTAAAAGATTTTTTACTGTGCTGTTACGGAAGACATGAATCCAAATGAGAAACATGATTTTTTCCTTCATGAAGCTTCCAGATTTTTCAAAAAAAAATGTAGTGTTATGAGATAGGTTTTTTGTTTCTAATTCTTAATACAAATTTAATAATAAAAGATGTGAGAAATGTGATTATGTTCAACTATAATAAAATTTTGCAAGAAATTTGTTTTTTTCACGGTTTACTGAATCATTGTTTTTTCCCATTAGTTTACTAAAGCCTTGACCGCGAAGCAGCCTGGAAATTGTGGAATTTACACTCTCTTCAACCAAACAGTGTGACAAGGGGACCCATACTGAGTATGGTAACATTTCCAAGGAAGAGCAGAGCTGGTCGCAGATTTTTCTACTGTTGCTCGCACTGTGTGACTGATTGTTGTCAAAAATTCGAAAGATAAATTTGTGAAGTGATATCAGTCATTGGAAGTCGCACATAATGAACTTGCCAGACGTTGCAATCAGTCGCATATTACTATTTTAGGTTAACTGCATAACTCGTTCGAGTCCGTTAGGAAAATAGCTGGCTACTGCAATATAAGCCTTCCCTAAATTGACATTAGTCTTTGCAGCCTACCATATAAGAAGAACGGTATCCTGATCATATTCAACAATGTCGTTCTCAGGGGCGCAGTGCGGACGAAATACCTGTCCTTACGCTTTATTGTGCTACCAAACATCGGTGGTGACATACGGTCACAAGTATACATGAATGAACGTTTCCTGCAACTGTACCTAAAACACCCTTTCTTATGCAGAAAGTTCAAGAAGAATGGAAAAATTGCCTTAATAAAGACATGCCCAGGGTTATCTTGACGTCAACTCCGAGTGTCCAGGATACATACTATAACGTATACTATTATATTTTGATATTGCAGTGTTGTTATGTATCGTTACCGGATTTAATTTGATTTACTTGCATTCTACTTATTCCCTTTCGACTTTTTTCCATCTTTTATAATAGGTTGGACTATTGTCTACTGGTGTTAGAAATGAGTCTAGTGTCTATTGCCAACAAGAACTTATTTCGTAACTGGTTTCAGCAGGAATCGCTCAGGGTGTAAAGTGTTGACTTGAACTGTCGAAATGGGGCATCCGTTTATTTTAAGATTTATACTTGAAATCATAGATTTGTTTCTACTCGGTTGACAGCAATAGTAGCTGAGGTTTTGAAATAAATAATTAAGTAAAAAAGCACTAAGTACTGAATCAGTCGATATACACGAATTCCTAATGAATTATAAAGACTTTTAAGATGCCTAAAGAGAAAGTGACACTAAATTGGTCCTTATGATCACGTAATTGCGAGATTTACGTACAGAATTACAGAAGACGCTCACATTAGGATAAGTGCATTTGATCCGCAGAGTGCGCGACAAACTAAAAGCATAGACATATATGTTAAAATTTACATTCGGTTTTCACCTTTATGGCGCTTCCGATGCATATTTCGGAGACTTAAATATATTGTTGTGTGAAGTAAAAAACAAAAAAATTAATATATCACGTATTTTCCTATATGTATTTCTTTGTCTATCAGAGAAAAGTGAAATTTGTTTTCTTTCCTTTTATAAAACTCATGAAAGATGTCGTGAAGAAAACGCGCATCAATCTAGACGCTGTAAAAGTTTACCTGCTGTCCTGTAACTCTTTTCACTCGTGGCCCTTTGTTGTAACTCTTATGGTCGCAAAGAATAATACACAATACTGATTACTGAGTACATATATTCTGGTTTAAGACCAAATTTGTGCCAATTGTTTGTTAAAGTTTTCAATATTATTTGTTCGGAGAGTTGAGATTTTACGGTTTGAATGAAATTTTTTATTTCATTTCTTCTCGTGAAAATCGCATAACGTATTGATAAATTTTCAAGATGGTGCCGCGGGAAGCCTCATAGGTCATATCCATTCCTCATCATTAGCTCTTCCAACATATCCAAATAGCAGATTAGTGTTCTTTACATCCATTTAAATGTTCATTCGAATGTTTTTTTACAATTATTTCAAAATTCCTTGTAGTCGGAAAAACATCGATCGTCAACTAGATCGGTCCGTTGTTTTATACACTATTAAGACATTGAAAGTGATTAATAGTTATGTCATTCATTTTTCTTACTTTTTTTATGTCATTTACATAACAATTCTTGAAAACAACTGCACTGGTGGTCAGTGCTAGTTTCAGTGCAAGGCGATCAATGCGATTTCGCTCTTGTCATAAATAAATCTTTAACACACGCAAGATTGGTGTAAAGTGATGAAAATAGCCCAAGTTATGCGTATCAAAACACTTGCTTGCGATTACAATTAATGAATATGAACACATTTCCGGAGAAATAATTAATTGCACAGAAAAGATATGAAATTCATTAAATTCAGAAAAGATATTCATTAATTTTAAGGTGTGTGTGTGTTTGATATCGAAGTATTATTGTAGAATTTGTTAAATATATACAGCCCCGTCAGTCGCATAAAGTTCTTGTTCTTGACTGACGTAAAACTCTCGATCGACTTAGTTCGCTTTATCTAACCCTCTTTCCGTTTTTCCGTTCACGTTTACGATGTTTTGGGGAAAGGCTTCGCTTCGGGCGTGCGAGGCTTTCTTAACTCAAAAGTTTAATATGATGGTGAATATACATACGCTTCATAAAGTTCCTAAAGCGTATTTTTTTATTTTTTTGATTCTCCAAATTAACATGAAGTTTGATGCCCTACTCTACTAGCGGTTAACTCAAAATAATCTTTTGAATTGATTTAAGCATATCTGTCCGTGTACAAGTCCGCCTGGCAATTTGTGTGAGTGCCTAGTATCTGTTCACATGATTTAAAATTGGGTTGTTGCAAACTTGGATCTCATAGATCTATATTTTGTACGCTACCCTATATAAAGGCTTTCGCAAAAAGTAAATTTTTTTATGGCAACAAAACCTAATCTCTAGCTTATTATAGGGAAAATAAATGAGAAGTAATAATACTTTCAACCAGACAACTTCCCACTTAATGGGTTTCCTAAAATGGATTCCTTTATATGGAAACATGATTTAGTTTTTGGTGTATTATTACGAAATTCATTGAATAATTGTTGTAGGTGATGCGAAATAGCGGACAGAACCTTGCGCGACTAAAATGGTCTTACTTCTTTCTATAAAGATATCTGAACACACGCAGGAGATCTTCTTTCTTTCTCTTTCCATCATTTCTCCCTCTATCTCTCTCTCTCTCTCTCTCTCTCTCTCTCTCTCTCTCTCACACCCTTTCCCTCTTCGTTTCCCCTTCACTGACGGTCATCAGTGAAGTGAAGCGTTCATTAAAGAGAATTTCTTGTTACGCTTTGTACGAGTAACAGTTTAAATTCAAACTTCAACTGAACCCCGATTAGCTGGGAATTTTCATGAATTTTATTTAAAAACAAATCTTGTAGGTAAAGGCAATAACAAGATTATACTTGCGTTTACATAAAAAGTAAAGACAGGCCTTTCTGTAACTATTTCTTTAGGAGAAAGTTTACCTAAAAAAAGTTTTATTCCAAAGTAAAAGTGACTATGGGTACTACAAATGTATGTTCGCCGCTTCAATTCGCATTCTTCACTACACCACATGATGTCTTGGAGGAGATTCTTACAAGTTTCCATGAGCAGTTGAAATATATGTTTATTATAATATACATATATATATGTATACATGTACAAGTACATTAGGCGATCTGTAATGTAATGAGCCAACCAAAGGAAAGAACATTAGTTAATTCTAAATTTCCATTAACGGATTCAATTTCAACGGACGGACTCGTAAGTCTGACGACTTTTTGATTGCTTAGTTAGTTCGTAAATGTGTTATATGAAGCGAACTGTGTGTACAATCGCAGCCATCAATAATATCGTTAACTGAAAGCTTAGCAGCTAGGCAAGAGCAGCTTCAACGTCGACATCACTGTCCTCATTACTAAGAGCAGCAACAGGAAAGAAACTGCAGTGGTATAACAATGTCGGGCAACAACATTAACATTAAAAATACCATTCCACCGTAATTCTACCCCACACCTACTAATATAAGATTTTGAGCGATATTCTTCCCCTTTTCTTTCCGTGCAATACTTCCGAAGTTAATTTCAGTTACAGACAGACCATTAAAAGCTAACATGCAAAAAGAAAATCTGAAAATATGTATTTATTTACGTTAAGGGATTTGTTACTTGTTTTCTCTCGCCAACTTAAACTGCTTTTATGAAAAATGTCAGGAAACATTTGCAATACATGCAAAATCGCACAGTATTCCATGATATTTTGAAAAATTATTATTGTCCATTATGATCCGAAGTATTTAGATTTTTCTTAAAGTTAGGATATTTGCATATGTTAATTAGACTAAATGGAAGTCCGTTATTAACTCTGCCGGAAATAGCTATATGTATTTCGTATGCCTTTTAGTGCTTTTTTATTTAGTATAAACCTGAAAAAGGTCAGATGGACGGAGAGAAAGGCAGATGAATGGATAGAAAAATAGAGGATACGAATGGACGATAAATATGAATGAAGTGGATGGGCGGAGAATGAAAAGAACAGGGTTGCTTTTGAGTGTGAGTTTAACGGGACGGCTTAGTTTGATGAGTTCGACGGAACACCTAGTGGACATATACGTACATGCAGAAGGCCACTGAGCGATTCTGAAGCGGATCCGAATTTACTCTGAAGACAATATAGCGCGTTTAAGTGCTCTTTGAAAAATATTTGGGTTAAATTTTCAACCCATTGCAACGTTGCATCTTTATGGCAATGTTTGCTACCCTTTCACAAAAGCGTTATTTACGCGTTGCGAAGTAAATGTACTAATGTATTAAGAAGTGCTTTGCATAAACTTGCAAGGGTTGTATCAATTGTGTGTTATTAAATAAGGACTAATTTTAGACTTTTAAAGAATAGTTAGTTTAATTATAGTTCTTACCTATGAAGTTCTATACTAGTCATCAAAAGTTCAATTAACAAATTTTTTCTCTCTTATTAACTACTTTATTTTTGATATTCCTTTTCAGTTGGTTTTCGTGTTCGCATCCCTTCACAAGAAGTTAAGTTTGCTGAAGAAACGATTAACTTTTATGATAAACGTTTTTTACGGGAAATAGTGACGAAAATAAGAAAGAAGGGAAAGAAAGTCCGTTTAAAAGCATATTTTCTAGAAATTTGACTTCCTCTGCGTACCGAAAAACTTAAACTTGTTTATATTAAAATTCGTCATCTTTGTTGTTTTTTATCAGACTTTTCAGAAAATTATTTGCTGCATATTTTACAAAATGTTCTTATTAATGCTGTGGGTGATAGTAGTAGCAGAGTCGTGATAGTAGTAGTTTCACCTGCCAAGTGTCACATTAATCTAGAAACTCTAAAAACACCAGAAAAAAAAAAACAAACGATATTCATCTTTAGTTCTAAAGTAAGTTTTCCATAGTTAAACCATTAAAATAACGTAATTTTCAACGCTAACCATTTTTCTTCTCTCACAACGCTTCTTGCATCCCTTACCCTGAACGCAGATGCTTTTGATTTAAACCATAATACAATCGCTAAAGTTTTTTTCTTTCTTCACGTTACGTATTTGTATGTGTGCAGAACACTTTAGTGCATGTGTCTATTTGTTAAATATTAAGATCATTAGGAGTCCATTAGTCATCAGAAGTCAAGAAGCCAACTAAAGTGTAAGTCATTGTAACTATGTGCGTACTATGCATTGAAGGTAAACACTAGAGTACAGATTTGTCTTTATGCATAGGCACATGTGCGTCCATATGTGCGCATAAAAAACTTTCCCATTTATTTGAACTTTGAAAATATATGCTGGGAGCCGAAAATGTTAGGACATTTTTGATAGTTTCAAATTGTGTTAAGTGATAAAGTTTTTATTACACACTCATAAACAGGCCAGCTCTCGTTTAATTGTATTAGACTTAAGCTTAATTTATGCATTTACACAAGAAACGCACACATTTTTAACTAATTTTGTATTCAACGTATACTTACGAGTGCCCTACCGGGCTCTCGATATTTTACAGATAAGGAAGTTAAAGAACAGATAGCCTTACCTCTTGCAACTTACTAGAAAAGATAAAGCTGGAGGTGGGAAACTTAACACCTACAACAAACTTTCAAACAAAACTTTCTTCCTAGAAAGAATTTTTTTTTCAAGAAATGAATTCTTTAGTTGGCCAGGTGCCAATGCCATAGATAGGATAATTAATACTGGCTTAGTAAGATTAGGCCTATTACTGGTATTATACACCGAATCAATAAACATGATTTTATATTTCCGTGGTAGAAGGGGAGTACGCAGATTTCATTGGTGTTAATTACACTTCGGACTCCTAGCTATGGACGAATTTTGCAATGGACTATTGGCAATTCTTCGAATCCTTGGTAATAACTTGATGGCTATACTGTTTATGTGAATCCTATCGATACCATTTTTCGAAAGACCGTCTCCTCTTCTCAAGGTTGCAATTGGTGTGCTGCGCGGATTCTAAATTTTCTTGGAAAATCGTTCTGAGAAATCGTTCTAAGTCTGTGGCACAAACTGATTAGGCTGTGTAGAGCGTACGAACAGTAAGATTTCCTCCTTCCGTATTTCCTTCCAAAATGCTTCTGGGAAATTCGATAATCTATATTTTACGATTCCGCGTTTTAAAGCAATCAGAACGAATTCTTTGTCATTTTAAATTTTATTTCTCGTCTTAGGTAGGTAGTTAGAACATCGATGGCTTCCGTAGTAGGAAGTGTTCTCCGCATTGTCAGGAATATACCACTAAAACATAATAGAAAGGACGGGGCTCCGTAACTACATTCATAGGGTTCTAAAAAAAAATTTTTCACTTGTACACAAAACAAAAGAAATATCGCTTAAGTAGCTTTTATTCACTTATACAAATGCATTGTCGTATCCAAAGGTTGTACAAATTTAAAATTTTCTCAATCCAAATCAAAGGCACACTTCTTATTATATCTTTTAGTTACATAGTTACTTAAGTACATCACGGCAAGATGTGTGAAATATGCTTGCATAAGCCCAAATTAAGTTCTTCCCAGTTTCGTAGATTTTCCACAACGAACAGTGGCCTTATGTTAGAGGAGAGATAAATGAGCTGCTTACAAGAGCTATGGTTGATTTTCTCAGACCTTACGTGAATATCGAACGCTAGAATTTTCTGCAGTATTTTATATATCATTTTTTCTAAGGTAAAAATTTGGATTTTCATCTTTATCGTTAATTTTTTATTGTTTGCTTCAGAAGCAGTCCAAAATCGGTTGGTTTCATTGGATTTGAATTTATCACAGAATACGTCAATAAGTTTAGTATACGGGGCTCTGTCAAATGCTTTTGTTAAATCGAGAACGACAACAACACAGTTGATGTTATCCCTAATGGACTCTATGACGGAAATTAAATGCAATGCACAGGTCGAAAACCGAAGTGAGCATCATGAAGGCCGTTACTTTTATTGAAGAATGAATCAAGATGTTTCTTCATGACATGCTCCGTAACTCCGTACTTAATTTACATGATATATTTTGTTTGTGGGGGAGTTCATCGTCGTTTGCAAGTCTTTGAAATATTTTGGACACAAAATTCAATTTAGTTTTCTGTGAAGTTTCTGTTTATCTCAAATTATCTAGACTTCAAGTAAATTTCTTTTAAATGCCATCTATTTCAACTATATATATGTCATATAAATCGAAAATTTCATTGCAAATTTTCACGATTTTTAAATCCTAGAGTAGTCTTAACGCCCGTCAATAAGAGATAAAAAGTACGTAAAATAGTGTCAGTTGAACTCTAGGAACTGCACAAGTTGGTTTATTTTTTACACTGTTTAAATAAAATTCTTCTCAGAGTGGTTGGTGCAAAGCTGTGAACATCCTTCACATGCTTAATTGTAAATTGTGAAATTTAACCTTTTTCCACTTTCCGTATAATCGATCTTTCTTTTTTAATGCATTTTTTAATTGCGTTCAGTTCAGAGCATGGCCGCCCTTCGCGCTCCCTGTTGATTGTTTTCGAGACTTTCCTGATTACTCAAATCTTTTGGCGGAACACTGCGTCTCCTGTGCAGTGGCAGGATAAAATATTTTTTTTTTTGAGAAAAAACTTAATTTGCTTATTCGTCACAAAACAACAAAATTTAGTTAATCAACATTATAGTGTATTTCAAAAAAAGAAAAAAGTAAATCGCTGATTGTGGAAACAGTGTAGTGCACCTACAGTACTTATTCTCCTGAAGTATAAA
The DNA here is from genome assembly GCA_000688715.1 of Glossina pallidipes. Lineage (NCBI taxonomy): Eukaryota > Metazoa > Arthropoda > Insecta > Diptera > Glossinidae > Glossina > Glossina pallidipes. The sequence continues at coordinate 434,694 of KK499827.1, forward strand.
TATTTAATAAAATGTAAATGTTTTTTTGCTTTTACTGCTGCCCGAAGCGTCAAATTGTCCACTGTCTGCAATCTCTATACATGCGGTTTAAGCCTGTCAGTTGATGTTATTCCCGCCCCACCGTCTATATCTATTTTAAAAATTTGTTGTCGTTTTTAAAAATTTATATAGATTTTTTGAAACCACACCTATAACTTAACAAGGCCTTCCAAAGAGTATCATACCAATTTTCAAGACGTTTACTTGCTAAAATCTGCTCAAGCACACCGTTCATCCTTTTGCCGAAGTATTGAATTTATGACTTCCCAGTGATGTGGGTAACTCCGAAAACATCTTAGGAGGTACTCCGTGCCCCTTTTTGGCTAGAAAATCTCAGAGGACCTCCGAAACGACTAACGTAGTAAGTGAAACACATTCGATCCATTGTTGCCGCCGCAATATCCCTAACCTTAGTACAGCGAATATATCTATCAATAATAATTAAGAAGTATCTTTCATTACATCCGCCTGAGTGGCCGAGTAGGCAAGAATCTCGACTAGCAATTCAATGGTCGTGGGTTCAAACCTCAAGTGCGGTAGAGTTTTTAATAATAAAAATAATAATAATATTAATAAAAAAAAAAAAAATAAATCCGAAAGCCTTAGATGCTAGTGCTTTAAGACTTTAGTCTTAGAATTTATTCTCTGGCTAAATTTATATAATAATAATAATAATAATAATAATAATCTTTCATTACATGAAGAACGTAAAGGCTCTGCTATGACAAGGCAAATGTATTCAACCCTACATTTTGGAGTTCCTATTTTAGTCATCGTTGGTCGTGTCTGGCTTATACCTTTAGACTTTTCACCATTAAAATAATCACTTGACGAAACAGTAAGTTCTTTGCTCACTTTTAGAGTAACAATAACGCCGGGAGATTAATCTACAGGTGGCCCTGCAAAATTTAACGTAGTTTAAGTCATGAAAGTCCATGAAGGTTTAGCTGTTGATATTGTCACGCCTGGTTAAGTGTTATGAACCGGTGTGGCTGCGCAACCTAACTTTTGCTTTTTCATTTATGATCATGACAATGCAAATAAAAATTTGACACAAATATACAACTACATGCAACGGAAACTTTGTACAGTCAAAGAAGCTATCGACATTCGCTTGAGGAATTACCGTTTCGGACAACCATAACACTTTCATGTCAGTGATCACTTGCAGCAACATTTTTTATTATTTATTTATTTTTATATATTTTATATTAATTTACGCACAAATGTGATTTACGATTTATATTTAGCTACACTAAAATTAGATATAATTAATCGTATATTATTCGATCAGAAAGCGAACACCAAACAATGTGTGTACCGAGTGTTTTGTTAATATAGTATGTGAGGACCCAAAGTCGTACCCTCGTTTTGGCGTCACGGACTCTCCGTCTCTGGAGAGAGGGAGTGCTAAAATAAGAATAGGCTAAGATAGAATAGGTAGTAGTGTAGAAATAGATTAGGAATAGAATAAGAAATAGTTTAAGAATAGTTTAGGAATAGAATAAGGAATAGTTTAGGAATAGATTAGTAATAGAATAGGAATAGATTAATAATAGCGTAGGAGTAAAATAGGAATAGGTTACAAGTAGGATAGAGAAAGTTAATTTAGGAGTCGAGGTTTGGCTCTCGAGCCAGTCAGTGAATGCCGGGCTCTCGAGCCGGCAAGTAGCCGAGTTTGAAATTAACAATTGTCGCGATACTGTGGTTATATCTTATTTACTGAAATTCGCCGAATGAAACGGGAGTATTTAATAAATAAAAGAAAAGACAGAACCAAGTGCCTGCAAATATAAATTTTCTTGTGTTTGCTTTCCTTCCCTGGGCCGCTGAGCTGCCCCAGGCGAAGGAAGGGGCCGAAACGGCCTCACAAGTATATAGGAAGGACGTAATGTATTATTTCTTTATGTTTTTACCCTATTTATGTACGTCTTGATTGTCTATTAAACTAGTTGAAGGTGAATTTGGGCTTTCTTCAGCGTGTCTGCCCGTACGCGTCGTGTCCGTGCGTAACGTCTTGCCTTTTCGCAAAAGAAATTTACAAATTTTTTAATTAAAATGTCACCGATATTTAAAAATGAATATCTTATCGTAAGAGTTTTTAAGCTTAAACTTAATTAAACAAAAAGATTTTTCAGATTCTTTGTCCACTTATTATTATTTCAAATCGTGTTGCACTCTGCTCTTTTGACCTTTTGGACCGTATTCAACAGATTTACTGCTGGATTTCTTTTGATTCACCCATTCCTCTCTCTTCATCCAATTACGTTTCTAAAGTCGCGTGTTCGTTCTATCGTACCCCATTTCCTTGTGATTAACTATTGCCATAGATGAATAAAACAAAGAGTGTCGTGGTTGTTAGCGTTTTATGAACGAATGCGACTTTATTGGCTTTGCTCTTTTGTAAACGACGACATGATCACCAATTTGTGTTCGCAGAATGCAATATTTTATTACTTAAGCGAAAATTCCAATAATTTATTCGCTACAGACCAACAAAATTTAATTGCTTACTATTTTAGGCAACGATATGCGAAATGTGTCCGTATCGTTGGCAATTTTCGCATTGGATTACTTGAATTTGCTCATTGCAATTCATTCTTTAATCGGCAGCACATATGCTCGACTCTATGGTAAGTCGCCTATGCATTCTATGTCTAGGAGGCTAAATTTCTTTCCTGTCCTTCGCATAATATTTGCAGTAGAACTTTACAGTACGCATTTTTTTCGCCCTCTCGTCATCGAGTTCTTTACTTATCCTCTGTATCACTTACTGTGGCGGACAGAAATTAAATATATCCAAAATAAATTTGTGCGTATGCATCTGAAGGCACTTATGCATTAATTGCGCGTCGCTTCCACTATTTGCTGTCAAACAACATAAAGGGAAAGCCAAAACTTGAAAAGAGGAACGCAATATAAAGTAATAATAAATATATGAACTCTTATGCAGTTAGAGCGACCCTACAGATATCCCTAGCCTTTACTCTTGAATAACCAAATAGCTGCTAGGAAGTTAGGGTAATTCCCAGTGCGGTCGATCTCAATGTACAGTGAATGCACGATCGAGAAAGGTACACCGCCTACAAGGCTACATCGGACTCCTAGCCTTCTCTCCCAAGTCTTTCTCTGTGATCGTCACCTGTTTATAAGCGCCCTCTCGGCATATCCGGATTAAGAATAGGAGATTATCAAAGCTATTAAAAACTGGGTTAGAAGAAGAATGCCTGGACGAAGACGACTAGACGTTTTAAAAGTCTTGCTTGACATATATCATTGCATCACGAGTGTATCTATCTTAGTACAACAAACGGAATGACATGCCCAGTATAATTATATTCTTTAGTGGTTGCTATAAAAAGCCTCACACCACACGCATACATATGTAACGTATGCCCGTTAACACGCAGTTGTACTCCTTAAATGTACGCAAACATATGCAATTCGATAATGAAGTAACACAACAACGTCACGTTATTATTGTCTTCATCATCAACGACATCTCGGCTTTACCAACGTGCTTATGATACAGTAGCTTCGAATACATTGGTGTGCGTGCACAAACGAGTATATTAGTGACATTTCACTTTATTATGCGTCATAATCATCATGGTTTTGCACGTTCATATTTCCTTCTTTTTTTTTTTAAGATGAAGCCATGTATGTATATATTATGTATATATTCTTTTCCCTTCCTCTGCCTACACTAAATCAGAGCTATAAGTATAAGGGTGTCCTGAACAAAACTTTTTTTTTCTTGTACATCACTTCTTTCTCTCCTTGTTGTTGTGAATGTTTAAAACGCCGCCTGCTGCTTTGCTCGAATTACAAAAAACTACAACAATACAAACAACAGTAAGCCCGACAGTAATGACACTTCATTTATGTGTAATAAACTGAAGTAAAAACTCGTTGAATAAAAGGAAGAAGGTAGAGGAGGAGAAGTCGAGGTTCCTGTGTATAAAGATGAATGAAAATTGAGTGACCCGTAAGTGCCTGCTGTCAGTTGCCTTATTGTGACACTGACTGTCTGCCTCGTTTTCTGTCTGCCTGTATAAGTTTCATTCAAAATGTTTAAACTCCATTCAATTTTTCTTTTTGTTTTATTTTTCCGAAAAAAATATTCATCTGGTGATGTTTTCAGGCATTTTCAGATATTTGTAGACAACAAAAACAGCAGCAACGACAGAAATGCAAACCGAAACAGTACTCAATTCAATACCAGTGCAGTAACATTAACAACAGCACTATTTTTTTGTTTCTTCATGATTTTTAACAATAGCAGCAGTGCGGTGCATGTTGACTCACAAACACAGAGAAGTACGAGCGAAGAACATCAGCTATTTATTTATACCGACATATACGTGAACGTATAATTATGTGTCAGTTTGTAAGGCTTAAATTTAAAGTTATTAATAGGGTATCTACAAAGTGATGAGCCTTCGGAGCTGTAAATTATTTGGCGACCTTTCACCCTAGGCTTGGATATTAGAATGCTGTCACAGCAGCAGCCCTAAGCTGCCGCCACTAGTAAACCGTTACATTTATGATAGTTAGCACGTATTTAACTAATGTCAACTTTCGAGTAAAGTTTAGCCCGATATGCTTCTTAAACACGCTTATGTATGCAGAATTTTGACAAATGTATCTCGCTGGTAGTAAGCACAATACTTTTGGAATTACTGTATACGACGCATACACTTACCATAACCTGAAAGCCATTTATGCTATCTCTTAAGGAAAAGGTTTAACAACTTTACATTACCTAGTAGAAACAGTGAAAACTCATCACAGCAGACGCTTTGATAACAAGATTTCTCTACATTCTTTAAGACGAGACAACAACTTCCAATAATAGATAAAACGTAATCTACAGTTGTGTTCTTTTTCCTAATAAAAAGGTTTCGGCTAAAAGGATTAAATGGACATGTGTGTCCGTTTGTGTGTTTGTCATACAACATGTCGGTCACGTATCCCGATGTTTAAGTCTCTTCATCTTGGCATTATAGCCGTGTATTTGGTAGCAAGCGCATGCATTCATACACATAAACATTCATTTATGTCCGCTGTTCCTCTTTTTACTTTTACCACATTTTTGCACACCCACACACATGTCGTGGTTTTGTTGGCATAATGTATATGTTTTATCATTTTAACTTTTTTGTTTAACGTGTGTGTGTGTTTCCTTAACTTTACTCGCATTCATCTGCACTGCATTGCTTTCCCTACCTCTGCGCTTTGAAAACAAGAGAAAAGGATTGACTTTAAGTACATATCCCTTACCTCGTATACACGAAGGCAGCGTTGAGCATTTGGTGTTGTTTTGTGGGTTTTGTTCCTTTGAATTTGTATGCATCGCGATATATGTATATATATATATATATATACAGATATATGTATGCACTATAGATAGGTGTGTGTGCATACTATTGGATTGTTGTGAGTTATATGTCAGTGTAGTAAAGTACCCATACATCATATTCACATTCACAGGAAACGGAAACATTTTGCTCATTTGTTCGTTCGTTAGTTCGTTCGTTCATTCGTTTTCATTTAACTAAGTGCAATTAACTCGCCCCATTGCTACACTTAAGTTGCAGCTTTTGTTGTTGGATTTGTTATTTCTTTTTGTCTACTTCTTATTTTTCATTTCGTTGTTGTAGATGGTATTTTTTTAATCTCTGTACTTTTTATCCTCTACGATTTAATTTTTTTCTTGTTTTTTGCTTCCTTTTTAAATGTTGTTTTTCCATTATACTCTAGATTTATTTTCTTTCAGTTATTGTTGCCAATTTATAGAGTTTCACTTGAGCTTCATTAGGCTGCCTGTGTGTGAGCAGCAACGAAAGCGTTTTATATGTAAATACTTTTTTGTATTTATTTTGTATTAATGATATTTTTTATTACTTTTTGAAAGCAAGCAGTGCGATGTAGTTACATGCACGACATTCTTTGCTTTAACAGCTAAACAATTTTGAGTTGACATGGATTTTTATTGCGGCGTTTAATATAGCTTCAGAAGATTTTCTTCTGCAACTAAGTTTATAATTTCTTTAGCTTCATAAGCCCACCCTATATTGATATTGGGCCCATTAATTAAACATGTGGCATTGGAATAGACTAGGAAGTCATATTACATTACTTAGGGCTATTTAAAGTGGAATCAAATTGATTGTTGAGACTTAATAAGGTAATGCAACACTACTTCTCGCTACTAATATATTTAGTTAATGGACTTTGCGATGTTCTCTTATGAAAATTAAGGAACCGGGTATCTGTCAATCCCTTGAATATCCAAGTGAAAAATACAACCGGTGATTTTAATAATTTATTTTGTTCAGACAATTAAAGTCAGTATTTCAGCTTCGGCATGAATTACTTTAAAACTCTTAAAAACATGCGTTGCCTTAAGGTCCAAATGCGACGTGGTCTACAACAAAGCTTCGTCACAGTCAGCAAAATTGCAACAAGCTATGGAGAAAATAAAGTTTTTGGGGCACATTTTTTGTCTTATATAACTAATTAAACGACTTCTTCCGATGAATCCATGAAAGAATAATCTTCGTACCAATTATTGAAAATGGAGCATTCTAGTCATGGTTGTTAGTCATTACAAGAAACGTTAACATTGCAGAAGTTTGGTTGCCTAAGCAAACTTCTTCAGTTATAAATCCACAGTGTCGTCGTTTACAATTTAACTGTTTTGAAGCAAACACACTATTTAAGAAAAAGAAGATTATTTTGTGCTTATTGTGCATTATGTTATAATGTATACAGATACAAAAGAGGTAAGAAAGTTATATTCGGCATGGGAGGAATCTCGCATGCCCACCACTATGCTTTTCGCACTCTGCTCTCCAAGTTCCCCAATTTGATACCTACATCGCTGGTATTATTAAGTAAAAATTAATCGCGGTGTCTACCCAATTCACTTTAAAATTAATCCATTTTTAGGCAGATAATATATCTTCATTTGAGGAGTGTACAAAATAGTTTTAAACGTTTTGTCTTGTTTGCCTTATGATAAATAAGCATTAAACCTCAAAAAAGATTAAAAAAATTTAATTTAATTACTCGTAACCTTCTGTGGACACGGCCACTTGGTGAAGAGTAAAGCAAATGTGGAAGATTTCAGCCTTCTAACTTTATTAATTTCCTAGTAACGAACAAAAATCCAAAAATTTTTTTTAAAACAAACGCGCATTTTCAATACCAACCTACGTGAAGAAACTTTCAATGTTTTTACCGACTATGATGCCGATATCTTCATTTTTGCGACCAGGAGAGTGCCCACAACATACACCACACCGACAAACAGGCTAAATCAACTCAGAATTTCACGCTGACCATGAATACATATACTTTACCGGGTCTCTGAAGCTTCCTTTTGTGTGTTACTTATATTTTAGAAAAAAACAAAATAAGTTTACCCCCGTTTTACAGTGGTGGGTATAATATATATAAAGAAAATGAGAGATGTGCTTGTTGCAATCTAATAAACGAGAAACGTACCGTACGTAAATGTAAAGCATGTAGAAGAAAGATCATCAAACACATCAATCTCCAGCATGAAATATATTTGGACCAACACGGTTTGGCAACTCATTGTTTGAAAATTGAGGATTAAAGGTCTAGGAATAATTGTTCCTTAGCTTTGTTTATCGATTTTGATATAAAAGCTAAATGATAAACGTCATTAAAGCTGTCACAAAGAACCCGACAGGAGTTAAGTCGGTCATAATTGATTAAGTTTAATTAATTGAAATACGTGACGAGCAACGTTAAGTCGATTTCATTTAATGAAGACGGGGTGTCAGCGCTCCCATTCAGTAGATCACACCTAAACTTAAAACAAATCTGCACTTTTCTGGGGAGGCTAAGTCATTTAGTCTGAGCCTGCGTTCATAAGGTACTAAGAAGCGCGTAGAATTCCAGCCCAGAAAACGTAGCGCAAATAGTAAGAACTTCTATTGAGCGGACTCAATTGCGTCAATATAGCATTGATAACCAAATCGTACTATTGAAGCATACTCAGGGCGGTTCTGATCAGACTCGTGTTTTCACTACATAAGAACCGTCGAATTATTTTGACCTGCGCTTAATGAAGCCCAGCAAACTGTTCCTCTTATAATTAAGTTCGATATATAGATTGAAGTGAAGTTTGTTATTAAACGACACGTCTGGGATAGACGTGCAATGAAGCGACTTCATCTAATGTAACTTCATTAATCTGCGCAGAGCAGATCTTCCAAAAAAATATTAAATTTCTGTGATTACTCAAGTGTACAGGAAGTACAGGAAGTTTACTTTGCACCATAAGCAAATGGCATCTGTGTCAGCTTTGGAACTCCTATGATATTAGACTACATATATAAAATTTGACATCATCGACATACATCACAATTTTGGCACACTGAGTATGACTGCCTTAATGGATCACAGAGGACACAAAGATATTGTTTGAGAAGTACGATTTATCCAGAAGATGTTATCCTTTTAACCAACTACAGCGTAAATCCTAGATGATCAAGTTTCTGTACTACTAATTTTTGATTTATTTTTATTAAAAGCTTTACTGCCATCAATATCAATAACATCAGTCGGACAATTATCCGAGACTGCCTTGTGAATGCCGCAGCATAATTTAAACTGATTGGTCGAAACTGATTGACCTTTAATGAAGCCAAGTTGGGTTGGAGAAACTATAATTCTCGACTACTTAATCGACGAGTAACAAGATATTCAAATAAGTTAGTTCGTCTAATTTAACTATTTCCCTACAATTTTCAATTAAATAGGTGTGGTCACGATTAAACATAATCTCCTTAGCTGCCAAGTGTTCACTTTGTTCTGTTTACTCCACCGGATTCAAATTAGAACGATACTTCGTATCCTTCGACTTACTCTTTTCCAGAGGTAGTTTTCTAAAAAATCAATAACGAATGGAAACTTTTTGTAGTTCATCAAGTTTCTTTTTTTGTTTTATTCAAGAAAATGACGCATAATTGATTTTTTTTCTATTTTTAAGGATAAGCAAGGGTAAGGCGCCTGTCAACTCTATATCCATATATATATAATATATATCTATATATCTGTATTACTGAGTCTTGAATCGCTGAATTGGATTGAATACCATAGGGAGTCTCGGTGGACCTTACTGGTTTTTGTGGGCCGTGTTCACAGCTTCTCAGAAGTCTGTGTCCCTTGACACCTTTTGAGGTAGATTACTAAGCAAACATAATAGTCAACAACACGCTCCTTACGATCTCGTTAGATCTTTGAAACACCAAAAGACATTGGACGTCCGCTTTCGTCTACCTAAATACAAAGATTCGTGTAATGTAGAATTTCACCGTCACTAGGTTTATAAACTATTCACATCACACTGAAAAAAAGGCAACAACAAGGATACTGATTTTTCTTCCTAAGTTAACACCCTTGAACACCTATTCCAATTTTCCATCTCCTGTTTACAGTTTTTAGAGAACTTTTTTGTCCAACACTTTACTTCGCCTTAGAGAACTTGGTACCCCACATTAATACTAAGACTACATTGTAAGTGTTAGGCGCCTCCCATTTAGATTGTTGGATGATTTCCTATTATAAAAAAGGCCTTAATTGGTTTTGTACAAACAGTTGAGTGTGTGTCGTGCCGCTGTGTTCGTAGTTAAGTTTGCTCAGAATTTAGAGTTCAGAATTTGTGCCGACTTAACGCATCTTATGTCGTCAGACAAGGGCATGTTTATCTGAGGTCTTCATTTGAGCGTTGACTCAACTGACATTTAATGGTATCTGCAAACACACTGATTGAGTGATTCTCCACCATAAACATCACGGCTTTGCAGTTGAATGATTTTTGATTATCCATCAACACTGTGTCGCACATAAGGAAGTGTACAAGGATTCCTTTCAAACAGATATTTAGTCAAAATAGCTATTGCTACCAAAGCAAACTTGCGATTATATTTAATTCCGTTATAAATTTTACATAGTTTCGGTATTCTCTTTTTCTTCGTGTAAAATAGCTTTTTGGTTTTTGGTGGGCTGGTGGTCCGTAAATATTGTGAGCATTGCATGGCTTGTTCAAGGTCTGTATTGCATTTCATGATTATATGCTTCCAATAAAACTTTCCAAGGTCTAATCTGCTATTGGTATTTCCGCGTATGTGAACGTGTATTTCAGGGGCCAGGGGCTGATGGATGATGAAGCATTGCGAGCTTTTAAAATTGTTCCTCGTTTTTACCTAAAGTGCCTTCCGTTTGAATAGACATTAGACTAAGATAGGAGTAAGATGACATAGGTGGACATGAGGAATGTCGGGGTTGTGGTTAAGACTGTGTGGCAAGGTTGTCACGGAAGGAAAGTTAATGCAAGTGTCGAATCTGATGAAACGTTCCGGGCGGTGGAAGTCAAAGTCAATCAAACACAAAATAACCTAAGGGAAATTAATAAAGTCTAAGACTGTATGAACAAATGGAGACCCCCAGCATGAGCGAAGTAAACACTTAACCAGTGCTAGCAAGTTTAGTCAAATCTGTTAGAGTTGCTAACGCTGTAGAAAATCAACTACGCGAGCTTTTGTTTTTTTTTTTTTTTTTTGAAAAACGCCAAATAACTTTTCGTTTGCGAAAAAAATTCTTGATAGAACAAAAAGAAAGGCATTCAAGTTTCTTCTTTTCTGAGGTTGCTATCTGAAATTTAACCATGCGGACAAAAAAACATAGATATATATAAAAAGAGCAAAATATAGAACAAAAAATAAACTTCTATACATATATTTTATTCGCAATTATGAAGAATATTTTTGGGGAAAATTAAGATAAAAAAAAGGAAACGACGAACGAACAATATAATTACGAAGATTCATGCACAAACATGGCAAGTCTTCCCACGTAAGTCGATATTGGAAATGGGCCAAATTGGTCAGAGCACAAGCCGGCAGTAAAGCGTAATCTGGACACGACATCGTTTTGTTAAACAAAAGTTTGTCGTTTTAGCTCATTATTCGTAAATTATACAAAATAGAAGGCTGAAATTTTCCACAACTGAAAGAATGATCGCTGGGTGTGCCCTGATTTTGCAGCTGTTCTCTGCGACACTAGCACGTTGATACCGACTTCTTTTACCAGGACGTGTGCTTCCTTAATGACTAGGAGTAGTATGCCAATTACATGGTAATGCTTAGAGACTAACTTAGTTGAATGAGTAGCTCAGACAGTTGGTTTTGTTAGAGCGAGACCATAAGCAAAGTCAAATTAGTATTTGTGAGTAAAAGCTTTATGAATATAGTAAGGTGCAAAATTCGGTTAAGCAGGGTTGTATTGCAATTTCGATCAGAAAAATATATCTTATGAAGTAAACGAAACTATAAATAGAGCGTATAAGTTCAATCTACATGGCCAAATTTTATTGGTGACCCCCATTTTCGGCGAGCTAGCCCAATTTTTTTTTGTTCGATTCTCCAAGGCATGCTTAAACGTTACCCTGTTCACGGCAATAAACTTCAAGGCCGAATTGAGGTCGCACTGTCAAATTCGATTTTACGTTCGGACTAGCAAAGTTGAACCTAAGTGAAGTCTAACACATACAAACAATGTAGCAATTCAGCATTGGCCGTATATTTCACTACACTTACTGTTTTCCTGCTCTGGTCCACATTCATATGGGCGGTTTAAGTTAAAACTTTGAATTTCGCGTTAGTGTAATTTGTTATATGTTGGCGTATAGCCATGAAATTTTAAACTATATGGATGATTGCTGATAATTCCTTCAGGTTATCAATGTCCAAAGGTGCAGGAGAAGATCTGAGTTTCGAAAAAATAAAGAATTTGATTTTAAAATGCGTTAGTCCAAAAATTAATGAAAGTGTGATCGGAAGTTTCAATTTTTCTCTGTTAGCTTTTTATTATGTTCTGTAATTGGATTGAAAGATTTTTTTGCTAGTTTTCGCGGAGAGTAGAAGGGATGATTAAACATAGTTTCTGCAGCTACTAGTGACCGCAACATTCCGCCTGACTTCGTCTATATCACAGACGAAATTAGCGCTCTAAAAAAAAAATAAAGTCTTCAGAGCCATCCTCAGGGATATTCTTGGCACAAACTTTGCCTGTTGATCCAATTATTTTAAGGAGGTTATAGAACTTTTTCGATCGAAAGACCTCATCGTAGTTGTTCATTTCTTCCTTGTGTTCTTGAAAGTCGATGGGAAAATTCCTTCGGAGTTTATGGGGTATTGATTTGTCCGCTGCAGTAGTTCACTGAAGGACTTATAGAAGATCTGCGCTTCCTCGGGTTCCCAGAAAACATAGAAAATATCGCCTGAGTCAAATGAAGAAAGCATCCTCGATCTTATTTCTATTTGTTTGGGTTATGAGATCATTATCGTCGCTGATAACATCCGTACACTCTAATATATTTATTACCAGTGAATGGTGAAAATGTGCTTGTTAATAGAACTCTTGTGTTCTGTTCAGTTATTTCTTTGGAAAAAAAGATGTCTAATCCTTTTTTCTTGCATAATACAAAGCAAGGCTGCGCGTTATCCAATTCTGGTCTTTTAGCTAACTTTAGGTACGCTAACAACTTCCCTAGAACTTTAGGTTCCCTAAAAAGCCTTCATTTATTCTATGCTCTATACACGCAGCGAAAGCAATTGGATTAACGATTTCCTTCAGAAATTTATTAAACTGTACCATTATTAGGGGAGCTTTCAGAAGAATTGGGGATTGATGGTCTTAATTATTTTTTTTTTTGCATTGATAAAGGCAGTGAATATCTTACTCATTTTATCATAATGTTATAATTTATATTCCTTTTGGTTTATTATGATATTGGTGACGGCGAGGTGAAAAAATAAACCTATAAGTATTTTAAAATATCAACAGTTTGGCTGTTAGATCGGAAAAGGAAAGAAGAGAAAAAAAATTTGGTAAAAAAATGTTTTCGAAAAGTATTTAAAAGTTACCTTTTGTTTTCTTTTAGTAAATTTGAATTTGGATAAATAACAGGTTCTAAAATTCGGTCAATAGACACGTAGCGGACTGTGGGCACTTTTGGCATTGTTACAAGATTGAATGGGGCACTGAAATTGGTTGATGTTACTACAGGTTACGTCCTGCTTTTTCGATTTTTATTTTATGGATTCATAGGTTTTCTTTCTCTTTTGCATTTCATTTTCACTTTCCCATCTCTTTTTTGAATTTTATATATTTTATTCTTTCTATTAATTTTGTTTAATTTTATGTTGTCTTTAATTCTGCCAAAATCAAAACTACCTTTCTTACTATACTTTTGTGTTTCTTTCAATTTCACTGAAAAAAAATTTTTTTTTATTATTTACTTTCGCTAAATTTCACTAAACTCAATGCGGCAATACTTTGGGGTTTTGAACAGTGGGCGACATTATTTTAAGCCGTTTAACTTTGGCTGATACTAATTTGGTGCTACGACGTTGGGCGCCAGTTAAAGAAAATAAAGTTGAAATGGTTGGTTCGAGAGCTTGGCTGCAAGTAACTTTATTGACTTGATTTTGTTTAGAGATGAAATATTGTATTATGAAATAGAAAATAATTTGCAGCGATGCTTATTCGTCAAAAAGTTGCCGCAGCCTTTGCTGTCTATGTGTTTTGAAAGAAGACAGACATTGCTTATAAGAACTGCAACATCGCGAGTGCTGAGAAGTGTCATAAATAGGTAAGGACATAAAAATTCTATGTGGCTAACAAAATTTTAACCAAATGTCCGTCTACCTATGCTAAGAGTAACGCTCAGTGAATAATCCAAGGTCATAATAAAAGCATCGGTTATGGTCTTTCCACTAAACTTTGTCTCATCACTGATTATAGCTATTTCTCATTAAACGCCACCGGTACCCATACACCCATTTTATTACGCACTAATATACTTAGCTTCGCAATGCATTTAAAAACTCACCTGCTCGATTACGACTGTTACAATAATGAATGAATTGTTGACTATTATTCGTATCCCTTTACGGGTGCCGCTTCTTACTGAATTGCGCACTGAGATGTGATACACGTCTCTTATGCGTGACTAGTAAAGGAGAAGCGGACGACGAAAATCAGGCTTTGACCATACCTTTGTATCTATTCAAGTCTTCTGGTTTTTAATACCGGGTGCTGGCATTGAGCTCTTATATGATTTTTCATCTTAATCTTTGGTTAACATGTATGCCAAGATATTTTACGGAGTTATTGATAAGCATATTATTTTAATTCGAAAATAGTGAGGAACAAGAATAATTATTTAGCGTACGCCTAGATTTTTCAGCATTTATTTAGTCATTCAATTTGTTTAGCCAAAGCGAAATTTAATTGAGACGGACTTGTAGTTCGTAAGAAACACTCATTAGATTACTAGATGTAAAAGGGATTGTTGTCATTTGCATACGTCGCATTTTAAAATGTTAGCAGCGATCGCAAAATCAGCAGGAAAAGTTTTATAGATTATTGGACGTAACATAATTTCTTGAGGCAGGCGACCTACATTTTTGTGCACATTGGATTTATCATTTTCGATTTTAAAATAGAAATGTCTGTTTTAATACGATTCAAGTAAAAGATGAGTTGGCGTTGGAGAAAAGCTTTAAATTTGAAAAGTAACCAACCACGCCACACTTTATCAAAGCCCATTTCACATCTAGGAACACACTACCGCAGTAATTTTTATTTTCAATAGCTTTTCTGATATTCGAACCGACACGATTCAATCGTCGATTAATTGCACCATGTTTATTACTGAAATTGAACTGGTGGTCAGGAATAATAAGTTTTTCTTCTAGAAGGCCTTTGTAGATATATTCTCTCAAATGTTTTAGAAAATGTGACTAATAAACTAATTGTTCTATACGACCTTACAAACTTTTCTGGGTTATTGGGTTTACCACCTATAATTATTTCCGTGCCTTTCCACCGAGTTAGATTTTGGATGATATATTGTTAACATATTGAACATATATTCTTCTGTTTTCTTCTTTTTCCTTAGAATCGCAATCACATCAGCTTTAAACTGACCTAAATAAATTGGTGGCATGGTGCTCTTCAAATTATATGACACTAAACCTAATTAAATGTAAGAAGCTTTCTTTCTCTAGAAGGAAGTCATTCATAACCCATTATTTTATAGATTCGCACAAGTTGGAGGACGTTGAGTCGTTCACTGACCTTGGCGTCCTCTTTGACCGTAGGTTACGTTTCAATTTGCACGTTGAGTTCTCGATTAGCAAAGCTAGGTCCGCTCTTGGTTTCATCAAGAGGTGGTCCAAAGAGCTAGACGATCCGTATATTACCAAAAGGGTGTATACGTATTTGGTTAGGCCTATACTTGAGTATGCTTCTATTGTGTGGTCTCCTTCATATAGGTGCTATGTAGACTCAATTGAATCTATTCAAAAGCAATTCCTGTTGTTTGCTCTTAGGAATTTGGGTTGGGATCCGTCTGCTTCTCTTCCCCCCTATGAAAATAGGTTGCTTCTTTTGTCCTTACCCTCTCTTGAAAAACGTAGATTTGTTCTTGGCGTTTGTTCCGCAATCAAATTAATAAACGGCGCTATTGACTCGCCGTCATTACTTGGAGAAATAAGTTTTAATGTCCCTAACCGCTTCTCTAGGCACTTTACCTTGGTTAAGGTTAGTCATTGTAAATATAATTATGAGCTGTTTAACCCGCTCAGAGTTGTTTGCAAGAACCTAAATAACGTCTATCACCTTTTTTCATTATCGGACACTTTAAAGTCCATTAAAGCAACATTGCTTAATACACGAGATTTGCCGATGTCGTACTTAAACTAGCTCTTAATCCTAAAAAGTCACTGTGATTCGAAAATTAATTGTTGTTAACTATTATCGGTTGCCAAGCTTATGCATGTTTGCGATGGCTTAGGGGTTCATTTGCAACTAGGTTCTGGACCGGTTGTGGGTGTGGCTCTGTGCTAATTGTGTACATGCTTTTTTTCTTTTTTTTCCTTTTATTTGTTTCATTGTACTTTTTTGTAGTTTTTTTTAATAATAATTAATTTAAGATTTACTTTAAGTGTCATTTGAACTCAACTGTTGCTTGTTTTAGTTGAGTTTCTGTATAAGTGGAATAAATAAATAAATAAATAAATAAATAAATATTGTTAAGAATTAATTTTAAGATGAGATGTTAAAGATTCAATACTTATTCCACTTATATAACCACAACCAAGGGATTTCCTAACGTTTAGTTTGCTCAGCTCGTTTTTGCCTTCAGCAACTAGGACGTGGGCTGGCTAAAACTTTCAATATTTCTGTGTTCGAAATCCCATATATGGCTGAAAAGCTTCTTTTAGGCAACGGGCTACATTTTCGGCTTTCTCAATCTCATTTCCGCGCCAACTTTTCAACCTCGCTTTGCTTAGTCGGTCGTTTAGGATATTCGGTAGATCACCATAAGTTATGTTCATCAAGCATACGTGAATTCATGCGGGGTAAAAAGTTGTTAGTTTGTTCATTCTCTACTTTAGCTAGACGTAGATGTTAATTCTTCTTTAAATTCCTTTTATTTGAAGGGTTCCTTTGTGCCATTGTCTTCTTAATCTCCTCTTACTTCTAATCATTTACCTTATTTCAAGCCCTAATTTAACATAATTATTGCAACATCTGGACCTATCAAAACTGCTGGGAGAAGGTATAAGAACAGCTTGGTGAATAAGATTTGTAAAATGTTTTACCGCATCATTAATTTCAGAAAAACTTTGGAAACCCAGATCAATTCGTAATTTGTTATCGACATAGCCTTTAAAAATCCCAACATCAATTGATTGATACCATAATGTTTAGCGGAGAGATCGTGAAGAGTTGTGTTGAAGTTGATATCCAATGGCGAGCGGATTAGTATTTCATGAATTTTCCTCAGATCAAATGGATGTGGATCCTCCAATACACAGATCATAATACTTATGTGTTATTTCGGATGGATCTGTAGAGTTCCCCTTTTTCGGATTTATTAGTCTAGATTTACACTCTCGATGTTTGTCCTTAGTGTCATCTCCAGCGACAAATTTTGCGCCCAATTATCTGAAGCAATCATTACAATCATATGCAGATTGCAATATCAGAACTGGTGCAATTCACTCTAATACAAATAGTTTGGGAAAACAGTTTTTTGAAGATATTAGGTGTTTGCATGCATTTTGATAGTTTTTCACTTAAAAAAGATATTTGTTGAGAACAGTTGGCAAATAGTATATTAATCAAAATATTCCCCATCATTTTCTACAACTTTCTCCCACCTTTCTGACAATAGGTCAACACCCTGTCGAAAGAAAGATATTGGTTTGCCAGCGATTCAGTCGTCGACCTATTTTCGCGTTTCTTCAACTTTGCGCAGCCGCGTGCCACCTACATCATGTGGCATCGATCTGAACAAGTGGTAATAAGAAGGCGCTTTGTGGACGGGTGTGGCAGTACTTCCCAATCAAACTGAAACAGTCTACCCTTCACAATTCTTGCAACGTGTAGCCGAGCGTTGCCTTGCAAGAGGATGACTGTTCGCCTTTCAACCGCTATTGCTGACCTTTTTTACATCGTTTAATTGGACCAATTGACGTCGGTAGGCATCTACAGTAACAGTTTCAATTGGTCTTAGTAGCTCTTAATACACTACACCTTGCTGACTCCACCATATATACAGCGAAACTTTATAGCCATGGATATTCCGCTTCGGCGTCGATGTGGATGGCTCTTCTGGACTAAGTTTGATCTAAAGTTTTTCGGGCCTCGAGGCCATTCTTTCTCATTGACATCAAAATCATCACTTTTAAACCCTTGAAACCAGAACTAAAAATTGTGATATGATAGAGCAGCATCACCATAAATTTCTAAAAGTGTTCGATGGGCTTCGACAGCAGATTACTTCATATCAACCAACAAAAGTAGGGAATGTCGAAAATGTAATTTTGAGCATTCCATGATTAGCGTCTGCATACACTGAACATCCGAATAATACCAAACCAAAAACTGTTATTTGAGATACAGAAGAGTCAAAATTATCGAATTTAATCGTTGTGTACACTGGTATTTCCCAATTTTGTATAATTTTTAGCTGTGGACGTCATATATCGAAGTAAATGCAACCACCAATAGCAGATTTCACTAAAATCACGGACACACCATGAGTTCTTTCATCAGGGTGACCGGGAGTTATTAAATAATATCCATCAATTTCGATATTACACCGATTTGTGAAATGAGTTTCTGATAAACGAAGAATGTCGATAAAGTTTTGATGAAGCTACGTTTCTACTCCATAGCCAGGAAAGAAATGTAAAGAAAAAAATTGCCGTTAGCTAAATAGTTATTCTTGACCTTTTATTATGGAAATTAACACAAAGCAATGATTTGACGATCTAATTTTCGATAACACGTTTAAAGCACATAGCTCAACTTTTCTGACTTCTCTAAGCGTAAGAGCTCTAATGAAAAACATGCCTTTAGATTGCAACCGCATACGGATGATTGATTTTGTGATGATTTATTTTAAGAAAACGTTTCCAAAAGAAGAAAAATTCAACTAAATTGTTTAAATGGATTTGCGACTCACATGTGAAATAAAAGCTAAAAACTGTGTCACCAATATATCTAAAAATTTTGACAAAACCATTAAGTGAAGAGGTCGATCGTTCGTTAACCACAATCAGAAAACTGCTTGCTATGTTCGCTAACTCACGATACATGACTTTATGGATCCAATTCAATTCAATATGTTTAACAATGTTGCTGTTGCTGTTGTTGCAGAATATTTTCGGTTTCCTTTTTCTTCTTTGCTCTTTTTTTCTTGCCATTATTAGTTGGAAATTAATTCCAAGTCAATGAATCGTATCTGTGTGATAGGATATCACTGACATAGAAACGAACATTGAAAGTGTGTACGTGTGCATATGTTTCCGTGTATGTGATCACGAAGTACCAGTTATTTGTGGCTTTGCCCCTCTTTCTCTTTCCGCATTTGCAAAATATTATTGTCGCCTTGTTATCATTTCTAAATGTCAGTCGATGTCAATTTCAAATCCTTATTTTTTTCTTCTCATTTAATAGGAAGGAACAATACGAACAGCACACTTTCATTAAAGAAGTAATAGTTGTGTTAAAGGAAGGAAAATTGTGTCATTTCGGGAACATTAGTAAAACAACACTAAGTCTTTCGCGTTTTCTTTGCTTTTCCCTTCACTTACTCTATCTACTCGTTTACCTCTCTTCATTGCTTTGTTTGACATCATCTATGTAATTTATACGCGTTTTATTTATGTACATTTTCTTAACAAAACTACGTATTTGTCACGTTGATGTATGCGACAGTCGTGTCCTAAATATTTTCCGCTGCTGTGTTGTCGCTGTTTTCTCTTATTGTATCGTTTTCAATTCTTGATATCAAGGGTATCAATACAATGCCGAAGGACTTTAAGCTTAAGTCACAACGTGTTTCTAATTTAAACGAAAATAAACAGCCCAATGTCGCGCTCTAGTTAAAAGATGAAAATGATTCTTTAGTTGCTCGTTAAGAGTTTCGATCAATTTTTTTTAGCTAGAAGACGAAAAAAATTACATACGGGCTGAATACCGAAAAGAATTTATTGTCTTATGTGCTGCGTCGTGTAAAATATTTTATTGCACTTTACTTCAATTAAACTACTACTTTAGTCACTCTACTTTAGCCACTCATTTTTATTATTCATCGGAAGTCGCCATCTTATCTTTTATCATATGTGTTGCTTATAATTACAGAGGCATTATGAACAGGGAGGTTACAATATTCAATACCTAAAACTTGGAATTCTTTCCCAAGTGCTTTACAGTAACAGATGTCTTTAAAATGCTTCACGTTCTTTTGAAATAAACAAAAAGTGCTCCGCTACTGGCAAATATCTTGTAGTTAAAAGAATATGGAGCTGGAACCGATTCGAAGGGAATCTGTGCATATGCCAGGAAACTGATGTAACTTGTGAGTAAAGCTATCAAATTTTCTACACTCTACACTCTAGACTGAATTCCTTTGCCATCTTCTCTCTAATTTCGCAACATGTAAAGTGTGGACCAAGCGGAACTGGCATTAACAATGATTTCCTTATTTTGATCGAATATTGAACTTTTTTATTCAGATACTCGCATGTAGTTTAAGTATTGCTCTTATTTGCTTAAGTATTGCTCAGATTTGCATCATCCTTTATATGGACCACAAATGACCTTCAAATTAAAGATGTCTCATAAAAATTGCTCTGGTGTGTCCACTTCTTAACATTTTTGCAAAACTGATTTTTGTTTTAATGCTTAGGTATTTGTTTAATGACTTCCTCGAATATTGTTACTATTTCCGCTATACAAACAAAATGTTTTTCAAGAAACTGTTTTACTAAGCAGTTACAGTGGCTTCTGTAGTGAAAGAACGTAAGCTTCGTTGTATTACCAAATATCTGTAAGATGTAGCTTCATTCCTTAAAACTTCTTCTATTCGTGCGAATCTTACTCTCTCATTAAAAGTGAAAGAGAAGAGGTCTTCTTAGTTCGATTCCAAAACGATAACGTTGCTATTTTTTATCATGGCCTTTGTTTTATGAACACATATCATTTCTTCCGAACAACTCTGGTTCTAATCAAAGACATATTCTTGCGCTTAAATGCCCAAAAATTCTTTTTAATTAACTTTAAGCGATAAATTTATCTTTCGGTATACTACCCACGGAATAAGAGAAGTAGTGGTCGACGCTGAACAATGTTTGAAATAAAATAACAAAAACGCGTATTTTTAGCAAAAAGCATCTAAATAACTTAATTAGCTTTAATTAATATAAGCTAATACGCTTTGATAAGTCAAGTTTCTTATGCATTTTCAAGTCGGCTCAGAAATGTATTTTAGCAAGACCCATGGCGCTGGTGTTCTGCGTGAAGTACCAATTCCCACGGCTGAATAATATTAATGTGACAGAGGAGTTTTGTCAGATAGGACAGTTTCCAGACGGTAAGTAGGGATTTTGAAGAATCTTCAGAAAATCACTTTGAAGATGTAATAAATGACCTGGATAAGCATTGAAGAAAGTGTATTAAGCTGAATATAATCATTTTTTGACTTAATCGGTACGGAAATCCATAAGATTCGCGCAATAGATTTTTCAAAAAAATGTTTTGATTAGAGTCAATCCAAATTCTTCGAATTTTTAATGTCCTCCACCACATGTGGTACAAAGGGATATTAAGTTTGTGCGGATGTACGCAATTTAATATACTTAGAGAAATGAGTACGATATTTCAAAAATATCGATTTTTATATGCTTGGTGACTGTTTGGATGAAGAAGTATATCTTTCATCCAAAGTGAGCTTTTATTAATGAAAAAATTTTTAAACTGACTGATCGTAAATATCATACGTATTTCTCTTTTAGAGTTTAATTTCACGGTATTGTAGAAACTCAGATGAAACGTATAATATAAAACGCGTTTGAAGTAGTGAAATGTGTTATAGACATGTTTTTGTCTGCTCGAGTATACGTGACCACTCTCTTTCACGTTCGAAAGTTACTATTCTGATGCAGCTGTCGAAGACAGATCCGCAGTTTCAATGATTTGCGTATTGCGAAATGACGGTACAAACGGCGAGAAAATGTATACTTCAAGGACTTTTAAACTTTTCAAACTTTTAAGTTATTAGCGTTAAGTAAGAAGTGTTGAAAGCTTTGTAATTGGTCTCAACCTACAAGCTACTTAAGGGTCGTCTTTATGAAGCGAAACTAGTGTAATGTATTTTTAAAACGGGTTTAGATAAATGCAAGATCTTTTCAAAGACATCTTTTAGTGTAAAAGAGAAGGCAGAATTCAGCTGATAGGACATTAGGCTCTAACTTATCAGCAGCGTGTTTTTTTCATAGGCGCTCTTCTGGCACCGTTTGGGAAAAATCACAAAAATTCGACGAAATATTTCTTAAGGACAGTGGTTCTCTTTCCACATGTGCTAGAAAGCATAAAGCATCTACTAGGTCAATAAAAAAAATCATATTTTTTCCGAAATAGTTACAGTGACTAGCTCTTTCAAGACATTTAAAGTAACGGTTTTGACAATTCTAGATGCATTTCTCTCTTTCCGTTCGAGTTATTTTTATTGATATTTCTAAAATTTCCGGAACAATTAAAAATTGAAAATAAAGCCTGACCTTTCCTTGCTTATTTGTTAAAATCCGCCCTAATCTCGAAAATTATCAAACTTGTATTTATCGAAGTTTTTGAAATTTTTTAAAATAATTATTGGTGGGCCTATGTGAGATTTGCTAATACAATTGGAGAAACGGGGTCTAATCGGATTCAAGAGAAACGTTCCGAAACTTTGTGAAATTAGTACGGTTTTCCATTTATTTAATTTATTTAGAAATTTATCGATTTCCGCTTAAATTCCACAGACCACCTAGTTTTACACTGCTTTTAGACTTTTATATCACTTTTCTTTCCCGTCATTTATGCCTGCGTTTATTGCTTTGAACAATAGCTAATTTTAATTTGTTTCTCTCGTACTTTAGGGAAAACCTTTTGTCATTTTATTTTCCACGCATTTTTTCTGGTTTTTTTTCTACATCCGTTCTTAAAATAACAATAATAATAAAACCAATGTAGAATAATTGCATTTCCATGATATTCAATTTAAAGTTTTTCTTTTTCTTACTATACCAGTCAATGTACCACAAAATTTGGCTGCGCTGTCTATTGTAATGTGTTGGTTATGACCAAAGCCCGTATAACTTCGTCACTTATGCATAATATGTAGCGTGTATGTGTATGTAAAAATGTGTGCCTGTTTACATGCATATGACCCCAGCTGTACGAAAATCTTTGCCTTTAGCATAGCCACCACCAATGCAAGTGCGTTGCGAGCTAGCATTGCGCGCACAAAGAGAAATTTTTCATTAACAAACTTTGGCAAAATTCCAAACAAACTTCCTCGTCTTTGTGCTTATTTTGGTGAATTTGTATGTGTGGATATGTGTATGTGCGCGTTACGTATATGTGTGTGCTTGTAAAAATTTCTGTCGATCCTTTTGTAACTGAAACGTAGAAAATCCGTCTTATTCACTAACAGGATAACGTATAAGTAACAACAGTAGTTGTTTGCTCCCGAGCAAATAAAGTAACAAAAAAAAAAAAAAATTCTTATAATCCGCTCTGCAAGTGCCAAGAAATGCTCAAATAGTTTCCAACGGATTATTACAGGTCTCGTTATACTGAAAGCAATCGCTTTCGCACAAATATATTTGTGACTCCCCTTAAACACACATATATACAAATACAAACACATATACGAGCAATTGCTTACAACACCACTTCACGTTAATTCATTTAATTTTTAATGAAAGAATTTCCCAACAAATAATGCGTTCACTGATTTCAACCCTGATGAGATCACGATATACTTTTATTTTTCAATATTTTTCATTTCCGATGTCGTGGCTATTGTTGTTGTTTCTGTCCTCCTGAAAGTAACAAAAAAGCGATATGCAATCTGGGTTTGTTTTCTATGCAAAAAGATCGAAATATATTTTTATTTTTTCTCTTCAAAACTAGGAGGAAGTTAAACGATAAAAAAGAAAAGTTTTATACGAACGCTTGAGGTTATGTACATTTTAGAAGAATTAAAAAAACGTTTTATTGAACAATTTTAAGATACAAAGCAATAAAAGTGAAGGCGATTTGCTCAAGAAGAGCTTTTCGTGATAGGCATCGCAGGTTTGGCCAGAGGGCATCAATGTGCGCTTCCCTTGTTATTGAACGCAGATTAAAAGAATTATGGTAATGACATATCAGAATATTATTGCACTAATGTGATCCCATTTCCGCTGTCGTTTTCGTAGTTCATACAAAGTGATTGATCAAATCCCTATACCCTTCTGCTATTTTTTTATACCGCACGTTACTAGCGGTATAAAGGTGTATTAAGATTGTAAGGATGTATACAAGGGCTTGAGATAGACCCACCTTTTATTTATTATTTAGAAACTGCCGGTGAATGGAGGTAAGCTTGCCTGTTCGTCTGTCCGTCTAATTTTCTTGCGCTCAACGTATAAATTGCAATTTATGGGACATTTTGATAATATTTAGTACTTGTAGACGTATTTAGGACCACGGAGGAACGCCGTTAAACATGGTTCTGGTCGGACCACTATAATTTTTTAACTTCTTTAAACTGAGTTTCTTTCTTTTTCGTGTATTCTTTTCTACTGAAATTTCTACTGAAAAAAGGAGGAAATAGATCTCAAAGGTGAAGCAAAGGTGAAGGCTTATAATAAATCGTACATGTTTGGAAATAAATTTAAGCGCCATTTATATAGTCAACGTTATTTTAGTGGATCAGAAAAAGATCAAAAAATAGTTTCAGTGCACACGTAAAAGGAGTTTGCAGGCGACTAAATCTTGAAATTTTGCTCATTAAAACATTGGAACAAGGAAGGTATTTCATCAATCATCTTCCATTCGAACTGTTGCTTGCAACGTCAAACGATTTCTACTTTGCTTGAATCTTGAATAAAAGCGTAAGTAGTAATTTTTGACGATTCTACCCACATACTCATACAAGTGTTGTAACGTTTCCTACTGTTAGATCAAAGTTTATTTTCAGTGGATTAATTTCTTCATTATCGCTAAAATCACTTTCCACAACTATTCTTCGCTTTTGGACCCAAAATACGCCAGTAACCGAACGCGTTTAGATGCCGTAATTGACAAATTCAAACTCACGGCTGCTGTTCTTTGCACTATTTCCACTTCCCTAGCACCTATTCAAACTAGTAATAGAAACTTGCAAAGTTTCCAAGTCGAGCAAAAGGGTCGCTTTTTCACTTACCGGAGTGATCATAATTATAGTAATATTCGACAAACGAATTCGACTTTTGACGGAAGAGTGTGATAAAATTTTAAAAATATTGTTGTCGTCTGTACCGTTCGTTAATAGAAAAACTCTACAAGTTAAAACTTTAAAGGAAAGAAAAGCAAAAGAATCATAAATTTTTGGAAATAATCCAAAAAAAAATATAAGACATGATATATATTATTAATACATCAATTCATCAAACCATTATAGCAAGTTTTCAAACAATATTTCATATTAGTAGGTAGTAGGAATAACACGTGGCATACGGCGTTAAATAGGACAAAAATCTGATGGCTTTTATGGCTTAACTATCATACTGAAAACATTCAATTGCTAAGCAAATGCTAGGTAAATATATGAGAGATGATGATGATAGAACTGCGTTTATCACACCTTCTTAAATACAGGTATGTTTGAAATAAAACAAATCACTTCACTCTCAACGACAAATTGCTGACAGCAAATGCGGCAAAACTCTCGATTGTCTGCGGACAATACCAGCATGAGCTACCATAAGCTTTCGAATTATGGGCAAACCGGCAAACAAGCAAACGGCCCTGCTAACAGAGTATAAAATTTAATCATATTTATTAAATTAAATGCCTCACAGCCTAAGATTAAGTATTATTGCGTGCGTTTACAAATGGCTTACTCTCTCGGACAATGCAATCAAAAACGTTGAACAAATTGATAATAGATTTAAAATTGACACATGGCTAGCAGGGATAAAGAACCTCAAATAGATGAGGCATTAAAATTGACTCAACCAGCATACGCAGTCAAATGATGAATGTGCTTTTCACATAAACATGTGTAGCTACACCTTCCGCCTATATGAACTTTTCATAATGGAAAAAAGAGACAAAAGATATGTTCTATGTTGAGCCAATGGCAATAGCATTGATGATTATGATAAGATAAAAATGAATAAATGTGTACGAGAAATAGATGCACAAATCGCACAAACGTTAATACACAGGTAGGTCATACATCCGCCTTAACTGAGAATTTCAAAGAAATTAAATGTTGGAGGGATTCAACACCTTGAACCTGGAAAGCACCTTTGGAATATTCGTTACCAAGATAACATTGTTCGAAAAATTAAATGCGCAAAAAAGTTTTTGTTCACTGCTCTTACTTTGAGAACATTACTCTTGATGAAGATTTAAGTCCGCAAGCATAAACAGCATAAACAGCAAATTTCGCTTACCATCGAAAATATGTAAAGAAGTGCACACGTGCCAACGTGTGGCAGATCACGGCTCTTGACAACACTAAAAAAAAAGTTCAAAGGCTAGTGCAATTAACGTGCATGAGTGCAATGCAATGCAAACAGGAGTAAGAGATTTAATGTTCAACAGAGACGCTCTTTAACCGTTAAAATTAAATCAGAACTCATGCTCTTACTTTCTATAATAATATAATACAAAATATTTCTTAGCTGCCATTTTGGAGCAACATTGAGGAACGTTTCGCTTTTATAATGAGAATTGAACGCTCATTGAAAAAAGCGGAATGGCCTGAAAAGCATTCTTTTCGCACTGAACAATTTCGATAGTAGGATTGTTACTACACGCAAAAGAAAGTCAAGAAAATGGTGGGCCAAAATTAATGCAATAAATAAGCAGAACGCTGCAATAAGCTTCACATTTTGATGGCGCGTAAACTGATATGGCATAACTGAAAAAATTCTCTGTTCGCCTCAACCTAGGCTTTCCCGTGTAGTACGAAAGCGAAAAAATTTAGTAAATACTAAGTAAATTAGCTTTCTCAGCTGAAAAAACAAAACGGCTATATAATCAATAACTTTTCTCTTGTGTAGCGAAAAAAACTCTTCATTGTTATAGATGCTCACAAATCAATTGCGTCCATTTTCAAGCAGTGCCCATCGGCGGAGAATCCAAAATGTACTTAGCATATAAAGCAGACTCTTCATAAAGAATATGCAGAACTTTTTTAAAATATCTCGTTCCAGTCGACGGTGTGTCTAGCTGATATTGCTGAAATAAAGCAACGAGTAAACGGCTTCTTAATGCCACAGTTACGACAAGCGGAATGTGACTTTTTGCTGACTTTTCGAAACCATCACTGTGCCACGCTTCCCACAACAACTCACATATTGATCGTTGCAACATCCTTACATAACAAAATAACTTCAAGAAACGTTAGCAATACTGAATCGAAAAATGCTATCATCTCATTGTGTTCATCATTACCACATCCTTCTGATTAACAACCGTGCCAACAAATGATATGTCGTCCGTGTGAGCAGCGCTTAAACGTATTAAAGGCACATTACAGATTGATATTCCAACGACACGTTCAAGGGGCACATTGATACACAAAAGCCTAACGGGAAAAATATCGCTTATTATAAATAAGTGATAGTGCCGTTTGACTCCAAAAACTGTAGACTATTGCAAGGAATGTTCTCAACAAATCACATCAGATGCGGAGAACTATCAGTTTTATAAGCCTCAGCACGAAAACAAACTATTATTATAAATGAACATGAAGTAAAAGTATCTGATAAGTGATCCACTTGATCTATTATTCCTAAGGTTGAACGTTTTTGGTGCTGACAGATTCACCGTACGTTGACAGCGTTGCGATGCTAAATTGTTGTAAATTGTTTGCGAATATTTCTGCGTTGTGAAGCTCCACTACAACTATGTCAACTTTACTGCTCAACTGTGTAAGAAAAAGAAGGAGAAACACTGACAAATAAGGAATTTTAAGGAAAAATCTGAAAAACAACTACTAAGTTAAGATATGATGTACAGACTTAAAATAGTAAGGTTTGAAAAGATATATTTGAAGAACTATATAAATTAAGTGATAGGAAAAAAATGGAAAAGAATTTAAGGAATTAAAAAAAGTGTTGCAGTAAAGAGACAAAAAATCCGAACTTTTAACTGTAAAGAAAAGCATGTATACAACGTATTTATATTTCAATTAAATCAGTGTACCAGTTAAAGGCCGTAAGTTGCTGGCGAAACCAGAGTGCATGTTTTGATCATTTTTATACCCATCACCGGAGGTTGAGCGATATATTCATGTTGTCAAAACGTTTGCAACGTCCAGAACGAAGCTTCAGAAACCCCACAAAGTGTACTCATCCTTGATCAATATCAAATTCTGAATCGACTTGAGAGTGTCCATCTGCCCGTCTGCCCAACTGATATTGACCAAAAGCAGTCAAATTTTGTGAATACCTTTGATTTTCGTGTTTTTGGCTTGTCACTAATAAAGTACACACATACACCACATAAATTGCCACTTTTACCCCGAAAATGCAAAAAAAAGCGCCCACCCAATAGTATAGAGTATGAAAATGTAGTTCTTTTCCTTTGATTTAATTTTTTTTTAAGAATGACGATGCGGCGGTGAACGGTATAAAAAATGTTTTCCTGACCAAATATAATTTCGTTACATGTTCAGAATTCAATTAGGTTTTTAATCATTTTTATCTTCTTTACACCGTTTCTCTAAACTCGGTTGGGGTAAATGTCTTTGGCTTGTGTAGATTGACCGATTGAAATTAAAAATACCAGCAAAGCCCAAAATTAAGTAGCGCCGTCCCTATAAACTTCCCTATAAACTACAAAAGAGCGAATTAATTAGTTATTTTTTTATTAAAAATATTAAAGGCATTTTTAACAACCGGTTAATATTTCACTAGTTAATACAGAAATTTATGTGATAGATGTACAACGTTCGGGGTCTAGAACTTTTGCACTTATCTACTCAAAGCTAGCAGGATCTTAAGTTGATTTAAGCCTAAGTGAGGACCGAAAGGCTTAAAGTAGAAAGTGAAGTTTGGAATATAAGTCCTTTTTGTATCATCCGTCTATCCCGCAACAGGAAGAAAGGTATAACTTATCTGTAACAACTGTTAATCTTAGGTACGGTTTACACGTATCATAGATACGTGTAAATACGTTAGGGAAAGGCCTTATCCGCCAAGTAACATTTCCGCAAGTAACAATACGCCTATTCCTACATCTACCTTTGTGGGTGTTTAAGGTTCGCTTCGAGGTGCACACAACTATTTTATCCGTTTCTTATTCCTTTTTACGTACTTCTCTAATCCAAAGATTACAAAATGATGATTTTACTTTAGTCTCTTGCATCTTCTTTCTTTTCTTTATACATTTTACATGTGCTTCCTTTTGTCTTTCTACCAGGCTTTTCATGAGATGACATTAACCATTACACTCGTAGTGAACTCGTTTCATTTATATTATGCTTATATCTGCGTATTTGACTGTGTACTGCTACCTGAAGCTTAATAGAAACTTTTATGATCTTATAAAGTCAAGTACGATTTCCTTCCATCCAACATCCGCTTTTTACTGTTCGGGCTCAGTTTTAGTTTCTTTAGTCTTTAGAGTTTTTCCCGTTTATCTTCTTCTTTTTTGCGCAACTTTCACTTCACTTAGCTAAACTAACACAAATCACATATATGTAGAGAAATAGTTGCTTAGATAAAACTATGCAATGGGTTTGTGAACACCGATGCATATGTGTAGGTTTAAGAACTTTCTTGTTAGGCGTTTACTGGCTTCGGTGTTGCCATTGCTATTGCTATTAATGTCTTGTTACTATAATATACTGAGAACATCACAGAATGCTATCTCCTTGTGTCGTTTAGGGAGCGGAAGCCGCAAAACCCGTTTCACAATGTTTACCTTTACTGTTTATAACTCTGACTCTGCCTCTTCCTAACCTCTCATCTTTATGATAAATTTGCAACTGCTGCTATCTCTCTCTGTGTATGTATTAAGCTTTGCAACTATGTTAGTTAATCTTGAAAATGCTTAGGCACTCTTGGCTTTGGCACATGTTTGCTTTGCACTCTTATAAAATTTGTATAAAAAATCCAGTATTCACTACATAAGTGTATAGATGTGTTTTGAGTGCAGATGTTAACATTGTAACTTCATTTAAAAGAACATTTGCATGTATTTATTAATTCCTTTCCAGAACAAGAAGGGGAAAGGTCTAAAGAAGGACAATTATTAACTATTTTCTGTAATGTTTTTTAAAAATTTAATCCCAAAACAAAGAAATCTTACAAGAAAATTAATTGCTATCATGATATTATAAAATTTGCTTTAATCACTGAAACGCGTTCAATGTTTTGATTCTCAGAACTTTCCATCAATAACTTTATGGTTAGAAATACAAGAATTTTGTCAGTTCTTTCTTTGAAAGAGGTGCACAAGGGGACAAAACGTTGGTGGTAAACTACACTCCGTTGTTCAATCAGTCATTTGTAGTCTAGTTGCGTAAAAGGATAAGAGGGTTAAACATTTCTAACTCCGCGACTTTTCGTTCCTATGCCTTGTCGCAGTTTCATAAGTAAATTAGCTGGGAGTTCCAGCGAAAAAATTTCTTCAGCCATTCAAAAATTTTTGCAGTTATTTCTAATAGAGAAACAGTATTTCAGAGCAAAGCAGGCACTTTATAAATCTTTTCATTTACGCAATGTCACGCACTGATGTAATGAAAATAACCTACGGTTAAATACTCATAAAATCAAAGCTATTGGTTAATCAAACGGTGCAATTGACCTCATTGATCTACCGAGTGCAGTAATAGCAAATACTGAATGTGAATTCACCAGTGTTGCTTGTAATCTGAGTTTCAAACAGAATTTTAGATCAAATTCATGGAATCACATCAGTTACATAGCAGTGAGAATACTTAACACTTAAGGAAATCTGCGGCCGTTATCTTCCTACACACCTAGTATTGAAACAAATAAAACATCTTACTGTCTCTTTCATATCTAAGTCAGTGCATATTTCAACAATGATTACTCTTCGAAAAATAAATTACGGCTGGCCGTAAACGAAGGTGCAACACATGTGTACTAATATTGTCGACAATATATCTTCATTGGAATTTCCCGAACAATACTTAGATACCTAAGCATAGGAGTTCTTGTCTTCTTTCACTGGATTATTTGTTCGCACGTGCCCCAGTCTACGATAAACTGAAATGTAGACATTTCACATCTTCAAGATAGCTCCTCGTTAATCCTGTAAAGTAATAGAATGAGCTAACAAAAAATTTAAAATAAAATCGATTGTAAATATTTTCTTATTTGAATTGGAAACAATTACGCTGTTCGCTCATAATCATTACTTGTAATTTACTTACAGCATGTGAACTTTTTCTTTTTTGAAATCAAGAATGTGCTTTTTACAAACAAGCGAGCATTTCGTATAGACAGCCCGTCCAATACTTTTATAGAACATAAAACAACATAAAAATCAGCGCAGAAACGCCATATTTACAGAACCTCAAAGACAAAGTTTCTGAAATAAACCAGTGCCACTACGAAATGGGCTTAGCAGAATATTATATCAAATATAAAATATAAATATCGAAATTCTTGGCCCGATGGCATCCCGATTTAGAATTTTTATATACATATATTTTTTTTGTATTTTGAGGATTGCATCCATTGCAATTATATTATATATAGAAATTCCATAAAATATGTTAAGTATGTGTATAAACAAATATAAAATATTATATAAAGATAAGTTATTCCTCGAACATAAGTTTTTTTAACTATAAAAAATTTCTTCAAGAAAATTTTCAATAAAATCTATTTGTCCAATATAAAGTTTAGATGTTCGCAACATGAAATGAAAGATGAAACGAAAACAAACTGTAATTGATGTCTAATTTTCTATCTAATGTTTTCTACGTTTCAGCGAGTCTAAGGGGTTTGCACGTCTGACCGTTTGTTGTGTTGCCAAGGACGAAAATGGTTACGTGCCTCTTTGGCCAGAGAAATATTTTTTTAAGCGAGTGAATTTAACTTATTTGCTTTTTCTACTCCAATCTAATCAATAACTTGGCAAAGGAAATTAATCAAGAATTTGTTAAATACTAGGACTTTTTTCCAAATTCATAAATCCTATAAGTAAACAGATCAGTTCATATTTGTACATGTTCGTGTACTCATATCTCTCATTCTTATCATGCTACGTAGCTATTGCGCTAGCATAACCATTTAAATCCAAGGATTTTCAAAACAATTATCACATACTCTACGTAACAACAGTTGTACGTTATAGATAAATCTTTGCATAGTCATGCAAACATGCACGCATGCATGTATGCTTGCTACGTATGTAATTTGTAAATACATTTGCATGTGTTTGTCTTAAAATCCATTATGGGATTAATCACCATAAACTCATGCAAAAAAAAGGACAAGAAAATTAGAGTGAAAAAGAAACCACAAAGAAAAATAAACAGACCACGCAAGACCCATAAGCCCGTAACTGAGTGCACGAATGAATGAACGAATAAATGATTCAAGTTATATATGCATTCACTTATTCATGTTTAGTTTTGCAAATAAAATCAGAATTCATGTTTCACCGAAAGAATGTTTAAGAACATCCCGATCTAACTTGATAATTAAGTTCATTTGGTTAATCAAATATTTAATATTTAAAACACCTCTAGAGCAGCATAGACGTGGTTTTCCGAATATATTTTTGGAATTTGCTTTGGAGATCGGTTATTTGAGACATTAAAAGTCTGGACATCCGTTTTTATAATAACGCCACGTTTACAAACACATGAACGTGATAAACGGCTGGACGCAATCAGCCCAAAACTCGCAGTGAAATAGAGCCTTGTTATGACTTCGTTTCCTGCCAACAATACAAACGTTATTAGGCTCGCCTGTGGTCTATTGTCTAAAGGAAAATCTCTCTCACTCTCTCTCCCTCTCTGTCCTTGAAACATGCCATTATATTGCCGTTGAAATTACGTTAGTCAAAAGCGATGAAAGCTTTAACCAATTACTCAACAAGTTTCCAAAAAATCTTAATAAAGAATTATTACGCGTTTGATGTTGTGTTCGACGGGGTTGTTTTCCTTTTTATGCATTACATGTAACGTTATGATATTAATCGTAAGATATGTTTTTGTAAGTGCAATATGTCGATTACTTCATAAAGATTTGTTTTAATTTGTATCGTTCACTCTTGGGAACTCAAAGCAAAGATGAAAATATTACCGCAACATGATTTGGAAACATTGTTATGTACACGTTTTTAGCAAACAACAGAAGGCCTTTCAAACGTAAAGAATTTTTTTACTAAAACAATTTCAAAGAAAAATTGAAGCAAAATAACTGCTGAGCTGAACACAAAGAAACACTTAAAAGAGCATTTTTCGGGAGTCGTAAATTATTATTGTAACTTTAAATAAATGTGTAGCAATTATGCCTTCGCACAGAATCCATTCTATTCTTCCCTGAAACGGTTAATGAATTTAAATGCAATACAAGCAACAAAATCAACTCTAGGTCTCATAGTATAATGCGTTGAAGAACCTGAAGCTCGGGCATTTGACTTATCGGATATTTCATAACTCGAAATCGCCGCAGAATCAGGTTGCTCTTGCAAAAATGAATGGGTTCACACTACGTTTGCATGCTGTCATCAAGTTTTAATTTTAAATCCAGAGTTCTTTTTCTCCTAACTTTTTCACATAATTTGTAGAAGCGAAATTTGAATCATTGTATACATGCGCTTCTTAACAGAAATCACCATTAGCTGCGTTGTTGTTGTCTTTTTTTAAATTGTTGTCAATTTTCTTCTTTCAAATAGAATTTTTAGGGAAAGTTTTGCTGCACATTAATCATTACAATTTATATATGGTATGTGGCCCAGCACGTTATTGTGGCATAACACAAAACTAATGTACATTTTATTACCAACAAAAGTCAAATAATCATTTTTTCCCTCACTTTATTCTTGTTTTCATTGCAAACGAACAATTTGAGTTAATAGTGAAGAGTAGGTACAGAAGAGTTAAACGCCAGCATAAGCAAAAACGAGAGTTTCTTAAACATTTTTAGGAGGTACGTGTAGGATCTATATTACGCCACTGCTTTTAAAGTGGAAGCAATTTCCCACGCAATTGCTCGTGAACTTCGTCAAGCAATTGCTCTTTGAACTTTCGCTTTTATCCGGCTTTAATTCGTGTCTCACTCAGCAGTGTTTTTCCTTACATCTGCACTGTTTTGCCATCATATATTAAAACTTTTCCTCCCTATGCTTTTAATTTAAATAAATCATTTCGTATGCTTTTTAGTCTTACTAGGAGCAATTTTGGGGTCTATAGCATTTGTTGGTCAAAAAAGCCAGGAATTGTTTTTCCTAATGGATTATATCGTTATCGTGTTATATGTATACTTAAGACGTTCGCGGACGTGAATGCTATAGCATTCATTTTCATAGTGACGCAAACTGACGTGAATGCTACAGCATTCAAATTTTAAAGCCAATTGTTGTTCTATATATTCACGTCATCCTAGTTGAAAAATATGATCTATATTGTCGTGGATGCTATAACATTCATTTCATATAACCGTTAAAATACGATGTTCTGACTACTCTTATAATATATGTATAGTCAGATTTTGGATATTGCAACTAGTTTCGAAAATAATTGCCTGTCAATTTTTGCAGCTCCCTGAAATTTTTAGTGTCCGCAAACGTGTTAAGAGAACCGTATAATTGCGCGTAATTGCAGAAACTCCGGCTTGTTTGTAAATTTGGCTTAAAAAGCTTTCCTAACTGATACCATAGTTTGTTTTAAATAAATTTGCTTTAAAATGTAACTCTCAACTCAAAAAAAAAAAAAAATATTTAAATAGAAGAAACCCCCAGATAACCTCAAAGGAAGTAAACAAAGAAGGGGTATTCCGTGAAAGAGAAATTCATTTGTAAGTTTACTTTTGAAAATATGTTTGGCAGCTTCATGGTAGAATATTCAATATACACAATATGGTTAAGGACGTCTGGCACAGAGAGGACTCCATTCTGACAGCATATTATTGCAAAACATTAAAGTAAAATTTGTTGTACCAGCAGCATACAAAATGCGCACAACACCTATTCATTCGTATCCAACGTGCACGTATGTATCTGCCTCAATGTTGTGAAAATAGTGCCGGGATGTATCAAAAATAATTTAAATCTTTTTTTCTGTGGTCTCCTTTAGGAAAGACTCCTTCTTAAGATGACACTTGATCAAGCTAGCAAATATGTCTTGAATTTCCTCTTCGATATCTTTTTTCTAATAACGAATTTTTTTTTGTAGGTCTAACAATAGGAAGAAATCAATTTGAGGTACACTATGAAAGAGTACTACCTAATCGCGACAGTGGACGTCGATAGCAACTTTAAGTTAATATACCGCCTATGGGCGGCAAGGGTATGCAGCGCTGTTGGTACGGCTTCCGAAGATGCGACCCTGGTATATCTAAGATGATCTTGGCCAAATAAGGAGCTCCGCGAACAGAGTGCGTAAGTACAAATGCCAGTCGTCATAGAAAAAAGAAGATGGGCACTAAATATAGGATACTGTTCCCTGCATCCGTATTAGTTACATACACATGGAGTAATGGATTTGTGGAGTGGTTAAACGACAGGGCTGCTTCAAGGCTTACCTTCTCCGGTTTAAACGTAAAAGCACCACGTGCTGTGTCAAGCGGGTGTGTAGGGGCGGGGGGAAATGCATGAAGCACTTCCTGCCTAAAAAACCAATTAAACCTCCTTGGATGAATCTTGTGCGATTTGAACTCAAATATTTTGATTTTTCACTTTGGATACACGCTATTTTTTATATTTTACTTTAAATTAACAATCAATACTAATAAAACAATCTTTGTAAATTTGCAAATTTGACGCTTAAATTAACCCTGTTTGTTTTTTTAACATATTTTGACCCGTTCGGTGTTGTTGACTTACAATTAGAAAGAAATTCCCGTATCTGGAATAAGAAGAACCAAGCTGATCCAAAATTTCGACGTGCGGAACTCTAACTGCATTAACACGATAGCGCATTCTTTACGAGCCACCAAGTGGACCAAGGCATATAAGGAACTGTAATGTCTGCGTAATGTTTCCGAGAACTGAGACCACCTCTGCCTTCTTGGTTTTTGTTTGTCACTTCCAAAATACATTAGACAGGCGATAAATATTTCTACACATGTTGCAAAAAGATCGAAATAGCCCGCCTAATATTATAGAGTACGAAAAGTTAGCTATATAACTGGTTTATTTAATCTTTTATAAAATAAAGGTGATGGTTATAGTAGATTCGGGCATAGCCGAATATAATTTCTTTTTTGCTCTATAGTTGAAAATTATTTTTTTTTTAGTTATATATGTATATATATACATATATGTATAGTTTCTGTATAATTTTCTTTGTTTATGTATAGCTTGTTTTGGTAAACAAAAAGATATAAATTATAAAAATCTTCCTGTCCAAGATACGGGACCTCTTCCTCACTGCGAGCCTATGTGGCTTATTGTGATTTGTTATAAAAGCACATGGTATAATTAGAGCTTAAACAGGGGGAACTAATGAACTGCTTATTAAAATATCTGGCGATCGGTTATCTACTGCCTACACTATTGATGCAAGAATTCGCAGAAGGCACTGGACGAACAGCCGTAGTGCTAGATTACCGTTCTATCAAGTACAAAAGTAATTAAATGGTATTCCCAGTACTTTATTTGACAGAGTACTTGTATGAAAGGAACTGTTACCATATATTCCCTTTTGTGTTTTGCAACACGTGCATTTCACTACACGATGCAACAAAAGATGTACTTTATGTACTTACGTATGTGCGAAAGCGATATTATGTACATTGTAATAATTTCACGGAGTTAGATAAACACAAACACACGCGCGAAAAAGAACTATACGAGCGCGCTAGTGTGAAAGAAATAAGAAAAAGAATATAAAGTGCAAAAACAAACTTCAAGAATACAACATAAAACGCAGCACAAGAGCTATGTTTAGTTTTACAAAGATGTGAACAGTACTTGTACTGCCATTGTAAACATCTATCTAAGTTTGTATCTGTGTAGGCTTACAAGTTGACGCTATGTGATGGTGTATTGCAAACTTTTAAAAAAAAAGCGGGAAATTACAAAAGTTTTGTCACAACACACGCATACTCACACTTAGATGACTTATTCATCATAAATTTCACTATTGTCATATACCAGACAAGGCAGAGTTTTGATATACTTCCACTCTGCAAGGAGAACGACACTAAGACTAAGAACCTAATTTTCGTCTAAAGAATATGTACATATATATTATACATGTTTTCAGAATATGCAATACTTTATGAATTAATTTTTTTTTCTTTTAAAATTCTATTTTACTCAACTTTGTGTTTTTTCGCTCTTGCGGTTATAAGATTTCTTTTTTTAATACAATGCTAGCTGGCAGGCATTAAATTACCAGAAAACATACCGGAAATGAGAATGTCTTCGTATATTCTCTGGGTGTGTCTGTTTACTATATTCTCGCATACGAATTTTAACGGTATGAAAGTACAAACGGCATAATAGCAAAACAGGAAATGAGCTGCAACTAACGCCACTAAAATGACAAACAATCATAAATTTTTTTTCCTCTTTAGAACGCTTTGCTTTCATTCTTTTGCACTCCATTCGCAGAATGTTTTGTCTTTTACGCACACAATTTACGTTCTTTATGCAACAAAATATAAACAATAAAAAATTATTTTCGCTTTAAGTCGGATTTTGAATACCCATCCAATTAAAAAAAAATTCAAAATTATAGCTTTTTCCGATTGTTTTCCTCCGAAACTTGAAATATCCATTCGAACCAATTGTCTGCGTTTGCCATCGTCTCACTAAGCCCCTTTTATTATTCACAGCTTCAGAAGGCCGCAAGTTGACTAAAGGTGATTTATAACGACTTGCGGGCTAGTTGATGATACAAGTCCCTGGATTAGTGTAAGGCAGTCTCTAACAGCTTTTAGGCCTAATCACATACCGAAAGCCTCGATTCGAGCACAACGGTGACTTTTAACCTAACAACCGATTGCTGAACACCCTCGCATACTGAAAAATTAGCCAATTAAAGATTTGAGAAAAACTGTTCCCAACGCTAATTGATTAGACATAGGCTAATACGGCATCACGAAGTCATAGATCGAAACATACAGTTTATCTTAAACTTCTTGCCATGGGCCTAAAGAAATCAGCTGGTCACATATTACGATTCCTTAAGAGTGGGGAGAGAAATAGCCAATTTTATACTTCGAAGGTGCGTTATAAAAGCGATCTCATCCGTAGAGTGGCGTAAACTTGTCTTGGATAATATCTCAAACTTCTTGAAATTGAAAAGATGGTAGAAGCGATTGTCGGGACCTGCGCGTGCGATGTTTGCTCATAGTTGTCTTCGTATTGGACTCATATCTCTATTTGCTGAGCCGATTGCAATGTTGTCACTCCTTCTATCCAACCCAAGTCTATATAACAGGAAACTAAAATCCCAGAAATTCATTACACTGTGATGACAATTTTCATTGTTTAACATCCCCATCTTAAAATTATGAGATAACTATAAATAAGTATAGCGTCAATTGCAAAACAACGAAGTAAATCTATGACCGATATAAAGCGTTAGCACGAAATTCTGTAAATAATACATGACGCAAATATAAACG
Organism: Glossina pallidipes; assembly: GCA_000688715.1. Classification (NCBI taxonomy): domain Eukaryota; kingdom Metazoa; phylum Arthropoda; class Insecta; order Diptera; family Glossinidae; genus Glossina; species Glossina pallidipes. The sequence goes on from KK499827.1 coordinate 473,165, forward strand.
CTAAGCATATTTTGTGGTCTGTTCGTCCACCTCCTCCCCCTTTCGTGCTAACAGAATGCGGCTGTTGCCAGCATTCAATATTCATTATATGCTGGTGTGTTAAATATTTCAGTTCGTTTACGTGTTCATGTATTTTATTATTTGTTATTATTATTATTATTGCTGGCTATTGTTGCTGCTTTTATTGTTATTCTTGTTATTGTTGTTATATCTATATTTTTACTCATTTAATATCACAACCTTCCACTCTAGTTGGCATTTCAATTTAAGTTTCATAACAAATTCAATTTCTCCGCTTTCATGTTACCCGCTATAAAGCGGGCTACCGCAGAACTACATTTGAGGGGCCGTTTGAGGGGGACATCTAGAGAAACGTCCTTTGAGAAGAGAAACGAGAGGAAAAGCAACACAAAGCGAGCGAAAGAGCGAGTGGTAAAGAGGAAAGTAAATAGGAAGGTGGTATAAGCTCTCAAATGAACAATAACGCAAATTGTGGTCTGTACGTACATTGATGGATTTAATAGTGAATAAAAACAATTAAAACGATTAATCCCATCAATATAGAGAAAAAAGTGGAGCTTCTATGTATTCATAGATTTTATTAAAAATGGTAAACGTGTCTTGATGGACTAACTGAGTAAAAGGGGAAAGAGAGAAGTAAAAAGAATAAAAAGAAAAAATGCTAAAGAGGATATTAATACGTAAGGCTAACAGATTTTCTATTTACACTAAGCCTCTTATAAAATTTTGATTTGCTGTGAAGCGAATAGTCTTTTCGAGTACTATTACTATTAACGTCTCTGTAAATTTATTTTATTTTCAATTGTTGATGTTCGTACGTAAGTATGCAGAAATAACAATCCAAACCACATTTAATCTATCTAACAGTAAGCGTACTTAGGTATTGTAGAGATTAAAAATGTCATCATCTGTACAGGGATTTTTCTGTCTAATAAATTTGCTGAGGTTAGCTTGCCGGATTATCCAGGCGTTAGGTCTTTAAACCCACGCTAAATTCACTTACTTCTCAATCCCTTTTCTATTCCGGAAAATTTAGACCAATGAAACATATATTGTCTGTAAAACTATCACAATCTTTATTTAATGAGTTTGATTAAAAGCGACAAAGATCTATCGTATACTGTCTTAACCAGATCGGTTAACTTTCCTATACACAAAGGGAGGATGTCCTAGACCTGACACTGTTTCTTCTTAGACCGTTCGTCCTACAGTCAAACGTTACAGTTTCCCGTAGCCTAGACTCGCCACTCCCTATCTTTTCTTACCAGAGTGGCTTCTTTATCCTACATATTTTCAGCGTCTAATGTATCTCTTCCGATACAATGAAGACCATATGTTAAGTATCCCCATTATAAATTAAACTCGGATAAGTTGTCAAATACTACTTTCCGCTGTCGTCTAAAGTTTGGTGTCAATGGAAATGAAAGCTTGACGGTCGTTAACCATGCAAAGCCTACGCGGAAATTTCGAATTTTATGTCGTCGTCCCCACTTATTTTTTTAGGAAAAACTCTAGAATGGTATTGGAAATGTCATCGTAAGTTCAGTTTGTCAGATGGAAATCCCTGCGCTCCGAGCTTAGAGTTCAATTTAAGGATCGCCATTCAGATTTCTATATCCGCAATAGAAAATAATAGAGATTTTGAAAATAAATTTTGTTCCTGAAGTTCGCAAAAAATTAACCTATTGTGAAATTTCAACCACACCTCGCTTAAGAGAATTTGTATTGAGACCCCAGATTTTAGAGGAAGAATTGAACAAATCGAAATCCCTTAAATTTAATATTCGTCATCTTTCTGAAATGGTAGAAGACGAAGAGATAGTTGTTGATACGCTTGAAGAATAAAAGTATTAACGCGTTGGCGTTGTTCGCAACGTGGTCGCGGTTTCGAAGACTGTCTACGCTACGAATGTTACGGTTGTGGAAGTCCCCAGGCTCTGAAACCTAATTGTCCTAAGTGCAGCAAGTCTCCAAAAAATTGGAACGGAACTCCTCTGAATTGTCAGAGAGCACCCAGAACACATCAATAATAACTCGTCATGTCTCAGTCCAAACCTTTCCCCCAGATAGTCCGAAAGTTTGATTAAACAATCAGTCCGGGAAAATTCAAATTCAGTGCCTCAATTATTTGTCATATTACCGATAATGGTGACAACAAACCAATTAAACAGCGTTATTTTGCGGTGTCACCCGTAGTAGGAAGGCTTCTGTTTGGGGACATCGATATTATGCTTGCTCTAAAGGTTACAAACGAATCGCAAAGCCCTTGGTCTTCACTTATCACCCTGGACAACTTTGGAGTGGTCAGGGGAACCAAAACTCTCTTTTGAGAACTTAAAGGAATAATTATGTTCTCCTCCGTTATCACACAATACAGATTTCAATCGACCATTTTTTATACAATCCAACAAAAGTCAGTTCGCAGTTGGGGCTGAAAGAATGAAAATGGAAAAAATACCCTTTGCGTATTAGTCTCGTAAGCTTAATCCTGTTCAAAGAAATTATTCAGTCTACGAACAAGAAGCCTTCTTGGTTATAAAAAAGTTTCGAGACTATATAGAAGGGCCCGAATTTGAGGTTATTACGGATCACGCTTCTCTCAAGTGGTTAATGTGTCCAATGATCTTTACGGTCGACTGACTAGCTGGTCGTTGAAATTGCAAGGTGTCAACTTCTCAATTAAGCATCGTAAAGGTTGTCAACATATTGTACCCGATTTATCCTCTCATGTTCACTTCGAAAACCTTGAAGAATTTAATAGGTTACAAATGAATAAGTGCTTATTGGAATAGTTAACCGACTCTATAAAAATAGATTTGACGTCGGCTACTTTTCAATCCCACCCATATTTGTCATTAAGAGAATCAGGATTAGAGCAAGTGCCGGATATACAGATTCCAGATGCTTTTATATACAAACATCCTACAGTAGATGCGGTTCAAGAGCATAATTTACGGAAATTATGGGTAACACCAGAGCTTAGAGCTGAATTAATCAAACGTGCTCATGAGCCTCCATTGAGTGCTGATGGAGGCATAGCTAAAAGCATTTTTCTATTAAAAACGATGTCCTATTGATCGAAAACGGTTAAATAAATTTCCGATTTCTTTGACGTCGACGAAAGCAGACGAAAGCACCGAACCAGATGTAGTTGCCTTTCTAGACAAACGTGTGTTCCACGTCTGTGGCATACCGGAATAAATTACGACTGATAACGGGATTCCATTTAGATCTTCTCTGTTCAAGTCCCTATTAGAGAAGTATGGTATTTAAAGAAACTTTACCTAAAGTCGTAAAGTGGATCACCACAACAGTAAATTAGCTAATCAATTTGAAAAAGCCGTAGTAGTGGCTGAGCATGAGTTAAGCTATTACGAAGTTAAAGATCTAGCAGGCAAAAAGTTAACCTTATTTCGTGTCAAAAATTTACGCGCATGATCACTGCAGCATCATCGAATTGCCTCCAGCTGTTGATGCCCTCGCGCTCATTTGTGCAGAACACCTACTTTTTAATACGAGTTTTTCTTGTTCACAACCCCTTTTCATCTTTGTTGACAGAACAAGGATCAGACTATGCGTTGAAAATGGTATTGTGGAGCTTGCACGCAAATGTCAAAATTTTGGGTCGGGAGATGAAGGACTGGAATGACCGGAAAAAAAGGGAAAAAAAGATGGCGGATGGTGTAAGCATGTGTTGCCAATTTTATAAAATGTGAAGCTAAAAAAATTTTCGGAATTATGAACATATTTATGATAAAGAAAAGAAAAGGCACCTTTGGACATCATTGAACCGTGTGAATGTAAGTTGAAGATTAAATACTTTTTGAAAACATTCGAAAATTAAAATTAATTTTTATTTTCGACCGAACCATTTCATGAATAATTCCACGAACTTAAGCAAACGAAGTAAAAGTTAACTAATTAGAAAGCAATAAAAGACGCTGGTCTTTAATGCGGTCGGATGTAGAATTTTCTAGTGATGTGTAAACATTTGTTGAAAAGAAAATGAAAGCAGCACGAAAAAGGAAAAGTACGACGATGTGTGTGGGAATATTAAATGTTAATAATTATTTTTGGAACATAATTGCGAGCCTTTCTCTAGTCATAAAAGATGATCATATCAAAGAAACTGAGATGTCATCGGGCAGAACCAACAAATTTCGTTATTAATTACGTTACTAAAATTGAAAATAATACAAAAGGCTGAGGGAAAAGAAGCAAGAAAAGAAAAAATCGAGAAGAAAGGTCGGTTGCAATTTTAGTTTTCGTGGGCTTTAAAAGAAAATTTTTAAAGAAAATTTATCAATTTTGATAATCTTTAATGGAAAATTTCCCCCCTGTTATCGACTGAAAGATTTAATTTTTCTTCGGGATTCTCAGCTAAAGAACTATCTGCCGAAGAGAAAAGAACGTTTAATTTGCTGCAAAGCAAAAACATGGAGTTCGATGAGTTTCCATATTATCGGGTTTCTTGGCATTACTCGGTGGACAATAGGAAGAGAAAGGGAAAATTTGGGAAAATTCGATGCAGATAATTTCGACATTATTTAATTTAAAAATATAAAAATAACGTCTAAAACAAAAGAAAAGAGTGTTTTTCAACATCTTGTACAATAACCAAAAACTTGAAAATTTCTCTACAGAAAAGAATAAAACAAAAATGATGGGAAATTGGTTTTACGGGGAAAAGACCAAACAAACAAAAGGTAGTGACAATTTGTTCTCATACATATTTTGTTGCAAAACCTTAAAGCGAACATAAAATACATATAAGCTTTCCAATCCAAAAGGATTCAACTAATATTTTTAAATGCTATAAACAAATTTAAAATCTGGAATACATTTTTTTAAACTAAATAAACAACACCACTGTGTAAAATCCTTTGTGTGCAGTTCAGCCTAATTGTGAAGGCACCATTAATATGGTCTCGTTGCGTCATTGTATAGAGCGTACACAATCAAACCAACTGCACAACAACATCTATTAAATGAACAATTAGTGGCAAATATTTCGGTTGGAGCCATTTCCGCATTCATTTCGCATTCTTCAGGATTCATTTAAAGTCTTACTTGCTGGAAAGGAAACCACATAATCGAAGAAGGTTTATGTTTGATGAGTTGTGCTGCTAAATATATGCTTATTGATTTGTACGCCTCCTTTGTGTTACGTGGGTCATGGTTTGAGGCTTTTTAATATCTAAGTTGAATCTAAATAAATACAGTATGATCATGTAGGGCCACATCTACATTATTACAGAAGTCCCAAATCTAGTTTCATTCCGACTAATTGATTTTCCCAGAAAATAAATTTCCGAGAAATGGAAAAACCACTAAAAAAACCAAATTCATCGCGCGTCATGCAGTTGCCGGCCGACGAAAAAGATTAGCGGAAAACACATCAATTATGGCAACTTGCTTATATAAGCAGAATGAGTTTGTCGGAAAAGAAAATTTGAGTTGAAAAGAAAGTTTCAGTGACGAATATTGTCAAACTAAGTAAACTGTAAATAATCCTTTAAAGAAATTGATTGCACATAAAACCGCGATCTACTGATACGAACGGTATCAAGAAAACATTTCGTAACAAAAAAAAAAAAAAATTTTATATAATTAGTAATTTGAAACACCAGTGATTTGTATGTTTAGCATGCGATGATGTAATCTTAAAATACGTATTCACTTCTTACAATTGATTTACTTCTATTACTCTTGTTTTTGTCATTTTTGCATAAAATTGAAAGGAGTAGATATAGTAAACAAAAGAATGGCGATACTGGTTACTCTTAAAAATACTACTATAATAAATGTTCTTGAAATGTGAAAGCAGAAAAATGAAATAAAAAAAATTTTTCTTTTAATTTAATGAGAGGAAAGTAGACTGCTAGTGGTCTTCGGACCCAACTTCGGGGTCCCCTGCAAACCTTTCTATGGGCAGGTTGTGTGAAGAATAGGCCCTTCTGGTATTCGGTAAGGGGCAAATACGTACAAATTCTTTGTCGTAACCGTCTTACAAGTGTCCGTGAGCATATTATAGAATCCCTCCCACATCTCCTCGACTAGCTAGCTCAGCTATGGCACATACACTTACCTCATACGTCTCCATTCCTCTTCCAGTGACACCGTAAAGTTGCCTAACTTTCTGTAAGCAACAGCTTCTCACTTTAGAGGACTAACAGGGTAAATAAATAAATTTTATTTAAAATGTTAACTTTTTTAACCAAATGTCGGCACTTTCTTTTTTTTTTTGTCCCTCCTCTTATCTGTTTTTTCGGCACACTCTCTCAAACCAAACTTCTCTATTCGTTCTTAGTTTGAGAGCTGGTGTCGAAAAAAAGATAAAAGGATTCATTCAGCGCGCTACTCCCTTTCCCCTACCGAAGATCAACATCAAACAAAAACGGCGTCAAAATATCCCCCGCCACATTCACGTGCGAAAACTTAACAATCCTGTCAATTAATGTTCGCATTCTTTTTTTAGGAAAAAAAAACAGATACAAGATTGCTAAGCTAAAAGCTCGTGTTACAAGTTGTACTAAATAAAAGTGGCATTTGATCGTCTTTGCAAATCTCCTTTTTTGCGCCTGCCAAAGAGAGACGTACACTAGACTTTATAGAAATCAAGATTATACATTGAATGCTTCACGTATATATTTTATATCAGTGAACTATACCTACGTATGCGTAGTTTGGGATAAAAAAACTGATGGAGAGATCTGAAACTACTATAACGGTAACGAAACATAAGTCGAATGTGAAATAAGCGCGATCTGGATATTAACTACACGTGGCAACATTTTTACTTTCAGCGAGTATTCATTTTCTTTGCCGGAAGTTTTTATTTTCTATGCTCATTGCTTTAGTATTTACTACAGCGAACTATCCTCGCAAATTAAAGAAATACTTTACTCACAATTAGCAAAGTGCTTAAAAATTGGTCGGAAGTAACATGCCTTTTTAAGGACCTTTTCCTCCTGAAACATATTATGCTAAATGCGTTGCCATTTCCACGACATTAAAATCTTATTAGTCACAGGAAGAAATTTGGCGACATCAATTCATATTAAATGCAATGTGTGTGGGTTTATTTGCTTGAAAATACAACTCTGTAGAATGTCGGGTTGTTAATCCCAATAACAACAAAAATAACGTCGAACAAATTAATTGGTAGGCATGGGACATTAGCAGACCTAATGAGAAAAGTGAAATTAGGAAGAAGTAGAAAATAATTTTTGGGTTTTGTGGCGGAGAGTTGATGCATATTGAGTTAAAGAGGAACAATAAATATTTTGAAGTGAAGGAAATTGAATGAACGCGGAAATTAGACAGACTTTAAAAGGAAAACAAATTCGCGAACGAGAATGAGTTTGACAGCAGGAGATGGATCTTTGACATAGCGTTTGAATTTTTGTTGTTTTTTCGTAAGGAGAGTGAAGGAGGAGAAAAAGGCGAAAAAAAAATTTTGAGAAAGGGCAAAAGACTTGAAAAAGAAAATTGATACGGGAAATTAAAAGATTACTCGAATGAAATCCTCGAAGAAATTTGGAAACAAACAAAAAGCGGACGAAAATAAAGGAATATGATGAACGTCTTTCTATATAAGTGGACAGATTCTTTTAGTGTGTCTAAAAAGATATGAAAAAAAAAAATAAATAAATAAATAAACTTCCAAACTGTTAGTTTGCTGACATTGATAAATTCAATGATTTTGTGGTGCCTTTTCGTTGAAAGCAGACAAATTTTTTCTATGATTATTTTGAGAAGGCACGAAATAAACAAGAATAAAGAACCAGAAAGAAAAACTCAAACTATAGCAACAAAGAAAAAAAAATATTAGAAAAGAACATGACGGACGTTTTTCTGTATAAGCTATAATGTATTTGATTGATCTACTTCTCAAGGAAGTAAGATTGCTGATGTCCTAGCCTACCATGAACCTGTCGCATGTTCCGGCCTAGCTCGTCGGATGGGATGGGTGGGAAAAACCAGGTTCATGATAGATTTTTTTTTTTTTTTTACCAAATACCTTATTAATAAAATGGAAAAAAGAAATTCAAATTGATGCCCTACCATCATGCTTATCCCATGCTTATTTGTTTTGCGCTGACGTTGTATTAAATATAGATTTTGTAAAAAAATTTGAGACCGCTTGGAGCATATTGTCTGAAAGTGCTCACTTTATTCACTACGTAAAAAACCCCCTTAAATATGTCAAGCGCATGGGTTGAAAATAAATTTCTTACTTTTAATAAAATATGAACCCCACGACCTTTAAAAATTAGTGCACAAAATCTCTTATTCGTGTCGCTAGCAGAAAAAAAGAATTTCCAAAAATGTAACAAAGCAGTTTGCACAATCACCTGAAGTTCATTCACTCTTTCATTCATTCAATCTTTCATTCATTTATTGATGAATTCATTAATTTATTCGTTCATTCATTCATTTATTTATTCGTTCATTTACACCTTCGATCATTCACTCATACTTTCATTCACTCTTTCATTAATTCGTTCAATCTTTCATTTATCCATCATTTATTCAATCACGCATTTGTCCAATCACTCGTTCATTCAATCACTTATTCCTTCATTCATTCAATTATCCGTTCAATCATTCATTCATTCATTCGTTCTATCATACATTTCTTCATCCATTCAATCTTTCATTCATAAATTTTTCTTTCGCTTATTCATTCATTCATTCATTCTTTCATTCACGCAATGACTTAATCATTTATTTATTCATGGGTTCATTCGTCCTTTTATTTATTCATTCCTTTATACGTTCATTCATTCATTCGTTCAATTATTCATTCAATCATTCACTCATTCATTATCTAACAAAATGGTAATTTTTTTCTGCTTGATGGAAGGTGAACGAAATTAAATAAAAATATGTGCCATTCAAACGGAACACAGATCCGCTAGACCAAATAATACATCGAACGTATAAATTAGAGAAGTTTTAGTTTCTAAATATCAACTTTACGCTGTGGAGAATCCAGATAGCCCAACCAAAGTATCATCTTGCAAATTCAGCTGTCGAAACTAAACGTATTATTACCAAAAATAAAAAAAAATTAAACGCTAGCAACGTTAGGGTAAAATTTAAAAATAAATTTAGCCGAATTCTGGATTTGAATTTTTTATAAATATATCTAGAGGATTTCTGTTTCGAATCCAGGAGAATCAGAATTTTTAAGAGAACTTATTAGATCATAAAAAATTTCATTGTAATTTATTTATTTAATTGTTTAGCTATTTAAACAAGAAATAAATTGACAGCCGAACCTAGCTAGCTTTTAGAAGTAAATCTTATACAAATTATTAATTAAAATTAATATAAAATATATAAGGAAAGGAAAAGAGAAAGAATAATAAGTGGTGTACAAATAAATATTATATAAGTATTAATGTATACAATAAATAAAAGACGCCCAAACTGGCTGCCTTGAGCGATATCCGACGTCACGGAAAATTAATCCAAGATGATGAAGTTAAACGGAACCCTGAACGATCTCTTATGAAAAGAAAACCTTGTTTATTTCACTAAGTACAAAAGGCAGCTAGAGGTCTGGAGTTTGAAGATCAATAAGTTATGGTTAATTGGTATGGTAATATTTAATACTAGTTATGGTAATAATTACTATATAAAAATATGGAAAAATGAAATAGAATTTTTTTTCTTTTGTTGAGAGAAAAGTTGCTTAGGGGTTATCAACATTAAAAATCATGACCGAAAGAGGCTATAGGCAGCCCGCTAAGTAGATTTCACCCATCCGTTCGTCTACACAAGCATGAGAGCCACGTCCACGGAGCTTGAGCTCCGACACGATCAATTGAAATTTGAAATACGCAACTAAATGCTTTAATGTATATATTTAACATATCTACTTTCTGTTTTGTGTCACTAACATCGTGTTAAAATGAATATGCGGCAGAGTGAGTCTTTTTACGCAAGGTTCAGTATGTAGCAGAACACTTGCAGAGTCTGCCGGCTTGTTTTGATGTTAGCCTGTTACCAAAACGTCATTTACATGCACTAGAAAACATTTGCATTAAAATGAACGCTATCATCGTCAATCGGCAGAATTACTATGGCGTACTATTTACCACAACAAGTGTCTACAATTCATTCTGTGAGATGTTCAGCGTAACCGTTCTCAACATTTTACATGTATGTTAGGCGTATGAGTTTATTTTGTACGTCTTTGTAGATATACGTTGTATGGTTCTATAGATAGTAATTATACAAGGCAGAGATTATTCTGCCACATATACACATTAAAACGAACCAGAGACAACTGTGAAAACTAATCTCTTGACAAACAGCCTTGAGATGTCAAGCAGTCAGTCAGAGATTTGGTTCATATGGTAATCGCAATATGTGGAAGACGGAGGGATAGTGGAAAAATATTATGTGACAAATTAATATCGTATAAGCCTTTGTGTAAGTTCTAATCATGGATATGTTTATTTAAAATAAAAGAGAAAGTTATAGAAAAGTTTATCCGCACAAAAAACGCTATAAGGATTGCATGAAGTCTTTGTCGAATACAACTCTTTAACGGTTTAAGCGCCTGTTTTTTCATGTAACTCCGTACCTTGAATAAGCTCACCCTGTTTTCTAGTTGATAAAGCCGCCAAAGCTGCTTGCATATTGTTTAAGATTGTGATCCATTTATACGGAAGTGCTTTAAGCAATTTCGAAGGATAGTACGGCTGTATCGTGATAGGCAACAAGAAATGGGTTGGGCTGTCCAAAGCATGTATATCACACAAATAAAAGATACCAAAACACTTATAAAAGGGGTAGGGAGCGTAAAAGCAAATTTGCCCAAGGTTCTCTCCCTAGGCGATGATAACGATATGAGTACAAAATGTCATTTTTGCCAATGTTTTACTCTTGTAATGTAGGAATTCTTCGTCAAAAAAAGGACACAGTACTCCAAGAACGATATAAATAAATAGATCCGTAAAGCGCTTTAGCTGTGTTATTAAAGGTAATTACATTCTTTTTCTTTTTGAATAATTTTCTCATACAACGGCACGTAATGTTAGAGATTAACTAGACTGTATGTGCGAATATCCTTGCATCAGCTTATCAGCGTTCATTGTTAATTGTGTGTCGAAAGGAAACGGAAATGTGAAAATTAAAAAAAAAAAAGGAATTCATATAAAACTTGTTGAGCTGTTGCAACCGTCTATTTTCTCTTTCTTCTTCTTATATACTTATAAGAGCTGAGGTTATTAATTACAACGAAAGGTCAGCGAAATATTAAAAAATCTAGTAATGAGTGAAGAAACATTTAATTGAGTTTTATGCACTGGGAGTTTAATCAAGTTTTCAATTTATGTTTCATCCAGAATTCGGCTGTGTGCAGCATATGCTTCAAATTAATCAATTTAAATATATAATTGAAATCAATCTTTTCAATTTAATAATTTTAAAGAAAGAAAATATTTTAATTGTTATACCGTACACAACTTATAGTACAAGAGTATATAAGCTAAGTGCGCATGTATGCGATACCCAGAGAGACTTGAGATAGACCCATTTTTTATTCTATCGACCGACTCAGAATCACTTTATGAATCGGTCTAAACTCGCCTGCACGTCTGTCCGTCTTCCTTGTTTTCTTCTCTTGAACCTGCAAGCCGCAGGTATTTTGATTAAATATGATACCTTGGCATGTTTTGGTCCAAGGACGAACGCTATTAAAAATGGTTCATATCGGGCCGCTTTTACAATACTTCACCGTGTTGTAGTGTATTCAATGATGGATTGTATGCCACTACAGAATTTTGACTAATTTTTCGTAGAAATTTTTTTCTTGATTGTTTCCAAGTGCCTTTATTTTATTCGATTCTTGACGATGTGCGTTTTATGCGGTGGATATAATAATTGTCTATGTCTTTAGAGATGCCGTGCCACCTAAATGATGACGTGGTAGAGTTAGTCTTTACAATTCGAAGAGCCTGGTGTTATCACCAATTTGTTCATTTTTTTTTCGCTTCCTTCACCTATTCCTTGTATATGCGAAGCCCGCCACTGTTCTTAAATCGAGTGGTTTGTAAATAAGAATGTCAGGGTTTGTTTGCAAATCACTAAGTTCTACTCTAGAAACGTTCGACAGTAATACGAGTTGCCTACACGCCCGGAGGCCGAAGAAATCACTGACTTAAGAAAAAATGGCCAAAAGCTTTGAAAGGGCGTCGTGCATATATAAGCTTAACGCAAATGGCTCAGTACGTTATGCCTCTTAAATCTATAAAGGGAGGATATATGTCTTAAAGATTCATTTTTGGTTCAACATTTGTTTTACAAAACAACCAATAGACTCCGTAACGAACTTTTAAAACCCGTTAAAGTCCAAGGATCAAGGTAAAGTCATTGGTCACATGTAATCATTTTCGGACTAGAAAAAGTCGCTTCTCTGTTGACAAACACACAAAGTATTTTAACCAAGTGCTTCTTTTACGTACTTATTGATGTGATGATTATATAAAAGTTTTAGTAAAAAAAATGTTCCTTATACACAAAAGTTCACAAAGTTAATAATCTATAATTAATGACTATTACTATCTTCCTCTCTTTACGTACATATAGTGTATGTATGTACATGTGTGTATTATATAGACATTCATTACACATTTATTACATTACATCATTTCACACGTTTACGTTTATTACTCATTTATATATTACGGTTAGTCGTAGCAACACATGGTCACGGTGTCAAAAGGCTCTAATCTCACTAAATGAGTTCTCGATATTTGCTCTCCCGCTTTGGCAAAAGTCCTTTGCCTGAAAGAAAGTTTTCCCTTGCGCTAAACAATCCGAGAGGATTGCCAAGCCAAGTGAATCATCGCAGACGAAGAGCTCACTTGTGGATTGGTAACATCCAAAGATATGTTTAGCATACTTTGGAACGAATTTCCAAACAAGCGTACCTTAATCGAAATGCTGAGATCGATTTGAAGGGCGTCAATGATTCTGCTAAGAAACTACAAGTGTGTGGATTATTTTATGAATCTACGCTTAGAGTGTAAAGTATGCAATCCTTTTCTTGAGAGACACATCAAAAAGAGTGAGAATGAACATTTGAATTTGTGCAAACTAGTGGTACCATTTCATCGAATGTTTGTCATATTAATCATGAAAACATATCTATGACACATTTGCAAAGTTTAGATGTGTTTTTCTCAGGAGGCGATTTTTCAAAACGGCATGCAGCATTACTCCAAAAATTTCACGTCTTTTCTTTTAACTCTAGACATAGGGACCGACGTTGATTTAACGAACACGTAGACTATAGTAGTAGTTTTAATTTTAAGTTTGATGCCAATCTTGTAAACATATTTGGAGAATGTAAAAGATTGGTAAGCTTCAGTATGTTGGTAGAAGTGAAATAAGGAATTAATAAATTTTATTAAGTGAAAAATAGAAGTTTTCTTAAAAATCATAACTCGCGGCCGGTTGACGAATATTTTATTTATGAGTGTCCATTGCGTCGTTATTCTTGACTAACAATAAACAACAACACCACAAATAGGATTCATGATGGAGAGTACACAACGGTCTAGAACGCCTGAATAGTACGACTTAAGGTGGTATGACATGCGCTGAACAATGCAGCTCGATCGACCACATCAACACACTAGAACTCCAAATTACAATTCTGCGTAGGTAAAAAATTCAATTTGAAGGTCATTCGCGTCAATGGCAGAAGTCGGTGAATGTCCTTAAACTACCTTTTCTCGTTCCGGTATAGTCTACATTAGCCACAAACTTATACTGTTTACTCCGTCTATTCTTATAAGACCAGATGAGCTTCATATTCTTACTAAACGATAAGTTAAGGTCTGTAAAACATTGGGCAGATATAAACGGACCCTATTTAAGTCCAGAAAAACGCAGTCTATTGCTGTATATCGCAACCTAGTTTGCAATACGCCTGTCCCAACATTTAAAAATGTCTCATAAAATTTACGAATTCAGTAAAACAACTTGGTGCCATATTTAATAGCAAGTTAACTTGGACAGATTGAGGTCAACTGTTGGTAATGTTAAGACATGTGGATAAGTTTAAGCATTCTTTTAATGCTCATGAGATGGGTTACCTTTAAAAATTCAAAACAATTCTATGTCAATACGATATTCTTTATAACTTCGATTATTTAAACAATTATGGTTTCAACAAAATTTGTTTTTGGTTTAAAAGGCATCCATATTATCTCGAGTTATAAAAACTAAACGTATGGTGTTCCCCTCAAAAATTAAGAACGAATAGAGGAACTACAATGAAGACCATTCAGCCGCTTACGCAAGACAGTTACATTCAATTTGCCTGACAAGTTTAAATTTTCGAGGTGTGATAGATGTGAACAAACTTAAGCTTCACGATGTACAGCTTTTGTTCCGGAGCGTCCATTTCTCATTATTTCTGTGCATTTCGGTACTTTATTGCCCAACGATGTTCAGGGCTTCACTAACTCCAAAAGCTTTAGGAAGAAAGTTAGTGGAAGTCGTTAATATGAGCTGCAAGTCTGCATATATATTGAATTACATTGAATTTAATTTTGTATTAAATGCAATTTAATATTGAATTAAATTTTTCGAAACAAGAAATTATTAATTAATAACATCTAAAAATATTAAATTACGCGAAACATCAGCTTACTATTCACAATTAATAGTAATATAATGTATACATCGTGATATGTTACATTACACTTCCATGTTATAGACTTCGCTTTATATTGTTGTACTATTTGTTGGTATATTTTTTTTTGTTTTTTTTTTAACCTTCTAAAAGCCATATTTGGCCTTTATTTTGAAAACTGTAATCTTTTTACGAAAGTCGCTTGTACAATAAATAAACAAATAAAAAACAACGCCAACCATTACATATCCTACACCACGTCATTTTGTACAGTTATTCACTCGTTTTGGCAATAATACACCAAAAAGTGAGCATTATTTTCATGCATAGCCATAATTCTCATGAAAGTCCGCATAGTGGAAGATTAAGCTTTCACTCCACATACGAGTTTGCTTTTCGTGATAGCGCCTTGTAACAAATCTTCTTTGCCGGAATATCACTGAAGGCTTTCCAGGAAGTTCCTTTCCATGAAATTTATAAATAAATTCTTGGATCTCCGTATTTTTTTTTTATATATCATTTTTTATTAATGAATTTCGACAGATAATTATGATTATAGATCTGTATGTTAAGGACGAAAACCAACGTGGTGACTCGCGAACCGATTACTACTATTTCGTGGTTTCACGTTGTCAAATTTGAGCATCCGCGTTCTGTGCTCACTGCAATTCTGTAAAACATACTGTCTCTGTTATGGTAGCCAACCTTATCGGCCAGCAGAACCAGTTATTCGTTCCTACATGTCTCCCTACTTGATTTTATTATTGCTAATCATTCAAAGACTTAGTCAGGAATAGCGGCTGCGTTAAGGCTGGCATCCGCTATCCATAAAGTCAAATTAAAATAATTCTGTCGATTAGCACTTAGCGCTTTGGCTCCCGTACTGCAATTGAGAAGCCGAATGTGTTGTGCTACGCGCTTTCATAGCTGCTGTCACCATCTTTACAATGTATCGTTACAATGTTGCTACGCTCGTGCCTGTTCCACAGCTGACACCCATATTACATTGTAATATGTATATTGACCCATATAATGTTATTGTTTACTTATTGTTTATCGCTACAATGTCGTTTATGTACCATGTAAGCGTACGAGTGAGAAACCGATTTTGGTGAGAAAAACAAATAGGCACCTAGTGCAACGTCTGAATTGGTACGCTGCTTAATAAAATAGAAGCATTTGAAATTTAAATATTAGAGCCAGAATTAGGCTCTCGGAAGTAGTGCTTCAAATGTACAACGACACAATGCAATATAGGCGAAAATTCGGCAAACTTTATTCTGATGCAGGCTGGTACTTCTTTCTTAAGAGCACCTATTTGTTAAGAATACTTATTTCTGAAATGAAGACAAAAAATCATTCTGATCGATTATTTGCTACAACGTTCTGCTGAAATTCGCCAGAAAAAACACTTGTAAAATGTATAGAGACAAAATGTGTTATTTTTTATCATTGGAAATTAAAGGTGTGAGTTACCTGTACTATTATTGATTAACTTTATTCAAATGATGTTAAAAAAATTTAAATGAAATGAATTGCTTTTTTTAAAAAGTTAGTGAAATAATCTGAAACATCTTTTCTGTACCTCATGAGTGGTGTGGAAAATTGCACACAATTGCTAAATAAATTGGAAAAATATAGCAAAGACTAGGCAAAGTAATTATAATCATTTTTTCTATTAATAAGTATTGTTTTCTTTACAAGAAAATATTTTTAAAATATAATAGAAAAATAGAGAAAATGACAAATTTTGAAAAATATTTACAGCAGCAACTACCAAAAAGTAAATGCAATATTAATTTTTTCTTACTAAATAGATGCAACTGGGAGAAATTAGTCAACAAATATAATAGAAATTTTTTGCCAACAAATAGGTAGATTTGAAAGAAATTTCCCATGAAAATACCAAAAATAAGAGCAGCCAAGCATCGCACAATCAAAAGTTGAAAAATTCTGCATGTGCGCTTACATATAATTGCTTAAGCAAACGTACGCACAACCGCACACAAGTATTTCTGCTTTAGCGCGAGTACGCTCACGCACAAATCTATTGAATATGCACAAAGATCGTGACAGTGTGTAGTCTTATATCTGTATTTGTCATACAAATTTCAGTAAATGCTCTCATTGCAGTTAGTTTACTCTCTGTTACTAGTGGCTTTTACTAGTGGTTAATAATTTTGCTGCGTAAATGTTGCTAGCGAAAGGGGCTATTTTATGTATAATGTTTTTGTCGATTTTTAGAAGTTTATAAAGCGATAAACATATGCATATGCACAAAAACATTATACATAAGACAAGAAATTCCGCTAGCAACATTTGCGCAGCAAAATTTTTAAGTAAGAGCCCAAAGCATCCGACAAATAGAAACGATATTAAAGACCGTAAGAGAGGGTAAAAGAACTGAAATGCGAGCATTTACTGAAATTTGTACAGTGAGTATGCGTAAGCCTAAGCTAGCTACAAGCGTGTGGTTGTGCATACGTTTGCTTAAGCAATTATATCGTTACGAATTTTCTTTTCTAAGATAGGACTCCTACCACTAGATCGTGGATATTTTTTTCAAGAAAAATACACTTCAAAACTCTTTTATTTACAATTTATTTTCCTTCAAAGTAGGATTATTCACAATTTATTTTTTTGGCAATACTCTTGACTGTTCCACTTAAATATTCTCTTTTTACTAACTCTGCCTTCCACAAATATTCTATTCATATAAATTTTTACAAGCATATTCATGGTTTCATTTTTATTCCGCTAACCTGCTGTTCCGCTAATCTTTTTCGTCGGCCGGCAAGTGCATAACGCACCGCGAATAGCACTTGGGTTTTCCCTCTCTAAGGAACTTATCTTCTGGGAAAATCAATTAGTTGGAATGAAATTGATTTGGGATTTCCGTAACAATATGTACGTGTAAGGAAGCAAAACCCATGCTTACAGCCTATATATGTCAGAGTCCAAAAAATATAAACCTATGTGATCTAAATTTCCTACCGTTAATTTTTTTTGCACAAACAATTACCTCTTTTTGTCATGTAAGGGTTTAGGTTTCATGAAAATCCTCATATACGGTGGCATCGAACAAATGCGCAAATGCACCCAATGCATGGTCTAAATTCAGTAAGGTGGATTTCGTTGCCACGTTACTATTATGGGCCAATTTTCACCATGAAATAGCGAAAATTCGACCTTTTTACCGTATAAAGAATCAGTTTTCGTGGGAACAATTACATGAGAAGTGGTTCAAAAAAGCCGATCCAAAGTTTTCCCTTAGCCTCCTTATTTCGAAAAATTTTGAAAATTGCAATTTTTTCCATATAATAAGTTTCCAGAAGAGGGTGTTGTATAAGGAGTTGTTGAACAAGTGGACCGATTCAAACCATTTTCAACATTTCGTCCTTGGGTCAAAGCACGTCAGTGTACAAAATTTTATCAAAATAACTCGATAATTGCGACCTGTAGCAAGTTTTTCACATGGATAGTCACCAGACGGACAAACAGGCTTAGATCGATTCAGGAGATGATTCTGAACCGATCGATTTGTAAAGATGGGTCTATCTTAAGCGCTTCTGCGTGTTGCATACATTCGCACTAACTTAACATACCCTACACCATAAGTGGTGGGTATAAGTAGCGGATATCGACGATAAAAAAAAGCTAATTACTATGCAAGAACCATTTTTTTTGGTTTTTTTTTTTGGAAATATTTTCTTAGAGCATACTCTTCGCTAACGTCGAATATGATAGCAGTCTCTACAGCTAAAAGGATCCGTTCGCAAACGTTTATCTGAATTAATGGATCCATGCTGCAAAAAAATTCAAAAAAGGTAAACGAAATATGAACCCGTGATTTGAGTACTGAAGAGTTTAGCCTGACATAAGTTATAGCCTCCAAACTAACTTAAGTTTACTTTTTACAATTCCTTAAGAAGAATCTGTGGAACGATTTTTTAACGTTGCTTTTCTTTATATCGAGCTCGAGTGGCGCTCTTTGGCTCACTCGCACGCACTTTTAAATTAACGTACTCTAATTTCACGGGGGAATAGGTGGAAGAACTAGTTCCACTTGTCAGCAGGTCAGAGTTCATCAAATCAGATCATCAAATAATAATTTATTTCTTATAAGTCATTTTTTGTATACAAATAAAACATGTCCACTTTCTTCACTACTTCAAGCGCTTTTAAGCGTTCTTCCTTCAATCGCATTATATACATAAACTTTCCATCTTACTCTGGTGTTTTGAAAGTTCATATACAATTAAATTTATAAATTTTGCCTTCAGCTCGCAAGAAGCCGGTAAGAAACTGAAACGGTTTCGCTTGCACGTCCTAAGTCAATTCAGTGTTACTAAATCTGTTTCTTGTTGCGACCGCGTAGATGGACGGAATTATTATAAATTGTTTTCACTTCTTTTGAATGCGACGGGTTCTGGTTGTCGTGTTTTGTCACTTTTAACATTAACGATGCCTTCTAAAGAAGTAATGGTTTGGATGTTGGCCTATATGGGTTATACAGTACATCTATCATTGGGTTACGACCATAGTACAACGGCATTTATTGGCGTCTGAAACTAACAATATAAACCATTATCTTTCATTCTCCCAATTGTGTAGACATTTTTATTTTATTGTATTCTTATATAAGCAAATTCGGTGTTACCTTCTGTCCACTTCTTCCAATAGATAGCCGTTTTTAAAGAACCACCGCGCAATTTTAAATGTATAAATAAATAAAGACAATATATCGAAGTTGCACCAAAATTTATTGAACAGTGAGAACCTTTGATCCCTGGTCAGCCGTCGTATCTTCTACTATGTTCATGGAGAATTACTTACTGTTTTGTCTGCGCATAAAAGAACATTGATGCACCCAACGATAACTAACTGCCTAAGAGTCAATTGACAATCGGCAATTGCTTTTAAAATTAGTCACAATGTTGGCCGTTGCTCAAAGAAAATTGAATAAGTAGTTGGAGGTGAAATAAAAAAATGAACTTGAATTTAAATTCGAATACAGACTTTTTCTCAAATATTAAGAAGGCAGCTAACAGTGTACAGTCGAATTCGCAGATTTGCGTGGAAAAATTTAATATTTAGAAAAAGCGATAAGCCACAAAGTTAATCCATCGATCTATAAGACAACATCCCTCCGATCGGTTTTGCTGAATTGCTCGCCGCAATTCTAATTAATAGTATATTAATGGTTAATACTTCTCCTAGAAGGTGTTGGAATTATTTGTTTACCTACGTTTTATATAATTTTTGTTTTATTTGTTACATGAACATTAGAAAATATTGACGAATTTTCTAAAGTTTTGCATATATATTGCGTTAAAAAATATGTGGAACGAACTTCCAAACTAACGCTGCTCGTTATATGTATGTATATTAATTAAAATTAAATTTATTTAACAAGTTCATACATGTTTCATTACTATCTGCTTTTCTAACTAAGTGCTTCTGTACGTTTCCCTTCAGTGATGCGTGATACCAATATTTTTGCCGCGCGCGTGATAGATCGGGTTGTGTACAAGGTTTATGAAACTTACCTTTTCATTGTTTGCAGACTCATGGAAAAAATCTCCTCCTTCTAAAATCTACTCCTTCTAAGGAAAACAAACATTCCTAACATGATTTTCGATCCTTATCATCACCGTCTCAGCCAATATAGACTAAAACTTGTCTATATGTCTTACTGTGTTTCCATAACTTATTTTATGTTACACCCACTGTTCCTTCACGCTGGTTCCCACGGACAAAAGAATATCCAGCCCACTGCTAAGTACATCAAGAACCCGCCGCTTCCTCAGCTTTTTCACTTTCATCGACATGACATATTATTTGGTATTTGGTAACAAGTGACAGTGCTGTTGGCAAGTAGTAATTCTAGAAATCGGCAAGAGCCATCATTTTCTTGCGGCTAATTTTGCTTTGAAGCTCTCTACATTTTTTCTTTGTCCCTCTTCAAGGTAAGAAACCACTTGTTATAGACAATGTAATTGAGAAAGTTCAGGCAATTTCATTGTGTCATTTTTCGTTAATGGTAGGGATTATTTCGGAAAACTTTCTGTCACTGATTCGTACGTTCTGATGTGCCAGATTTTGGGATAATGTGTCCACAATGAAAGTATGTCGGTGTCTAGATACTGGTTATACGATTTTTATTATATCTTCTTCCGTTAATTAGGAAGAGTGACGCATTCAATGCCATTTTATGCAACGGTTGATCGGTAACCTCAAATCGTGCTTTGTCATTCCCAAATTTTTATGCAAATTAGTGAATGCACTGCCTTTTCATATATTTAACTTCCTTACGACTTTGTTTAGTATCCTTTTTTTTTGGATGTTGTTTGATGTTGACTGATAGCATGGATGTAAGTTAAACACAAACTTCGATACAGCAGTATGTCGGACTAAGCACCCTTTAGACTTTCCAAACAATGAGATTGAAGGAGCATGCAATTACTTGGCATAGCCCCGTTGTGCTAACAGGCACATTGACATATAACAAATCGGTTTTATTTTTAAGGCTTCTTGAGTTCTAACAAAAACGAAAATCGCCAAGTTACTCCGTAGCTAAATCTCCGAATTCGTAGCGTTTGTACACATTACTTTACAAGCCAATCTACAAATTTTTGCAAAAATGAAATTGAACCGCAATGTGCCTCCTTTTTTTTTTTTTTTTCTTAAGATATTGAGCTTTTTTGGACAAAGTCATTAAGATGTGTGGCTTATATGCCCAGTTTGTAGGTAATTTATATAACTCCAGTGAAAAGGTGCGATAAGATATAAATATAAGACCCAGTGTTTCAAGTCAACAAGCAAAGAACGCCAAGTTTTCGCAGATTGTGGTTACAAACGCAAATATTCAAAGTAATAACAATGTAAAAATGTAGTTAAAACAGTTGAAGATTTTTAGATGACTAAAAATAGAAAATGCCAGTTGCAGTTCGTTTAAAAATAGAAAATGCCTTGCCGAACTATAACGTTTTAGTAAGAACAACAACAACAAAAACAAATATATTTACGATGAAAATAAGCCTAAGCTAATGATTTCACTGCTTAAAGTTTCGTCGATAGGCGTAAATTTTCATATTTTATGACAAATTATGACAAATGAAACATGTATGATGGGCGAGAAAAATCCAACAATCAAGGTGTGCTAGAATTGGGATTTTGTATATAGCTGTGATCTGGAATTATTCATAATAGGGTAAGTGAGTAACCGTAAATATAGTTTTAAAATGCAAACCAACACATTTCAGCTTTTGTAGATATCACTGGGGCCCACTAGTTACACATTAAGTATGGCTGGTTAAATGCGCTAGCACCCGTAAATCCAGAAGCTAAGCAGCAATAATTCATTCTCCGGCGAACACATCTAAGCCAGTCATTCATTTGACTAACCAATCTAACAATTTACCAGCGTAACAGTCACCCACCCAATCAGCCAGTCAGTCAGTCAGCCAGCCCACCCTTTTATGCCAATCATCTAAGCATGTAAAGCAAGACGTACCGTTCAGTTCAGCAAATTGCTTGAACACATGCTACCAAGTGTTAAATGTAATATATAGGCAACATATTCAATTGAAAGTCTGCCTTTGCGTCCCAGGGTGTGTGCATCTGTGCAATATGTTTTAACATCTGACATGACTTGCAGGTTTTCAATACATACACGCAGAGAAACACAAAATCCTATTTCGAAAAGGTATAAAATTTTCGTTAAAAAAAGAGAATTTGTTTCTCCTCGTTTGAGAATTAAGAAAAAAAGCCAAAAATAAATTCGAAAGAAAATTTGATTGAAATTTTGTGTTGCCTCCAGAAAATCATGCTGTTGAAGTTATTGCACAAGCACACCCTAGTTAAATACGGACTACTCTTTACACGTGTGCCAAATTGCTGTTATTGAAAAACTAAAATCAGATTAAGAATTATTTCTAATATAATTATAGTTATGCAGTTGCTCTTGCTTGTTCTTAAAAAATTTCAATTTATTGACAAGAACAAATTTGTAAAGGGAATTTTAAAAGGGTAAAATAAAGGCTTTCGCATAAGATTTACTATTATTTTTTAAACTATCAATTCTAGAAGATGTCGTATGTTACCATATACGAGTTTTTTTGTTGATAGAATATTCTACTTATCCTACGTATCCCAATTAATACTCCTATAATTTTCGGTGCTGACACCATATCAAATAATAATTCGTATAAAACTTCTTATAAAAATTTTATTCATTTTGAGCTATAAGTCGATATTTATAGAAATTTTTTATCTACAATAAGAAAAGCAAACATTTATGAAAGTCCCTGCTGCGCTTGGAAAATTTTATCATTTACGTTGGTTGATTTGTTTATACCATTGTTATATGTCGACACAAAAAAGTGTTCCAAAATAAAACTTTCTTTTAAAGTATAAAATATTTCTAAATAGTGGACCTCAAGCATGAAGGAACGAAGAGGTAACATGATTTTTCTTCACTCAATATAGCAGGAATATTATGACTTTGTCACGTCAATTAGACTTGACGACGGGAATATATGCATACAGTAAGTGCTTCCCGGCTTCTCAATCTTACCTTTGTATTGATGAATTCGCACGCTAACTCGTTTAAGGTTTTCAATGTGAGCACATTGGATGCTACCGAAACTCCGTCAATTCGGTTTCAAATAATTATCATCGCGTCTTCACGGTACCTCAAAGATGGTGTGGAAGATCGTGATAAGAATTTTACACATTTGTTCTATTGAGTTCCACACATTGTGCATATCTATAATTCAATAATTGTAGTATTTTTATTATTACATGCTATTATATGTGTTATTTAAATGTTCTCTTATTTCGTTCTTCTTTATTTTCTGTTATTCTTCTATCTATATCTATCTGTATTATGTTTCTCATATCGTACTTCTTGTCCATACCCTGCTTGATACTTAATTAATTTATACTGTATACATCAAGCATTTATATCGTGTTTGATAATCTCCCCGTCTTTAGTGTTTGTGTCTCACATGCTTATTATGGTTTATTGGCTTTGTAGCCAATATTGGCTTATAGCATATATTAGTGGATATTGATATTGCAATTATTTTCGATGTATTGTGCACACAGGTTACACTTACTTTCATGTTGTAGTTTGCTCCATTAACGCCCTTTCCGCTTATATTTATTTTTGTGCAGCATTATTCCAGTAATGCTACAAAAAGTGTGTTCCAACCAGTTTGTTTATCTCTCAGCCTGCGTGTAATATTTTCTATGTAATAATGCTACTACGTCAATATTCGCCTCATATCAAATTCAATCGTTGCTTCGTTTCTCTGTTTGTACTTCGGGTCTTCTGAAAAACTATTTTCTTGTTTTCTAGCTAATAATTGTTCAACTGTTGTTTTTATCGCTATTATTGTTTTAAAATTTTCGCTTTAGTTCCCTTGTTTTCGGGGATTATGTTGGAAAATATGAAGGGAAGTGCCGCTAAGCCATCAACGAGAAGTTTTGCTATTGAATATGTTATCATTAGTATGAAATATAAGAATATCAGCAAGATATTTCCCTTTAAAGTTCGAAAATTAAACTCGCTTCTTACTATCTTCTATACCGATGAACAAAATCAATATTAATAGAAACCATTTTAAAAGTACGTTAACAGATATATATGTAAAGCCTGAAATTATGTTATATTTTACCGGAAAACAATATCACATTTGTATTGAATTATTTTAAAAATTGTCCATTGTACATATTGCGGTAAGAGCCCACGAAGCAAGATGATAAAGATGACCACTTAATGTGTTAATAACTCATTTTACAACTAATGTATAAGGGCTGTGTATATGAGTCACATTCAGTGAAAATCCGAGCATTAACCGTTAAAGGTTTCATGTTTGTTTTATTTGCATATTGTTTTTAAGAGTTTTTTTGTGATATTATTTGCTTATATTTTTAGCACTCTTTTGAATAGGAGAAAGTCGGCAACTTTAAACGACGACTGAGAGTGAGTTGCGAGTGTGATTTATGCGATAACGTTCACTTTAAACGTGTTTACCTGAGGAGAATTCATTGTAGGTTTATTTATTTTCTCTGACATTTTTCTTACTGAAAACGATCAGACAATAAAAATTAGCTGCGTTTTCCTTGCTGGCTTGTAGAACGAAGGAAGAGGCAGTGGAGAAGAAAACGGAGTACGGGAAAAAGCACATTGAGTTATATAGTGAGATAGAAGACTATAAAAAACAGGAAAGAGATAAGGACAAAAGGAAAGATGAAAAGAAATGTGCGCATCACGCCCCAAATACTTGGGACTTTTGTTTGAAAGTGAAGGCGTGATAACTTTATAGAAAATCGTAACAAAAGTCTTCAAGTTTGCTATTATTTAAGTTTCGCCTATTTCTCAGTTTTGCTTGTTGCATAGTTTAACATAAATAACTTACTTACGCTATTATATAAGAATATTCGAGAGTTACTTAAAACGAGATTCTTAGTTGAACTAAGTTATTAGCTAAAAGAGGTTAAAGGTAAGATTACAAAAGAATGAAGTTATAGCCACATTTACATTGGAGTAGGTCAAGTTTTGGCTTGTGAAGACTAATAAAATGAGTACAGTATATTTACGTTGAACATGCAAAGCATGCATAAATTAATTGAGAAACGTAATAAGGAGCAATAACTGCTGGTTTAAATTTCTCATTTTCTGTTTACGTTAGTAAAGAATCCTACAAGCGAATCTTGCAAAACATTGAATTGATTAACCTATTCTGCTTTCTGTGTAAACTTTCTGTTCTAAAATTCGCCTTAGTATAGACAAAGCATCCCTTTTAAGAATTCAACCATGAGATGTATAAAAATATTAATGTGCAGTTCAGAAAAAACTCAAAGATAAATTTGATACAAAAATGTGATAGCAAAGCATAAATTTATTCTTCCTTTCTTAAAATTATGGCATAACATTTAGCAGAGCAGACTAGCAAAAAGAAAAACCGAAAAACTTGGACTCTTTCAAAACCACCTATACATTCACACTGGCGCATTGGCGCCGAAGCGAACTTTGCTTAGTTTTTCATTAAAACGAACACTTTTTCTTTAATTTAATCAGTATTTTTAGCTTCATTCATTCAGTTTGCCGCCTATAGAAAGTGTAGAGGAAGAGTGCAAAATCTTTGTTTTTATCTTTTCAGACAAAAAACATTTCTATCTACAAGATGCAAATATCCGTAAAGAGAGAGAAATTCAAGCTTTTTTTTGAATACTTAAGCTTATGGATTTACTTTCAATTCATATTCAAATATCTTTTATTTTGTGTTACAAATATTTTTTAATATCTAGGTGGGACATGTAGTCTGCATCAAGTGTTGGGTTTTTATATAAAATGTTTATGCTTTTATTATAAGAGCAACAACAAAAAAGTATCGTTGTCTATTACATATTCAAACTCAATAAATATATGCGGCAATTAGCAGTTGGCTCACAATTGCGTAGAAGACGTATTATTTTTTGGAAGCCATAGCCGTTGTTCGTATTCAACTAACTGTAAATTTCATAATGCAACGAAGTAATTCTCCGTTTTCCAACCGATAAGGCTCAGTTAAAATTAAAATCAATAGACCGCTCAGAAAGTTGTGTAACAAAACTCTATCTAAGTCGTGTGTTTTAAATAACGGTTATGGCTATCGATGCAGAGGTTTGATGAGCAAGAGAAGAAAACGTCAAATTTCGTCAACGTCTTCGTGTATGTAGTAGAAGGAAGAAGGCTTTGGGGATTGGGTGGTCTTTTGATATCTTAATCTGTATCTAGAGAAAAATTGTTATAAGCGAGATTTATATAACAGTGTTGTGGTTTTCTTAATCCTGATTATGGGCAACTGGTATTCGGGAACTGATTCCATATGCTTGTTTAGTGATGTCTTCCGTTTACGCTGACAGTATTCGTTGTCTTTTAGCAACTTT
Source organism: Glossina pallidipes (assembly GCA_000688715.1). Lineage (NCBI taxonomy): Eukaryota > Metazoa > Arthropoda > Insecta > Diptera > Glossinidae > Glossina > Glossina pallidipes. Next base: position 499,788 of record KK499827.1, read on the forward strand.
CTTGTTTTAATGATTGCTTACAATTCACTGACCTTATAATCAAGGATAGCGTAATCAGGCTAATGACTCTTGATATGCATTACTTTTAAGTATTATTTTTATTTATTGCACCGTACCGTAGCTTCAAATGTTAGCCCAATTGAAATCATTACAAATCTTAATTTACATACTGCAGAGGTACGTTGTATTAGGGTGACATACTTTCTATGCTTTAGCTTCATTAAGAAGCAATATAGCTTTCATAGGACATCAACGTGGTCGATCAAAACCGTATACGATTCCTTTCGTGTCAATTTTTGTTTCTTCTACACATGGATACATATGTAGATAAAAAATTTTTTTCCACTATCAGGCAAAGTAATTTGATGAAATGAGAATTATTTTGCAATTACATTGACTTCAAAAACTGAAAACCTCATGCAAGTCCTGTTCTGTGGCAAGACGAGTAAAAGTTTGTAAGTAACATTTAATTTGAAATGCTTTTAATTAAAATTGTTATTAAATATTATACAAATAAAAGAAGAAGAAAAACAGTTAACATTTTATCGCCTTATTACCTAATATTGACGCGAGCATATGTTTGTTTGTACGCTCTTACGTCTTAAAACATTAATGTAAAACTAATTAGTTCAACTGTAAATGATATGTAAAACGAAATTGTTTGTAGAAAAAAATAATAAAGCAGAATAAAGCAAATAAACCACAAAAGTTTATAACAAGACTGCGCATATAAGTATATTTGCACATGCATTATATATATATTTAGGTAGGTAAGAATGTAAGCATTAAGCAAAAATTAAAATTCATCAAAATTAATAAAATATACATAACAATGCAAGTGAGGAGGATTGGCAGTTTTTACCGCCGAGGATATCGTTGGATAATAGTAAAGACGAACAATAACGCAAAGCCGTAGCAATCGGTGCCTACTTAAGCCAGTTTTATTAGCAAGAGTTTGTTGACTTTACTGTAGCTGAACTTGATTCGCGAATGTGACAGGAATTACTGAGCATTCCTAATAAGCTAAATCAATGGCCAAAATTAATGTAAGCAAGCATATTAGTTAACTTAACAACAACGTAAATAGAAATAAAGTAAAAGTTGGAAAATTAAAGTTAGACAATTAATTTTAAATTGAAATTAAGTAACACTCCAAGCCTAAGCTTAACTTATGTGAGTTAATTCCTTTACGTAGGTTAACCTAATTAACTTATTAACTTAAGTCTAGTTTTAGCTAAGTTTAAGTCGTTAATTAAGCTCCAATTTAAATTGGTTTCGTTTATATTTGGTTTTAAAAACTGTTATTATTTATAATGTGGTTAAAGCAACTAGAAGATTAAGAAAAAACTTAAAAAAAAAACTAAAAAAAAAGGAAATCAAAAATAAACAAACGGAAAAAGAAATATGTTGATATAATTGTAGTTCATTGATACGAGAGTACCTTGAGTTTCGACGTTTTGTTCGAAAATTAACACTTAACCTTAAAATTTTGTCATAAACAAGATCGAAAGTAGAAATTGAGTGTAGACTAAATATAGAAAAACGTCAGGGGAGATAATACAACATTTATCAGAGTTTGTTTTCCCGCAACTTAAAGTGTTTTAATACGCAGCAGCAGCATAAATCATGGAGGAATGAAGTATAGCTTTTACAGTCTATTTCTTGTTGCTGACGTTTATGTTTGCAGTTCTATTAATCAATAAATAAAGAATTTGATAGCACTGTTAACTTAAGAACAATGTAGTTAATGTAGGAGTTAAAGTTAAGGATCGGATCAATACTACACGTAGATTCTTAACTTTAGCCTTCCAAGGAATATCATTACCAATAATCCTCAAGTTTGGAAGTTTATGTTTCCGAGTAGAAAAGATCGCTCGAGTTTTCCGCCCATTAAGTAGAATCTTTCACATTTTGAAAAGTGCATCCGTTTGAATAAGAGCTGTTTTTAAATTGGTAATCATCTCGGTAATGCCGGAACTAAAATTTGCGGCGTCGTCAGTAAAAATGGAAGCCGCCATTCACTTTGTAGTAGAATATCTGCAGTGAAAAAATTATATAGTATAGGTGATAAACAATATACTTGAGGACAACCTACTGCGATTATAATGGAGTTGAAACTGAACGATTCCAGGTAAAGCTTAAAGCATTTATCCTTCAAAACGCTTTGTGCGATTTTAACAATTTTGAGAGGAAACTTGTGAAGAAAAATGGGCCCATCTTGCCAAATTGAATCGAAAACAGCGTTGATGTCGAGCAAAACCATGCCAGTGGAACTTTCACAACTGAAGTTTGATTTAACAAAATGACGAATTTTGAAAATTGGTCGTCAAGTGTTATGTTTCTTTATGAATCCAAATTGCTGCGAAGAAAGGATGTTATTGCCATCGATGAAGGAAATAAGCCTCTCTTTGATGATTTTTTCCAATACGTTACTAACTGACGAAGGCAGTCTTATCGGGCTGTATGATGAGGGGCAATTTCTTGATTGAAATTATTTTAGAAAATTTCCATATAGGGGGGAATTAACATAACTTGACACAACCGTTTATGGCGTTTGTTAATAAGTGGACTCCTTGTTTAGATAACTGTTTTAAGCATAAGTTATTAATTCCGTCAATGCTAGGTGGTTTTCTGTTTTCCAAAGATTTTATAATGTCAGCGATTTTTTTCTCTTAGTAAGATAGAGAAATAATGGCGTAACCACAATGGAATCACACACACCACAATGGAAATAACACTTGCTGCTTCGTTAATGGTACCAAGTAAGGGAATCGGAGCAATAATGATTGAGACGAAAAGTGTCGGCTAAAATATGACATTTTTCTTGTCGAAAACAATAGATGTTATTGTTACAACAATGCAATAGATATTACATTACTTACATGTAATCCGCATCCACAGCTTCATACAAAGTCTACCATTGCTGTCCGTTTCATAACCACATGAATTGTGCCGACAGTTTAAATTACTACCAATTATGTATTGATTACCACGACGGTTTAATTTGTAAATGTCCGAACTGAATTTACGCTTTGTAATATCAGTGCCACTTGGTCAATGACCTCTATCAATCTCGTATTAGATGTGGCAATTAGATGATGTGACACCTTCACCTCTTGAACTTTCGTGATCTTGGCGGTGACAAATAAAATCACTATGTTTGATAGAAAAGTTAAATTTTAACTACGTCTCAGAAATTAGACAAACATGAATATTGTGATTAAGTAAGAATTGGAATACTTTTTCATTTTGCTTGGGAATGCCATTGGCATTCCATGTCATAACATCTTCAGTCATTAACATAGGAACTTGCAGGCCAGGCTAGTGATTACTCCAAATTGGTTAACTTTAGTTTTACAATTTTTTAGGTTATTAATCAACTCAATGGTTAGTTTTTTTATCTTTTCTAGAGAAAGTGGATTTTTATTGAGTTCGGTCGGAGACTGTTGATTGCAAGCAATAGGACGAGAAGCAACGGGCTTTTTGGACGGATTTGTGGTCACCAAAGATATTGCAGTTAGAGCACTGACTAACTTTAGTTTTATTTTGTCTTTGATATTTCTCTTGTACTTTTACGGAGTTTAGAAGAGAGAAATTTTGCCTTAATTCTCTGACTGTAATTGTTTTTTGCGTAAAGGATGCAATGTAAATACGTGAGACGTCACCTTCTTCCCAGCATAACGTGCTGTCTTAATGTTTTGCGGTCGGAAACAAATGAGCAGTAACAATCATCGCCTAAAGCTCTACGTAAGTGGAATCGCTGGAACGAGAAAGACGTTCGCCTTGACTGCGTTAAAGAATAACAATAATGGTCTGCATGTTAAATAAACTGTGAAAGCGTGTGCATTAACACACGCTGCAGCAAGATTGAACATTATATAGTGCACTTAAATTGCTCGCACAGAAGAATGGAAGAGTCACTCAGAGGTTAATATCAATTGATAACTTCATAAGAATCATGGTGCTTGCAATAGGAAGTTAAAGAATTCCTGTTCGATTATGAAATACCCATGGCTTCCCATGCAATTCTATGCGTGATCTACTTACGTCTGAGACAACTTAAAAATTGGGATGAACTCATGGGTAACATCAATGTCACATGAACGTCAGTGAACGTCATGATGTTATCGATTGTTTTTCCTTAGCTGTACCAATGGATATCAAATAAAAGCACTTAGGAAATAAAATGTGGCAAGCTGAATATGTTAATTCGAAATTACTATATGACGAGATAAACCAAGAGGCAGTCACAGAAACCGAATTTAAGCTCCTTGTTTTGTAGACTTCCGCACAAAGTTGCCTCATTTCTTTTTCATCACCTTTCTGCATTGTTCGAAAACCATTCTCTGTGTCCGCGAGTTCTTTAGTAAACCAGAGTTGCGGTAGGCGGACTTTTTGGCTGTTCACAAATCTAACGAATTTTTTTGGAAAGCTAGTTTTAATCGTCGATCAGAAAAATTTATTTGGTTGGCCTAATTGTTTCCAAAACGCTATAATTGCTTAGATTGACTTTGCTAACGAAGTTTATATCTAGTCACTGGTTTTTAACTTTTTTTATTTTAAAGTTACCTCCCGTGACGCACATTTTTCATGCTCTTCTCTTAAAATCATTCAAATAACTACAATTTTTAACAGACAATAAATTCCCTATTCACCCTATTCTATCTATTACCTTTGTAGGCCAATGTACCACATTTCTTACAGCTATAAGCTATACATCCTATGAGGAGCTGATCATAAAGTAAGAAATGCTATTGCTTGGCCGCTAACGTTCTTATAACTTAATGTGGTATTCCTGAATAACTTGAAATTTTCCAATCGTTTTTTGTTGTTGTACAACAACAATAAAGCGGAAATAGCATTGATAACAATAACATCTAAACTGTTAGTAAAGAGGCAAAGACTATCCACACACTTTGGTAAAGTGCGTGTATGCGCGCCTTTATTTTTTCACCTTTTACGAGAAACCTCAACAATAGCCTCAAACACGGCCACCGTGCAGAGTTCATAAAAGTGTCAACAAGTCGGTGGCTATTATCAACCAAACGCACATGCACATACGCACTAAACACTCTTTTGCCTTTTGCCAACTTTTCGGGAGTCTCGGTAACATAGTTAGCGACGTGTATGTTGTGAATATTTTCACCCCGTGACAAAGCTATTCACAATATGGTAGAAAAGAGAAAAAATCTGTGGCACAAAACAAAAAAAAATAACAAGCGATGAGAAATAAAATAGTGGACATTGTTAAGAGCCCCAAACTGACGGCAAACATGAGCGGTGTACTCAAAAGAAAAAATAAAAACATTTTGAACATAAACACACTCTATAGGCTGCAAAAAAATCTAAAAGCAAAAGTTATCGAAAGAATGCAGTAAATGACATGAATGTTAAGTGTTAACGTCTCTTACCAAACATAATATTCGTTCTTTTGGGAACAGGGACGAAAAAGCCCAATACGCTCGCTGCGTACTTCTTCTTATGATCATGTGTACTTGGAATCACTTTTCAAACATTTACTTTTTGACCCAGACATAGACACTGACTTATGCGGCCGTTCGGTCTCCTGTTCTTAACTTTGCTACAATGGAGAAGGCCAGGATAGAGTGCCGTTGTAGAGAGATTTGCCATACAGGCACACTCGTTGCCGTCCATACTTCCATTACTTCTTACATTACTTACATGATCAAGTAGATATAACCAAACAATGTCTTGCCAGAATCGCTGCAATCAAGTAAAATTCGTTTTTAGTTTTTAGTTTGGGAATCCTTGATAAGGTTAAGAGAGAAACTGCATCATAGCAGAGTCATTACATTCTATTGTAGCAGATCAGCCGATGGCCTACGCAGTTTGCACTGCCGCTCTTTTTTCTCGCATTTGGTGGACAGCTTCGCCGCTACTATACACTTAGGTAGGCTGCGAATTTTATTATGTGAGGGTATTTGGTTCGAGTTTTGAAGCAAACGCAGTGCGTATGGGCCCATCTAGGCCCGCAACTGACGGCAAGAGGAAAATCAATTATGCTACGGTAAAAATCTTGAATACTTACTATGTCAATAAAATATACAAACGCAGAGTGTATTCGTTTACTCTGAGGCAACTGAAGTACGTTCGCACTGTATTCTTAGCCAGCCCTGATTTTCTATCTTGTCGAATTTTTCGATATCTAAATGCATTTTGATATTTTGAATTTTTTCCAGTTTAATTTTTTAGGTGTGATGAGTTTTTTGTACTCAGCTTATCTCAATTTCTCATTCCTAAAATATACTTTATCAGTCATAGCACATCTTTCATCTTTCCCTGTCAGTTTGTGTTTTTATAATATTTTATATATTTAGAGGCCTTCGTACGTTATGGTTACAAAAAGTAAAATTTGTCGTACATTTTCTATTGGGTGTTGGGCATCCAAGATGCATTCTGAGGTTTATCTATTTTTTTTTTTGTTTTGTTTTTTCCCATTCTGTGTTGAAACGAAAAATCAAATCAAGTTTAACTTAAAATTGCTTCGCACTTCTTTTACTTTGCTGTTGTTATGTTTTGCTTTTTTCCTAGTCTTGTCTTTTTTGCGGTTGTGTGTTGGTCCAGTTGGTTAGTCGTTTGCAGTTGTGGATATCGGTGAGTTTGTGTCCGTTAGTATCAGCACAACATTATTTAGTGTACAAAGTATTTTCTTTGGTTTGCTTTCTGATTTATGCAATTTTATGCGCACACACATATGTGACATTTTTTGTTTTTTCTTTACTTTTTTCTGTTTCAAACATATATCCTATGTGTTTTTTCATATTTTGTTTCTGTATGCATAAGTTTATTATATGTAGGGTTTAGAGGATATTTACGCAGTACAATGTAGTAAGGTAACGTCTGCTTGGTTGTTGCTGTGTTCACATTTAACTGACCTCATGCTCTTATTTAAATAATTTATGCATTTATACACCACATAACTTTGTAAGGACACGTATGGGTCCAGCATGCATGCGTATGTGTGATCGTATTGTTTTGACTTTTTCTGGTTGCCTTCATGTTTACATAGTTTTTCATTTTAATTTTTTGAAATCTTTTTAAAACTTTTTTCTAAAAGAAAATAAAATAATAGCAAGAATGTGTAAATGCAAGAATGTCCAGCAACTGGAATTTTCCATGCTGTGCTAGATTACCATATTCCTTGAAATAGATATTTATTTTCATCAATATTTAAAAGTAATTTCGAAAAAGACTTTCTAAGCAAATATGAAAGCGATGACACAAACTAAGCCCTTCTTTCCTATACTGCCGTTTCTTATGCGCTGTAATCTACCTAAATCATTCAAAGGGTTGACTCAAAGGGTTGATCATCGTTAGCATCATAAAGAGGTTGTCCTTTTGCACTGTAGAGGTTCTTAGCATTCGCTTGAACCGTTTCCATGAGCCACTGAAAATTTTGATAGATTTCTTTCATTGTGACGCTATTACCCCTCTTTCTATCGATTGAGATTAGGTCGGTGTTGTTTTATAACAGGTTCTTTTCTTAATAACCTACCATAGTCAGCCGTCAGTAGTTTGACAATAACCGTTTCACATTACCTTTCGTTATTATCTTTAGTGTTTTCTAAACTAAAAGTCAATTTAGTGATTGGTATCGTTAGTTGTAAGTTTGTAATATGTAATGTATGGGTAGCCTTCAGCTTTCTCTCTACTCAGAGATTACCGTTTGTATTAAAACAGCAAATTTGTCTGTTCTTATGACATGTATTCAGATGCCAACTAATTTTTATTTATAAATATTTTATTGGTTCTTTAACACATTCGCGGACGCAAAAAATTTCAGGGAGCTGCAAAAGTAGACAGGAAATTATTTTTGAAACTAGTTGTAATATCCAAAATCTGATTACACATATATTATAAGAGTAGTCAGAACATCGTATTTTAACTGTTATATGAAATGAATGTTATAGCATCCGCGACAATATAGATCATATTTTTCAACTAGGATGACATAAGGAAATTTGTAAATACATGGAGAAAAATAAAAAAATAAGAAAGTACTTAATGAATCAATTGGTCATTACTTTGAAATGTATATTAATTACAAAAACTTAAGGTTACATTAAATTAAATGAACAAAAATCGGCTTTAAAATTTGAATGCTGTAGCATTCACGTCATTTTGCATCGCTATGAAAATGAATGCTATAGCATTCGCGTCCGCGAACGTGTTAATGAATTGCGATTTGCAACTAACTGAAATATCCAAATCGATTTAAGAAGTAAACTTATAATAAAAGCAAAATACCCTAAGAATATTTACAAAATAATTTTTTAATACCGAATGCATACCCTGCACTACTTCCTCCTCAGGAGAACCTATGTTCAATAGGTTAACGGAAAACGTTTGTTTTTCTTTGTGTTGATATATGAATTTTTGTGTAACAGATTTTTTTGCTGCGGTCGGCTTTATACGATCTATAGCGATATTTCTGATAAAATTGTCGATATTTATTTGAAAGGTATATGAGTTCTTTTGTCTTACTTGGAAATTGTATTCCTTGATCGATAGTTATTTTTAGTGGAACCGCGAAACGTAAAATATAATTATTCAAAAAGGGTAACACAATTGTATTAGCATTAATAACTCTTAAAGCATATGCTTCTAGCCAGCGTGAAAATCTATTTATCTATATATTGACAATAATATATATCGACGGTCTTTGGGTGGTAGTAAAAGTCCAACCAGGTCCATATGAACATGTTCAAATCTGCCTCCGCAAACAGGAATCTTCGAAAAGGATAATTGATTATATCGGTGAATATTTAACTTCTGACATTTTGTACATTTTTTGGACTAGACATTGAAATCTTTAGCCATACCCGGCCAGTAATATCTAGTTGCAATGAGTCGTCGTGTACCACGATGCGATATTACGTGCAACTTTTCAAAGGCTATTTTCCTTAAACTCCAAGCAATAGTCGAGAACTTTCACAAATAACTCCAAAATTTAGTAGTAGAACTCAACCTGTAGTGCACGACGGAGAAATGTAAAACTTAAATCTTTAGATTTCAATGCATTAATTTCGAATTCTCGCGAAAGAGTATCTGCCACTACGTTACCTTTGCCACATATGTATCGAATCTCGTTTGTGAATTGCAAAAGTGTCGAGTCTGTCTCGGACTTGTGTCAGTTTCGTTGTCAGCAGTGTGTGGTCAATAAAGTCTGTAAATTATTTTCCTTTTATTACATTTCTCTGAAAAGCAAGTACAGCTTCAGTTTTTTCGTTGCCTGAACGCTGTAAAAAGCTATCCACAGCTGTATTTGACGCATAAATCTATTAAACCTACTAAATCTATTACATATAAGTACGTCTCATTGTTAAAGTGATTTAACAATGCCTTTGAGACAGATGTATCTTTAATATGCTCAAATTATTTGATAGCGTCCTACGACAAAATTTTAACCTTTCATTTGATTACTTTGTTAATGACATTCCGAATCGGAGTGGTACACTCTGCTAATGTAAAGTATGTGTCTATGGTAGAAGGTTTACTTGTTTAATGAACTTGCGACCATCGAAGTTTTTAACAGCAGTTTTCATGTCCTGAGAAGGTTGAGCACCTTCTCTAGAGACATTGTGTCCCAGATAATCGACATTTGATGCTCCGGCTTAAGGTTTAAACCATAATCGTTGTGGCGGTCCAATACCAGCTTTAAATCTGTTAGGTGTTCTGGCTCAAACTCACTGGCAACCAAAACATCATAAAATCATGTAAAATCTAGACTCTTAAATCTTAAATACCTCCTTTACAAATCTTCGCAAAGTTTGAGCTGCGTTTCCTAATCCGAAAGACATTCGAGCAAGCTCAAAAATGCTGAATGGTGTCGATTTGGCTGTTTTGTAAATATCATCTTCTTTATTTATTTTATTTATTTATTTTGTTTTTATTTATTTATTTAATTTACTTACTTGTACATGGAATTCAACTAAGCAGTGCAACAGTCGAATTCAAGTAAATCTTAAAAGTAAATCTTGTACTAATTATCTTGAAAACTAGTGCAGAATACATAGGAAGATGTAAAAAAAAGTAAGAAAAACAAAGTAACTTGCAATAATAATTCACGTATAAGTAAATAAACAAGAAAAGAACCCCTAAACCATTGAAACCATGCATAAGCTTGGCAGCTGTTCTAAATTTGGTTTTGAGAAACTACATATGCCTCTAAGGATCCAACTAACATTCTGAGTATAAGATCTCTGCAAGAGCGCCAATCGCATGTGTCCTTTTCTGGAACCAAACGCAATCAGGGGACAACAGATGAATTGAATGGTCTACATACACCTGCATAACTAGTAATTCGAACTGTTCTTGTCTGTATTATATTTGACACGGTCTAATCGTCTTAGTTTTGCAAAAGGAAGGACACTCCACTTGTCAGCATGCCGTTCATTTCAGATATGGCAGATATTTATTTGAAGGATCTCCTAATTGTATATTATTGACATCAATTTTCTGAGGAAATCTGCACCAATAATTGGTTCTTAATTTCAATTGGTTCACCTCAGAAATACAAAGGGGAATTCACGGCGAAGATCTATATTTAAAAGTTATCTGCCTTGCTTGGGTTACTCCTGGACATAGAGATACGGCGAAATTTACGTCTAGGTATAAATCGTTGATTAATCTCTTCTTTGATACCACTAATTTCAGGCGTCACAATGATTCCTCACTTCCCATGTATCATCGGCGAGTTTTATCAGTTCATTGATGTTTGTGACATTAGAATCAATAACCGCCACAGTAATCTCTTAGGTAATTTTTTGATCAATAGTTTCTTGACCATATCACGTATGAAATAAGACCCACCAAAATGACCGGATTCCGATAAACCTCTCATCCATATCAGAATCAACTAAAATTTCGTCGATGCGTGTATTATTTCAGGGCATGTCTTATTCTACTGAACAAGAAAAGGTTTCTCTGCTTATTGATAAATATTTATTAAAGTTGAATGTGCAAATGTGTCTGGTGTGCACTGTTTACTGTTGTTATTTAAACAAAGATATCTTTTGGGCACCCCATGGGGCCTAACTGTCCTTTTTAAATTTTCTGTTCTGATTTTAAACAATGTTTACTGACAAACTGCACTGAACTGTACTTAGCTGGAACTTAGCTTAACAAAATAAAATAATTAACGATTTATATAAACTTACTTCTAATAAAATAGGCTTACGTAGTCCATTAATAAAATATGGTTATATCACCTTTATGTAAGATATGGTTACATAAGCGCTTGCTATAAATGCTGAATTGCATGCGGGTGCATTAATCAGCGTTGATTAACCGATTATGGGATTAAAGTTGTAGGACCGAAGGCTATCAACTCGCCCCTCCACACTCAGCGTCCCGGTGATCAACTTCTGGCTGGTTCGGGGTTATGTGGTGTATTCATGGCTGGAATGGTTACACGACCGAATATTCGTTTCCAAATCACACTTATTATGATTGCCATCGTACTGATGCACAAGAATATCGTTGCATTCGATATGAGAGAGAGATTGGCATGGGCTAACAGACTCTGAATATGTTTTATATTCTTTCCGTGGAGTTCGTATATGAAATCAGTATCAATCTTGTGGGTACCTCCATATAATGTTTGTCAACAGAGGCGGAAGCGCTTGTGGGCTCGTTTGCATTTGCAAATTGCGCGGTTAGACTTGCACTAAGGGTGTGAAGATAAATTGCAATGTAACTGTTAAATAATTCCAATTAAAATCAAGTTAGATTTTGAAATTTGGTATGTTAGCGTAAAATGGACATGGGAGAACACGCAAATTTGAGACTCTAGTGCGGCCAAACTAGAAAATGTCGTCTATATTCAAATTTGGGTGTTTTCCCATATGCATTTTACTCTAACATACCAAATTTCAAAAAATCGTTAAAAATAAAAAAAAAAATAATTTTTTTTTGCTTATTCGATAGATGCTTTTATATAGATTCGCGCGATATAGGTGAATATGGGTGACACTTTCTAGTTTAGCCGCAAGGAGTCTCAAATTTGCGTGTTCTCCCATATGAATTTACGTTAACATACCAAATTTCAAAACCCAACTGGATTTTAATTGGAACTATTATAATTGGTAAGTGTCCTTGTTAGTTAAATTCGAATTTATCTTCACACCCTTACTTGCACTTACCCCCTCGATTCCGATTACCAATTAGGGTTTTGATTTATTCTTCGATTCCTTAAATTATTTTGTTGTTTTTATATTTGTTACACGTATAGGACTCCGATGTTGTGCGTTTGACGCAAAATAATTTTGTTCAATATTTTTTATTTGACTTAACATTACTTCAAGATTTACTTGGCTCGTAAAAACTTTTATATCTTCTTTAAATATTCGGATATCTTTTATTTTAATTTTTATTTATAAATTATATCCTTTTATTGGTATATTGGTATATTCTTTCTTTTTTTTTTTTGATTCTTTCGTTGGTAATTTTCATATTTCATTTGCAATTTTTATTTATTTTTTAATTTCCTCATTTGTGGATTTTTAAATTTTTTCATTTATAAATTTTATTTTTCATTTATAAAAAAATTTTTTAATTCTCTCTCTTATTGCTAGCAATCTCTTCTTTTCTTTTTTTCGCAATTTTTTCCTAAATTATAACTATCGACGGATAATCGCGTTTTCCGTTTTCCAAAACTATCGCACACACTGGCAATAGCTTTCGTAGTAACGCACGATTTGTCTCAGCCTGTGAGCTTTGTCAGCTTTTGCTACTGTGGCCAGGCGAAAAGATTAGACTCAACCCTAGTTCAATAGCACACGTTCATATGTTCACTACGACTTGTACGGTAACATTCAAGCTTCCCTTAGCCTTCTGCGATCTCACGACTAGGTGGAAGAGAGTTTTCGAAGGAAAGTCTGTAAGAAAAAAACGGTATTTCTTTTAAGGAGATTGCAGAGTTGGGAATTCAGGCACTTATTATAGATTTTTTGATTTCTTTCCGCAAATTTTTTTTTTTTGAAATTGTTTAAACCGTTTATTATGTAGGCTTCTTGTTTTCCACAAGATTTTTGCAAATATTTCCCCTCTTATTGTTTTATAGAACTTTTTCTATAATTTTTTGGAATATTTCTCTTTTTTTCAAAAGTGGGTTACGCATTTCTCATGGCATTCTCAATACTTTTCTTTCGTTTTCTTTCTTTCTTGGTTTTTTACGTGGTTCTTTATATGATGCTCTTATAAAAGTTTTTTTAAAAACCTTTTTTTTTCAAATTTACAATTTTACATTCGAAAAACCGATTTTGCATATATATTTTTAACTACACGAGCCAAGTTTTTTTTTTAAGATACCGGCCATCCTTGATTAAATCTACCCCTTATCGTTTTAAAAAAAAATATATTTGTTAGACTTCCCCTGAGGTCCAACTCCCATTTTTAATGCGTTTTGATTTTAATTAGTTTTTATTGACAAAGAGTACTGCACTGAACTGCGCTTGGCTGGAACTGAACTGGAACGCAGTTTAACGAAATAAAACAATTAATGATTGATATACAACTTAGTTGTAATACTACCTTTATGTAGGATATGCTTACGAAACCGTCTGCAATCAATTCTGAATTGTATGCGCGTGGATTGAGCTACGTTGGTTAACCCATTATGGAATTAAACTTTAACAAGTAAATTTTATTTATTTAAAACAAAATAAAAAAAAAAATTTCAAAAGCTGAAAATTTCAAAAGTGAAAACTTCAAAAGTAAAAGTTTTGAACATAGAAGAAAACTTAGTTGCTTTCCTGTTACTGCTTTCGTTGTTTTAGATTCTATCTTGAGTTTGAGAAGCCCAACGTTAGCAATAAATTATCCTTTCTAATCTTCTTTAGATATGACTGTATTTATGTATTTATCCTATCTATTTTGTGCCCGTGGAAGGATGTTTCAAATTTTTCAGCTCGGTAAGCTGTTCACGTTCAAACGTTCGAATAATGAAAGGCGCAGTGCCAAAGTTTGAGGGCACAGTTAGAAAAAGCTCTTGTATTCAGTTGGTTCGTTGTGCATCTATAGTGAATAGATTATCATCATAATCCGTTTTTGCCATTAATGATTGAATAGGACATTCTGCGAACAGCTACAAGAAGATGTGCAGCGACGCTGGCCTGTAAGACAAGCACACAACAAATAGACATCAAATGATGAAGAAAAGCTTGGCATTGCCAAAGCGTTGTAATACGCACTAAACAATCTACCGTGCAAGACCGAAAGTTTCAAATACTTCACTAGATTTTGATATCTGTGCCGCTTACTCCGTCAATATTCCTTCAGGGTTACAGTACAATTTTGCATTCTATTCTGACTGTATTGGATGTTTCACACTTTGCGGTGTAGGCCTTCGACCATGTGCAGCAAAGAATTTAGAACTTGATAGAAAGCAAGCACACGTCTGCTCAAGTACTTTCGTGGTAAGTTTTCTACAGAGAAGCATTAAACAAATCTTTTAGTTGGCCTGGCCAATTTTGTTAGCGTTCTTAAGCATTCGTCCTGGATCCACCGCACGACATATTACCGCGATTGCTTATTCTTTGAACTGGCTGGTTTTTCAGTTCCACTAAATACACAATCTAGTTAGTTGTGGAACTCTTTTGTGGTTTATTGTGCTAAATACAGACCCTTTATCATCTCTTTTTAATACCTGTAGAGATGAATAAAATTCACTCCGGTACACAAAATATTCGATTATATAAACTTTTTTCTTGTAAAAAACGAGTTTTTCTAAATTACTTAATAGCTGTTGATGAAGCACAAGTAGGTCTTTGAAACGAACGTCTTGATTCTTGTCAGCAATTTGTCAATGGAGCAAAGGGCATTGTGAACAACGACCTTTTATACCACCAACTATTAGATTAAGTGAATGGGTAGTAAAAAACATAGTCATGATTGATTCTAGGAATTTTATCCTTGAATAGCGCGATATAGTATCCGGTCTGAACTATTGCGATATATATTTTAACTGGTGGAAGACTAAGACATTTGCATGAGTGTAATGTGCCGAGTGTAAAAAAAGCGAGTGTAAAGTTAAATCAGTAGTTTTCGGTTTATTATTTCTACACATGTGAAGGAATTGTCACACAAAGTTTAGTAACTTAATATGAAGGCATATTACCAGACAGATGTATCTGAGTCGCTCCTCCTTAGACTGATAATTTACATTAAACTCCAAATAAAGGAAAATTCTATTCAAAGTAAATTTGGGTATTCTGTGTTCTGGGCTTCAAAATTCTCTCGTTGTTTGTTTCTACGTCGGCGTGTGCTATTGCTGTAATTGAAGAAGAGGTCATTGTTGCAGCTATTGTCAGAGTCGGCTTAGCGGTCGTCTGTGATTAGTAGCTTGACACATTTTCCAGAGTACTCCTCAATGATTAATTCCTGTTGTTCAAATTTGATGTGGATGACGTCTTATTTCCTGGCTCTTGTGACTTAATATGCAGCAATACGATCTACGTTCAAGCTGTTGCTTAAGAGTGGTTTTCATTTAGCTGGGTTTAGTGTGCATAAGCACTTGTCGACCGTTTGGGAACTCAATGTTTTTTTTTCCGTTTATCATTCTTTATGTATTTAGGCTGCTGTTTTTCTAATTTGGTTTTATTGCTGGAGGTTTTAAGTTGCTGAAGCGAGCTTTCAACGAGATTCCAAAAAATATTTCGCGTGGATATTCTCCTGATGCACAATGTGTTACGACTGTCACTCAAGAATTTTTGAATCATTATCGTTATTATATCACAACGAGCTTTGTGGGTGTAGGATGTGTAGGAGGGTAAGTATAAGTTCATCGATAAAATTTTTTAAATTTCGCTTGACGGAAATTGTCGTCCATTATCACTAGCAACGCTTTCAGATAGACCGCAGTGTCAAAAAAAGTTCGCGTAATTTAACGACTGTGAAGCTTGAAATATTTTTTGTTTCGAAAGCCCCTTTCAAAAAAAAGTCAAGCATCAATAAAAAGTAATTGTTATTAATTGGGTCTGCATAATCAATATCAGATCTTAGTATAAGGCATCAGAGGGATCAGTGAACCGTTTTCCAGACTGCTTTGCAACTCTTGGGAAGGTTTACATGTTTTTATCATTGATTTTAATTCTTTGCCTATTCCTGGCCACCATGTGTACGATTTTGCTAAAACTTCCGTCTTTGCAGCACACAGGTGTGACATACGCAATTGATTTAGTAATTGCTTTTGCTTTTCGCTGCTATAACAGTTCTATTGGATCTCATTTCGTCATTAATTATCGTCATCAATTTTGTGAGACAAAATTCCTGCTACTGCATTGTTTGGTGCATTAGTTGTTAATATTATTGGCAATTCTGGGAGATAGTGAACCGATACTTGATGTGAGATTATGTCTGCTTTGATTGCACCATAACCATTTTGGACTGGTTTATTCCAACGAAATTGCACGTTATTTTGTAATAATTGGTAGAGTGGACTCATCTTCTGAGCAAAAGATTGTATAAATTAGGAACAACAATTAAGCAAGCCGGTGAAAACGCCCAAATCGGATAGATTCTTTGGAATAAGTGCGCGAAATATGAGCAATAAGTTTTTTAATCCATTACCGTCAATGGTTTGGTGCTCCACAAAGAACGAGCAATTTTTGTCCTTTATTTTAAGACGACAGTCTGCAAACTTTATAAAACAGCTCTTAATGATTTAACATGTTGTTGCAAATCCTTTCCACCAATTGGTATATCATCCTAATAAACAACAACATTGGGAATATCACGTCGCAAATTTTCCATCGCCGTTTGAAATATGGCTGCCGTCGTCTTAATATCAGATACTACGCTTTTTATTTCTAGTATGTCCATATGCGTGCTCTAAACGCAAAGCAATTGATATTGATTATACAATTTAATGCGCTAGACCGATCAAGTTCCGAAAACATTGTGCCACCTCCTAAAAATGCGATTATTTCATCGATACGTGGCACTGGATATTTGAAGCTCACCAAATGTTTATTTGCGGTGACTTCATAGTCGCCTCATATGCCATTGTATTCATTTTCTTTCAAAACTGCAGCCAAGAGTGTAGCCCATTCTGCACTATCTACTCGCTCTAGAAGGCCTCGATTAAATCATTTACCCTTAACTATAGTTTTCCTTTCGAAGCGAGTGGCAATGATCTAGGGTTGAAGAAAATTGATTTGGCATTTTGATCAATGTTTAAAGCAATTCTGTTACTATTTTGAGTACCCAATTGATCACTAAATATTTGGCTAAATTGAGTTTTAATTTGATCAACGTCATCTCTTATTAGTCCGATTTTGTTTACTTGGCGTTATTCAAAGTGGAAGGCTTTGAGAAATGAACTACCAAGGAGCAGAAGATTTGTTGTATCCGATAGCACAACAGCAACCCTTTTCATGATACCACTGTGAGTAACTTTGGCGTTGTATCCACCAGCAGTCGATATTTGGTCACCGGTATAGTTGACATAAAAATTGATGTATTTTCTAAGTTTCGGTTTTAAATTCTTGACTTTTAAAAATAATGTCGATGATAGTTTGCAGGAGGAATCTGTTTCATGTAGTTCCTTGCATATTTTGGTAACTGGGGATTGTGCACTGCTCAAGCATAGTTCCTTGCATATTTTGCTAACTGGGGATTGTGCACTGCCCAAACAGTGTAGTAAAGGAGAAGAAACATCGCCAACAGATTTAAGCAGTATGTCTTTATTCACATTATACTTTGGCGATTGGTTTTATAAAAATGAATGTTTAACCTCGATTTCTAAATATTTCACCGTTCTTTTGTTGGAGAAAATTCCACTAAATGTGTTGTATTATAAAAATTAAATGGTTGTGCACTATTTTTATTCTTTGTAGCCATTTCGATTTTGTTTTAATATATATATCCTTGATTCACGTGAAATTGTGTAGACCAAATTATTTTCCTCGCCAATTTGTAATGTACCGACTGCAATAAACCCAGATGTAAAGTTAATTCAGTGGTTTCCATTTTATTATTTCTATACGTGTACCAAAATTGTCATATACGAAGTTTAGAAGTTTAATATGAAGGCATTGACAGACACACATATCTGCTGGTGCGCGCAACTCTTAATACTTTTTATGCGTAATGCAAGTTGTGATACTTATTCCCCTTCTACTGGCTTAGCCCTTGTTCTTGTAACTATTTCACAACGAGGCTGAAACCAGCAAATATTGTTGCAAAGCCTTATCCAAAATTAGTTGAACAAGAAAATAATAGCAAGATGGATGAGCACACAAAATGCTTCTGTAATTAAATACATACAGTTTCGACTGTGAAGAAAAAGGATTTTATTTAGGAGTAATGTTAAAAGCATAAATACGTGTCTGCAGTCATCAAGTTATCCAGGCATATGCACGCTTCTCGCACTTAAAAATACGGTGGCTTTCTAGTATTACTTCAAGCTTTTAATGAAAATCGTAATGGTGACAAGCATAATAAAATGTCACCACTGAATTCTATACGGCACTTCAATGTCCTTTGGGGCGTAATACAAATAATAAGTGAATATATGCATATATATGTATTCACACGTCACGCATGATATCCATAGGACAATAATGTACGTGACAACATATGTGCAGGCGTTGTCTGTATACTCTGTAACTCTCTTTCTCATGCTTATTTATTGTTGTTCACTTTAATTTCTTAAGTTCTTAACTGTTGTATGCTTTATAATGTCTGATTATAGAAGTTTTTGTAGCTACGTTGATGCTAACGGCGGTGCTAATACGGCGGTGTGAGCTTTTATGACGTTGCAAAGATTTTGCTACCAATGGTAGTCCACAAAAGTGCACATTACTTGAGTATGTTACCATAAAATAAGTGTGAAGTATTTGCTTGCAAGTTAGTCAGCCATCGGTGCTTTATGTGAATGTACGTTAATAGCAACACTTATAAAAATGTCGTTGATGATGCCCGTTTCCCTTAAATTGAATTTGGTGTTGCTTTCATCATTTATCTCCTTATAATATATTCCTTGATGTCAGCTTCAGCATATTAGTTATGAGAAATAAGCAAATGAAGTGTTGAAAGTATATCAGAAACATTCCATTCTCGCTGCAACTATGAGGCGAACTAAAGTGATTTCTGGCTAGAAACGTTTCTGCCCGTATAACGGAACACTGTGCAGCGGTATACAAGGGACTAAAAAAAACAAAAAAAAATCTAGCTTACTCGTCGCTAAGTAGACGACGATCCTCAACGCACCTAACACTAGCCAGAACCTGTTTCTGTAAATATGCAAACGGAAAACAATGGTAACTTATTAGATATTAGAAGAAATGAGCCAAAGTTAAGATTTGCATACAGACTCTAACAGCTAACCTTAATTTAGACAAATAAAAACAAAGGAATAAAGTATGTAAGTTGTTCAATTAGTCGCCTTTATCTCGATTATTATTTACTGTTATTTTCTTCCCAACACAAACAACTGCACAACACAATTTACGTGTTCTCATGCACGTCACCACAATTGTCAAGGCATACAATGCAATAACACATGATCGTCCGGTGTTGACGTTCATTTTTTGAATTCTCATGATTCATACACACACACAAACACATTTTATTTTAAGTTACAATAATTGCTTTTTTTTGGTATATAAGGAACTCATTAGTTTAATAAAACTCAGAAGATACTGTGAAAGGACACGTCTCATGTGTTTCTTACTTCATCCTTGTCAATGATGTTCTGGTTTAAGTGCCTGAACATCACCTCCTTCTTTAACAAACAAAAAATCCCCAATAGCGCAGGCAAGTTTATGTCCTTGTGTGGCTCATTACACAGTATAAGTTAATTGCCAATAAAAAAAGCCAATCTATTACCACAAAATTTTAACAATTTAAACCATTAGGTGTTATTATATAGTAAGAAAAAAAGAATACAATTATTTATTAAAAATTTATTAATTTTTTATTTTGTGTTATTATTTTTCTATCGTTATTGTCATTACCGTCTTTTATTTAAAATTTTCTAATTTAAAGAACCGAAACCGACATATTAGCTGTATTAAGTAGTTTTCCAAAACCCTAGGCTTATGTATACTTTCACATAGATACGTTACGACTGAGTAGCTGGATACCTTGTGTCCGACACATCTGTCGGTGGCAGTGTAAAGAACAAGTTTTTCTTGGCATAAAACTTTCACATAAGAATTTTTAATTGTGAATATCGATTGAAGAATTTCCATGAAGACTTCACTTTTGTTCTCAACAAAATTCCAGAGAAGGATTGAGTTTACTTTATCAATAATACGGCGAATTTTTTAATAACAATATTGCTAGCTGCAGGAGACTTCACCACCTCGAAATACAACTTCTTGAAAAAGGAAGGATTCATAATGTTCGTTTCAATTAGCTCCTTAGCTCCTTACGAAAGAGAGCTCTTATGTAGGTGGGCCATTCACCAGAAATAACATGAAGGATATGTGTGGGAGTTGTTGGTGTAAGTCCCCATTTCTGATGAACGTTCGTTGTTTGTGAGTATTGTTTGTCCTTGAAATCTTGTTATGTGTTGGCTGCAATGAGGATGGACTAGAAGGGGATTTTGGGGATCGCGAGTTTCTTTTGACAGCATAATTGTAGGTTTTTTTAGTTTAAACATAGTTCACATCCTCATTGCCGTTTGTGGGGCAAACCTCAAATGTATTGAAATTGCTTTGAAAAAATCACAACAATTTCTTCGTTATTTTTCTTTCAATTGTTTTTAGAAAATATTTTCAATTGTCATGATTTTATTAATTTCTAATTAACGCACTCCTATTATTTGCAACACATTTGATTTCAACAAATCTCCCCCATATAAAACATAGCTTTAAAATGGAAATGACTCTACAGTTCTTATTTAATGTTTGTTGCACTGGATTTCCCCTTCAAACCTAATTTAACGCTTGTGGTAGTGTTAAAATTATCTTTGATTTCTAGATTTCTCCCATGAAGTCTACTACCAAATTTATTGTTGCGTCTGAAATGACGTTCTTTAACGTCATAGTAACTTACAATATCTCGAACTATGCCAAACTTTTCAGTAAAGGGTCTTGGGATATGGGCCTTTTTTGAATAAACTAATTATTTTTCAAGAACCATTTGCCTTGTAGGCTGTGGCAAATATTAATTTGGTTCCGATATTACTAAAAGTTTTAAGTTTTCCTAAATCAACCATGTAAACGTACTCTAGGTGCTCGTAGAATAAAAACCAGCAGCAATATTTATTCGTTTACCATCAGTGTCTTCGAATATTTCGACAAAAGCCAAGCGTTTGTATTTATTTATTCCTTTATTTATCCACACGTGAAACCCAGCCAAAATAAATTAACAACTGAATTTAATTAACGCTTAGAAACAAATCTTATATAATTATTATTAAAAAGTATATGCAGAGAAGTAAAGAAAAATAAAAAACTTGATGAGTGTATGAAAAGAGAATAATAAAATTCATGTGCAAATAAATAAGTGAAAAAGAACAATAGAAAAAAGAAGCGTGTCCAGCACAGAGGCACGCTCACAGCCGGTACAGATCCACGTTGTGAGTGAACTCTTAAGTCGTTGCAAACGTGCAAAAGCTCCGCAACCGACAACAGTAAACAACACCGATAAATTTTCGGATCATAGTGAGATGTTAAGACTGCAAGTTGGTTTAAACACCACATAAGCAAATCGCGCGTATTTTGATAGAATTTAAAAAATTCGATAGTGAGATTAAGTGATAGGTATCACATGGGTTTCTACAAACTACTCTCTGAACGGATTCAACAGCTCACATCTATATTTGCATTGACTATGCGAAATGAAGATAAAGTTCTTAGAAAAGCGGTTACGGAAATTAAAGTCTCTCATCAAGCAATGTGGACGAGTCGATAGATCCATTTATTAAGCTTATTAAGAAGGAAACACCAAGAACAAATACACATTTCTTATGTGATGGTAAGTCTAATAGAAGCAATCCATTTGCATTAGGAGGCAGAGAGAAAGCGAGTGCCAACCCAAATTCCTAAGGGCAAACAGCAAGAACTGCTTTTGAACGGATTCAGTTCAATCTACATAACAGCTACGGGATGGAGACCACACAACAGAGACATACTCAAGTATTGGTCTAACTAAGCATATCTATAGTCTTTTTATAATGTAAGCATCCTTAAGCTTTTAATGAAACCAAGCGCTCACCTGGCTTTATTTAAAGAGAGCTCAATGTGCAAACTAAAACGTAATTTTTGGTCGAATAGAACCCCAAAACGATGAACAAATCAACGTTTTCTAACTTGTGTTAATCAAAGAAATACTCAGTATTGAACGCCCTCCTCCTTCAGAAAGAAAACTTCTTGCATTTTGTTAGATTTAATTTCATAAAATTGAACGAAATTATTTAAGTCAATTCAAAGCTAATTGTACTTGTAGACGATTGTACTCCGAAAAAGAAGGACGAAAACAGTCTAACATCGTCAGCTGGATATAATCACCGAGGCGATTGTATACAATAAATAAAAGAGGCTCAAACTGGCTGCCTTAATGTACATAATAAATTGTACCGTCCGCGTATATAGATGTACGTGCTTTCGGTCGGTCGGCTTTTCTCTGCTCTTTACAAGGCAGCAGTGTCCCATATAATAAGGGAGTTCCGTTAATCAACACTTCTTTTCGCAATTCTTTGCTCACATTGTAAGCCAATTTAAAGAGAGAATTATGAAAAGAGAGCAGAGCCCAAAGTCGGTCTGTATAGCATAAGGGTGGAATTGGCTTATGCAATTGACATATTTTGTGTTACGAGGACAAGCAACAAGACTGACGAGAGAGATCAATACAGGCAGTCTGCTTTGGAGGATGAGAAAAACGACTTGTCGCGGTATAATAAAATGTTTTTTTTTTTTTTTTTACAAATAAATATAGTGAAACTAGATCAAGGAATTAAAGCGTGTATATGATGGCAATAAAAGTGAGCAAAATGTTGAAAAATAAATGCGAATACATCAAAAGCAGCAAAATTGAGAAATAAATAAAAGTACTTTAGCAGAAGCAGAAAACCTTTTATAAAGTTGAATAGAATTCTTGCATTGAATAAATGTTGAAGAACGAAGTTGGAGTTAAGAAAAGTGAAATTTTTATTATTAAAAGCTAATCTACGTACACTTTCTAGTAAGTTTCTAAGTTTTTTTTCCTTCTTTTATTGTAAAATCATAAATGCCAAAGAGTAATGAAAAATATAAAAATAACTCGAAAAATGAAAGAAAATAATGTTCTCTGAGTAGAGAAAGAGCAGGTTTCGCGAAGACGGGGTAAGTAAGCGAGTGTGTGTGTGTGTATGCGTGTGCAATGATGGAGGGTGATTTAACGGATCAACAAATACATAAACACAGAGTAACGTACACATGAACAATACAAACGGACCATAAGATTGTTATTTGACGTCATGCCGTTAGTAGTCCTGACAGATTTAGTTTGCTTATAACTCATTTTGTAAGCGTAGCTGGTCTACCCACGCGAAACAAAGTGCAGCCTCAGCTACGCGTTACAAAAAAAAGAGGCCCAAACTGGCTGCCTTGAGCGACACCCTACATCACGGAAATTCATCCGGGGTGATGAAGTTAAACAGCTTGAATGATCTGTTATGAAGAGAAGACCTTATCCATTGCACTAAGTACAAAAAGAAGCTAGAGGCCTGAAGTGTCAAGATCAATAAATTAGGGTTAACTAAGTCAAACGCTTTACTTAAATCAGTACATACGACATCCGGCCGAGAGCCTCTACGAAAAGCCTTGAAAATATTGTAATTACATTCTAAGAGATTCATAATGCTTGATCTTGCTTTTAAGAAGCTATGCCGCAATATAGTAATTTAAGATGTGATGCTGAGTCCCAATGCGTTCACATAAATTAGGCAAAATACTTAATTTGACAATGCCTCTACAGTTCTCATTGTGTTCAAGTTTGTGAAGTGGAATAAGGAAACTTCTCTTCTAACACAAAGGGAAAACATCGGACTTCAAACACTGATTAAAAATACCTCGTCAGTTTCCTGTGAAGTGTGACTTCCAATGATTCTTTCTAATTGGAAGTCGATATCTTCATTTTTGCGACCAGGAGAGTGCCAATAACAAGCACCACACAAACGCGTAGACGGACAGACATGACTATCTCAATTCAGAATTTCACGCTGATCAAGAATATAGATTCTTTATAGCGTCTTCTCTTTGGGTGTTACAAACATTATGAAAAAAAAACAAAATGTCTATACCCCCATCTTGGAGTGGTGGGTATAAAAAATAGGGATGCTCAGGTAAACCAAGAGGTCGACAGAGATTTCCAGCTGCCTTCGGGACATTGGCAAACCAAAGATCTAGCAATCTGCCATTACAATTAGGATTACGGTTGTATTAAAGTAAATTACGATCAAATAATTAATTGAAAAACGCAATAGCTCTATCAGTTGCTCAAGTAGGGACCTTACCGGCAGAATTATCACTAGAACACAAAGTGACTTATGGAAAATTGAAGCTACCCACAACTATCACAGTTAGGTTAGAGATATCGGCATTTGAGGGAATACAGGAACAACGTATAGCGGTTTATTGCCAATTTTCGCTCGAAAGGCAATAAATTCAATGTCGGGAAGAGTACGAAATTCAATTGAATAGGACGCGAGTGCAGCAGATATGGCAACGGAAGCACCACCACCAGTGCAATCTAATCGACCCTTTCTGAAAATTTTTGACAAAAAAGTTCCACCGAATCGAGCTTTAATCAAGTTTCAGTGAAAACCAAACAGGAAAAGTCCATGCTCAATGAGTTTAGAAAAGTAGAGCGAACTTTTAAATTTAGTCCCCTACAATTTTGCTAAATAAAAACGCGTGAAGAAACATTTAGTTTTTTGGGGATGGAAAAGCTACCGATTTAGTATTAGAGGGTGGATCCCGAGGAATGAATTCCTTAGTTAAGGATCCAACTGGCCACATTGGTTCTATGTTGAAATGGAGCCAATTGGAAAATGCCAACACGCTCCAAATTGACGGCAGATTAACTTTTTATGTTATCCTCATAGGCGTCAGACCCCCGTATTGACACGGATATTTCCTTTTTGCCATTGAATGGCTCCACAAGGAGGCGATACCCTTTGCCACCTCAGCATAGCTCACATGATGAAGACGTCCGGCTTATTTGTATTATCTATATTATCAGCTAAGTTGGAGATGAAGTATTGTATGCTGCAATGACGTAAGTTGCGTTCTGGCTTTGAAATAATCTTGACCCTTACATCTTTGATGCTATTTTATTATTAACGGTATTATTTAAATAATATTTTTTTGAAATCATTTCCCCCCATGTCAATCCTTGTCTTTATTGGGAGACAGGATTATTTTATTTTAAATACTGCGGATGCTAATCAAGGCAAACACTAACCGAAAATGCGTAAATCAGAGGAAAATTGTTTGTTCCGGATTAACAAAAAGGAGATTACAAAATTGTTGATTAATTCTTTGATGTACCCTTTCACCTGAAACTATTAGTTTTGAAAAGTTTTCTTCCTTTCTTCTCTCTTTATTTGAAACAAGGATAAGAAAAGAATTAATTTTTTATCTTTGCACAGAAATGGCAAAAGTTTTTCCAACATACAAAAGACACAGAAGACACAATTCAGTTGCCTTTCGCTTTGATATGTTGTGTCAGAGTATACGTAAAATATCCTCTATCTATACAATATTATATGTATTATTAAATGTGTATTGTTTTTCTAAATTTATTCGGTAACTATTAGCATTCTTATCCCCTTACTGGGTTCACTTTGGCAACAGTCTACAACCTAGTTTTGTCTACTATGGCAAATCTCAGGTATTGCGCTGTATGCTATAAGATTTGAGATAAGATCAAGAAGCGAAACCTATCCATGAGAACGATTCTTCTACAAGGTTACTGTTAAGTCAGCATAAGATAGTAACCACAATTTTTGCATTATCGTTGTATGTTTTATTCTATTTCGCCATTTATGGTTCAGTGCACTGTATATATCTTCCGTTTACTCTATGGTACCTATATGTTTGTCTGCTTTACTTGTACTGTTCAAAGGAGAGACAAAATGGAATATATATGCATAACTCATTTGCTTGGTGTATTCTGTATATGCATAATACACTTTGCTTCCTGAATTCTCGTTTATAGATTTAAGTTTAGTCTTTGAGAAAATAATAAAAATGTCTACTTTCGAACGTTGATGAGTAACCATCATCTCTTCATTTTTCGGTTTCCGTTGTTTTTCTTCCTTATTTACTCGTTGATATTATCAACAGTCACGATTTCGACAAATCCATTAGCTATGTAACTATACTCAACATTAACTTTTGGGTACATAAATGTCGCTAGGTACATTTGTCGTGTTTTGGTGCAAGTTTACAAATTCATTCGTCGTTATCAAGCAGTTAGAAACGCTTCCAAATAATTATTTTGATACATCGAATGGGAAAAGGAAAGGGCAATCGGTGCCGCCCACTGAATTAAAGTGTCGCATGGAAATTACAAACAAATAGTCTTCTTCCAAAACAAACACATTCATCCAAACGAAAATGGACGTGCAGACATGGAGGATTTATAAATTTACATTAATTCTCACATAGAAAACCGACCAGCTGAGTTTGGGCACAAAACAACGTTTGCTGAATCTTCATTCCAAATCCTACTTTCCACAAGCACGTTTTCTCGATTTGAATTGCCCAGCTATAGTGGAAAATACAGTGACTACAAGAGCTTTGTAACATCGTTTACCTAAATCATTGGTCGGGCCATATATTTCGAAATTTTGAAAAATTCAACAATCTGCTAAACTCTCCACGAGGCCATGCATCAGAAGCAGGAAAGTCGTTTCAAGGAGGTAATGAAAATTACTCCAAAGTTGTAGAAAGACTCAGGGCTCAGTATGACAGCACATTAATATTCATAGAAAGTATTTCGACGCTTTTTGAATTGACTGACGCCTGCAAATCTATTTCTAGCCATTTAGGAAGTCTTGTCTGTTCGCTTTACAGCTTGCTGCAATCCCTGGGCTCATCTACTGATATCGTCAATACCGATATTTTGTAATGGAAAGAGTTGATATTGGCACCCTAAAAATATGGAAGGGTTCTTTGGATTTTAATGAGTTGTCACGTTGGAATGAATAATCAAAAGTTATCGAGAGAAGATGCCACGATTTAGATTCCCTGGATTCTACTATTATTCCTTGAAGTTCAGACCAGAAATCGCTAAAGGATGGATACTCTTTGTTTTGCACCAAACGAATTTGTACATTTTGCCCCAAATCTGATTATTCTACGAGTCAAGCCGAACATTTCCAAGATTTGGATGTGACACTTCGATTTGAAAATATGAAGAGACTTGGTCTTTGCATAAATTGCCTTGCTAAACGTCATCGAGTTAATAGCTGCCCTTAAGTGCAAAATATGTTTTCGTTGTGATCACATTTTACTCCATCGCACTCAAACGGGTTGTAGGCCTTCTTCTCGCTTCTCCACTATCACTTACGCTCCCTATTGAACCATCCACTTCCGTCCATGCACATATTGAAGGGTCTTCTCCTAATGTACTTCTTGCCATGGTTTTGGTTCCAGCTAATTCGGGCTCTTATAAATTAGAATAAAGTTGGATGGTTGCCCCCAGCCGAATTTCGTCATCGATGACTTCGCAAAACGATTAAATCCACAAGCAGTTTAAAGTCTGAGGCGTTGGAAATTCGTTTACCGCAGTGAACTATAAATGTTCTACAGCGGTCACATCGCGCGTAACAGATTTTGAAATGGCAAGCTTTTCGTTTTGCATTACACCACAGATCTCGTATCAACCTAATGTAGAATTAAATATATCACCTCGAACACCCAGCTCGAGCCAAATCGACTAGACAGACGCAATTGCTCATATATCATACACGGGGAAGCATCGTAACGCGCAGTTCTCTTTTATATCGGACCTGATTTTATTATTTTTTTACATACAATATAAATATATATATGCTCATAAGCTTAGTAGTTTAAATTCGGTTATATCCCTTTCACTTTGTTGACTGAATTGACACCCGCAAATACAATTCTTCTACTAACAAAAATTATGATGCTCGCTACAGAGGGAGAAATTAACATAGATGTGAAGCGTCTTCGGAAAATTGAAGAAGTTGATACTGGCTTACTGCGAATGGTGCTAGAACAAGTAGTATAGAGGTATGTGAAATGGTTTTTCGAAACATTGTCGTTCGAGAATCTTCAGGTAGGATTGCTGTAAATTTACCTTTTCAACGGTTTTGTGATTCTCTTCTTGTGTCGATTTGCACACAAAAACAACGGCAATATCGAGATGTCAAAATGAGAGCAAAATGTGTGGATTTTATGAGGGAATATGAAGATTTTGGTCCTATGAACGTAATGGAGAAGTCTATTTTCTTTTGAAGCCCAATAGTACTTCAACAAATTTTAGTGTCTTTTTTGCCCAACCTCATCACAGATTTCCCTAAATAATATCTCAATTGTTGGAACTACAATTCAAGAAGAATTATATATGCGACTCTTACACTTTCGTCTATACTGTTCCACTCGTACTGCCAATATTACCAATATGCACAGGCAAGTGCTAGAAGGTATCAATTAAACATTGCTACTCGTCATCTTGAACCCTTTCCATATGAAAATATAAAATTGGCAAAGGACCAACTAAATAAGGTTGGGATGACACTACTTTCCACACTTGGTGAGGGGTATATTCATTTTGTCAAAACGTTTGCAGCACAAAGTGTATATATTCTTGATTAGAATCAAATTCTAAATCGATTTAAGCATGTCCGTCTGTGCGTCTGCGAAATGTCTGCTTTAAGCATTCTCCTAGCCGCAAAAATGAAGCTGTCGACTTCAAATTTGGCAAAAATATTGGAAGTTCTTGCACGTAGCTTGGCATTCAAAATGGGCTAAATCGGTCGAAGAACACGAACACAGCACTACGTAAACTGAGAATACCTCTGTTTTTCAACAGGGATGAAAAATTGGTTTGTTGCTCAATACTCACAAACTATAGCAAATAAATGCACAAAAATATATGCGCATATTCTATTGGCGATGCTGTAGCATTTGTGTACAAAAATGAAAAAAATTGACCACGCCTACCCAATAGTACAGTGTACTATTTTTTCAATATCTTTATTACGCGCAGAAACAAGCTTCAGAAACCCTATAAAGTATACAAATTTTTGGCCAGTTTTAAATCTTGAATGCACTTAAACATGTCCGCATGTTCGTCTGTCCATATGTTTGTTAGCTTAAGTTTACAATATTTGTAGTAAAAATTCTCCCATTAGAGAAAATGCAGATATCGCCTAAAATTTGCAAAAGAATTTGAATTTGACCTAAACTCTTCGAAGCACATGTCTGCAACGCCCACATGCCAAAAACTTTTATTTTGAAAGTAGGAAAATCAGCTGCGCCCTTTCCATATTATAAAGCATGTTGTTTTTTACTTCTTTGGTCTTTTTTGGAGTAAACGGTGATTGGTATAAAAGATTCCTTCCCGACCGAATTTAATCTTCTTACTTGTTACATATGTATACGTCATCTTTGTAAGGATGCAGTTAATTATATCAACAGCAATAGAAGGGATGTATTCATCTCTGTGTGCATTGATCGCTACGTAGCAACTATCTTGTGTCATGGTGATTAATGTTTAATTTTTTACTGTTGGAACTGGAACTATCTTGAATATTTCGAAGAACTATTGGTCAACCAGAGGCAGCTTGATTTCGAATATCACTTCGTTTTTGGTTGCAGCGTCTTTGGCATGCATTGGTTTCTATAGTTCAATTAAATTATCGTGTTCGATTGGAAGTGAGTGCAGTCTGAAAAATAAACTTTAACTAGAGCGATTTGAACTTTTAGCTGGTGAAGTGATAATAAAAGTGGACATTATGAACGTCAGTGAGTACATTTATAATTTCAGCGTCGGTTCTTTGAAGATCAATGGTTGTCAGCGTTAGATGAGTTGATAAGAATCCAACTAGTTACTAGTTACTAATCTGTCGATATCTTTTATCGATTTCATTCTTGTTCTGTTTTATGATATGGATAGTCGAATCAATTATGAAATGTGACTTTTCAGAAATCGTAATACGTGATTTCTGTTTTTGTTTCCCTGATAATTTTCGCCATTTTTTCAGCCGAATAATAATCGAGCAGCACCTCCGGTTATGTTGCACGGTGATCTTTTAATTCGCCTGGTTGTATTGAAAATAGTTACTCTTCTTGGAGTAATTCGATTCCCGTTTGACCAAGACTATTGGTCAAGACGTTGCACACTGGATAGGGTCAAATTACTGGACATAATTGCTGCAAGGCTTCGACATCTGAAGAAAAGGCGTTTAAGTCTGATACAAACGACGTAACATCATAACATACCATCAATTTCCACTCATCACTGTCGAGCCTTGCTATTCCGCTTTCTTCGAAATACAAGCTTTGATCGCAAAATTTGTTGACCTTCAATTTTTTTGCATATAATAACAGGGCTGAGAAGCAATGTTATTAGTTTGGTAGGTATTATAAAAGTGGTTGACGATTCAGTCCTTTTTGCCGAACTGGCATCGTTATCGTCTTTAAGCATAGATCGAAAGTTCCTTCAATTCTTTACCAAAGAATGCTCTTTTTCATTTTGGTGCTAATCTGTCAATAGGTCGCTTGGATATTTCAGTCGCAGTATTTCAGCGACCCTTAAAACGCCGCCTTTGCCAAGATGCACCTGAACAATTCTCTGTAATGCCAAATTTATTCCTTAATGATGACCATATGTCCAGGTTTGATATTAGGAGACAAGTTTTATCGACTTGAGCTGTAAGGGCTTCTTCTGTCAGTAAAGGCCCTGGGACTAGTGCTGATCATCGCGATCGTTAGACAGAGGAGAAAGAGGTGGGGAATTCAAAATTGCTTCAATTTCGAAAATTATTGTCTCCAATTTTTCATATGTTGGTGAGGTGTAATTACGCTCCGGATAATATTTGTTGCTCTTATTTTACTCTTTACCGACCAGAATCTCTGCCGCATGATCGCTAATAAAGCGCGTAGACCGCAGTGCTTGTTCTCTTCTCTCAATAGCGTTTTTACCAGTAGATCACTGTAATGAACCAGTATTGGATGCGTGGCAGAGAAGGGAGCGATGATTCCTTTAAACGTCGTTTTACACGAACAATGGCCCTTTCATTGATGAAAGGGGATAAACTGCTGAATGATAGTTGATTACCCATACCTTGACGCTTTTCCAATTTCCTTAATCAATTTGTGAGTCAGCGTTCTGTATTGCTTCCATTACTGTATACAAGTGCGCCATCAAGTACCTTAGTACATAGCTCCTTGTAGATTTGAAAGTTTATTTTGCCGTTGAGTTTCGAACAATGTGGTGAACATAACAATATCCGTTAAAGGCGTTTGAACGAACCTGTATGTTGAATATTGAACACGACTTCGTAACTGTTCGTTGCTGCCAATATTGTTGATGTATTTTTTCTCTTTTCAAGGCGTGTGGAAATTTGAAGTTACGACAACAGCCGACCATAAAAGCATAGCTTGCATACGACCAGAAACCCATACCTTTGCTGCTTGGAAACCTATAGACAATATGTCAGCTTCTTATTAGGTTTTGCATGGCGCCATTGGTAGTCCACTGTCGAAGACTGAATTATAGCTAACCTGATGGCTACAAATGTTTTAAAATATTGTCATTTCGATAAGAAAACTGTATGATTTTACAGATTGAGGTCCATTTTTCTTCTGTGTGCCAGTTGGACAGCCTCCACTGCTGCACATCCACTCCAGTCGATGAACTGCTTGTGGTTTTAAAGAAGGCACTCGAGTTTTTGCACAAAGTAGAAATACAGTTCTTTGTTCATCCTCAAGGATGAACATGAAAAATCCCTCGCCATAAGTTGTGTAATGAAATTTCTAAATGTGTTCCAAATTGCGTGAACATCTTCAGGCAATGGGTTAAAATGGGAATAAACATCTTTGCTTTAACGACCACAAGAGCTAATAACCCAGGAGCAGCGAAAAATTTTGTGACATCGGAGGTTTCCGTTCGCTTTGATGTTAATAGGAGTTGATTTAATTTCACATTGAAGCAGAATTCGTCATTTTTGGCCAGCCATAGCAGTTCTAATTGATGTTATTGTTGTTGAAATCAAAATTTCCTCCCTGATTGCCTTGTGGCTTTTAGTAACTGAGGACGATTTACGCACCATCTTTTTAGATTAAATCCATGTTGTTGAAGAATCGCAATAGAGAATCTCAATAGCTCATTCTGGGTATCTACAGCAATTTTAAGATTTTAACATAAAATGGTGTGGAATGAAAAATTTTGATTCGAATATTTTTTCAAGGTTGATCTTCTGCATATGTCCTAATTGCTTGTACTCTCGCAGGAATTGTATGTAATGGATACTAACCCGATTCACTCAAGGCTATAAGATTCTAGCGAAATGGAAAACTGACTCTAAACCGTCTATCCTTGGAGGGCTGCACATGCTGAACAAAATGCGATTCCGTAGACATTCCTTTCTGTTTGATTCGATTTCGTCGGGCTTTCATCGTTATTCAATTGCTAGCTCCAGCGATTCAGTACTGTCAAATACTGCACATATATAAGTGGAAATGAAGAATTAGGAGCTACGTGTTGTTTTGTATTTGTAGGTTGAGTCAAGCTGAAACAGAACTCTGCACCGAGAACACTGTCTATCTTGCCTTGCTTGTTGTTATAAGCATCCGCCATGGCTGTATATGAATCAGAATATCAACGTGTTGAATAGGTTGCGCAGGGAGGACGCTTGGACGCTTCCAAATCTGTCTGCTGATTTTATATCGGCGTTCGCCCGGTGGATTGACCTGTTTTAGGCTTTTTCAATGCTGAGTAATTTTTCAATTGGTGTAAGTAAAAGCCTTTTGATAAGATATCGAGTGAAAATATTCACTTGCGAGCCAGAATTCAACATTGCCTTGAACTCGTCTGACACAACGTTACTTGTCTTGATTAATACTTTTGTTGTGCCCAATAAGACGTAGCCCTGATCTCGCCCAACGAAATTTACTGCTGCTGAATACACCGCAACTACGTTTGAGGTAAATACTTCATTACGAGTGCTTGTGGGTTGTTTCGATGCAATTTGTAAATGGTGCGGTTTTTGTTGCTCTTTTTCCAAATGCACTAAAATATTATGTCTTTGCGTGCACCTCCTACAAGTTCCTGAATTACGTGTTTTAGAATTGTGATAACTCATGCAGCAATTGACGCATGGCTTATGGCCATGATATAACTTATGAGATCTATTGTTTCACATTTTACGTGTATTGCAGTTTATGTATGAACCGGCTACTGACGGGACGGCTATATTTATGATTTCGCCTTTTAGACAAAAGCTTTCAGTGATTAAAACCGAAGCTCTAAAAATGCCAAAAATTCGCATAGATTCGCATACTTTATATATGATTAAAGGCTATGTAAAACGAATATATAAATTCGATCTAATTTCTTGAAGAATCGAAAGGAGATATATCAAGGCCCACGTTTTGTAATGCTAACACGTACTCTTGTTGTATCGTGCAAACTTTTAATTGCTGCTATAGATGATGTTCCTGTTGGGTGATTCACGAATTTCAGGAGAAATTCATTTGTTCCTTAAGTATTGACCAAACTATAGTGTAATTCTGTTCACAAGCATAACTAAATCGTTGAGCTATGTAAATGATTTTCTCGGTGGCACTGAACCTGTAGAAGAATTGTCTGAACTCAATCATTACCTGACCAAAATATCGAAAAGGGAGTGGTTTGAATTACCCAAATTCATATCATTAAAGTTTTCGTTGCGATAATACCGTCAAGAATTTGAATTTAGATGACTATTCACTTACAAATGCCGTAGTTATTGGGAGAAATCAACAAAAGGATCTGTTTTCAATTTTGTTTCCCCCAAGGTTCAAAGGAAATTGCAAAACTCGCTATTTTGTCTTCTCGTCATCGCTTTTTCACCCTTTAGCCATCTCCCAGCGTAAAATATAAAATAATACTTCAAAATAGATTCTCAAATTTGGCTGCTACGAATCTCTTACACGTGATTGGTTGTCGTTCATCAACGATATTTAGTACTTCGCATTTTTACACATTCGTCGCTACTGTTTATTTCCTGGCTCTAAGTCGTTTCAGTTGCATGGGTTTTGCAACCCATCAATGCACACACATTCGCAAACATACACTACTAAATCAAAGGCGGCCCCTACAAAAGAAACGATGTGTTCATTAGTAGAATCTCAGATTGTGGCCTCCTTCAGTATAACCATGTCCCAAATTCCAGTACACGGTTGCAGGACCTTACATTTTCAAATGTACCCCAACTGTATGTAAATTGTAGTGACCCACTTGTAACGCCGGGGAACCCATATGACTGTGGCAAATTCATACCCGACTAAGCCCTGCGGCTATCCTCAATAAGTTTCGCCTTCAACAGAACAAATATTCTTTTATTAAAAAGACATTTATCGAACTCAGTTGTGGACATTAAAAATTTAGATACTCAGGTATCTTTGTTGTATGGCAAACTCTTCTCACGCATGTGTAAATGAGTAGTTATTAGACAGCATTTTGTTCGCAACTCGAGCCCATCGTGGTTCAATAGAGAACTAACGACGTTCAAGAAAAAAAAAACAGGCTCTATAGGAAATTCTTGAAAAATGAAAAGATATTTCTACAAATTTGTAAATTCCAAACGCAAAGTTATTAGCTTACTGTCGCATATGTCGCTTGATGGATCCAATTCAGCAAATAGTTCTTAGATCGGAATGCTTCTTGCTAAATTCTTCGAACGTAACATCTCATCAGATCGCAATGACCACACTATTGACTATTTTGAGGTATTATTTAATTACGGGCTCTTTTTAACTCTTTGAACTCTCTTTTAGTAAACGTAGAAACTGTGGTCGAAACAATTTTATGAACCATATATTGCAAATAGTGTTTATATGTCTTTGGCAAGACTTATATTTGAATACGCCTCTGTCGTATTATGTCCGTTCTATCAGTTTAAAAACAATTGTTACCTTTACGTTAAGGACTCAAGCTTCATCACCACCGTATGAAAGCAGATTACTACTAATAGCTTACCTTCACTGGAGAAACATGGACAGACATTGCCGATTTCATATCTCAGAAACTCATAAAAACTAATTTACTCACCCATCTAAATTAATTAATACAGTGTTAAAGTAAGGATTACCAGGCGTTTTCGGACTGGCGTGTCCACCCTGATGCTTATGATCTGTAAATTTCTTAGTATGTAACATAGCTTTCGTTTATTTTCATTTTTCTATCGCTCTATATTTTTCTCTTATACTAAGCAATGCGATAAAGATCGCATTTAACCAGCCTGCTACATATGTAATTTCTAGAAATAGTATAACGCTCTTACTCAATATATAGGCCTGAGTTAACTGAAATTTAAAAACTGTAACTAAATCGCAACGAAATAAATATGAAATAAGATGTGTTGCCTGCCTTCAAAAAGAAAGATCCCCATGGTTCATTAGAATGCCCCGACCCTTTCATTAACATTTCGAACGCACTTGAAATACTGAAGGTTGGGGTCCGTTTGAAATTAGCTAATATACCAGAAGGCCACAAACATCGAATGATCTCGCGAAAAACTAGCATCTTTGTCAAATTTTATGTTCGATACCTTGATATTAAAAGCTATGACGTTGATCCAAAAGCATTGACTCCATTTACACGCATGCGGTTTTGGATAATCAGCTTACAATGTCTCTGTCACAACATTGTAAATTCTTGTCCACAATGCGTACGCTACTACTATAACAATTAATGTCAAATTTACCTGCAGATCAACCTAACATATCAATTCAATCCATTGACTTTCGTAGCCCTGAAAACAGCTACCTCTGCATACGGGACAAAATTCCTATAAAACAACGTTTTTGGAAAAAATGGTCGCATAAATACATCAACGAATTACTAACAGGCATTATAAATGGACTCATTCGAACCCTAATACTGCTGTTGGTTCCTTAGTCGTCGTATATAAGGACAACGCGCCTTCTCAAAGCTGGCTTGTGGGCAGAATAGTCAGCATTATTTCTGGCCAAGACGGTAGAATAAGAGATGCTAGAATTATGAAGATTGCCTCACGCAAAAGGATTCACAACTTCGCATTCCTAGCAAATTCAAAGTGCCCTTTCCATGGGGCCGGAACGTTAAGCCAGCTTATGACAATAACCAAAATTTTCGCATTCTATTTCGGAATTTATGGGTTAGTGCATATGTCTTCCGTTTACCCTATGGTACCTATATGTTTGTTTAGTGTGCAAGTATTGTTTAAAGGAGAGACATAACGGTGTGTATATGCACAAGTCATTTTCTTTCTTCATTCATTTCTTCATGTACATATATCATTTTAATTTCTGTATTCTGTTTATGGGTTTAGGTTTAATCTTTAAGAGAATAATAAAATAGTCTACTTTCAAACGTTGATGCGCAAACATGGTCTCTTCATTTTTTGGTGTTCGTCTTTGTTCTTCCTTCTTTATCCATTCATATTATCGACTTTCAAACAAATCAGATTTTTGCAATTAATCACCACAGCAACGTGATATAACAATTCAGTTACTCTGTCTTCCTTTTATTCCTCAAGGGTGTCGAAATATCTCATTTATGACCAGAACAACGTAATACGGTACAAGGGATGGAGGATATAATGTAAACACCTGACATGTATAGGATATTTATTTCTTAATAAAGTGTTGGGCTACCGTTTGCATGTCGAGCAATTCCACTTTTTCATTCAATTTGATAGAGTGCCCGAATAAATTCCAAAGCAATTTTTCCCCATGTTTGTAACAAAACATCCGCCAATTGCTTTAGTGATATTGAAAATCTGCTGTTTACACCCTGCTCTAGAACTCCCCATAACCGTTCAATTATGTCCAAAACTGGCGATGAAACATGACTAACATGAAATCTAGCCCATGGAACTTGTCACGTAAGCAGTGCAATATCTGCGCTTCGCATTATGGTGTTATTTTGCGTAGCGTTCGTATTACCTTGTATTTCCCCTGTAAATGCTCAGGTCGAAAAATTTCTTGATACTCAAGGCGTTTTGCAAGAAATGCAGCTATACTCAGTGGATGAAGATGTTATTGGTGTGACAGGCCCTGACTATACTTTTTCTATGTTTAGTCCGTCCATTTTTAGGCGTTAGTCCTTTTTTTAAAGAATATTACGAGGTAAAACACATATACATACATATTACCACTCTGATTCCTGATGTGATTATGTTCGTACCGCTGTGGTTGTATTCACAAATAAATTATTTAAATTTTGGTTTAGATTTGGTTTTTCGTCCGCTCGATTATTACGATTCAACTTTTTAGATTTAATTGCCTCACCTTCCGCAAATATTCTGCTTATATACCCTTTTATAATCAAGTAACGAGTAACTAACTCGATTGTAACATTTTTGTGTTAGTCCCTTTTTCTCCGTATGTTCTGCGAATCACTGTTAATCTTTTCCATTTTAATTTGTTATGTCACGCTTCCTCTTTTTCTTTCTATATTTAGCTAATTACGACAAAATACCAGATGTATTTATTGCCATTACGAGAGGTTTAAAAACAGAAGACAGGAAAAAGCCCGTAAAATGCATATAGTCTTGAGCAATTTTGAGTCCTTAAGTAGCTTAAACTTCAGGAATCTCCCTCCAAAAGGACTAAAGAACTGAAATATTAGGTGGTTACATACATTTTGATAGTTTTTTCACTTGGAAAGGGCATTTATTGAGAAAAATTATATATGATTCACCACATTTTTGACAATATGGCGATATCGTGTCGCAACAACTTATATTGGCTAGACAGTGATCCAATCACCAACCCATTTTCATGTACGTGACAGAAATTCTCATTCGAGCTGCAACAATGTATCCTAGACAACTCGTGCAACAAGTGGCCAAAAAGTGGCATTTTCAGTCAATTCGTGTCACCCCTTTTAAGCTGTTGAAACTAAAACCGACAACTGGGATATGGCAGCATAGTATCGCTATAAGCTTCTGAATATTTTTTCAGTTGCTTACTTTCCATTTCCTTGTCACTTTTACCTACACAAATCGCTTATACATGCAACCACCTAATAATCGAAAATTTAGAAACTTTATTATAAATAGCTTATAACTTATTCGAAACATTGTTGGACCGCTTGAAAGGAGTCGAGTTGCTTTCGGAGAGATTGTTAAGAACCAAACGGTCTGTAATTTAGATAAAATCCAATTAATTTAATCACGCATTTTGCATAAATTTGCTTTAGGAGCAGAGAAACGCAGGCTTTTTCTCAGTTGCATTGTCGTACTTTAAGCCTAAAGTTTGATTAAATTGCATTCATTAGAAATCTTCAACATCTTTCATATGTATCATTGGCATCATTAAATTTTTATCGCGATGTTTTTTCTTTTTGTTTTATTTTGACTTTCCCGCATCTACTATTTAATTTAAATAAATACGCTGTAATTAAAGCTGACATCCTTTTTTTATTTTTATTTTTTTCCTAACACCCGCATCATTTAGTTTCTTCTTGCCTCTTGCTCTCGTTTTGCTTCTTTTCCCGCGGCTTCCGTTTACAATTTTCCCGTTTTCCTAAGTAAAGCGTTTGTGTTTGAAAATCTCGTTACACTATATAGAGAGAAGAATATTGATGCTTTATGACGCAAATCTCATTAAGCTTCCAGTTGAAGCAATATGACTGACACTATGATTGTGAATGCCATTAAATGTATGCCACCTAGCCCTTATGTACATGTAAATATGTACATGTATACACATATTTATATATACTGTAACTAACAGGAAAGATCGTATTGGGTCCTTGAACAATTTATATCAAAGTTTTTTCCACATCTTCCAAAATTATTCACTCGTATGAAACAACCAATTATGGCCTTTTTGGACTCTAAAATTGTACTAAGCGTGCAGATCTGAAGATTGAACGTCGAACAGTGCATGTTTGTGGAATCACAAACAATCTCAAATGTTTTAGTTGGAAACGTCCACTCGTTGCGAAAACATTACTTGTGCTTGCGTAGCATATCCAAGCAATTGTGAAGAAAGAATGGTTACAATCTCAATGACATTTCGTGCCATTCTTGTTCTACAAGTTCTTACTTAAGCTATGCGTGTATGTTTACAATTGGACTCCATTAAGAAATTCATACGGTTTTCGCTTCGTCAAATCATACGTAGCCGCAATTTCATTTAAATACTTACGCGATGGATAGCTAAGTTTGCATCGTCGATATTTTTATTTTATTTCTTAATTTAGGTCAATACTTTCATGCCTACCTAATACAACCCTGTACATACAAAAGAGAAGAGTAGTGCAGATGAGGAATTTAGAGAAGCAATGACCAATAAAATTGTGTTTAACATTTAAGGTTACGTGCTGCACTTTGTGCTATCTATGCAAGAGAAGTATAAAAGAAAGTGTATGTGAAAGCTGCACAAGTAGATATCTGTGTGTAGTACTAAAGTGTTAATAAAAAAAAAACTGGGTTATTATTCCAAGACATTTACCTCCATTTATACAGACAGACACATAATGATTATTTAATTACCCATCACAATCTGTAATTGAACAATTTTCGCAAGTATTAGTTTCTTATTGTTTAACTGAAACTGAAAGGAATGCATATATGTGTGAAAAGGCCATCTAGGTATGTAAGATGCAGTGCTAAGCAATCAAAGCATTCTTTGAATAAAATAGAAAAACATGAGACGAAATATAAAGAGAACAGTAATCTCAAGAACGACGTTACGTGTGGAACACATTAAAGTATATAATTAGATGCATTACGGGAAAATGACGTTATAATACATTGTAATTGAAAAATGATTTAAAATTTTTGAAAATAAAAAATACCTAAAGAAAACGTGCAGGTAACTCCCAATTAAATATAGTCGAAGCGTTAAATTAACGAATTAACAAAATGTCGAATTGAACAAAATGATCGCAACCACTGGCTTCAAGCGTAATGTAATTGAACTAATTGCAGTTTTCGAGAATGTATTTATTGAACCCATCCCATAAATAACTCCGTTATGCGATCAGAAGACTGCACGGAAAGCTTTGTGTGCTTAGTAATGATTTTTCTATAACGAAAAGAAGATGAAAAATGGATTCGTTGCTCCCCAAATTATTTTCTTATCTTCATTTTTGTTGTGTTTCAATGTTATATGCATCTCCTTGCCGAAAGCAAATTTTAAAAACGAGACCACGCTGAGTGGCAAAAACTGACTACAATATTTGACAGGTGTAGGCAACCGCAGTCAGTCTGAACAGAAGTGAGAGCAATAAGAATTTTCTTCAAAATACCAATAAAACGAATTTTTCATTAAAGTCCGCTTTCGATTATAACAAATTTAAAACTAACTTGTACTTATTTACAAAAGTTCGCAATACTCGAGGCGGTACGCACATTTTATAATGACATATTTTATAATATCCCGCACCATGACCTGAAATTATTGTTGTCGCATTTCATACAGTTGTAAGAAAACGAGACCCTATGTCTCATGTCCGGTGATTGAGCCAAATTAGTGAAGGTAAAGTTCATTCAAGAAGTTCTCAATGCTAAACCTTGCAACTTATGTCTTGGCTGCACTATTGCCGCGTTAGGAGTTTACAGATTTGTGCTCCGTTCTTATCAATCCGGTGTCGAGAAAGAATACTAGATGTAGCTTATTCCGCAAAGCTCCACAAGAGTTTATAATTTTTCAAATACATTTTCTCGTATGGAGTTTTCATTTCTCACCACCTAATATGGCCTCAAAAGAATTAAACAAAAATTGAACTGAGGAGTAGACCGCCGCTATGACTTGAGCATGGAAAATTTGACGGCAGCGTTTTAATTAATCCTGTGTATCAATTTTCTTCTTTTTTTTCTTGTTAAAACGACGATTTATAGGAATACGTTCATCTCAGCGTCAAGCAAATCGTGCACTCATAAACATTCACTTAACAGCCGCCAATGACTGAATAAATTGCGGTAAATAATATTGCAAAAACTTGTCAACACATTTAACGGATCTGTGGAAAAACTTGTATACTCTTTATTTGAACGAAAGAACGCGCGCACGGTGTGTGTATGCATGTGCATGTGTGTGGAGGATGTCATATGCCGGCAACATAATTTAAAATTTGCCAGGCTCATGATTTCTTATCGTCTTATAGAAAATGTAGACATGTTTACATATATAACAAATAACTAAGCAACCAGATGTTGTTCTTGGGGTTAGACATAAATTATAGCTATATGTCCTTATATATGTGTAAATGCGTGTGTGCCCGTGTGTTAATTTCTTGTTGTCTCTCAAAACACAATAAAAGTACTGCAGCAACTATGACAGCAACGACAACCACGTGTGATGTCCTGATAATATGTGGATAGATGTGTTTGTATTTATTGTTGTGTGTTTAAGCAATGTTAGTTGGTAATTATTAGTGTACTATGATGGTTGGTGGTGGCAATGTTGTAAAATGTTTTCGCTTAGATAGTGTTTCGTAAATACCACAACTTCATCATCATCATTACGATTACAGTTATCTTCACTGCCAACGCCTTTGTCATCATTGCCATGTTTAACAAATTGTATTTTAGTGTTAAACATGAATT
Organism: Glossina pallidipes; assembly: GCA_000688715.1. Taxonomy (NCBI): domain Eukaryota; kingdom Metazoa; phylum Arthropoda; class Insecta; order Diptera; family Glossinidae; genus Glossina; species Glossina pallidipes. The sequence goes on from KK499827.1 coordinate 541,525, forward strand.
TCTATGCTTTTCAATTTTCTACATATTTTTTTTCGCAATCTTTCTGGCGCGTTTTGCTGTTGTTTTACTGCTTAAACAAAACGCACAGCAAACATATGTGAACATGTGTTTGCACTGTACCGAGCAAAATTATGCATATGTTGTCTGTTGTTCAGCTCTGCAGCAAAAAAAAAGAAAAATATAAGATTAATCTTACGGATAGCACCAATGCAACCCAACTTGATTTCTACTGTATATGGGTTGTGTCCGTACGCGTAGCCGAATACGCGTACATAAATGCGTTGATAAGTGGCTGCAATCTATCTGGCCTTTCATTGAAAAGCTCAAAAACGAAGTCGCAAAAGCATGAGCATAACCAGAACATATTAAGCCCGCCATCGTTACTATTATTACAAACACTATTAATACATGGAAAATTTTTAAATGGAAATGAGTTTGGAATGGAAACTTTCATTAAAGTGAATTATCCGAATTAATGGCCCAACAGAATATTTTCCGTTCTATGTTTATTCGCGATGAGAAATGAGCAAAGTGCTGTACTTAAGTCATACAAAGCTATGTACGCTACTAAGGAAATAGAAAGTTCTGCACACAACCGTCCTCTTTTTTGCGGATTTTTTCGCGATGCATTTTGGGGCGTATTGTCCTCTTTTTCCGCCTTGACTTGAGGAGCTTTTTTAAGTGCAAATAACCAAAGTCTCTCAATACATTTGTGAAGGCCACCTGACGGAATGGACAAAAACATGCCGAATCAAAGCTCAACTCTGATCAGTAAACGGCAGAACCACTAATAGGTCACTGTCTTATAGGTATCACACTTTACTTTTTTAAGAGGAGCAGTTGGTCATCCAAAGGAGGTGTGCCTCCTTTAAATTTTGCTTCTAAGTCTTTTCGGCCACGGATTACGCACGGGTTTTGTGTGTAATGTTAAAAATTCTAACAATAATCCCAAGTTCGAATATTAATATAAGAGAATTTCTGTCTGGTTTTGTAAGCTTTGTTTGTCAGCTTTGTTGTTGTTTGTAAGCTTTGTTTGTCATTTAAGTTAGTATGTCTTACACTATAAAATCGGTACAATTTCTCCATAATTGTTTTCTTTTGACCTAATTGTCATTGTCTTTAATGATGGTGTCATAGTCAATCGTCGTCTATACTTAAAAAATTAACACTTTCTTTGGCATGCTAACATCCTTAAAATACAGGGCTAATTTTTTTGTTTACTACTCTACATTGTACTGGCTTGAGCGGCGCGAATGCTATGGGATGAAAGTCAATCGTACCACTTGATTTGAGTTAGAGTGTCCTTTTATTTGTTGCAAATCGCTCTCGGTTGCTTTTCAGAGTCCAAAAAGGTACTGAAAAAAATTTTAAAATGAATATTTTCGTGGGCGTGCATTGAAAGTGTTAAGAAAATACTGTGGTGATCAAGCAGATGCTCAATTGAAATATTGCAAATGATGCAAAGATTTTCTGCACTGGGGGGTCTTTGCTTCGCTTTGTCGGCTGATTCTTGTAACAACTATGTGTGGAAAGCCTCATTTGCCAACGTAGAAACCTTTGAGGCCCCACTTTGGGCGCCACTTTTATGTAGCTTTGGTGTCTGTTATGTGCTCGATGTCTGTAAAAATTTATACTACGGAATTTATGTGCCACCTAAAGCAGATTGGAGGCTGTAGCGACTGTAGTGCGTGCCATTGCCGAGCTAGCTAGTTCGAAAGATGAGTAAGTTCTGTCTCACTGACACTCCACAGACGACTACACCTAAAAAAAAAAGAGCTTCACCCTTATACGAATAGACATAGGCATATCCTAAACCCTGGGCTATTCTTCACCTTGCCCTACCTACGGTCTCCATTCGCCCATGATATCTATGGAAGACCCGAGCCCTATGGGTCCGAGCATCACAAAGCTAATTTCCTCTCATGAAAATAAAAACTCTTTCCACTTTCTTTTTCTCTTACATTTTATCCAATGTTTAATATAATAATATGTATAAGAATTATTGTTATCGGTATTCTGTGGATTACGGGATTTAAAGTTTCTTTCTTTGTTTTGTGCAACTATAAATATTCTTTATAATTTAGTACAATAAATAATAATAATAATAATAATAATAATAATAATAGTAATGATAACAAATCAACTGTAGAAAGAGAAATTGCAATTATTGTTTATTTTTATTTATTTGTTTATTTACTTACACATGAAACTCAGCTAAACTAGGTTAACAGCCGAAATCAATTACTCATAAATGTAAATCTTATACTAATTATTATAAAAAACTAATAAAATATATATAATATATAAGGAGAAGTAACGAAAAAATGTAATAATAATAATTCATGTACGAACAAATAAGGAAGAAAAAGAGAAAAAACATATAACTAGCACAGAGGCACACCCACAACCGGCCTAGATCGGTTTTGTGAGCGAATCCATACGTGATTGCAAACATGCAAAAATTTGGTAACCGATAACAGTACCACCAGTTAATTTTCGAATCATAGTGAGATAATAAGATTGCAAGTTGGTTTAAATACAACGTAGGCAAATCGCGCATATTAGGTAGGGCTGTTTTGAGAAACTTTAAAGAATCCGAAATTAAGACTAAAGGGTAGACATCATTTAGGTCTCTGCAAACAACTCTGAACGGATTAAACAGTGCATAATTATATTTACACTGATTCAGCTTAAAGAAGATAAAGTGCCTAGAGAAGCGGTTATGGACATTAAAGCCTGTCTCACCAAAATAATGTGGACGAATCGATAGTACCGGTTATTAGCTCAATTAAGACGGAAATACCAAGAATTAATGTACGTTTCTCAAGGGACGATAAGTCTAATAGAAGCAATCGATTTTCATAAGGAGGCAGAGAGATAAGCGAGTCCCAACCCGAACACCTAAGAGCAAACAGCAAGAACTCTTTTGAATTGATTTAATTGAATCTACATAAGACTTATAAGAGGGAGAGCACACTACAGAGGCATACTCAGATACTGGTCTAATTGAGCATATGTATAGCCTTTTTGTTATTTAAGGACCATTAAACTCTCTAGACGACCTCTTAACGGAACCTAGCGTCGACTTAGATTAAATTTAACTAATTGTTAATATGTATGTATATAAGTATGCATGTGTGTATGTATGTATGTTTGTACGGATGTATGTATGTGTATGTAAACTTTTATTTATAATAAGATTACATTACTGCACATAAATCGTTTATATATTTAATTTAATGATTATTAATATATTTTCTTTTTATTCTTTGGCCGCAATTTACACATATTCTCCATTTATTTGCCTCCAAATATGGTGTACAATATTTTTGGGCGGTGACTTACCATAAAGAGCATCCACGTAAACCACTTATAGAGGAAGAGGAATCATATTGAAATTGCATTATGTCCTTAGCACAGACCTATTGAAATTAAACGTTCTCTGTACAAATCAAAACACATTTACTCATATCAGGGTGATTTGTATTCAGCCAAGGTTAAGTCCATATCAAACCCATGGAATTGATATTTTCGAAATGCAAAGAATGGTTAGCAAAAATTTTGTGCTTATTCTTTGCCTAGTAAAAATGCATATGATTAATTGATGAACACAACGATGCGAAATTAAAAGGACTCCTTTAAATTTCTTTATTCTTTTTTAGAAAATTTCGTAAACTGAAGTTGATGTTGATTTTGTTTAATAGTTTTATAAAACTTTAGCGCTTAACCTTTTATCGAATCTAGAAGCCACAATTCCAAGACACTTTTTTTTTTTGCATCAAATGCACACCTCATAATAAAAAACAACGCAAAAGCCACACTTATGGAACATTTATCGAAATTCTTTAATATGCATTAAATGGCAATATGCTTGAACTGCTTAGGTTTGTTTAATCCCGTTGTATTTACTTTTTCATTTTTCTTTACTGCAAATTGCAAAGTATTCTAAATTTTTCACTCACTCTAACCAAAAAAAAAAAAAACTAAAAACTGTCCGACCACATTGTACGACTGCCATTTTTTTCCTTTTTTCTTTACTTTTCTTTTCTTCCATCCTGAAGTTGGTTGCCATTTTGTTCTTTCTCAATGTCCAAACTCTCTCCACGACTAAAACTCGTAAACTTCATATTACAGGATTGTATATGTAACAAATTTTATATTAGACAACCACATGTTACCTTCTTTCTAACTGAAAGACGACATTCACTTGACACATCTGGATCACTTTTCCCAGCGATTCAGACCTGTTCAAATTAAATTAAAGATGATGTTGGAACGTACGTCATAAGCGTGTCTCCCGACTATAGGCTCAATTTTTTGACGCAGAGGAATCGTTTTTCAAAACTGTTGGGAATTCCGTGTAAGAATTAGTTATTTCCAACCAGCCATTGCTTAAGAAACGCATATGACTTGTTTTTTGTCGATTTCAGGCGCTCGGGTGGGCCTTTTGGAACGCTTCCAAGCTCGCTCAACATGTCACTTAAATCTCTTACGTATGGAGAAAGTAATATTCAGTTGTTCATTTAGACCACATTAAACAGGCTTCGAGCAGTTAAAGCGTTCCTTCAATAAAACGTAAGGCACCATTAAGTAAAGTTTATGCACCAACATCAACGTTATGTACTACGCAACCAAATTTGCCATAAAAAAAGAATGTACGAAAATTGAATCAATTACCTTCGTTTATGAAAGCTACTATAGCACCTAGCTAATCGTTCCAGCTTACATTACAAAACGAAAAGGTCAAGTTAAATCAGTCAACAAAGGCTTAGACAAAGGTGGCATACGGCAACACTATCGCTGCCTATTTAACCACACACACAGCGCGGAATACTTCTCACTCGAGCTTTGCCATAAATCGTTATTGTCGGTTGTGTTAAGGTTTTGCTGAAGAGCTTTTTTAATAAAATTTCTATAAATTTAACACAAATTGTTGTGCTGTTCGAACCCGAAAACCGCAAAAGTAATTTGATAAACCATGTGTAATGTATTTATTATAAATTCGTGATTAATTTTATGCAAATACTTGCAAAGAATGTATTTATTTAAAATTTATAGAGAGAAAAACCGAAAAACAAAAAAGGGAAAAAACTACATAAAATTTTTGCACCACCATCATTGATATCAACCACTCAACCACAATGATGCTGGTCGGTTATCAATATAGTTTTCGCTATACGCTGTTCAAAATTAAAGAGTGCGAAGTCAACAAAAAAAAAAAACAGATATATACGATAACATAAAATTTTTGTGCACAAATTAATTAAGAGATAATTTTAATTCTGTTTACTAATCATTTACGCTTTTTTTGATATGTATTATCAAAAACTGACGTGTTAATGTTGACTTTCAGTTTGTATCGTTTAGGAGTACGCATCGAAGTCCTTATATATTAAACAAATTCTTGAGCAGTATAAATCTGATTCATGTTCATGTGTTCCAAAAAAAAAAAAATTAAGAGAAAATTTATAATATTACTAATTAATAATATTAATTTATTGTAAAACTAAAAAAAAGAAAATTTCGAAATAAATTGTTTTTACCGTAAATAATTTTGCTTTGAATAGATGTAATAAACCGTCACCGGAGAGAATACAAGTTTGCCGAAAAACAGCGACATCTATCTTTCGCTTCGAAAGATGAAAAAACATAGATGGTCTAAATGAAAATAGGAAAAGAATAAAAAAGAATTAACGTGAGTATCGTTGGCACTTCTTGGAAGTGTTCATACCTCTATTTCCAAAATAATAGATAATGATGCTTACCGGCCGTGGGCAACGAATAAGTGCGAAAACACAGAGAATCTCCCTAACCTTCCATCTATAGCAACATTTAGGCACTTAAGTCTTGAAAACTTGGCCTTGCATCCGCTAACATTTAATTAGACTTCGCCGGCTTTGAGAAATAATCATACAGGTTATACGCCAAAACCAAACAAACGAAACCACGTTCGCTACACTGTACAAAAAGAAAAAAATTTGTCTAAAAAAAAAAATTTATTTCGTTTGAAGTTTAAAAGTTATTTCAAAAATTTTATTATTATACCCGCCCCTCAAGGATGAGGGGTATACACATTTCGTCATAGTGTTTGCTACACCCAAAAAAAGCTTAAAAGACTGGATTCTTTTCAATCAACAAAATATTAAAATGTCTCTTCTGGAATGTAGGGGGTCAATAGCTATCACAATGATAAAAACTATCGGACGGGCCCAAATATGAACTGGACCTGTATGTGAGCAACCAGTAAGAAGTCCAAAAGCTGCATTAAAGTTTACCCCGAATCTTTTAAAGAAATTGGAAAACCCTCAAGATGTCACGACAAAAATTGTGTAAGACGAATACGTCGCAAATGTGGACGATGACAATAATTCTTATACATAATATTATATTAAATATTGGATAAAATGTAAGAGAAAAAGAAAGTAAAAACACTTTTTATTTTCATGAGAGGAAATTAGCTTTGTGATGCTCGGACCCAATTTCAGGGTCTCCCATAGATAGCGAAAGGAGACCGTAGGTAGGGCAAGGTGAAGAATAGCCCAGGGTTTAGGATATGCCTATCAATGATTGAATGTATGAATGAATAAATGAATAAACGAGCGATTAAATGAATGAGTGGAATATGAATGTGTGAATGAAAGAATGAATAAAGGAACGAATGAATAAATGAAGGAATGAATGAATAAATGAAGGAATGAATGAATAAATGAAGGAATGAATGAATAAATGAAGGAATGAATGAATGAACGAATGAATAAATGATTAAATGAAAGAATATGCGAATGTTTTCCTAACTCTTATTGCTTTTTAAATATTATTTATTGGAGCCGATAGCCTGCGTTGCTAGTGCTTAACGTCTTTATTTTTAGTCTAAGAATTTATTCCATTAGTCTAAAATTATAATAATAATAATAATAATAATAATAATAAATATTATTTAATATATATCGCATAAAAAAAAGCGCATTTTTTTTTTTGCCAAAAAAAAAATCGTCGCTGAAGAGGTTAAGTAGTAAGACAAAATTATTTTTGAGAAATTTTAGAACACAAAACTGGAATCATCCTCACGACATACCTTTGATTAAACCCTAATCGGAGCAAATTAGTTTTATAACCAAAGGCAAAAGGATGAGTACAGGCTTGTATCAAACTCATGGTAATAATTAAACGTTACTGTGTTTGCTTAAAGTTGAACGCTATTTTTTATCCAATCAAGCTAATATACATGTATGCGCATACTGCGTTACTGTGTTTAAAGTTTAACGCTATTTTTTTATCCAATCAAGCTAATATACATGTATGCGAATACATTCGAAAGGTAAGAAAAATTTTTTTTGCCGATGCAAGTTGTGCATATGACAAACATTGTATAATCTTCGGTGCACATGCTCCCGATTAATTGTACGTCTTGCAGAAAATGAAACGAGGATCATAGTCAGGAAGGAATCCCGTATTTTAGAGATGAAGTCATTTCTAGTTTAACCCTCAAGTGCACGGTGTTGTAAATCGACATTGCATGTTAAAAAGCTCACATATTTTTATGTAGCAACTTTTGCACAGTACTTGTGTTTCACTTTTAATTTTACCAAGCCTATTTAATACTTTCCGACCACAACTAGAATCTTTGACATTTTTTTATTATCTGTGACAATTATCATTGTTGGCGCTCTATCTATTTTGAGGACTAGAAATACATTGGTACACAAGATAGGTCCTACTTAAGATCACAAATCCTCAAGTTATTTTGTAAAAGATTTGTTAGCGCATCTTCCAAGAGACTATCGCTTACACAAGAGCATATCTGTTACATATAACGTAATTGAAATATTTTCATGTACCTTTCAATGCACTAACAAATGTGTTTGACAAAAATAAGTCATTTCCCAAAGCAATATTTGCCAAATAGGTCCCATAAGAGGAGCTACAAGACATTTGTTTTAAGTAGTCTCAGGGAATACGCGTACCAATTGGAAATGTATTCTGGACAGAAAGACAAATGAAATAGACTATCAGATAAGACAGATTTTAAATAAAAATTTATGCATTTAAGGGTTAAATTTACTCATTATAAATTTACTTATTTATCCAAAAAAAAAATCTTCAAAAATTAAACAAATCAGGAATTCAGGTTCAATTGTGACGCATTTTTTTATACTTTCTAGTTTTATCGTGGAAAAAACTAACAGAACAGCGAAGAAGCTAAATTTTCTTAGTCTGTAGTATTGTATGAGCGTGACAGATTAGTTTGATATTTGTAGAATACACATGGAAATTTTAATCGCGTGCCTATTGTAGTTTATAAGTAACGACCAAAAAACCCAGTTTGTTCTCAGTTTGTATTGCACTGTACGCGGGTGTTTTGACCGACTTAGTCCACTTTGGAAACCAAGCGTTCTTGCCACACAGTAAAAGCAGCTGAATGTAAGAGCGAAAGCTAAATTTTTCATACGTGATGCCAAGTTAATTTTACAACCACGTCCATCCTCATTTCAAGACGAATTTTTAGTTTTTCTCGTTTTTCGTATTTCCTCTGTATGATTAGTTATATGCCTTTACTACAGAATTGCCGAAGAATATAGCTTTCGTAATCATGACGTTATTCATGCATCCAGCTCAACCAGGGAACTTACAAGGATGTACGTGATACGCTGGTTCCAATCTATACGTCAAAAGTTATTAGCTCACATGCGGACGTCATTATGCAAAATACAGCGAACGTTGGTTTGAAATGTCTGTAATTTTTTTGATTATCTCGAAATGGATAAACCAGGGCCTTCAGCTGCACTCCCACGCACAAGCTAGTGAACCATAAAAAAAGGTCGTAAACCGTACGTTTCTGTCAAGCAAATTTCAAACCTATTTTTGTTATCTTTTCGCGCTTTTTTGGTATTCTGACATTTAAGCGAAGTATAGGGTCAAATTTGACATATGTTTGTTTACAATGATACAATCAGTAATAAAACCACGCAAACGTAAATTAAATCGAAATTTTTTATAATTTTTCACGAATTAAAGTGAAAGCACATTTAACAGAGAAAAAAACATCAAAAATTGCCATTGATTAGTTGCATTGCTTCCCAAACTGGCGCGAATATTTCCACATATAGAATTACGCGAAATTCCAATGAGTTGCGAATAATAAAGTACAGGCAATTCGGCAATAGCGCACCAAGTAAAACATTTGCAAACGGGGGGTTACCATCCTCGCCATAAGTACAATTGTAATGCGAAGTTTTTGGTTTATTTTGCAATTGCTTTTTCTATATGTCTAGGAACCCTAAAGTATTTATAATCACATTAATAAAAAAAATTATTTTTTGCCAGACGCAAAAACGTTTGGAAAGATTATGGGCTTTGTTACGTTGGATTTACTCAGGGTCAACGATGTAGCGAGCGGATTGTGCAGTTGTGAACAGAAATCAGGGATGACTTCAAGTCGTTTCGTGGGAACTAGTTACAGCTAGTCAAAGAGAAGAACGATTTAATTCGGCCGCGTGAATACGAACATAAAGATCCAGATTAAGTTAACTCAATTTTCGTTTCTATTTTGCTTTCTTTCTTTTAAATTAGTTTCGGAAAATAAAACCCTACTCTTTAATTTCCATAAAACCGAATTTATTCCTTCCGATATGCCATTCCTTATTTCCTCATTCGCTTCAGCAAAACGTCCACACCGCCTTCAAAATAAAATTCGGGAAATGCAGAAGTTAAACACTGAGTTTCCGGATTTTGCAAGCAGATGCTGTGAAATGGTCCCCAAACTTTCATAAACTTTTCCATCTTCCCTGGATTGTATCTACTTTTCCGCTCTTGTCTTAGATTACGCCATGAACCTTGAAAAAGATAAAATTAATTTATATTTTTCAAAAATGAATTTAATACCAACTTTTATGTACACTAAGGTTGATGAGTAAAAAGTAAGAAAGAGAATTAATTTACTCACAAATTTAAAATTTTTGTTTTGGTTCAGCTGTGTGTAAGTAAGCAATTTTGTTTGGCATTTATTCCATGTTTAGAGTTTTATTTAATGTTTTACTTTATGAACGAGGTCCTAAACAACCAATATTCAGAACAAAGAATGCTAGCGCAAAGCGTGAACAATTTTACCTACAATGACAATTTTTGACAATTTGGAGAAAGCGTTTCTCGCACCTCTTGTGCAGGTTGAATCTCGAAAATGAAACATAGTTGACAGTAAACGGTGCCATCATTTGTGATTTACTTTTCAGCACGTCACTCTGACTTGTTATAATACAATAGTTATATAAAGAGAAAATTTTTCAAAATTGTAAGAAAACATAAAAGGACAGTATATAGAAAATAGAAGGATATGTAATTGCAATGTTTCTAATCAATTTTGCTGAGAATATACAAAGGTAGGAGTATTTTATATATTTTATTTACGTATTAGTGAATTTATTTGGACTACACCCTAAAAGTTTACTAAAACATTAGAAAAGGGAGAACAATCGTTATATTAAATGAATACAGTAATAGTTAACCTTTAATTTGCTTCTTTTTTTAGGTTGCGTCGTTTTATCCCATTTAATATCATAGCCTTCGCCAATTGACAAGCCTGGGAGATAATTGTGTATAAATAATTTAATATCTTGGAATGAAAATTAAAGCTGTTAGCAAAAACAGCTGAAAACGAAAATGAAACTTAATTTTCGACTACGTTGTTATGTCTCTACTTTAGCACAAAACTGATACTGAAGAGTTTTGCTATCATTTTTGCTCGAGAATACGAAATTTGAGGCAAAGTGACAGAGAATTTTTGGAGGAATAGAATTTTTGCGTCACTAACTTCTTATGGACATTCGAATTTTATGACCCTAACTACAGTTATGGGAGACGATGATTGGTAGTGCCGAAGTTCACAAAAATATATACCACTTTTGTAGTGAGTTTGCCTATTATTTACTTGCCAAATCTCATCGCAATGACAAATGAATATAGACAATTTAAGCGTGAGGCAAAACTTAAAACGATATTTATTTAGGAATGATCTTCTGTATAGCTGCTAAACTTTCCGTTGATACTTCATATATTTCAGGAAAGTTCCTGTTTGCTTAGTTTAAACACAAATATTATATGAAAGGGAGCTTCAATATGCACCACCACTGTGACCTAAATATCAATGAATTCACAGCCTCTACGCGACCAATTAAATGCGTTTGCGACATAAAAGTATCTACTCAGGTTTACGAAAAAGACTGCATTTTCCTTTTCAATGAGTTGGCCCCCAACATTTGGATTCTCAAATTCGATTTGAACTTTTAGCATTGTGTAGATATATTCATCCAAATGTTGCAAGGGCTTAGTCGACATTACGTGCTTGGAAAAGTTTCCTGTTCGTGTTTCGTGTTCGTGGGATCAAATTTCAAATGCAGGGGAGTTTGCTTTGGTCGTAGCGATAGTCGGTAAAGGTATAACATCTATTGAGACAGCTCGGTGTAATATCAACTGATAAAACGTATGGTACTAATTATTATAACATACATAACATGTGGTTGTATAATGTAAGAGTTGTTACATATACAAGCCTGTTATACAGAGTTGCGAATTTCACACGTGGAGATAGGTTTAACGTTTAGAAATAAAAAAAAGAACGAACGGCCACCACCTTCAGGATGAAAAGATATATTTGAAAAATATTGCAAAATTCTCCGAAAATAGTCAACCAATAGATTGGGAAATAAATTAAAAAAATGTTTATATGCGTGGCTGTTTGTCTTTTTCGTTATGGTGAGTGGTGCATGTTCATTTTTTGCAAATAAAAAGATAAAATGTCTAAGAGCCGCCATCATATCGCCTCGATTTTACACAATAATTTCAAGTGTGAAAGACTTATAAGCTATTTAACAAAGTAAACGGTAAATTCAGTTCACGGAATTTTCTAAAAAGAATAAAACAGTTTATGTTCCTTTTAATTTGGCATGGTTGTGCTCATCAAATTAATTTATATATACTTTTACTAGGCAAAGAAAAAGCACAAAATAATTGTTGACTATTCCTTGCATTTGGAAACAATTAAATTCTATGGATTTGATATGAAGAAATGTGTTGTGATTTGATAAAAGAATGTTTAGTTTCCATGTGTTATCCTAAGCAAATAATGCAGTATAAATATGATGACTCATTTCTGATACGGTTCGATACCCTTTATGGTGATTTATTACAGTAGATGCTTATGGAAATGTATTGGTGTGCGTTCCTGAGGTCAGAACTTTCAAAGAAACGCCATATTTGAAAGAAGATAACTAGAGAAAATATGTGAGTTGTGGCCACAGTAATACAGAAAGAAAAATTTATTAATAATTACTAAATTGAGTAAGAATTTATTCTTATTGTACAATTTTTATACATCTACATTTTTACATACATATGTACATAATTACAATTACATAAATTAAACGATCACCTTTATACCTTATAATAATGTAAATAAAATGTAAAATAAAATAAAAAGAGGTTTTTAATTTTTTTTTTTATATGAGAAGAAATTAGCTTAGGAATACTTGACAAGTCTCCACATCCTCCAATCCTTTTTAAGCGGCATTGAAGTACGACCGTAGAAAACTAATAAAGTTTGTCGGCAATAGATAGATGGACAATATGCGTTACGCCGTAAAAGCAAGGAAATCACAACACAATTCAATGCGATATGTTATAGTAATTAGTAGCTGTCTGTAGGAATCACTACACCGTAATATTAAGCTAATGAAAATGAAGGGAACGCACTTATACCACTTACCTAAAATAATATATTGTAAATTAAATAATAACTTTTGTAAGCGTAAGCAAGATTTGTAAAGAAAAGTTGATTATAATAAAATCGAAAAGTTTGTAATAAAAGAAATCCGAATAAAAGGAAAAGCAAATTTCGCGAATAAAGTCAAAATGTGAATTTCTTTGTGTGTAAAATATTAGTTCGCTGGTATATGTTGGAAAAAATTTGGTTTCTTACTAAGGACATCGCCATCTGTACAATTGTCCGCCCATTATTTTAGTTAACTGTCATCCGTAGTCCTAAAACATATAATTTCTGCTTATCTATCCGATTCGACAACTTCTTCATGATTTCATATTAAAGCGTAGGTACTTTCTCCACGACCGTTACCTTGCTTTATGACAAAGGCACATTGTTTAGTTGATTCGCCTTATAAGTCCGTTGTTTATAAATGAATGATAAATATGTACGTCTTCTCTTTGATCATAACTATTAAGCCGTCGATTTGGGCGCTTGAGCGTACACCCAGACATTTTATATCTCTTTACTCTTTTCATACTCTGAATGGTGATTTCAATATAAATATGTACATATACGGTTTGTTTCTTATCATTATACACCATCCCATATTTCTTTTTTAGTCTACATTGAATTGTGCATTAAGTTCCTTGTTGCTACGTTGCTTATTTTTGTTGATTGCATATAAATATGCATTTTGCTCAATATAAATACACATTTAGTTTTCCTATAAACATGCACCGATTTTCTTCCCAACAGGCTTACTATTGAGGATAGCATCATATACATATATAATAATCTTGTGTTGAAGTTGTGTTTATAATTATCAATATGCTTCAACTTATCCTTATTTCTGTATAAAAATATACCCATATTCAACATATTCCATCTTCAACACATTCCTATTGTTTTCTGCTTAACTTTTATGCTTGTTATCAATACACATGATTATATAATCAGAAACTTCCAAAGATTGCGTATTTCTACACGTGAATGTTTATACCTATATTTTTATTTAGTTATGCTGACTGACATTTCGGCCGGTTAAACGCGATAGATACGACTTAAGAGACATTTGAAGACTAATAAAACCCCATTAACCCATAAAGCTGGCTGCCGTAACATAAAGTGTATTTTTGCAGAATCATGGTAAGTACGGACCGCGGGAAGACAAAACTTAATAAAGTAAAGCTACGCAGAAATAAATTGACATCAGTAATAATCGGGTCGCGACTCACAACATCGTGGTGCTGGTTTTTTGTCCGTACCTCATAAAACTGCAATCGTCATTAATAACAATAAATTCAAAACATTAAGAACGATAAACAACTATTTATACAAAAATACGAAGTGCCAAGTCTCTCATTTATCTGTAAATTCCTTGGAAGTGGATCATCTGGAAAACCATGATTAAAACACCTACTAACAAGAAACGGTACAATGTGGAATATAAAATTGCGTTCTCCAGTAAAGAGGTCTCAGTGGTAAAACTCTCTTGGAAGAGAAATTCATCACCGAGAAACGAAATAGTCGATTGTTTTGTGTTTTAGTAGTTTGAAGTATCAATGTGCACGACGATAAAATTTGATACTTTTGACTTTCGGCAATATAAGATAACCGTGTTGCATTTAGTATTATTGACTTATTCAATGTACAGAGAAGCTAACGATAGAAGGCTCAAAATTGCATTTTCGATGTTCATTACTTTTGTTATTTGATTTGAAGTAATCGGCTGCCGAAGTCCATCAAACACTTCTAGAAACTTGTGGTGGTGCTACTCCATCATATCCAACTGTGGGATTCGGTTTCAACGGTTTAAAAGTAACGATTTTGAAACCAATGATGAGGAATGCCCTAGAAGACCACAAAAGCTTCAAGACAATGACCTGCTAGGCTTATTGGGCGAAAAGTAGCGGACAGTTTGGTAGTTGACTAATCAACTGTTGCTATACCTTTATATGCGATGGAAAAGATCTAAAAGGAGGTAAAACGGGTAGCTTACGAACTGACTGACTTTGCTGTTTCTAACCCTTTCAACGTCGCGGTTCCACTGCTTGCCGTGCAAAAGAAGAGTTTACTGTGACGTATTATGACTGGCGATGAAAAATGGATCTATTGCGACAATCCCAAGCACAAAAAATCATGGTTTGGTCCACTAGAGCTATCCGTATAGGAAACACTTCCTACTGAGTTTAATTATTTGGATAAGTCATGTTGAAATATGTGGGAGACTAAACCGTAATTTCATGATGGAGGTTATGAATTTTGAAGATCAGCACATCGACTCTGTCAGTGACTATTCCGCTTGCAGTTTCTTACGATTTGGTGGACCAGAGATCGGCGAATTTGAAAATGTTGCTGTTGTACGCATTAATTGGCGGTAGTACCTGCGCGAAAATGAATTTTTATACCGTGATTAACGGTCAGGATTTCCATGGAAGCGATTGAGAAACACTTAAGCAGCAAGCTATTTGGGAAATAAACGTATTGCAGCAGTATTGAAAAGTCCGCTTCCCCTGTCAGGGAGATATTGTTCCTTTTAAAATAATTGTTTCAGTAGCTTTATTTAAACGCATTATTTCTGTAAACTTTTGGCCTCAGGGCACTTTTATTAAAGAATCTGTATTCCGTCAAAAGAATATCACTCAGTTGGTTAAGCAAGCAAAAAACTAGAAAATAACTTGCCATTGTTGAAAATATCGTATCAAAACGTCCGTGGTCCGTGATGGTTAATTCGAATTACGCAATTTTATTAAACAACAAGAGATAAATTTTTTAAAAAATCTTGCGGGCTTGTTTAAAGTCGAAACGACACTTAGAATGATTTCGTACAGCTTTCCAGGTCCCAATTTTCAAATATTACAAAGCTGAAATATTTTCCGAGCATTTCGGTCGAATTTGAAGTCTTCCAATTTCCCAGGTCTTGATGCTGTTCCGTCCGCTATTCTCCAACATTGTGCTTATATGAATTGCTGATCACAAATAGGTTTACTCTAGATTTAGGGTCAATTATAATGCATTGTCACCCCCGTTTTTTTATAGATTAACTAATCCACTAATCTTTGGAGTGCTGTAGTCCAATTTACAAAGCATTTTCCGAGCATAAACAAACTGATGTTATCCTCTCGACAGAGTAGATCATGGATTGTTACTCTATAAATCAAAATCTCTTTGATTTTTGGATAATTATAATTGCCTGGCTTAACAGTGGCATATTGTGGTTGCATCCAAAGGGTTGTTGTTGTAGCCAATCTAGAGTAATTTCCGTCACTTTCTGTAGCCCTCAGGGCAACTTTAAACTCTCCTTCTCTTTTAACTCAATACATGGTACTGAACATTTTCAGGCTGAACTCGTGAACCTTGTGATCTTGTGATGTGCAATCAATGGTATGCTGCTGAATTCTAAAATTCGTAAGAAGATATCTTGTGCGTGGTTCAATACATTGTCCTCTTATTATGCTTAGTTGAATTTTGTTGTATATTATAATAATAAATAAATAAAAAATAAATAAATAAAGAAATACATATTTTTTTTATCTTGCTCATAAGTTATTTTATAAGCTGAATATTCATCGCCATAAACTTTTGCTGTGCATAAGGTGGGATCAGAAAATTGTAGTGTATTACGAGCTGATAAATCCGAATGAAACTATTGGCGAAGATGTCTACCGACGTCAATAGTGTGAAATTGAACGATGTATTGTTGCAAAAAAGACCAGCAAGACTTGGCAAGGATACACTGTTGCACCCAGCGTACTGTTTAGAAATAGCGCCTTCTGACTACCACTTGTTCAGATCGGTGCAGCATTTCTTGGCTAGCACGCGATTTCGAAATGCTGAAGAAGTGCAAAAATGGTTCGATCGCTGCCAAACCAATATATATGAATTGCTTTTTCAAACGAAAAAATGATCAATATACTTGCAAGCACCTAATCTCACTGAATTAATAGGGAGAACATTTTAATCAAGACAAAATCTCCACACTCATTGCCGTACACCTTTCACAGATCGAGAAGTGTATGTAATCTTATGCAATCTTACTTACTTAACCGCAAGCAATTCGTTTCTATTAACAATGTTTCTTTTGGGATAATTAAAGTGAACTCTGAAGTTCCTCAAGGTTCAGTTTTAGGTCCCATCCTTTTTAACCATTTCTTTTATGACTTAACTAAAGTTATAAAGACAAACGGGTGTACTCATTTTGCCTGTGATCAGTGGGTTACTGATTCGTTTGAAAGTAAAGTTAATGAAAGCTAGATTAAATAAAATTCGACGCTCCCTGCTCCTGCTTCTCTTTCTCTTAAGGCCTTTTTTTCAATAGCGATAAGGACATAATGGCGTCACTCTTAATATCATAATATCTGATACGTATCATGAATTCGCGGAGTCTAGGTGATGTCTTGAAATAACAATCGATAACAAAATAACTATAGCCTACATATGGAAGACTCTGGAGTCTTGGTGTTTACCGGTGAATTAGTAACAAACTTGAACTCACTGTTTCGATGTCAAATATATTAATTGCTATATTGAAGCGGTCACCGGATGTTCTCATATAATCTTCCTAGACTAAAATCAGCAATTTATAAGGTCGTACGGTCTATTTATAACAGATATTAAGCGCCCTCGTATGTCGGAACATTCTTAAGATTCCCGTTTGAAGATTGCGTTAAATTTGGACAATTCGTTTATCTGTTTGAACTTACTAAGTTTCAATCACCCCACTTGCTTTATTTCAATTAAGCAGACTTAGTAGATGTCTCCAAACAGTCATTGAATGTCATAACGACGTTAGTCGCTTATGCGCTGTGCTCGTTGCGCTTTAAGGAAAAGGTACTTATTTTGAACAATTTATAAACACATATTCGCAATGGTCTTTCACTCATAACAGATTTTCTTTTCTTTACAAGCGTTGTAATAGGCTTAAGAATTTAACTACTTACGTATAATTGCGAAAGTCCTTGCACGTTGTAAAATTTTTCAACTGCGCAACTATGCAAGGAGTTGGCGTTTATAAGCTTTGTAGTTATGAAGTAAATAAGTAAATTGAAAATGTAATTGAAATTGGATGCTTACATACATCAATTTCGTAATTTGAAGATTCCCTCTGCTTCAATTTTAAGTAGCTTAATCCTTTAGTCGCATTCTGTATGTGGGAATATATATAAATAAGCAAATATTCTCTAGTTATGTTCGCTTCGAAAATGCGCGAAATTGTCAATGCTATATATGTGGCTGCGTACGTATATACAATTCAATATATAACTAGTAGCAGGGCAGACTGTGACCTTGCTGTTAATGCATTAACATCCCAGAGTGTTATGTCACACTGAATTAATGTGGTCGGACTTATCTGTGGTTTATAACAAAGTGTGTTTATTATAATAATTGAACGTTCTTCTTCTTACTACATACTACTACTCTCGCTGGCATAGGATAATTACCTTTACACTATAATATCTCAATTGGTCATTTAAAGGGTTGTCGAATTCGACTGGATCTTTGTAGGATTAAACCCGCATTTGGTGATGTGTCGGTCGTTCATTGCATGTTCTTTATCTGGCATTTTTGGTATCTTAATTGACGAACTGTTTAATGTGTCGTTGTCTTCATGTGGCGAGACAACTAAAGAAGTATTTCAAACTTGCGAACGTGCTGGTGCACCAATTGGATGCGGGGATTCTGTTCCGACCTTTCTCAACTGGTCAACATGACGCTGCCAAGTGCATCCATCATCAAATTTGACTTGGTAGTGCAACTCACCCACTTTTCCAATTAACTATCCAAGTGCCGACTTACTTTTACCTAACCAATCAAATGCCGATATCCTCTGAGCTACTACTCTATTGTTTATCATCAGTTTTGTTATAAGACATGATTAGATCTAAACGAGATCGATTTGGCGAGCAAACGAAAGCATCGAAGGCGACTTAGCAGTTGCGGAATAAATTTCTCTTTTGTATGCTGCATGAAATTTGCTTTCCATGCAGACGTGGTATTGCATTTGGCGGCAATTAAGTTGTTTTTAACTATTTGTATAAATCGTTCTGTCTGACCATTCGTGGATGGATGATATTTTGCATCGGTCTACGCACAATTCCAATGTCTGCTAAAAATCTTTGGAAGTTATATCAACTGAATTGTCGACAGCGATCACCAACAACTATTTTTGGTATACCATCGCACACCCTTTTCGAACCCTTTTGAATTGTTGTTTCTGTAGAATTCTGCGGTACTGCATGAACTTCTGGACACTTACTAAATGAATCGATATGAAGTCTTTCAAATAGCTTAATAGGTTTTTCCTAAGGGCGAGTTGGATTTTTTTTGCTCAATACTAGTTGACTAACAAGCGGCACAATTTTCAACCAAGTTCCCGAAGCCTTTCCACCAACAACATGCTGTAAGTAAAGCCTTCATTTTGGTTATTCCGAGATGCGCGCTACGTAATTCACCTAGTATACGTTTTCGCAATGATTGTGACATATGAACTTATATGCCGCACATTAAACAATCATTATGTAAGGCAAACCCAGTTTGGGTTAATCCCAAACGATCATTGGACTGGCATCTAGTCTACACCTGACGCAATCAATTAGTCGTTTTTTTACGATTTTAAGACCCTCCTTTAATTTATTTACCTGGTCTTTGAGTAATTCTTTCTCTGTAAGGTCGACCACTTCTAAGCAATTGTATTGGTCCTCGACAACGGATTGGCTTCTGCATTTTCCGATGATTTTATAAATCGAACTCTATAATCAAAATTTTCCAAATATATTGTGTAGTTCTACGATTTGCTCACAGAGTTGGTGAGGTGAAAATATTTGTGCTATTGTTTTATAGTTTGCAATTAAAATATATTTTCTTCCATATAGGCGTAGGTAAAATATCTCAACTCCCTAGATACGCCTAGAATGGCGTAAGCATCATTTTCAGCTGTAATTTGAATGTCATTCAGAAAAACTCCCGCGATGTCGCCAACTATTTGCTCCACTATTCTTTCAAACCTTGCTGACGCTATTCCAAACATTAATATATACGATACAATCCGTTGCGTGTATTCAGCGTAAGTATGTGGTTTTCACTCGTACATACTTCCATCTGCAAGCACGTTTATTGAATTTTTGAAAATTTCGTGCCTCCCGCCATCTTATTGAAAAGCTCATTAAAAGTTAAGATGAGATACTCATCAACAATCAATTTTGGATTGAGCGAAATTTTACAATCACCACAGAATAAAATAGCGGCGTAACATTGTTTTTAGGTGTAAGCTTATAGTAATATCTACAACTTTGCCCATCGAGGAGTAAAAACGAAAGGAAATTTTCTACTTCACTCTTTCTCGATATCACCCGCTATATTATTTGTGTTAACAGAATTCATATAAACTAGATGTTGATTCAAGACTTTCTTCCAATCTAGTTTGGCTTCCTCGTTTTTGTTTAGCACCCAAATAAAACGAGAACGATGAAGAGCAGTTCCACAGTAACTTATTGGTAATGCATTCGGTTTACACAAAATCGATATAGCAAAGCAATTTTTGCCTCCTTCGCGTTTACAATTGATACGGATGAGCATCTATTTCAAATTTTATTTCACAATTGTTGACTTTTACCGGGTACGCGACGTTTTCGTGTTTCGTAAATACGTAATAAACCTTCCAGCGCCCCAAATACTAGAGCCATGCTCACCGTCTCCTCCAAAGCTAAACTTTTTTTTCAAATAATCGGCTTTGTGTCCCATGATTAACCAGTCCGAAGACAAATTGATTACGACGAGCTATGTTTAAATATTCAACAAAATAAAAATTGGGGGAAGATCGCCCCAGCGCCACGTGCGGATCAAGAGCGTTAAAATTGAGAAGCACTTATCCCGAGGTGAATGTTGTTGTCGTTGTATGTAACTCTTCGCTCAATCTTTCTTCAACTAATATGACCGAACTCATATGTGATTTATAACGAAGTGCGTTTATTGTACGAATTCAATATTTTGAAAGTCTCTTCTGTACCCATCACCGAACGATGAAGGGTATATTGATTTTGTCAAAACGTTTGCAACGCCCAGAAGGAAGCGTCAGAGACCTCACAAAGTATATATATCTTTGATGACCATTAAATTTTAAATCGATTTAAGCATGTCCGTCTGTCCGTCACTGTAATGTCTGCTGTAAATATTCTTCAGGCCGCAAAATGAAGCTATCGACTCTGGCGGAAAGATTGGAAGTTCTTGCGCGCAGGTTAGTCTTGAAAATGGGTCAAATCGGTCGAAGAGCACACCCTCAGCACCACGTAAATTGAGAACACCTCTCTTTTTCAGAGGGAATGGAAAAGTGGTTTTTTGCTCATTACTCGTAAACTGTATTGCATATTATAGAGCATGAGAATTTTGAGAAAAGTAAAACTTTTGTCTTTGTTTTGGTGTAAACGGTGATGAGTATAAAAGATTCGGTCCGGTCCGAATTTAATATTCTTACTTGTTTTTCTTATGTTCCTTGACAATAGCACACAAATTTACTAATATTATTATGCCACAACTTAAAGAACTGAATGCACGTGTGACATCTGGTATATCTGGTGACATGTTTATAGTGAAAATGTTGTAATTACCCCCGTATTTTCACAGGACTTATTAACATTGCAGACATGTCATGTATTGAAAAACAAGCGAATCGTTTCTAGGCATTCTAGATGTAAGCGGTTGTTCAAATGTGTTAATACCCCTACATATGTAACGAGGAATAATTGGTAGGTCTTGATGAAAACAGAGTGGAGATCTCGATTTTACTAGATTTTGATGTGACACTAATTATGATTTTTTTTACTTAAAGGGCAAAACTTCGGACACAATGTTATTTCTTAGATTAATGAAATCCTTATTATATAATTATCTCCTTATAATAGTACATAAGGTGTATAGTGTTTGCCATTTAGATATTAAAGTAAATGAATTAATGGCAGTCTAATGCCTATCATCAGACAGAAAATATGAACCAAGTTAGTTTGTAACGACATCCAGAGATCCCACTGCAATTAATTTAAAAAGCAATAGGTCATAATTGACACGATCTTAAATTGGTGTAAATTACTTCTTTTCGTTAATTGAAAATCCGTTTGAGACGTAGCCATAAAATTTAAGCAGAATAGTGGTTATACCTTCGTACTTTGAAGTCTGCTGAAAGTACTAAATGTATTAAAGTTTCAGCAAATATATCTATAAAAAGTTTAGAAGTAAGGCTAAACTTAGGGATGCCGATATAGGCACTTACAATTTATCCGTTTATGTGTTTACAAAACGAGAGAATATAAATACATTTCCAAATTCCTCGAAGAAAGTGACAAATAAATGAATGATGGGATAGGAAAGGCACTCCGAAAGATCTTCAAAACCGCATCCTCGAGAGTGACGATGATTGGAAAGGTATCATAAATTTTTATTCTATGCGCTTAGATCGGGGAAGGTATATTATTTGTACGGGAAGCTTAGTAATCTTCCTTTTGAAATCGGCAATTTATAGAAATAGTTGAAACTCTTTCTAAACTGTAATGCGTTTATTGAAATATTGCCTACTTAGCGTTAAAAATTTTTCTTTGACATCTGTGCACTTTGTGCGAGTTTTTTGGATTCTTTAAAACTGACGATATTTATAGGAGCACCACGAGATGAAGATTTCAACAGATAACAACAAATGATTTACTGCGTTGAGTATGAAGATGAAGTTTTATCAAGTTGTTCATAAAGTAATTTGGCACTACAATCAATGCATCGATGCAGCACTGCAAATACGTCGAAATATCGAGTCCAAATAGTTCTGAAATTCTTTTCGTTTAATTTCTCGCAGACACAGATAAATTCGCTTTTCAAGTATATGGAAATTAGCTTTTAGAAGAAGGCTTAGGCCATGTTTATCGAAACTTGAAAACCAGAAACAGCCAAAATTAATGTATATATCCCGTAGCTTTCTGCTGAGACTACGCTAATTTTACTTTAAGATTAAAGGGGGTTGAAAGCAATTAATTAGTTTATTTACACCCATATATCATCACAAAGGATTACACCGATATTTTCTGAGCCTTTGAGAATTAAGCTAGCAGGATCGGTCGGCGAGTTACTCCTGGGAGTTGTTATTCTTGAGGCAAACTTCTTCACCAGCATAGCATCACTTGGTTATAGTGACTTATTTAGGATTACATTAAGACGTTTGATTTGCAATAACAACGACGGTAAATACTTATATGCGATGGTACATACTTATTTTTGATTGCTTTCACTTAAGAATTGAATTTAGGGTCGAAATTTGATACAGCCAATCTCCGTAAATCGGGTCAGCCTGAATTTGAGATCTGATTTTCGCAGAGCCACGTAGGCTCAGCCGCAACTGGAAATATGTGGAAAGAATTGTGATGAAACGATATTTGATAGAGTGCGATACACAATCCACATTACAGCTTAATTTTTTAGTTGCCTATGGTGAATTACCACATTTTTAAAATTTGCACTCGTCTTTCAAATTTTCATTTTATCTTGATATCAAGAGCAGACTTTTTTCTAAAGAACTTCTTGCAGTGTTTTAAAACAGTTAAACTTTCAGTAAGACGTCGTGACTGAGCGTTGTTTTGTTAATTTAAAATTTTTACGTTCTCCATGTTCTCTCCATATTCTCTCCATTTTCTTTTAAAATGTTCACTAAAAAAAAGCTCGTGCAATTTACATTAAATATCCACGATAACTTTGCCCCGTCTAGCTTAGGTGACTTTACAAAAATTTAAGCGCAAAATAAAGTATTGTCAGTGTCAGATATTCGTTCGTTACATATTCTTTCTCCGTCTTTTGGCTAGCCCTGTAATACGTCCGTCCAACATCAAGTATACAAGTCCACTTGTTAAGTCATTGCCCGTCCTCCCATCGCGTCTACTTCTAGGTTTTCTAACTTCGACCCCCATAGTATAAATTATTTGTTAATTTAAAAGATAAATAAAAAGCAGACATTAAGTTATATGCTTTAGATTCTTGACACGTTATAAGACACTAAATTTAAAAGTCCTGCAGCCCTTTGTTTAATACTTGACCATCAATAAATGATTTTTACATGACCGTTGCTCACATTTCATTTCGTAATAACGTTATGAGTAAACGTTCGCATAAGCTTTCAACAATAGCCTAAGTGCCAAATACAAAATGCAGCCATTGCCAACACGCCAATACCCCCAGATGTGGAAATTCGCGTTATTCTATATTTTAATGTTTACAACGGCATTATTACTATTATTTTTATATAAATTTAGCCAGAGAATGCATTCTAAAGCACTAGGATCTAAGGCTTTCGGCTTTATTTTTTGTTAATTTCATTAATATTATTAATAGTAGTCTTATAATCTATTTCTCTAGCTAAATTAATAACAATAACGAAAACAAGTGAAATAATTATAGCTGTACTAGACCGTCTATTAAAAACCCTAGACTACGATGTGTAACAGTATTCTTATATTTCCCATAGAACACAAAAATTACACTCTGTTTTGATATGCACTTACTATTCTGGAACTGTACAATAAAAATTACACCCCTTTGCAAATAAAGAGTTACTTTCCGTAAGAATGGTTGTTGTCAAGAGGTTCAAAAAGTAAGATACGTGTTTAAAGTTCAGAACAGTTATTTTTTATATACTGCCCTAAAACACAAAAATTCTCGTGAAAATCCTTATATAAGGTAGGAAACAAAAACAGACGTACGTGGTCCAAAGTTTGTAAAGTTAATTTCTATATTAAATTGCTTTTATGGTTTAATTTTCATCATAACATACAGCCTTTTCTGCCCTATAACGGATCAATTTTCGTGAAACACCAGTGCTTACGATTCGTCTATTCTTCTTCTTTCGTTTATTCTACTGCAAGGCATAGATTTAATTACCTCAACCCACCATGTTATTGCATATACCCCCAGTTCATAAAATCCTTACTGCTTATTATCCTAAATATTTTTTTAAGTTTTTTAACGCATGTTTTTTTCAACGCCTCTGAGTCTCTTGCTGTACACTTCCGACGAAATTTTTCAACTGCTAATTCCGGTTTCACTGTAAACTATCCCTATCCAATAACTAACTCGGTTATGATTCCTATCTTGGTCATTTCAGAAAATGATGTTTTAGATGGTTTCAGGTCCCTAAAATATAGTTGTGCGCTTGCACCTGATTGCATCCCATAATGTATACTTAAATGATGCTCTGTCGAGCTATGTGGTGTTATTTCAATGATTTTCAATCAGTCCTTGAAATCGAGTATTTTCTTTTTGTATTGGAAGAGTAATTTCCTTATTTCAGTTCGCAAATGTGTAAATAGACATCACGTTGAGAACTGTAGAGGCGTCGCCAAGTATCTTACTTAAATTGTTTGGACGAATTGTTACTCAGCATTTAGCTTTGGCTATTAAATCATATATTTCTGCTGTCATGAATATCTTAGACTTTAATTACCATGTTTTCAAGGTTTTTTCTAGTGGCTCTCGCACGGACGTCGTATTTACTGGTTTTAGTAAAGCGTTTGACTTAGTTAACCATAACTTATTGATCTTCGAACTCTGTGCCTCTGGATTTCCTTCCTTCTTAGCGAAATGGATAAGCTCTTATCTGCATACCAGATCATTTAGGGTTCTTTTTAATTTCATCATCTCGGATGAATTTCCCGTGACGTCTGGCGTCCCTCAGCCTGCAGCCAATTAAGACCCCTTTAATTAATTTATATATTAATGATCTTCCTCGGTGATTACATTCTGCCAAATCTTACTGTACGCTGGCGATGTTAATCTGTTTTCTTCCTTCGCCTTGGAGTCGTAATGGTGGTGGCAATGAAAGTTTCAAAGTGACTTAAATAATTTAGCTACATGGCGCACGTTAAATTTTATGAAATGAAATCTAGCAAAATGCAAGAAGTTTTCTTTCTGAAAGAGGAAGGCATTCAGCACCCGGTATTTCATTGATTCACACAAGTTGGAAAACGATGATTCGGTCATCGATTTTCGGGTTCTATTCGACCAAAGATTGCATTTTAATTTGAAAATTGAGCTCTCTTTAAGTATAGCAAGGTCCGCGCTTGGTTTCATTAAGAGGTGATCCAAAGAGCTAAAGGATCCTTACATTACAAAAAGGCTATACATGTGTTTAATTAGAACAATATTGGAACACGCCTCTGTTGTGTGCTCTCCTTCTTATAGGTATTATGTACATTCAATTGAATCAATTCAAAAGTAATTTTTGCTGTTTGCACTTAGGAATTTGGGTTTGGGGCGGCTTGTTTCTCTTCCTCCTTATGAAAATAGGCTACTTTTGTTACCCTTATCGTCACTTGAGAAACGTAGATTTATTTTTGGTGTTTGCTTGTCAATTAAGCGAATGAATAGCAGACAAGCTTTAATGCCCCTAACCGTTTCTGTAGGCACTTTGTCTTCATTAAGCTGAGTCAATGTAAATATAAACGTTTTTTAATCCGTTTAGCGGTCTTTGCAGAAACCTAAATGATGTCTATCACTTAATCTTAATTCTTCTTTCCTTCTCCTTTCTTTAAAGTCTCTCAAAATAACTTTGCTTAATACGCGCGATTTGCCTTTGTCGTACTTAAACTGCAGTCTTACCATCTCATTATGATTCCCAACTTAACTGGTGTTGTTTACTGTATTGGTCACCAAACCTTTGCGTGTTTGCAATGGCTTGGAAGTTCACTTACAATGTTGTTCTGTACTCGGTGTGGGTGTGCCTCTGTGCTAGTTGTGTACATCTTTTTTTTGTTCTTATTTAGTTATACACGAATAGTTATTTAATTTGTTTTCCTTTAGTTCTCCTTCTACAATTTATACTATTTTCCAATAGTTATTAGTATAAGGTTTACTTTCAAGAGCCAATTGAATTTAACTGTTAATTTATTTTAGTTGAGTTTCATGTGTAAGTAAATAAATAAATAAATAAAATAAATATGTAAACAAAATAAATAAATTTTTAAAGTAGGATCCAAAAAATAGGCCAAGATGGTCCAACTTTGGCATAGTTAAATTTTTTTCACCTTAAATTATGATATCATTTTCATAAACTTCAGTGTTCGTTCTATAACAGCGAATTCAAAATACTGTCTGACCCGATTCAAAGTTTTTACACCAATTTAAAATGGCGAGAGGTAGGAGAAGTAGAAGTTACTTAGCCACTTTCGTGAAGACATTGTCAAAATTGCAACTTTTTCAATACAACGACTTTCCAAAATATGGTGGTATACGGAGAAGGGTCGAAAAAGCCGAACGATCTGAATCATTTTCAATAATGTTCGTCCTTGCGTTAAAACACGAGAGTGTGCCAAATTTCATCGAAATATCTCAAAAATTGAGAACTTTAGCTTGAACACAAATTTACATAGAAAGACATTAGGCAGACAGACAGACAATGACAGGCAAAAAATGATTCTGAACCGAACGGTATAATAAAAGTTGAGTCTATCATATTATATCCATATCTTTTTCCATTCTTCTCCTTTTCCTCCTTTCCTTTTTCTTTTGCAATGCCGCGCATTTTGTGCACGGCAAAGATTTACGGATAAGAACTCGGACGTGGCTGCAAAGGCTAAAGCAACCTCTGTTTATTCAAGAGCTATCAGTATAAGTTCAAGGAGCCTCTTTTCATTTTTAAAATCTGATAAAAAACGTAATTTTCTTTTCCTAAGGGATATATAACGGATGACACCAACTTGTAATTGTTGCTAATGATTTCATCTACAAAACTATTCTGAAATTTTACTGGTGCCCAAAGCAGGCAATGAGTCAACTTTCGAGAAATTATTTTATAATCAGATACACAACTGACTCGCTTCTGTCCGACTTTAGACTGAAGCACAGTTGCGATCTCGCCTTAACGAAAATTACGGATGATCTTAGGTCCAGGTAGATAAGATAAATGAAGATGTGGTGGTAATTCAACGCTACACGGCACTAAATGTACTTGTATTGAATACAAACAAATACAAACAAAATATTCGTAAATTAGCAAAAGTTCACTAAGAAGTTCAACCGATGTAAGGATAACTGTAAACAGTTACTGCTATTGTTGTATAAAAATATTTACCCAAAACAGCCGCACCGACAATTTCTGAAACGCGACGTTGTAACCTATCTGAAAGATACTTCTTTATATACGCTATTAAGCTGTGGAACGCTTTACCATAAAATTTTTACGAGGGGTTTAAACGCCCATTAACAAGCCATTATATGGTAACCCCTAAATAATCTAATCATCTTTTAGTCGAGTTTTTTGCATTCTTCTATGTGCATCGTAATCTAGTTAGTTATAAATATATTATTTATGCTCACTAATTCACATGTTCACATGTCACTGTCATCTGGTTTGTAAGGCGTTTTGTATAGGAGATAACTTAAAAAAGAAAATAATGATTTTAATGAGGAATCAAAAAAATTCTATATAAAAAAGACATTTTTTACCCAACTTTCGAAAATATATAAATTAGGGTATAACCATTTTGTTTAATTTACCTAAATTCCGCAGTTGTACAAGTCTGTTACCTCGGAATATCTGCGTTAGAGTAACCAGAAAATTCTTAAACAGACTGTCACGGAAATCCCAAATCCAGTTCATGCTAACTAATTGATTTTTCCCAAGAAATATATTCCCTAGAGAGGGAAAACCCAATTGCACATTCGCGGCGCGTCATGCAGCTGCCGACCGACGAAAAAGATTAGCGGAAAAGCATATAGGGAAAAACCCAGGTGCACGTTCGCGACGCGAGGTTAACAATTAGAAGAAAAGCAGGTTAACGGATTAAAAATGAATCCATTAAGTTAGGTAATAGTAACATGCTTGTAAAAATATATATAAAAAGACTATTTTCGGAAGGCAGAATTAGTCGTACAAGAACATTTATTTCGAAAAAGAATATTGGAGTTGAGAAGTCGACAGTATTGCCAAAGTAAAATCTAAATAATCCTACCCTCAAAGAAATAGATTGAAAATAAAGAAACTTGAAGTTAAAAGAATTTTGAAGTGTCTTTCTCTTGAAAATAATATCCACGATCTAGTGATACGAACAGTATCGTAGAAAAGTGAAGTTCGCAACAATACTTTATAACGGGGAAGAATTTTAAATGCCTTCAAATTTATGTAAAAATTATTTAGCCTATATGCAAAAAGGAAGACTATCTTCCAAAGATACATCTTCGTATTAGGAGCAGCGTCGACGTTAACCGGATTTATTAATTTGGCAAGGATTGTGACCAGCATTCAGAGCACTTCACTCGACAATTTCGGACATTCGTGCTGTGTTTTCAGTTCGTTATCAAATGTATTTTGCGGCGATATCTTTTGTAGCTTTTTGAACGTAATGCGCATATGGAATGCTACTAACAACGCAACATATTCTTACCGCCAATATTACCACCGTGGATGAAAAATGTTTTTAAACATCAAAGCTGTTTTACATATCATATGTTTGCTTGTTGGCGTAGTTTGCATAGTTTGCATTTATTACACCAATGTCGGAGAAACTTTGTAACAAAGATTTTTATTAATTCCTTTAAGAGATTTATTGGTGAACAATTGTTCCTACATACATAAAATTTTTAGAGACTGAAGTTAATCTTCAGTCTTCATCCTCTTTGTTATTTTTAATCTAGCATGCGCTCACAGTTGTATTTTTACTTTTCTTTCTGCAAATTCGCTCATGTTCCACTCAGTTGCTATAAGTTCAGACATCATGACGGAAGAAAGTGTTTATGTTTCATTGTAAGAAACAGTAAAAAGAGAGTCAAACTCTTTGTTTGCTTTACTGATAACGTAATAATTAAATTATTCTGTAAGCAAATACATGTCTATACTTCACGTAATGGAATGTAACTCCCACTTAGCTTATGTGCGGTCTGGAGCTTATGTAAAGAGCAACTCGTTTACGTCATACAAAAAAAAAATCACTCTTTCCGATTTCAACAAATTTCGTACCGATTTTTCTTGGATATTTCTTTTATAAATTCATTGATAAAAGTGCTTCTGCCTTGAAAATGTATTTGCATACTTTTCGTTCGCTGCTTTTGTCAACCAATTTTCTTCTTTTAACCAAATATGTTTATGGGTGTCTTCTAACGTTTAGATCTCTTATATCAACTTTATTAAACCGTCAACTCAGATATTGCTATTTTTTTATTCAATGCAATAACTGCAACATTCATTTTAAGGCACTGCACTTCGTTATATATTTACATGATAACTACTCTCCTAACATGAAGTTAATCCAATTTCTTGTGTTTCACTTGTCGCCAAAGCGAACGTGCTTTTTTGGTCTACACCAAAAAATCTACAGGCTGGAAATCGCCAGTGCCAGTTTTATTATTTTGCCATTTCTTTGCAATGTTGCCCACCAAAATATTGGTTTTTGTAGGTAACTCTGCTAAATCTTCGCTAGTCTAGAGGCAACCCAACAAATACCATCGTAGCACTACTAGATGGTGGATACGATTCTTAATTGGGATCTTTCCACAAATGAGCGGAGGAGAGTAAGGTAACTCATTAGTCTACCCGAATTGCTGATAATGAACTCGGTGTTGAAAAGCTGTGGCTCTGGGGATCTATCAGATATTCACTAAATATTCACAGCCAACATTTTATACAGTTCTGGGGCAAAGTGCAAATAATACGTGATAAGATATGATATATTTTAGTCATGCTATCGTTAAAGTTGAAGATCTTTTAAAAACTAGAGGCATCTCGCAGGGGTCTTGATATAGGGCACACAAGAATTTATTGCACAAACTAAAGCAAATGCACTAAATGCGGCTTGCATCACTTAGCTAAATCCTGTACTAAACGACGCTACGACGCCCTATCTGAATGTGTTAACTGTTTGCAAAATCATCCCCCCAATTATAAAGGTTGTTGTATATATCGGCAGCTTCTTAAAAAGAAACTCCGAAACTGTACTCATCGCAAATCATCGTAATAATTGTTTCTGCAATCAAGCCGAATATTCCCTAATTAGTAGTCAACATCCGGTTACACATAATATTGATTTGACTAAAGTGTAATAATAACATACCTAATTACCTGTATGCTGAGACATTGAAAAATCATAACTTTTTCTCAAACATTGAAGATTTGATTAAAAGGTAATCTGATATAATCAGCAATCTTATCAATATGATGACGTTCTTAGCTTCTCAACTGTGCAAATAAATCTCCGAAATCTCCGAATTGTGATAGGAAAAATGCTAAAGGACTTTTCAGTTCAGAACTTTTCTTCATTGGAATTTATCGACATTCTTCTCACATCCGAGATCTATTTCACAAATCGTTTTTACTTCGCAATCAATGGATATAATTTACTAACTGCCAATCATCCTGATGATAAACCTTATGCTGGTTCTGCGACTCTAGTGAAATCTATTAAATACAAAGTTTTGATTATCCTCACAAAACTTTTTCTGAAGATTTCAGTTTGCGTAGCTTATATTCCTCCCTGGCTTTCAGTAGATGACTCCAGACCGTTCAGACAATTGAGTGCAAAATTTACTGTTAAAAATGAGCAAGCATCAATGGCGGAGGTCTAGGCTAATAAATCCAAAGAAAAAGAACTCTACACATCCAGTTGCAATAACAACTATTCTACTTTGCCCACTTTGTATTCTCATTAGTTTACTTTCTATTTAAAATAATGGTGACCTTAGTTCTGATTACACTCCACCGATTATCAACTTCACCAAGATAAACATAATGTCATCAATCTGTCCCACTTAGATTTAATCGTTAACAATTTATAGCTGAATCTGAGTTTTGCAAAATTCTACTGAAATTGATGACGCAGTGTTCACTAAACTGATGTTATATGTGCTCCCGGAAATCTCCATAAGCGTAGATATTATAATATATACGTTAGCTTCAAAATAAGACAAATAATCAGAATAAAGAGGAGATCAAGAAGGCAGTAGAAAAACAGTAAGCGTCCTTTAGATAAAGCCAGCATGGACAGACCTATAAAGATTTAAAGCAATTTGCAATTGGGTAAACAACACAAACAAGCATGTTTTATGAACATCGCTTGTAGAGAGCTACCAAATTGTTCCTTTACGCGATAGGTATGGAAGTTGGTGTAGAAAGGATATACAGAAAGAAATTATTCCAATAAATTTTTTAAGATCACATAGGTACATTTGCTTATTTGCTCATATCTATATTTTTATATTATTCCCAATGGAGAAAAAAAGCCGCTGTCAATTTTCTCCGCTCGTCATAACATTTGCCTATTATTAGTTGGGACAAGTTGTAAATTGAACAATCAACACTACCGAGTACGTCGTTTTGATTCGTCTTAATTTTTAATCTTCAAGAAAATGGCTACATTTCAGTTAATGTTTCAACATTTTTCATGACTATTGCTTATTCAAACATCTACAATCTTTTCTTTTTCTTCCTGTTTTAATGTTCGAGATACCAATGACATTATACCTATTTTTAGCAAAAAGTATCCTCTTTACCCCATATTTTTGTTGACTTGCCATGGTCGCAAAAATAAAAATAGGAAACTGAAACTTCGCACAAATATTCCTTAATCGTTTAAGAATCCAATGCTAGAAAAATAGCTACGATCTGCCTACATACACTATAAGTGAGAAACTGAAACTACCTATAACTTTTGATCTTGTGTAGATATTACCGAAAACCTGCTACAAATCTATCTGCAGGTTTCATCCAAGAATTGTTCTAATCGCTTTACTGTTCCAAAGTTAACAATGAAGGTTGTACCTCAATTTATTTCCAATTTCTTCATATTCTTGTTTCGACAACTGTAGTTATTGCTGTCGGTGCTATTGATATTAATGATACTATTATTGTTGTTTTTGCTACTGTTTTCGTACGATTTCGTAAAGCATAGGTTCAAAAATTGTTCCTGCGCTTTGTAACTTTTGTCGCTTACAGTTTTACTTGTTACACTTTCCTTATTTGTTCTAAAGCGTGACGTGTTCTTTAGTTTCCTCTTCATTGCAATAAGTCTTGTTAGTTCTTATCTTATATGATGATGCCTTTCTTCGCGTAATGGATCCCCTTCCAACACCACGATTTTGAATTCACATACATCTGAACAGGGCCTACCTATTG
The DNA here is from genome assembly GCA_000688715.1 of Glossina pallidipes. Taxonomy (NCBI): domain Eukaryota; kingdom Metazoa; phylum Arthropoda; class Insecta; order Diptera; family Glossinidae; genus Glossina; species Glossina pallidipes. Next base: position 574,401 of record KK499827.1, read on the forward strand.
TTCTTAGTACATAGTATTGTCAAATGCTTAAAAGACTGAGATAATTAAGACTGCGAAGAATCGAAGTGTTACTTTTTGCATCTAAGCCTTTCTTGGAGTAATCATGTCTATGTTACATTTAAAAATCTGTAAGAGTAAGTAAAAACAGTTTATTAATATATCTAGCTGAGGGAGTAGAGGAAAATTAAAACAACTACTTGCGTCTTTCTCGTCTTTCCATGTATTAGTCGAGAACTTCCGAATTATTCCAGATTTTCAGATGGGTTTTATGGAAAATACATAAAATCTTTTGCAGATAATGCGATACACGTAAAGTTTCGAAAAAGATTCATATCCGCTTTTATAAGCGGTACGTGCCCAGGATGCGGCTAAAAGCGTACGCGCTTCGCAATTTTTAATTACTTTAATTTTTTTACGCTAAAGTGATGATAAATCGCCATATAACTTTTTAATATATTTGTTCTATGTTAAATGGCGAATTGTCATTAAGTCTTTTGTGAAACCAGCGTGAAACAAACATATAGATATACACGAGAAAAAGCTAGTACTACTCAATTAATTATAAAAACAACAAATGCAAAAACAAGTTAAACCAAAAAGCCATCATGTAGCCTAGTAACATACATTTATTTACTACGTAACAATGTGCGAAGGTAACGGTATAACTAACTCTTTGACAATCGCCCACATGCGTCCAGCCTCGTTATCAACCACACGTATATTTTGAAGTGTTTTTATTGTCATATGCGGTTAGTCACATGCGCTGAATCAGTCACACTCATCCAAAGGAATACGAGCTCGTACGCACGAGCACATAGGTCGCGTATATTAAAACCTGAAAAACATTTCATAAACGCACTTAAACAAAAACATAAAATAACTATATTCGTTGATGTGAAAGTACGGTTTAGTGTTTGTTTATAATGAGGAAAGTGCATATATATTAGTGCATCCATGCAAGGACCGCAACACTCTTGCATTTATTTTGTTTGGGACTCATCCACATAACCTCTTGTACATTTCACACATTTATGAGCTTGTATAATTGTGTGCATTTGAGTCTTTGTGTGTGTAATCCCACAAATTATTTTTCAAGTCTGTAAAACTGTGAACGCATTTATATACAATAATTTTTTTGGAACATTTTACTAAACGGTCAACCATACTCATTAAATTGTGGTCACACAGAATTTTGGCAACAGCAGCAACAAAAAGAATTAACGTCAACCAAAGTGACGCTGCCTTATACATATACTTGTACACACGCACACATTTATATACACGTATATATGTATATATGTATATATATATGCATATATATATATATATAGATTATAAGTACATACATACAGAGTAGGTATAGTAAAAACTGTACGATTATTTTAACAATCTAAAAATATCGTGGGGCATGAGCTTGCAGTCGGAAGTAATTTATTACGGTTGCCCCTTGACGGGGACAATATAAAAAACGCAGTTAGTGATGTAAGAAAAATAAGCTTAAACGTATGCGGCATGACTTGATAACTTTTGAACTGAGACCTAGTTTTAAATAATCTGAAAATATAAAGAGAAACCTGACTTTCAAAAAAGATATTTTATACGCGGAACACCGAAAATCTGAAATGCCAGCAGAAAGCTGCGCAGTTTGACGATACCCGTGATGTTGGTCTTTCAAATATTCAACAAATGCAGAAAAATGAAGTGAAAGATTTATTTCGAATCTAGTAACAAATTGCGAAATCCGAACGAAACTCTGAGGCTAATCACGTAAGTGCCAGAACACAAGCTGTAAGTGTGCCCTAAAAGGCAAATCACACTATGAGAAATTTGCTGGCTTTCACAGGAAGATGAGAGATCGTTGTAGTCATGCAGGCCGACGGAAATACCTAAAAAAAATTTGTCGATAAATTAATGAATTGTTTTGGATGTAGTGGCAGAGAAGAAGTCTCATCTCCCTTTCCTTGTTGGCTCTCATGATGAATAGCATTTGCACATCAGAAATCCGTTTCACAATACTACTTGACTACTATTTGCTCAAGGAGGTCTGCACCTACGTGAAATACTCGTTTTGTGTTATACTTAGTCCGTTTTATATCGGAACATGTATTGTATAAAGTAAAAATACAAACAAAGTAATGTTTTTTCACCACTCGCTTCTATAAGTACATATGTGAATAGAAACAACTTTGCCCAGCAATTTTATAACACTGTAACTTTAAGTTTCCACCGTCGCTGCTTTCTTCGAAGCAATATTTTATTAAAGTTATAATAAAAAAAAACGTTGAGAGTAACTCTTTATTTAGTTCAAGTAAGCAAGTAACACTGCACAAGCCTCCTCTAACTGCGCCGAATGAAATCCGACTCAGATGTTTTGCTTCTGATATAATTTTATTTCTGTATTTATTTTCTCTTTTGATTATTGAAAAACAAAATTCAAACCTTTTTGATTACAAATTCCAAGATTCACGTAAGAAATTGAGAAATTGTAGCACCTTGGACTGACAAGCTTTTAAATTTTTTAGTACATATAATCCATCAGGATCCTTCTGTTACTGGATACTTGAATGCACATTTTTGGAATGTTCTTTAATGATACTTGAATAACCATGTTAGTCAGATGTCGGCTCTTGTACGGAAAATTCCGCTGATAAACGAAGGTTTTGGCCTGAAATGTTTTGTATCGGAAATATCGTTTTTGTAGATTTACTCTATGTCTAGGCAGACTATGTGAAGTTCGTAGAATTATTTGCGGGCATTATCTCCGGCTAATATGGACGCTTTGGATAAGTGCACCGACGATGTCTATATACATGTATTAAAATTTCCCTTTCGGGATATCGATTGTAATGAGTGCGGACCTTTGCTTTTTCTTATGTCAAACACTGCGTTTTCCGCATTGTGTGGTTTTGGCTCTTAACCTCTACAAATCGTCTACATTTGAATCTTTTGTTGTTCATTGTAGAGGCTTTTCAAATTTAAATTTTACTGGACGACTGACTGCTCTTACGAGCATTCGTGCTGTACAGTTTTTCAGCTAGTATTTTAAGACTTTAGCTTTAAAGTTTATTTCCCTGGCTAGAAAATTAATAAAAATGGATGCTTTGTTTCTAATGTAATTTTATTTCTGTATTTCTTTTCTTGATTATTCAAAATCAAAATTGAAAGTTTTTGGATTATAAATTCCACTAAACAAATTTTACGTGGTCATTACTAGAAGCGATAGCACGCTACTGTAATGTTTCTTATACTAAGCATGTAACGCAGCTTTTTTTTTCAAAAAAATTTTTCTCGTTTAGAAAACGAACATTTACCAAGACGAGATAGCTCTACGAATATATGATTCTAAGAGGAGGTCAGCACATCTACATGGAATATGTCAAGCTATTCGCAAATTCTTCTGGAACTATATTTGTAGAAGCACATAACCCTGGTTGCAAAACGAAAGCCATCCACCCAAGAAATGGGTCGTTTTAGATTTCGTTACGACAATATCGTAAACCAACATTTAGAATGAGATAAGTTTAAGCCAAAGCCGGTCAAGAACTTTAATTTGGCTGTCTCCAACAAAGGTGAAACATAGCACACCAATGTAAGCGAACAAATACTGGGTTACGTTCTGCTTCGCGACGCTATAAATTTGACGTTAATAGAAGCTTTGAATCCTCTAAGATACGACGAAAAAAGTGAACACTTGCTGGGAAATTCCGAGCGTTTCCCCAAATGACCTGAAAAGACTGTGTATGTCAAATAAAATGTGAAGGTGTAGCAGTCTTACGTCTTGAACTAAGAGATGTGTTTAAGAAGCAATTAGGTTCATATGAACGCATTTCCCAAGAAAAATTGGATAGTGTAGTTTCAGCGATAGGACCGCTAAGAAGATATGAGACTGAGGGCGTTTTGTCAACAAATTAGAAGCTTGAGGTGGAGCTTTGAATGCTAATAATTAATTCGCTTATAGAAGGAGGAATAACATTGCAGGCTATTGGCAAAAAATAATTAAAATATTACAAAGCTTCAAAAACATTCCTCACAAGAACCGATTTTTCAAAATGGCAGCACAATTACTACAATTACAACAACTTTCATTCTCTTCATTCGAATTTTTTTCAAGATCCTAAAAGAACATTGTAAAGAGAGGTACGTAGGATATTTTATTATTTAAACGTTAATTGTTAACAGCACATTAGTTTTTAGTTCAAACGGTAGCTAATCTTACAAACACGGATTTCTAAAATTTCCTATCTACTTGCCCTGCTATAGACGTTCAAATCAAATGGTTTTTTTTCTTTTTAAATTCAAATATGCGTGAGTTATGTACACTTTTCCTAGAAAGAGCTTGTTCCAGTTGATTTTAAGAAACCATGCGTATGAAATGACTTATGAGAAAGTCTAAAATTCCAGGAGGCAAATTGATAATTTGGTTAATGCAGTTTGTGTAAAATTGTAGCAAATTTTAGAATATCAAGTTGTGCTTATGATGAAATATAAAAAAAAGCGCTAATCTCTGCAAGTATGATATTTTAAGTATATAAGCGCGAAAATAACTGATGTGTTGTTTGCGCATGTCACCAAGATGGGTAAATTTGTTAAAAGACTTCGCGAACCCCACGCGATTCGGCTGTGCTTTCCCAAATTAAACTTTTCTCGCTCTGACATTAAAAATTATTAAAATTAGAAACAAGAATCCAAATATTTTTTATTGTGCCGACTCTGTAGGCGTTGCTCAAACAGTTGTGACGTAACTGTTTTGATCAATCGCATTTGTTGTAAAACATGAATAGTGCTCCAGAAATATGTCAGCATTCTTTGGACGATTCCAGTCAAGTAAATAATACGATTGGAGTTCATCGTTATCTCGCCTGTAGAAACGTAGGCAAAACACTTCTAATAATAACCATAATAACACCCGGTCTGCACAAGATTACAGCGATAAGATTACAACGACCTCTGTTCATCAAATCGCTTTCAGTTCTAAACTCTGATGAAAATAATGTTATTGATGGTGACAACAATAACGACGATAATAAAGTATCTGTATCTCCTTCGCCACCACAACTTGTCATGATATCAAACGATTGATAGCAGACTCTTCATATGTCATTGCTGCTAGTGTGTTTAATTATAAAATAATGAAAGGCTGTCAAATTAATGTGTTGACACAATTCATCGATTCATACAGAAAGTCAGTAAACTATTTTTAACAAAAAGTTCCATTTCACACCTACCAAATGAAACAGAAGAGAAAAGAGAACGTAGTGTTAAAAAAGCTCGAACATTCTACTCCAACTGGTGATATCAAAGTCGGTGTTGAAAGATTGAGTCTGAAAGCTTGGAATGTGTCCAACATATCTCGTGGATCTACTAGTAATGTTTTATATAGATCTAAAACCTACTGCAGGTAATAAAAAGATGAATGGGCACAAGTTTATATCTGGCAATCATCCTGATGATAGAACTTATGGTGGTTCTGTGATTCCAGTGAACTCTACCGTTAATACAAAATTTCGATTGTATTCAGAAAACCGTGTTGACAAGCTTCTTGTACTAATGTGAATTGCAATGATTCTGATATTCCAATTTGACTATAATGACTTCTTCAAACAATAGGGTGCAAAATTTATTGTCGACTTGTTAGATTTCGCAGTATACTCTGGTGTTCCCGCTAACCTACCTTAGTTCTGATTACTCTTCATTGATTATCAATGCGACTCTTCACAGTTTCTCCGTTCAATATAGTCAATCCGTCGTAAAACTGATACCGCGACTTTTCGCGACTGTGTCGGTAGCAATATACTGCTTAATCTGACTTCGCAAAACTCTTCTGGCGTTAGTAGAAGAGTATACAAATGTAATTAATCAAGATTGCTTTGTATCTACTCTCAGAAATTCTGATGAATCGAGTTATAGCGACAACTATGTTAACCTTGACAAAAGACGTATGGTCGGAAACACGAGGAGATTAAGAAGAAGGTTGCAAAACAGTAGTATTCCTCTAGACAAAAATAATTTGAATAGAACTACAAATGCCTACACCTGCGTCTAGCTGAGACATAAACGTGAATAATTCAGCAATGTCATCGTGTTGTTTCGTACGTCAGAGCAGCCATTGAAAGTAAAATTTATTGCGATGTTGTATTTTTTGATTTCGATAAGGCGTGGCATGAAGGGCTACTTTTCAAATTTAAGAAATTTCTTGCAACTCTTTTGCATTTGCTACGTGAATCCTATTTGCAAAACAGACATTGCTATGCTGAAAATGACAGATCCATTACACATAAAATTGAAGGTGGAGGTTCCCAGGGAAATGTTCTTAAAAAAATGACGAGGAATTAAATTTTCATACTCTATAACATTGAATGGGCACGGGTGATTTTTTCTGTTTTAGGAATAAATTTGGAAATTTTTATGGTGTTTTTGCTGTACCTTGTAAGTAACAAGCAACAAGAATGAAAATCAATCTGTTCACAGTTTTTGCTGCATTAGCGCGTGGGCTGTGTAGGCGTGCCCTATGACCGATTTATGTCATCTTCAAATTCTTTTGCAAATTTGAAGTCGATAGCTTTATTTCTACGGCCAGGAGAATATTATAACAGCCATTCCAGACGAACAAACAGACAGATGGATAAACGGACATGCTTAAATCGAGTTTGACGCTAATTAAGAATGGGGCGGTTGCTGAAGCTTTTTTCGGGGCGTTGCAAACTTTTTGACAGAACCATCTTTCGGTGATGGGTATAGAAACTGTAACATTAATAATAGCTGGTGCAGGCGGAACTCACATGGGCATATAAAGGTCAAGTAAAAAATCATGGTGGAAATAGTGGTAATTATTGAATCAAAATACAGGCGTCCCTTCGAATTTGATACAACACGCTTTCCAAGTGTCAAATATATGTTTGTTTCAATTGATTTTTGCTTTTATTTTATTTAATAATATGGGTTTTAAACATCTGTGAGAAAAAAAAACAAAAACCTGAAGTTAAATTACTTTTCCGTTTATATGTACGTCTGGAACGAAATTTCATAATAAAGTTTTCATCATAAAATGTTACACCTTAAAACTTAGTTTTGATACAACACAAATACGTTTCCGATACAACATTTATCTAAGTTTAAATTGTGTTATTCTCTATGATTTTTTGTTTAAATTAAAGAGTTTCGTACGGTTTCAATACTGTACCGTACGAATTAACTGTGTTGAGTATGTGTAGCTATATAAATGTGTCTTATTCGTGTGAAAAGATTTGTAATCTCGAGTCCGAATTATTGCAGTTAATACGAAACATGGTAGGGCACCCCACGATTCTTTCGTTTGGAGAAATTCTCCTGAATTTTAGTTATAAAAACCCAAATATGAAAGCTCGTTTACCAGCGGAACATTCGTTTACGCGGTTTTGAAGGAGTGTGGAAAATTCTATGTAACGCAAAGTAGCTGTCATTGCCTTAAAAAAGTCTTAAAAATCTTAAACGTTCGTGCTGTTTTCCATAAACGAACAGAAAATCATTGAAGAAAGCATAAAACTAATAAGAAAATGTAACGAGTTACCGAAAACCTACTACCATCAAGACAAAAACATTCTAACAAGTGATCTTAGCCATAAAGAGGATGAATCCTTTCAAATTAAATCTTAGATAATTTAAATGACAAAATCAAGTTATTCAAAAATCATTTGCCTTATAACAAAACGCACAATATATTCCCATGCACGTAAGGACATGCCGTTATTAACGAAAGCAAAAATCAGAAAAATGGCTAAAAAGCGAAAGTGAAATAAAGCCGACGAGCGAGAGACTTAGATTAGAACAGAAAAATATGTATTGGATGAAAAATATATAAAGTATATGACAGTAAACAAATAAAATGGCATGGTTTATATTTGTGGTCGTAGCCATAAAACCAGTCTCCGTAAAATCGTGGAAATTTGTTGCAAACGCGGTCGTAAGTCTTTGTTTACAGAGCACCAAAGCAAACCGGAAATTCAGGCGAAATATAAATGAAAGCAATTTCACAAGAACTAAATGATCTTCCGTAAAATCGATTATTAAGAGAAACAAGTCCGTTATTAGCAAGCAACGAAGAATAAATTTTTAAAAAAGGGCTTTATTTACGGAATAGCTAGGAGATACACAAACTGTTCGCCAACAATCGATGGCGCGGCAACAACAGCAATGAAGACAACAACAATGATAAAAAATAAAACCGTAGAACCGTCGGCAACAAATAGAATGAGCAAACAAGAGAATAAACAATGCTACTCCAAACCCGAACAGCAAAGCCTGTATTAACACCAATAATGAATACAACAACAATGATAATTTCAAGAAACAAATAGTAGTGATAATAGCGGCAATAACAACAACAATACCAATAATAATAAGAAAAACGAAAATGAAAAGTTTCCATATCATTCGTTTTGAAAATATTGAAACAGAACTATAGGTAGAGTTTGGTCAGAATTAAAAGAGAAAAAGAGAACTTTTCAATAGCCTGTGTGCGTTAAGAGAATACGAGGCGCAGAAATGTACATGAAAAAGGGTGTGTATTGCAATTTACTGGAAGCCTACGCACTAATTGTATATCTTTTATTAACTCTCGTTTGCTTCCACGACGAAAGTGACATAATCCCATTTCTTTACATTAGATAGCGCTATTTTGAAAAAGTAGAGGGAGATGGGAATGGGAAGCTTGGCCTGTGAAAACATTAATATTCTATTATCACCTATCGGCACCACTTTTCTCAAAACATGGATTAATTTTTCTGATATGCGATGTGCAATCATAATAATTGCGCCACAGATACGCACAAAGAGTGGTGCAGAGCAGTTTTAATTTGTTGAAGAAATTAAACGTGTTTTCGCTTGAATCTGGTTATATTTGCATTACTAAAATGATAAAATCCGGAAAACACGAAAAGTTAATAATTCGCAAAAACATATCGACCAAGCCAAGTTTTAAGGTTATAACAGAAACCTAAAACTTCTAATATATATAAAAATATATATAATCAATAATGATAATATATATATATATACATATATATATATATATATAGAGCGGAGCGGAAAACCGCTGTCTGGCAATTGATCGAGCGAAGATATATGTATGTGTTATATGATATATATTTGTGTTATATACATATATGTTATATCCATCTGTAGTTAGAGTAAAAATATAACCTGCTCGCACTTATATATTTACGTCCTTGCAAACCCCAATATAATAACGTCAATAGTGATGAGAATATGACAATACCACCATAAGAGCGATACCAATAACGTAAACAATAGAATCAGAAACAACGACAACAGCGATAACAAAAACAACAACAATACTATAAATAAGATAACAACAATAACACAATGCTCATAGCAACAAAAACAACATCAAACAAGCGCGACAACAACAAAAACAATACTAGCAACCACGAAAACAGTAATATCACAAATGACAAGAAGCACGAGAATAACAAAAACATTCATAATGGAAACAGCAAAAACAATATCAACAACAAAAACACCGTCATCAAAATACAGTACGCATCTATGACAGCAACAATATCAGCTACGTTAAAACCAGCAATCATAGTAGAAACAAAAATAACAACAACAGAAACACAACTATCACGACAGTAGCAATAGCCGTAGCACAAAAACAAATCAAAACAACAATTGGAATATGGCAATAACAAGAAGGAAAAAATACAACACACATAATTACAAAAATAACATTAGAAATTACAATAATAGCAACAGAAAAAGCAATAACAACAAGAACATCAACGACACAACGTGAAACAAAACAATGTAATAAACAACCATCGTCGGCTTTATATTTTTTCCAAAATTAAAATAACAGTAACCATCGATTGCCACCACTAGATCTTATTCATCATCATTTGTGTCCTAAATAGGTTTGGACATGGCCACGTATGATTCGTCCGCGATCGGGAAAAGCATAACACGCACGTACTTAAGGCTGCATCCAACATTTCTCCAATAGCGCGAGCCTTCCAATTGAGTAAACTCACCAGATATGGTGAATAAATTTAAAATGGACCGATTTAATATTCGAATGCTGTATGAAAATTTCTTCGCGGTATACGCACACGCACGCTAATTATTACCTGATACATTCGCCCTTTGTGAGATGCAGGTAAGTAAAAACGTAGAGGTTTTGTGATATACATTCGCTACCCGGACACACACTGTGAATTTTAGGTTCGTCCGTAGATCCCCGAAAGCAGAGAGGCTAAATTTCTCTAGCTTCTGCAACAAAATACATTAGATGTCATTCTTACTCACAAGAATGCGAAATTCTTGTTCCTTTCCGCAGTGAAAATCCATGCACTTTTCAACAACTGCCTTCCTTCCTTTTCAAAGGAATTCTGTTTAAATGTCTACATACAGACAGATAAATTGGGCCCTGCCGATTTTATTTGTGTACAAGCATCGTGCTAATGTTAGCTCATTGTGCATGTGAACGGTAAAAGGATAAGACGTGTTGGTTCTGTACATATTACGCGCCCATTGAGATGTGATTCTTAAATCTTCGCATGCTATACAGTTAGTAAACACAAATAAATGTCCGATGTAAAAATAGCGTACGATGCGCGACAGAAATCGTAACAAAATATCGAACTTTACCGAGGGATTTATGCAGCCATGCGCGAATGTGCAAAAATCTAATATTTTTACACAAAATAGCTTTTACTAATGAACCTATTTATGGAAGGCTGAGATTTAACGTGAAATATGCCATCAGCGAGAACTTTTCACAAAACGTACGTCTTTGGAGTAACATGCACACTGAGGTCGAACGCCCGGTTTCCGTGTTAAGATAAGTTGAACATAATTTTCAATGTTAAGATGATGGTTTTCGATAACCAGCAGCGGAAAGGGGGAAATTCGTTAACGCGTACATTCTTTTCGATCACTTTCTCTTTCTTTTTCTGTCAAGCTTATAGTAACCTTTTGTATCGTTACATTTTATTTTCGCGCCCAATGAATACATGTTGTTGTCTCATCATAGTAAGTCTTAAGTAGCTTCAAGATTACATGTGCGTTAATAAATTAAAAAAAAGCGATTATTTATTTCATTCGCTTTTAATTTTTTTTAAACATAAAAATTTTAAAACATAGAACATCAATCTAACGGCGGCGTTTCTTTACCTTCTCGTTCCCGTTGTTTTGAAAAAGTGATTGACGGGTACAACAGATTGTTTATGCCAGAAGACCCTTTTTTTGCGTTTGCTGTGAATCGGCGTTGTGACAACATATAATTAAAAAAAATGTTGCTATTGAAATTTTGATTGATAACCAATAACGTCAGAAAACCCGTAATAAAACTTTAAACTGTTGTAATTAGTTAACATCTGATTTCACTACGTTTTTTCCCGGAATCTTCGCTCTACCGACAAACTTTTAGAACCGAAATTTTTTTCCAACGTATGTCCTATTGTATCCACACTGCGTGAGATGTTCAGCTCGGTATAAGGTATAAATCATGTATCTGTATCATGTATTGAAGTAATTTCCTAGATGGAATGCCAAGGTGTGATATGCGTATATAGCGTCGCCAAAGCTAACACCGAAGACCATGTCTCGATGCCCTACTTCAGCTTTTAGTTGTAACAACTACGTTCTTAATAACATGCCTGATTGCCATGCTTGGTCTGCCTGATATTTAACTATCATGAGAATACAGTTAACGGAGGAGTTCAAAGACGGTTAAAGTATTGCAATGGAACGTAAAAAGATGCATAAATAATTTTACTGAACTACTTTTATATCTCTTCAAGAAACCCATTGTAGGTTTTTTTTAACTCGGCCGCACCTAATCTATTCGACGCTTTGTGAATGCTGTTCAAAACTCCTTCTCAAAAACAAGGATTTCCATTACAGCGATCGAAGTAAAACGAGAAGTTTGTAATTCATTCTCCATGCTTTCCCAACCAATAATTTTTGTTGAAAATTTGAAGAGTTGGAATAGCGTCTGTGGCTCTGCGCATTACAATTCACGTGACATCGTATTACGAAGCAAGGTTTATACTTTAAATGATGAAAGGTCAATGCAGTTGTCAATCGTCTCACATTTCCAAATGCTGACTTCAACAACAAACAGGCCGAATATTTTAACGATTACTGCAATTAAGATGCTGGCATAATAAGAAGACCTACGCGCACGGTTGCAAAATACTTCGCATTTCAATCTAACAGCCATTTCAAAAATGTAGCTCTGCCCTGGTAAAATAACACACTAACCTTGTTGGTTAAGATTAGAGGTGTGCTTATTAATATATTTAATATCACGACACAAAAGATCGATCTTCTTTTTAGGAATCCATGCTAATATGAAGAAATATAAGGTTTGATAGCAAAAGCTAAATTCTGAGTAACAATTCGTTCATACAATTTGGGTAAGACAGTCAACTTGGAATAAAGAACCTACTGCTCCAACACAAAGGGAAAACACCTGATTTCAAACTCTGATTAAAAATTTTTAAAACAATGCCATCAAGCCCAGGCGTCTAATTTAGAGACCTCAAGCTATGCAAAACGTCGTGTTCTGTAATGACCAAGTTATGAATCGAAACCGAGTTTGTAGTCTAATATGGATAATTAACAGTTAAATCAGAATCAGCGGTTGAAAAATTTCGTCGGAAGTATTCTGCAAGGAGATTTAGGGTTTCAAGATTAGCAGAGGATTCGCACCCATTGAAAGAAACCTGCGAAGGATATATGGAGGTTTTTCTTTTGGAGTTTACAAACTTATAAAATAAGATTTCGTCAACTGAAGGCATCTGCAACAACTGTCTGGATTTAGGTAATTAAATTTATGCCTTGGAGCGCGGTAGGCGAAATACTAGTAAACAGAAGCACTTTTTCTAAATTTTTTAAAAAGTTTGCTCTCCTATTTTTGTAATATTAATAATTAATGTCGGGCGATTGCTTTGAAGGCAAGGGTTTCTGGTCGGAAAAGACGCAGAAATAGCTAAGTTTAATGCCTTACAGAACGATAGCAGTAGGGTTTCAGATTCTCAGCAGAAAAATCGAGAATAATATATGAAAGACGAGATTTCCGCAGTAAAGTATTCGTTTTATTAAAATCATATTCCTCTTTTGAGGATGTTGGATTTGTGACGTTGAAGTGGTTCAGTCTACCATCGTGCCTGTAATGAAAAGAAATGCAAAGTGGTCAGGTAAACGAAAAGGCGGACATCAACTTACAGCTATCTCCTTGAAATTGGCAGTCTGCCATTACAATCAGGCTTAGTCGTATGGAAGTAAATTCAATAATTGAAATAATTCTTTGAAAAACACAATAGCTCTATCAGATGCTGAAGTGGGGATTATATCGCCAGAAATATCACTGCAACACTAAGTGACTTGGAGCAAACTGAAGTCCTCCAACGCTATGACTATATCAGTGGGTCTCTGCCACGCAGCATAGTTGTTACAAATAGACGTATCTGCATTGAATCCGAGCGGCAACAAATTTAACGTCGGTGGGAATAATTAAATAAAAGAATGTGTAATAATTAGTAATCCTGTGAGGGTAATCAGCAACTTTACTCGGTAGATTGTTACCAGAATAGGACTGATAATAGTAAGCCGCAAATAAGTTGGGTACAATCTGCGATGAAACTTTATTTCTATAACGCATATCGCGTTAACGCAAGGACACGTTGTCAGGAGAGTATAGGGCATTCAGTGTGGGGCAAATTGTCGGGTGAAATCCATCTTCAGGAGGGCAACGGCGAATTATACTTAGATCAATGGCAAAGGAAAGGAAATCTCTTAAACTAGTTAGGGATTCGATGGGTTCAAGAGAATCTGAAATTTCCGATAAATACGCGACCTGAAGAGCGTGTGTGTATATATCCGCAGATAAATTGTGCGTTAATAGAATCGGAAAAGGTTACCAACGTAGCAGGAATTCAAATTTTAATCGCAATTAGCACTCTTCGCCTCTTACACCCTAACTACCCAATATATCATACCTGAACTCTTCATACTACAAAACACTTCAGAAGAATTAATATTAGATACTTTCAATAATAAAAATAATTAATACATAGGCAGCGAAGCTTAGTATTCAACCCACTCACAATTTGATAAAGAGTGTTAATGGAGAGAGGCTGCATTTCTAGTTCTTTCAATACCTAGATTTTTTTGAATTATTAGGAGCAGTGCCCGTAGACGAGAACTGCGCAGAAATCCTCGCTCTGGTACCATTCTTAGCTAGAAGTTTTTTAGAATCTCGAATTAATTTGAAACCTTTTTTGGAAGGCTATTTTTGAAGGAACAGATCTCACGGGCTGCCACAGATTTGAATTTAAGAACAAAAACACTTGAAGAGATATCCCGACACTTTGCCAAAACATAGTCCGTAATCTTGCCAACGCTCACACAAACCGCACAAATAGCATATTACAATAAGATTGTCGAATATACAGAGCTAACATAAGAGATCAAAGTTACATACAACGTAGCAAAAATTAATATATCTTCTATTGTGGTGTCATGTACGGGAATAGTGCCAAAAATTGCAAAAAAAGCCTACAGTACTTAGATACAAATAAAGTACTGGAGAGGGCACAGAAAACGGTGCGTCTCTCTACAGCGAACTTGATAAGCGAATTTCTGCAAGACCAACAATAAAATAAATAAATCACAGAAGCACCAAGGGAAAAATTACAAAACAGATGAGCCCAACCCTTTGAAGTAACATACTCGGAGATGAATAAATTCCCAAGTAATAATACAAAACAAAAAAATATAGAAGAAGAATATTAGAAAACTAAAGTTTTCTGGGAGAAAGTTCCTCAAAATTATTTTGTATTGCAGCAACTGGTGCTACATGGGGAACTATAATTTTATATTTATATTACATTGGTATATTTATTGTGTTTATTAGGTTTTTTTAAATTGCGTCTCCTTCTTTGCATTTATTATATCCACCACCGAAACACACACATTTTCGTGCATTGATTTGGCAAAACGTTTGCAAAACCCAGAAGAATGCTTAAATGAGTAGTTGTAGAATGTCTTCTGCGTAAGCTAAAATAGACACACGATAAAAAATTCCACGTAAAGTCTACAACCTTCCAAAAAACCAGCCACGCGCTCTCAAACCTAAAGATATCCAGCGCCGCAAACATAAAGCTATCCACTTCAACTATAGTAGAAATGTTCGAAGTTCTTGTAGGTAGTGTGGTATTGACAATGGGCCAAAACGGTCGAAGGACACGCTTGCTGTAGTATGGAAGCTGTAGACACCTCTGTTTTTCAAAAGGAATAAAATTTTTTTGCTCTTTACTCATAAGCTATAGCAGATAAATGTACGAAAATATGAACGTGTATTGGCAATGCTGTAGTACATGTACAATAATGGAAAAAATTGGGCATGCCTACTGAATTTTGTAGTGTATCATAATATAATTTTTTTTTTGAAAACCCCCTAAAAGGGTTCATTCTTGGTCAGTTTCAAATACGAAATGGACCAAAACATGCCCGTTCATTTATTTGTCTGTTTGCGCAGCTTTGTGATGTCTGTGGTAAACATCCTCCGATTCGTAAAAATAAATATACCGCCTACAACCTTGCAAAAGGGTTTGAAAATGACTCAAATTTTTCAAAGAACACGCCAACCTCGCCCGCAAACACTGGGAACGCCTTTGCTCTCTGTATTTTTTACTTGTTACTCATAAAGAACAACACATACGCACAGAAGAAAAAATCACTTGCGCCCATCCAATATTACAGACTATGAAAATTTGTTATTGCCATTTTTTAGGATCACGGTGATGGATGGACTTAATATAGCTTTCTTACTTTTTATTTCTCCTTTGCTTTTTTTTACAAAATGTGGGGTAAACTTTTCATATATCGTTCATTTTTTCTTCTCTTTTATATCCTATACTACATTCTAAAAAGGACCTTGTTATCCATATAAATTAAACTAAATTAAAACTCAATAGAATTTCACTACAATGAGCTATTGAAAGCCTAAATGGGCCTGTCCCCCGCCGCACCACGCTAATGTTGTTGCGGTAAAAGTATTTGTGCACCCTTTGTGGTTACATAAAATTTGCAAAAGCCTCAGAATAACGCATTTTGAAATAGTTTTGAATATGGTAATAGTATGGGGACCAGTATTTTATTACAAAAAAGAGTTGTATTCGCTTACATAGAGGCATAAATTAAATTGCCGCAACGAACAACGTGAAAATGCGACGAACTGGTTCATTACTTGCCACATACAGCTATAAGTGATAAAATTAATTACTTTTCTCTCGCAGTCAATTAGAAAAAAAATAGGTATTAATAATAAATAAAAATTTTTTGTAGCTATTGCGCAATTGCAACCTAACTCTTTAATCCCTTTAAAGCTTACTTACGCATCCTACGCTAGAAAATGAATTAGAATAATATTATCAGAGGCCAAATTTTATAACAAACACCACTTCTGATTACGTTTGTACGGATGTACGCGTACATCGACCACCTTCATTGTTAAATATTGTGATATGAAAAAAAATTTCAAATTTCTAAATCTCTTGACAAAACTCGCTGAGTGTTAAAATTTCGACGTACGAAATTGATATGAAAAATTTAAATCAGGCGGGCGAATATTTTTAACCTCCTCCTATATTATACGGAAAGTAATATAAGAGCAAAAAACTGTAATATGGTCTACGTAGGTCTATTTTTGGACTCTACCCCGTATAAGGAGACTCATGAAAAGTAATCTAAAAGTATTGCAACCAAGTCTAAATCCTAGTATTTTATGACAAAAACAAGTTGATCGCGATAAGATTTTTGGCAAAATAAATTGGACTTGCATAGTTTTAGGTTTGTGGCCCGTTGCTCTGTATGGGCTCACACTAGGAGTACGTCGTCCTTGGGAACAAGGTATAATTTCTCACATCTAAATTGTGCCGAATGGACTTTTGTCAACGTGCAATGAAAGTTAACCGCTAAAATATTGCGCTTAATTGGTAAGTCTATAAGTTCAATGCTCTGTTCATAACCGGCTAGACTTAGCCAGCGTTCCGCTTCTACTAAATCGATAGACGACAAGTAAATTGTGGACCAGGCAATAACTGAATATTGCAATGCCGATCTGACATGTGAAGTAATTAGCCGCTTGCAAACATACTGATATTTTAATACTTTGGCCCAACGGTTCGTAAATCTCAAGGCGAATTTGCCTTGTTTACGTTCATACGAAAGTCAATCTCAATAAAGAGGTGGTCTTTGTTCAGCTTGCCAATCTATTATGTTGACAAAAATCTACCCCAAGCAAATATAAATTTGGTATATTTGTTTAAATAAACGTCATTCGATTAGTAATATACCAAGAGTTCAAAGCAGTTACGATTGGAGAAATTGAAGAGTGTTGTCATTTAAATTAATGGAACGAAAAGTTTTTACATCGTCTACAAGCATTAAAGTTTGCAAGCGTACACATCAGTAAATCGTTTATAAATAAATTCGGAGGTATAAGACCGAAGTAACTTTCGAGGTAACACTCGATTATACCTTGATTCTATGCGAGAGTTATAAATTGAATAGGACGCTATATGCTCGTCCTATTAAACATGAACGGAATCATTCAATAAATATGTTAGGAAAACTAATTGGATGCAAACTGTGAAGAAGAAGAGAATAGTCGAAAGCGTTCGAAAGATCCATGTAAGTAACTTCGATCTGTTTGCGGTCATTAAAACCCACTTACATAAAATAGGTTAGCTAAAGAAACTTAACGGGCGTGGGACCTGGATAGAATCATGGTAATTGAAGGAATCAGTTTATAGATATCTGCAAGACATCAAGCACCATTTTTTTAAAGTAGTGTGATAGAAACCTTTTAAAAATTGGGATATAAGTGAAATTTTTTGCCACATTCATTATATATCATTGTAGGAGTCGTATCAAGGTAGATATCAAAATAAGAGAGGATGCATAAGTAAGGTCTAGGAAATAAGAGTTTTTAAATTTACCATCTCACGATCTTTTCTTCACATAGAGAAGTGCCAGGGAATATGTGAAACTGTCGGATTTCATAACTATAGTTAGATATTAATGTGTTCCTATAAGACTTTTCTAAAATTTTACAAATGGGTAAAAAATTACAAGATTCATTATTCTCATAGCGCATTTACAGTCAGTCATCTTCCTTTTTGCATTCACAAATTTGTGAATTTGTTACCGTCTCTTATAAATTTTATTCTTGATACTTTGTACACATTAGCTATAGAATTTACATTCCACGCACTGGAGTTCACGCCTGGAATTTTAGAGCTTGAATAGAATAGTTCTTTGTTACGATTAATTTTTCAGTGTTTATTGAATTAGCAGGGACTCATTAAAATGCTCTCTTTTTGTCACACTATATGTCTTTGAGCACGTTACGTTTCATTCTTTTACATACAAACAGTTAAAGTGCAGACCCCTGTACCCCTCGCAGCATTGGTATTGGTAGAGATGGGTGAAACGGATCTTCAGGCTATACAAAGTGATTTGTTCGCAAAATGGTGTAACGTATTTGGTAAATTTACTCTTCAAGGAAGTAAAGTTGTTATTATATTAATCTATCAAGAACCTATCGCATGTTACCGGCCTGACTCGTCGGATGGGATGAGTGAGAAAAATTTTAAGTAGATTCATGAAAATTTTATTTATTTTTTGTTACAAATGATTCATTAATTTATACTAACATGCTTACATTGAATTTGGAAAAACTTTACGGAGGAAACAAAAAAAATCATAATTGTGCCCTATCCATTCTGCCTATCCCTCACCCCTTAATCACACAAATTCGCGTTGAATGTATTTATATATAATTTTTATGCGATCCTTCTTAATTTTTTCCCGATTTTCAGTTTGTTTCTCTTTCATTATGTTTTCCAAAATAGCCGGGCGATATGCGAATTCATGTTGAAAATATTTTTATATAATATTGCGATTTTTTTTTTTTAAATTTTCTTTTTTGTTCTGAATTACAGATTGATTATTTATTGTACGTTATATCCCCAATATTCAATAGTTTTCGTTTAACTTAAGGAAACTTGATGATCATTTATGTTTTCCTTCATTTACGGAAAAAAATAAATTTTTTTTTATATTTTTTCTTTTTACTATTTTATGTTCAAACGTAACGATTCATTCCAAGTCAAAAATCCAACTCGCTGAAAAAACCTTTTCTTCTCTTTTCATACCTTTTCTTTTCTTTTTTTTTTGACAAATAAAACCTTTTCCTTTATTTATTTATTTATTTATCTTTTCTTTTATTTTTATATCCTACGGTGTGTATTACAATGGTGAAGTACGTATTGTACAATCTACGTTCCAAAATTTGAATTTTGAATATAGCTACAGTGATACAAACGTAACATGAAGAAACTCCTCACAAGCCGCCTGATTATAGATAGAAAAAGGCAAGCCTCATCTTCAACCACTTTTCTAATAATACCGAGTAAGTTAAACCCTCCTAGTCACAAAAAGTTATCTGTGAATAAACTATTAGAAACCCTTTGTATGTGGCGAACCAGATTCATACGAGACTTAATGTCAGCTAAAGAACGAATATATGCAGAAACAGCGTACAAAGACTTCTGGTTAATCTTCATTTTCACACAGATATATTCAAGGACTGGTAGATATAAAAGTTGCCTGGGATGGTATTTCATTGTACGCTGCAATGAATACAGCACCACATTTTTTGTAGAGTATACAACGGCTGCACATTTGACAGCCAGGAGCAAGCAAGTTGGTAAAATGAATCCCTACATTATGACTTTGATTCTCAGAGGAGGCGAAGATCGGTATAGCCCAGAAGTGTTTACTTAATTTGTTTTTCAGATCGAGCATATTTCGATACAGCAAAGGCACGTTGTTTCAACATGGTTTAGTTTGGAAGATGAACGATGATTTATCGTTCAAACAATTTAGTGTTTTGAAAAGGCAGATCACAAGGACGCAGACTGTAAGGGCACAGACGGTAAAGAAAGATTAGGCACTCTTCGCTTTCAGCGAGAGATAAATTCTCTCAAAAATTATCTGAAACCTAGAGAGAGTTTCACCAGTATAGGAAAAGTAATTTATTTTGGTGCTACGAGTTGTTTGTATGGCAAAGTCAACTTTATTGCCGAACATATTGATCAAATTACCGGCAGTCGACTTTGGATGCTGAAAATCGTTAAAAGTGCCCCTAAAAATTAATTGGAAATCGCGTATCTTTGAAAGCGCAAGAGAACGTTAAGCACAATATTCCTATTAATCGTAAGAGTCGATAATAATTCTGCCATTTCGAGCAAAAGAGTTGAAAAAAATTGGCAATCCAGCTCTTCTCGAAATCCCTCAAATTGTTTTGAAACGGGTATCTACAGCTGGTGTGTGATTCCGTGCGTTCTGTTTGGTCCCCATCAAGGCAATTTCTACTTGATGAAATCCGTAAGCCTTTGAATTTCATTAGGTTTCTCCGCTATTTCGATAAGTCGACATAATGTAATGGTGTTTTAAGAGGTTAAAAGGGGCGTGAAAATTTGGAAAAAAAATTAGGAAGAGCAAACGGAAGCAAAAACATATTTATGATAATTATGTCAAGAAAATTTTATGCATGCAATGTACACATCTTTCGCTTCTGTCCCAATTCAAGATCGACTGCCTACTTCAGCGAACGAGTTTGTAGAAAAAACAAAACCGCTTTTAGTAAGTCGTGTTTATAAAGGCATTAAACTTATTTCGTTTGCAACATGTTCGTCAGCCAAATTTGGCGCGCGTCATTGACATTCTACGTCAGCGAGAACAAACTATAATTGTTGCAAATGTTTTCTCCGTCAAGGTGACACTAATGTTCGATATAGTAGTGCTCTTCGCATGATGACTTTGAAACACTTGGCTTCGACTTACTTTCAGCTCCTGTCGTTTTCTAAACTTTTCAGAATTTTCAACTTCAGCCTGTTAGAATTCATTATATGATGCTTCCGCGCAATCGGTTAGCATTTAACCGCGCATCACGTGACCTTCGAAACGTGTTGTTAGTGGCACAAACATTTCAACTCCAAATCCGTTTAAAATGGTTACGATTTGACTGGTTACAAAGTTGTGCATTGTTTGAACTTTTGAGCTCAATGCCGCTGTTCGGAGAGTGGAGGTTGTTTTGCTCACATCGACTGCTTAGCGGCCTAGTGGACACAATTGCGTGCACTGTTCGCGTAGTTTCCGGGTTCTAATCATTATGCATCACGGCTCACGATCTGGGCTGATGACTAGTTTGTTTTTGTATACTTTTTGCTGTTTGTTCTTTCTTGATTTTTGTTATTGTTTTATTGCTTATAAGATTTCGCTCATGAAAATACAATATAAAGTCTTAAGAAGTCCTGTTGGTAACTCTTGATTTTTTTATCCTCTTTAAAAAACTTTTTACAACAATGTTTCTCAAGGACAATGCATAAATGAGATTTAGTAGCTTTAAATATACTTTATTGAATGAATTGAAAAATTACTTGAATTTCTGTGTGAGCTAAGAACAAAGATTGTCGAGAACAAAGGGATTAAAACTCCCACAGTAATTTTAAGCCTTGTTTTGTAGGTTTACTGCACTTTACACGTTGTACTCGAAATATTAGGATGTCCGAAAAGTAATAAAAATGATATGGTGATATTCTGCAGACGATTATGACTTCGTATTCTTATCTCACAACTAAGGAATTGTAACTAAATTGTGCCTGTCTATGATGTACAGCTCAGGATCATCTTTGTCGCATAGGAAAATTGTACAGCCAAGGAATTTGAATTTCTCATGAAATGGCGGAGACGAGAGAGATATTTCCTGCTGTCCCTTTCTTGTTCTCAGAATAGTCTATGCGTCTTTTCATTACCATATTAGTTTTTAAAGCAGCGTAAATTCGAGATTTGCCTTACAAGATTAAGATTTAGAGATAGTTGTAGTTTGCTTGACATAGAACCCATCAAATTTTCTTAAAGTGGTCTTATCAATTTTCTCTCATTCCGACAATATTCCAGTTCAAGCTACTTAAGCGTAGAATAATTCTTAAACTTTCAAAATATCTCGACGGAAAGTATTTCTCATGGCTGGCGACTCCAGTAAAGGTATATTGCGTAATTGAAAAAGATGCGTAAGCTGTGCACCATTGATGGAAGCGGTCTCTTGTTGGAACGTCAAATTATCAACCTATAACACTCCACTTATTAAAGTTATTGTTTATAAAACACACTATCAAAAATAAAATGTTCACCTTTCAGCCGAAAGGAGAGAAACTCGAATGATGACAATTGCATATATAAGTATTTTTCATTGAATTACAAGCTTACTCCGATAATCGCAGGCAATACAAATGCAGATAAGGCGAACGAAAAAGCAAGTACAGGCAACGCTCCTACAACGCGGCCAATAGGTTCCTGAAAAATTCCGCGTTATAGGAAATCGCATTGTAGGAGACTTAGATCCAGAGCAAAAAGGGGGGATAGGTTCCTAATCGAAAAAATAGTTTTTATTTAAGATATTTTTGTATTTATTCATTTCATCAAATTAATACCAATTCATTTATTTAAATAGCACAAAATAAAATCTGGAAAAACAAATAAAACCGGAATTTCAAATCTACTTAACATTAAATTAAACCAAAATTCAAATCACAAACTTCTACTTATCTCCCTCCTCGACATCGCTTATTATAATTTGAGTGTGTTTCAAACGTTTTGCTTATATCCGTGCTAATTCAAGTTCCGAGCTTGATTCACTGTCAGACTGATCCTTTTCAGCAATTACTGGTTTTAAAAAAATCTTTTATTGAAGTCCGTTTTCCCTTATTTCGTAAATCTTTATAGATATCCTGAGAGCCAGATAAATTATTTTTAAGATTTATTTTGAACATTTCAGCTCTATCTCTCAGAGCATCGTTTTCCAAAACATACTCTTCCAACTCCTTTGCTAGATTTAAAATTTTCTCTACGCTTTTTAGTAAAAGGTTTTCAATTATGACATTAGAAAGATCCTCAGAGCTATCTTCAATCTATAATGCTTCATTTGTCATTGTCACTAAATCTGCTTCATTTATTTCATTGTCCTCTTGTTACGTTTCTATATTCATCCTCTACTGGATTAACAACAGTTTCCGGAACTGCTGCCTCCGGCAATAGTGTTTTCCAGCAAGTTCTCAGTGTTGGTTGACAAATTTCTTTAAGTGACATCCCAACGATTTCAACACAATTTAAAAGTTAGAACTGTTTCCAGACTTCCTTGACCATTACGTTTGATGATTCCACCTTTAATATTAGCTCAAACGATTTGCGTATGTAGTATGATATGAAAGTTGCTGTTATTCCTTAGTGATGATAAAAATTCAACTTGAATATTAGGATGACATAAATCAGTTGCAGGGGATGGAGCATTGTCTAAAAGTAGTAAAACTTTAAATGCCAAGTTCTTGTTTTTTAAAAAATTTTCTACGTCAGGAACAAAGCAATGATGAGACCAGTCATTAAATAAATTGGCAGTCATCCATGCTTTTTTGTTCGCTCTCCAATACACTGGAAGATTGTTTTTGTTGCATCCTTTCATAGATCGTGGATTAAATGATCGGTTAATAAACATTGGCGTGGTCATGAACTCGCCAGACGCATTACTGCAAAATACCAATGTTATCCAGTCCTTAGAAACCTTCAAGCCGGGAGCTGTTTTTTCGTTCTTCGAAATAATTGTTCTTGACAGCATTTTTTTCCACCACAAATCTGTTCCATCAGCGTTAAATATTTGATCTGCTAAATAATCATGTTGTTTCATAAGTTTTGCGAACTCTTCTGAATATCCATCTCAGCAACTGCGGATGCTCTTTCACCCCGTATTTTCAAACTATGTAATAAATGTCTGTACTTGAACTGAACCACCCTTTGCTAGCCACGAATTGATGGTTGTCTTCAGCGGTTGATGGTTGTCCTGCTTCCTTTAAATAGTTGACTATTTTTAATGCTTTCTGTTTAATTACATTTCCATCTAAGGGCAATCGCTTTTTCGTCATATCTTTTATCCACACCGTTAGGGACTGTTCCATTTTTTCCATTATCTTTGCTCTTGGACGAGAAATGATTTTTGCGAGTACTGATGATGCAGATGATATCGAACATCCAATTTTCTCTTCTTTTTGTTTTATTGTTCTTATTGTTGACTCATCTAATTTAAAATGTCTAGCAATATCAGAGGCCTGATCTTGATTTCGAAGTCGACCCAACATTTGAGTTTTGGTTTCAATAATGATAAATTTAGGTTTTAACGACGTGTCTTCCTTTTCCTTTGGCATTTTTAGAGCATAAACCGCAATTTGATTATTTTAAGCTATAAAAAATTTAAAAGAAACTTACTTATTATGAAATGTATTCAGCTTGATTTTCACAAAATAAACTTGTAAGACAAAAAATACAAACATATACATCACTCTCTCGCTCGCTTGGTGATGTGATTCTCACGTCTTCTTTACTGTGAACGACGAGACAAATCTAAATTTCCAAAAACTCTTTTATTTTCGGGAAAATCCCTTTTTGTGCGTAAATGTTTGAAAAAAATTGCGTTGTAACTTTGCCGTTAATTAAATTTTAGCCATGCTATACAGAGACCATGCACATGCAGATAGGCGATCTTTCTTGTAAAATTAAAATATATAGCGTAAAAATCAAAGAGGCTAGATCTCACAATTTATTAAATAAACATATAATTATAATGCAAAATTAAAGTTTCTTAGAATACTATTTAAAAATTCTTGAAAATCGTGTTGCAGGAGTACCGCGTTATAGTAAATTTTCCGCATTTTGCAACATTTTGCGAGCCGTGTTGTAGCGAAACCGCGTTATAAAGTTACCGTGTTATAGGAGGGTTACCTGCACTTGATAAAAACAGGGCATATGCACATCAAAATATATGCTTTGCAGCTTTTTACAAGATATATGCATAATGCCACGTTAAAGCCGCGAGAAGAATTGCGGACAATCTTAGTCTAAGTGAGATAACACTAACTACCTAAACAACTGGGCATATTTATAAGAGCTAAAACAATTCTACGATCTAACATCGATATAACGAACGAATTCGAAAATGGCGCCACCGGGTGTGTCACAGAAATTAAATGGCCACTATTCGTATGCGATCAAACACACGAAAACAAATGCCATCAATACCGGTAGACTTTGGGAAGACAATGTTCTATTATAATAGTATGACGCATTTCAAAACAATTTCTCGCAAAAATGAACTGCGGCACTCTTGAGCTCACAATGCTACCAATTGCATTGTCTTCAGCCTCTGCGTGGCAAGGCAGTGCTGTAGAACATAATGTAGCGTACCTAGGGCCTAAGATATTCACACCTCGCCAACCCTACGTCGCATTAGTTCGAGTGGAATCTTTGCAACGCTTGTAAACAGAAGAAATAGATTATACAAAACTAATTGGGAAGAATCCTTGTTTTACAAGATGCATAATTCGAGTTATGCTCGTCAAAAGGCGCTCGCTACAAAGCGGCGGGTAAGGTTTTTCTTAACAACGTTCTAAATTAATCGTGGTGGACGTGACGACGTTGTGGATAATTTTTTTCTTAAAAATACCGTCCGTATGGATGCCAAACAAAATGCCTTGGAGAGTAGAATGTGAAAAGCTAAATGTGTTAATTCAACGAATATTGGACTAAGTCAATGCTACAACATAACCCTAAAAAAAAATCCGATAAAGTCATGTCTTTGTGACAAGCTCGCATAGAAATTCTTGGAGATTACACGATCATTCAACTTTTTTCCCGGTTGCATGGTATGTTGCACTATTCGGCTGAAGTTCTCCAACATAGAAATCGAAATCATTTAATTTTAGCCAGAAAAAATGAATTACCACGTTTCTTAGTGGCATCCCCGTTGACGGTATCTGCAATGCCGTTTCAAAGAAAAACTATTTTTGGATACCTAAAAGTCCTTCAGTAATGTCAGATGTCAGGTCATTTAGCCAAACATGAGCTTCATCCCGCATGTATGAAACGTAATCGTGGATGCATTATTTTTGTACTAATTTATAATTATTTCTATTTGCGGTACAATTGCGTATTTACTTTCTTTCACAGGTAATGGCAAGGTCCAAACGTTATATTGAAAAAATTAAAAAATATATTCTATCTACGTGTGCCTTCGGAAACACAAAATTGAACCTACATGTACCTCAATTTACGTATTAGAAAGAAAAATACGAAATTTTCAATGCGAAAATTTCAACCGTTTGGTCACATTGTAGGCAAAGGCCGCGTATTAAAGAGTGTTGATTTGACATAACTTAAAGAATCCGAATTGGAGATATTATTCAGATTTTTGCAAACGACTTTGAACGGCTTGAAAAACTTATGATTGGCCGAGTTTTATGAAAGTCAAGTTCAAGAAAATGGTTCGGACAATGGAGGTTGTCCCATGTAGTAATGCGGGTGAGTCAACAGTACCATTTGCTGACTTAAGGGCAAAGGAAGTGTGAAGGATAAATCTACGTTTTTCTAGCGACACCGAGACTAAAAGCAATCCATTTTCATAAGGGGCTAACAGACAAGCCTCCTCCTGGTCTTTTTCAAGGATTGCTTTTGAACGAATTTTGTTGAATCTACATAACAGCTTTAGGAACAAAATAGAAATAACGTGTAGGTCCTCGAGTCCTTTGAATTATGGTTTAATAAAACCCAGCTCTGATCTGGGTTTATTTATGGAGAACTCAATGTGCAATTTGAAACGTAGTTTTTGCTCGGGTGGAACTCCTACATTAATGAACGAACCTACATAAACCAATTGTTGCTTGACAATGGAAAATTCTTGCATTTTTTTAAATGGTCTGAAACAAATTAAAGGAAATAAAATTGGAAATCTAAGTTAGAGGAACAAAAGCGTTTAATACGGTGAGCCTACATTTAGATAGAGCTAAACTTAATCACCGAAAAGTGGTCATTGATGTACGGAATAAATAGAAAGGGTCCTAGGTTGCTGCCTTAGGAGACACCCGACGTCACGGGAAATTCATCCGAGGTGGTGGGGTTAAAAAGAAAAGACCTATTCAATTCAATACGTATGGACGGCACCCGGAGTGCCGGGGCTTAAAAGCAAACAACTTGTATCCAGATACACCTGACTAACTACGGCTTTGCTGAAATCTACGTACAAAATCGTGCGGGACCCGCTCGGAAAAGCCTCCAAAAAGTGCCAAGAATCTCCTCAAAATTGAAACGGTTGAACTGAAGAAACACAAGATTTGGTGTTCCCCCTAGTTTCTAGTTTTGTAAATGATTTCACCCTCAAGTCTACCATACATCAGTCATACTTTGGTAATGGTTTGGTTAGCATATCAGCAGGCATCTCCTTCGTTGGCATGTACTCAATTTTTTTGTCGCCTCTCCTAATTATTTCGCGAATGAAGTGGTGACGTATATCAACGTATTTAGTGTGCCTATGTTTTCGATTTTAGGACGCAATTTTTTAATGGGCTCCTTACTTTCATTATTGGAGTCAGAATGCAATTTTCCATGTTGAACCGTTTTAAAATATCTGTTATGATTTTCGTTTTGACGTGACATTTTTGTCCCGCATTTATTTGATTGAAGCTCTGTTCCTATAGAGCACTTCAGTATCCGTAAGTATTTCATTCCAAATTCTTGAGCAAGCTTTTCTTTCAAACTAATTAAACCGTCCGAGTTGTTTCCTGCTATTATGGAGTCCTCAATATAAATCGATAGCAGAGTTGGATTTCATGTGTATGTATGATTCCGCGGCTAACGGGTATAAGCCCAATGTTTTTTAATTTTTCGTTTAAAGTCTGGTACCACTTTCTCCTGAGCTGTTTTAAATCAAACATCGCCTTTTTGATTAAACATACTTTTCCTTGCTTCATTTCAATCGTATATTTCTCTTTAATTATATTTATAAGACCTTCAGGAAGTTTGGTAATAATTTCATAAAATCAATTAAAATTCCATTTTAAATAGGCAATGGTAGTTGATTGGATCTTAACCCCGGATAGCATTATAGGCGTCCGTATCGTTCTTATCAGGCTTGCAAGTGTAAATGAATAATTTTAATCGACATGGAGGTGCTGCCTCAAACTCTTAGGAACTAGTCAAGCCTTGCAACATTTCACCGTACGGTTTGATTTGTACTCTGTTTTCGGAACCCATTTGGTGTCAATTGACCTTTTGTCTGCAGATTCTTCTATAAGGCATCGTATATTATTGCGCGTAAGTGCTATACTGTATTCAAGCATTGTCTTTGTCCATTCAGACGATTCAGAACTGGTAAGAGCTTTATCGGCTATTTTGCGCAATGTCAACGGTGTCATAATATATTTCATCTTTGCCGTTCTTGTGTGTAAATGTGTTGCAAATTTTCCTTGAAGGATTCGTTTTCTTTGTAGATGCTTGTTGAATTTAATGGAAAACGCGCTTATTATTGTAGCGAAAATTTTTATTATAATTTTAGATTTATCTTACAATAATTTACAATTCTATTCTCTACTATTCTGTAATTTCTATTTCTTTAAGTAGAGTTTTAAAAAGAATTATTAAGCGCACGTGTTCTCTTCCTGGCAGCAAAATGAAACATTACTGCTTTCTAGGTTTGACCACGCAACGGTATTTGCAATGGGTAACCGCAATATGTAGGCTTTCTCAAGATGGCAACAATACCATTTTGGATTTGCTAGGGCCTCGCCTAGACCAAAACTTTCGTATAGAGAACGTTTTGTGAATTTTTCATCTTGACTCTTGTAGACTATTCGTGACTTCGAAACACTTTAAAGATGGGCTTTTGATCCGTTACTACAGCAAATTTGATGGATTTAGATTTAAACTTACTTTTCTTGCGCATTAAGAAGCATCTAGGCAATTTGTCCAAGGCTTTATAAATAGTTGAGATTGGGTTTACTTCTCGACCACAACGTGAAAGTAAGCTTAATTGTGGCAATAGACGACGTGGCATTTCAAGAAACGTTCTACTTTTTCTTTCAATTGCTCTATTTTGTTGTGGGTTGCACTCAACAATAAAGTGTTGCTTGTTTGCCGTCCTCAGCACCTTTGTATAATCTAACACTTGTAATTTATGTCCAGTTTCACTTTCAGTATAATTTTTACCCATTCTCAACTGCTGCAGCACTTCGCTTTTACTCCTTAGAGTGTAGAAATAACTCCTTTTTGTGCAATCGTCTATATAGGTCAGGAAAATCGAGACCCACCATGTGACCTCACCCTCATGAGACACAGGCTCCAATGTTGTAGAAGGTTGGTATTCACGCTTTTCTTTTGGCTTTTAGTACATACGTCGCATATTGGTGGTTTTTCGTTCTTTCCTTTCAGATTTTCTTCGTTTAAATGGTTAAAGTGTTGTTGGTACATTATAAAACGAAAATTTTCTTCTTTTTCTTAAACGCAGTACACACTTACGCCATGTTGCGCTGGGAAAACAATTTTACTATTTGATTGTTGTTAGGCGAAGGCTTCATTTTCCATGAAAACATTATTAAAACCATTTTCGGTAATTTTTGGCACCGATAATAAATTTGTGCGCAAATCGGACACATATGATTTAGTCTTAAAATTACAAAAGAAAACTTCTGTAGTTTTAAAATAACTGCTCCTTTACTTTCAATTTGTGGCATATTTGCTAAGTTCATTGGCTTATTTGCTGTTGTATTTGATATTTTGCTGTATATTTTGATATTTTTTTTTGTATGAAGTTGTGTGTGATGACGCACAAAAGTTTAGGCCCCACTGTTCATTACAATTATAGGTTAACATATGTCCTTGAGCGTACATTGAGTCACGTGATTTTTTCTTTTTTAAGCACCCCAGCAAACTGGGGTCTTACGGCCAATTTTTCCACATGCAAGGCAAGGGAATTTAAATTCTTGGTTCTACTGTTTTCGATTTAATTCTTTCGATTTTTCAGTACACATAGGTTCGAAAATGTTATTGCTTCTGTTCCTTATGTAATTATTTAAGGTGCGGGTATTTATAGCAATCCTCAAAGAATCATATTTATGTGAGACGTTGTGCGCGAATGAAATCACCAGAAAGTACAAATGTATTGCAGAAGATATGTTCAATCAACATCAAAAATTATACAAATATAACACAGTCAAAACTGTGACCGAATCTTACCCTATCCATCACCGTTATCGTAAGAAAGGCTAGAGAAAAGGACAAAACTAATTTTCATACTTCATAATATTGGAAGGGCGAGGTTGATTTTCCTTATCTGTCATGCGATGTTGCGCAGTTCTTCGTTCGTTTTCATTTTGTGAACGCACTGGAAACAAGCCTGGTGGCACAATTTTAATATTTATGAAAATCTACTTTATTTGTATAATAGAATGTTCGACATAATAGAGTATAAAGAAAAGAAGTGGAAGAAGAAATGCGAATGGATTTACCAATTATATCGAATGACACTTATCAACAAGTCCCAACTCATCTAAATTCCACATTGATTTATTGTGCCAAAGTATGTTTTTTACTAGATTATAGTACAATAGTAAATAATATTCATATAAGATGAAGAACATTTTAAACTTTATACGTATGCGAATGATCCGATAAAATCCATTTTCAGCAGCGTCGATTTTAGACCAACGTAGTTTGAAAATCGAGCCCTTGAGGCTGCACACAAAAATTCGTGCGCAGGCAAGAGATAGACGGATAGACCGAGAAGCCAAAATCGATTCAGAGGATAATCTTGAATCAATTGACATAATATAAGATGGGCTTATCTCCAGTCGTTCCGGTAAATTTAAACTCGACTTTATTCCCAAACTGGCTGTCCGACAGAAAAGAAGCCTGAAACAATTGGCCTCTAACTGTTTAAAACAATGTATTTAAGGAACACATTACAGTTTTCCAAAGAATGGTAAGAGCTTGTAATTTCGAATGCATTTCTATAAAATTGTACGTGCAGTTATTGTGTACAACAATAGAAACATCAATAAAACTAATTATTAAAAAAATAAAAAAAAAATCGTAAAACATTCCCGAAAATCACACATAAATTCAATTTAATGCTTCATAAGGTATTAAAATAGAAATAAAAATCTTAAAAGGGAAGCCTCGACATCACATAAACGGTGCTTGTGTGCGTTTTATGCAAACAGTTTTTGTGGGTAACGAGCAATATAAAAATTTCCAGCTGATTTGCATTTTGGCAAAAATATTACACACATTAAATGCTTATAACAATAACCAAAACAATAACAACAAAAGCAACGACATAATAGTTGCGTTGACCGTACATACGAATATAGATACACATAGAGTCCCTAGCACACATATAAGCTTGATGCTTTGGGAAAAATTTAATTAAAAACAAATTTTTAATTGCACAAAAATTGTGCAATTATGCGCATAGAACACAGCACAAAATGTATATTTGTATGCGGATGACGAGTAAGCATAAGTTTATGTAAAGTATGTAGCAAAACAAACGATTCAATTCTACACATATTTATTGTTGTAAATAACGTACGATCTGCACATAATCAAACATACAAAATCATGTCAAGATATATACAGTCATCACTCCTACTACATGCCGCATATCAACTGTCTTTCTGAAATTTGATGCTGCACCGCGAGCTTTTTGCGTCTGCTTGGGTCACTTGGTTCGCGTCTTCGTTAAGGTAATTGATAACTGGGCGAAGTTGTCAACTCAACCAAATGATTACAAGAGCTGAATAAAAATAGACGATACAATAAGTGTTATAAAATATTACAACAATGAATTCATAAATTTGTAGAGAAATTGCAACTTGCAAATATGTGGTAAGAAAGTTTTAGAGAAACCCCAGAATATTGCTCACTTACTTTCTTAGACATAGGAAAATCTCAAGTACATTCGGTTTTCCTGATAGGTTTCGCGTTCTTGAGGACCTGCAGGAGCCTTCTGATTTTACAACTGGAACTGAACATCGCGCTCTGTTAGTAAACGTTCCAAACTCTGTTTGGTGGTTTATAGTAATTCGCAAGTTCGCTTTGGAATAACATATAATGTTTTAGTTTATTTTGCATGTGCATTTTGGCCACAGTTTTTTGCCTTTAACAGTTACATTTTTCTTACTTCGCTGTAAATCATAACTTTGCAACGAAACAAAGTTATTGTTGTTTATCAAATGCACAAATATCAAAAACGTTGTTCACTTTAGCGGTCCAATCGTCTCCTAGTACTCTACTCGAACTAATTTAACAACAAAGTAATTTATATTCACCTTTTCGATAATTTTTTATATCAATCGTTCATTGCAAGAACGCTTATGAGCGCTTAATACATGATTTCAAGTTTTACCCATACGACCTAAGACAATAACTAAGTGACAACTGTCAGCTTTCTGCTTTCATGAGAGTTTCGTCAATTTGACTAGCAGTCTAAAATGATCGGGATTTCCAGGTGGTGCAATCCGTTTTATTGAGAATATTTTTCTACTTTTTAAGAATTACATAAATACATTGTTCAATTCGATCCCCAACTCGCCCCCGATATCATTTGGTTATTAAACTTAAGAACCGACGTACAAATAGATGTACGTAAAAGGAAAAATTACGTTTGTAGAGGAAAGCGGACTAGAAAACAATTTTTAAGTTACTGTAATCGTTTCACAATAATTATCACCTTTCCATTGGAGTTTAATTAATGAAGTTTTATATAACATCTTTAAGGGATTTATATACACATTGAGCGTGCCACCTATACATCAATCTCGTATTTGTCGTGCGCATCGTACTAGGGATATAAATTTACACTTTTTTAAAAGCATAAAATGTTGAATGGCAGAAAAAGTATTATGATAGTCAAATGATCGTAATCTTCTTATTGCGTTTACAGCTTTGCCAGGATTGAAAATTATTGTTCGATCAAACGTGTTGCTTCTAATTAGATAAACGGAGAAGCGTGCCCCATAAAAGATGGGATTAAAACGCACAAGAATTTTTGATTTAATAATACATTCTAGCGAAAAACTAGACGGAATTAAAAAAATGGAACGCATTTTAATCAACATTAAGACTACCAAGTACATCAACACACCTCATCTCAACTTTCGAGTGTCGAAGACCTTCTAAAACATGCAATATTTTAAAAGTTTTGGACGGGTTCTGGTCATATGAACGGATGTGGTTGCGCACTAAGTGCTTGGCATTCGGGCCATAACTGCTTACAGATCGTTAATGCTGACTGGTTTTTAATTCTGACTGTTTTATTTTATCTATTAGCAAATTTATATGAAACAAAGTTATTATGTGGACTAACGTCAGCTCAACGCCAGTGTGGACAGGATAAAAAGAAGACGTAATTTCGTTAGGATTTATATTACATATTATATTACTAATTTTATAACATAATAAAGCACATCCTCAACATTTCCATCTTTAATACTTTGGTCCCAGCAGGCTTATTATTTTAGGAACGTTATTATTGCCTGCCGCAATATTTACCTAGACATCCCTTACTTCAATTGTTCCAACAACAACCTATAAGAGCTATGTTAAATTTTTTTCTAAATGCGCTGATTTTTTCTGCTTATTCTAGGGTGCTAACTCAATTGTATAGGTATTAGGCTATCCCTCGAACCTACATAATATGAGGTTTGCTTTTCATATCTTTATGATTTTGGTTTTGAATTTTTGAATTGCAAAAATTGCAGTGAAAGTTATTATTTTTAAAATAAAATGGCAAATTAAATATAGTGCCTCCTCTACAATTGGCGGCCCTGCTACAACTGCGTTAAAAATTTAAATTTATGTAAATTTAAAAATCTACTAACCAACGCTGTCAGCCAAGTACTTAAAAATATGCCCAGGCCTAACCATATGACCATTTCGAGGGTCTGAGTTCCTTTATGCCTTTTAACTTCAACACTGAATGTTAAATATCAAATCGTGTAGAAATTGCTAGATATACAGAGTTCGCTATCATCATCGCAGCTACCAGCCGCTTTCTAATGGAACTTGGAACGGCTTACATTTATTCATACCATTGTGTTTCAGTAGGTCAGGAACATATTGTCCCTGGCACGATTTGATGATGCCAGTCGCCATTGTGTTCGATTTCCATGCACAAGAAATGGTATAATCGACCGACACCGAATTCATCTGAAAAGTTCTATATGAGTTCCACCCCAAGGCGTTCCTTACAACCTTCGGCCGCTAATTGGGCTTAATTTGTTGCAATTTCATCTTTAGTATCTCTTTTTATTGCATAGGCCTACTTATACGGTATCGCTCTTTGATCGCTTGAAAGTTCAACAAACGACTAATTTACACTTTCGCAAAGCACATGGTACTCCTTTGTTCATAGTCTTATGTCACTTGTTGTCATTTTTATTGGAGATAGCCTGCTCGACTATTTGCGGAATACCGTTGCCAGTAACGACCACATTTTATGGTCTGTATCCCGCTCGACTTGCGCGTTAAATAGTTTCAATTTTTCAAATACAGCGATTTTTCCTCATATGAAGTAAATACAGATTTTTCCTTATTTATCGTCGATAAATGTACCAAAGTATTTTGGACCTCCACCAAAACACACTCTAAAAGGACCGCGCACATCGAAGTGGACAATCTCCAATAGATTGTGCGCTGTTATTGATTTTTGTGCCATTAATCATACATTTGCTTGACGCGTCATGTAGACCTCTGAAATTAAGGTGAAAATATCTGTCGTGCCATATCAAATCAAAATGCTTCATAGCAAATACCCTTTCATTGGCCCAGATGGTCTGTTTATTTTTTTCCATTTTCATTGAATTCAACGGTGAAACCTCTATCGACAACCATGCTAACAGATATTAGTTTAGCCTATATATAACACCCTAGAGTGTAATACGTTTTCAAACCTAATTTCATAATCGTTGTCGTGTATTATTACATCACCTTTTTCTGTAGCACTGATGTGCTTCTCGGCGTTTAAGGCGACTTTTTCATGATGTTCGTAGAAATTGATAAACATATCGCGGTCGTTGCATATATGTGACGTCGCACAGTTGTCGATGTGCCGTCTGTTGTTGTCTAATACTCCTATCTCTGTTAACGCCAATACTGTTATAGCTTGTACTTTGTTTGTGTTGTCTTTTCTCTCAAACTTGTTCGCAAAATGCGCTGCAATGCCATAGATGAAGCATTGGCTTTGAAACTTTTCTTATTAAGTTTTATTCTGCCTTTTGTGGAGTTTAAATTTTTTTCTGTAAGTGCTTGTTGTTTTAGTTCTTCTTCTTCTATCTTCTCTTTCCTCTTTCTTCCTTTTTCAATCATCTGTGGTTTCAAGGATGAGAGATTAGGCACAGCGTCACGCGCGTCTATAGCAATTACAATTTTTGTCGTATTACTTGGGAAGACTCGATATCAGTATTATGGTCAGTAGCTCCTCCTGATTCTTAATGCCTGTTTCTTTTATGTTCTCATATATTTCTAAAAACTTATTAAGATGTTGCACAATTTGATCTTATAGTGGCATTTTCATATTAATCAGTCTCTTGTAGAGAGAAACCTTCTGTCGACGATTCTTTGGCATATAAACTTCCTCCAGTTTCTTTTGGGCTTCTGAGGTTCTACAGTTGCGTAAATGGACGCAAACACTTTTTCATCATCAAATATCCATATCGTGATTGGGCCTTTATCACCCCCTTATTCGTCGTCCCATTCAAAATTTTCCAAAACCCACTATGGATCAGAACACCCCGCATCTGCACTGGCTAGAGGTCATAATTATTTTCATGCAACTGCTCTATTTAGACAGTGGAAGCTTTTATATTTTTTTCGTCTCTCAAGAAATCACTATTTTCTGTCTGAAAGGCTAACGAAGCAAGAACAAGCGGCCTTGTGATCGAGTTTGCACGGCGGAGGCAGTAATAAAGTAAAAAAGTAATGGTAGTAATAAAAAATTGTCAATAATCCTTAACGAACATCGTCGAAAGCGACACCAAGCTCCTCAGCGGTATTGGCAGACACTTCTAAAAGTAACTGTCTTATGCAACACCAATTCATTGACAGCTTCAAAATCTGCACCGCAAAATAATTACGGAAGAGAGTCATTTCAATTATCGATGTCGACAACAAGCACATTCCAGTTGAATAGGAGTGATTTGTGGACGATGAAAGTCCAAGCGCTGTTACACTGTTGCTGCAACAATAACAACACGAATTATAACATCGACTTCAATAGCAACGGTGGGCTAAAAGTGAAAGGCAAAACACAAAGCTTTGCAAACCAATTTTCAAAAATTTTTTCACTTTTGTAAAACAAAAACTTAATTAAATTTAATGATATGATATTTATGATATTAATGTCATTTAATCCAACTTAATTTAATTTTGTAAAACAAAACTTTAATTATTTACACCTAATTTACTTTAATCTAACTTTAACTTAACTGATCTATATTTGAAAATTGTTAATTTTCCCTCCGTAAACCATCACCCACACTGTCAAACACAAATGGCACACATCAACGCAGTTATAGACACATCTCTCATTGAGTTAGAACAACCCAATGACGTAACATTGCCAAATGCGTTTAACACCACCCACATACAACCAGAGCTAACTGCGTTAACAGTTACGCTACACCATCACAATTCTGGAACAGATATTCTGAAAGGTGGTGCGTCTACGCGGAAATACAATTTAACAATAACCACATTACAGCTGCAGACACGAAGTTCGAGTAAGCCGTGGTAGCTCTCCCGCAGGATACAATTCTTACGGTACTTAACTTCATACAAAAACACCCGGCATAAATAAGTGCACTGGATTCAATGAGGTCCTAATAAAGACACACTTCGTGGGGAGATTAAGAAGCTGAACCAAATATTATCTAACTCCGAATACGAGCCATTTACCCACTGAAGAATAGGCAAAAATCGCTGTTGACATTTTGGAGGCACTCCAAGGGTATGAAGTTGTGGAGTACACACTCAACAACAACACCCCACATAGCAGATCCTGAAAACAGTCACATAAAACTATACAGCGAGCTAGACGCAATAAAATAACAAATGGATGACAGGGAATATCTAAATTATAGGTAGTCCCGAAGCCCTATTAGACATAAGTCGTCCTTTCGATTTAGTTTAACCACTCCCACAAAAGTTAACCTACTATGGACAATCTGAGCTGGCCTTGCAAGTACCGTTGGCCTTTTAACAGGAAAGCCAGCAAATGTGAAAAGCCATACAATTTTAAACAAGAGGATAGCCAATACATGGAAAAAGTGGCTTAATATTAACCTTAATCTACGTAGAGATTTAGGTTTCATATTTGTTACAGCCGATATTCCCAAAGCTGTTATTG
Source organism: Glossina pallidipes (assembly GCA_000688715.1). NCBI lineage: Eukaryota > Metazoa > Arthropoda > Insecta > Diptera > Glossinidae > Glossina > Glossina pallidipes. The sequence goes on from KK499827.1 coordinate 611,752, forward strand.
CAGCGGTTTATTTAGGGAAGTTCGGACCACTGATTGATGTTAAGCGGAAATTGTTAGTTGATATATTAACCAGCTTGTTTTTGAATCCATTCACTGTTCTATGTAACATTCCCCCACCCAAACATTTCGGAATAGAAAATCAATATACTCAAAGTTAGTCAAAGAATTTCCGAGTTTGACGCAAGAATCTCACTATTAAAATCCAGCCAAGCGCACCAATTTTTAGTCAAGACAGGCATTTGCAGACCTTCTCATTCGTCAACGGCCTCGGCTCTACATGTGCTAGTTGAGAAGGACCCTAATGCGGTGATTAGAGTCGTTTAAATGTGTTAAAAGTTCCAGATAGGAACCACTTCCCCATGTTAACGATATAAATTTAAACAAGTAGATCTCTTTACAGCGTACCACCAGAAACCAATGGCAGAAGAAGATAGATTTAAAAGGACAATTAACCATTCGTATGAATTCGTGCGAATTTGACATTCTACGCAAACACATCCAAGATTCGTAAAGGAAGTATTTAATGGATTGGATTTCGTCTTCGCCTGTATCATATTGACTAGAGACGAAGACGAACATCTAAAACACCTCCTGTTTGCAAGATTATAGATATGTGGTCGTAATATAAAGCCAAATAAATGCATTTTTGGAACACAACATATCCGAAAAAGGTATACGTCAATCTGAAGAAAAAATTGGTGCAATTCGTATGTCCGAATACCCGACAACGAAGCAAATAAATAGAAAGAGAAAAATTTGCAATATTTGAAAAGATTGAAAAAACTTTTTCTTCCAGCGTGTACGTGTACTCCAAGGAGTACAATACGAAAAGAATTGAAGTAACCTTGAAAATAACTATCATCGTTATTGCCTCACTTCCTAATCTCTTGACAGGTTCCCCCAAATTATGAATCCATAAGATGCAATACGTAAATGTATTCTTCTCTTCTCTTCTCTTCTCTTCTCTTCTCTTCTCTTCTCTTCTCTTCTCTTCTCTTCTCTTCTCTTCTCTTCTCTTCTCTTCTNTTCTCTTCTCTTCTCTTCTCTTCTCTTCTCTTCTCTTCTCTTCTCTTCTCTTCTCTTCTCTTCTCTTCTCTTCTCTTCTCTTCTCTTCTCTTCTACTTTTCTCCTGCCCTCTGTGCGCTCTTCTTGTCCAACTTTCTTTCGTTCCCTTTTCTGTTCGCTTTTCTTATCTTTTTTGCTTTCCTTTTCTCCTCTTACCTTTTCTGCTTTTTCTTCCCATCGTCTTCTCTTTTGCTTCGTTCTTTTACTCTCTTTTTCCTTCTATCTATAAAACACTAAAAAATCATTTTAAGGAATAATAAAACGAGAATCCAAACGTATGTTACTTTCTTACGTTGTTAAGTCTTTTCAAAACAAGAAAAAAAAAAACGAAATGCCCTGGAGTTATAACGATTTAAAACCTAAACCAAATCCAAGGACACATGTTTAAGATTTACTCGCTGAAGAAAAAACAAGTAAGAAAATTATATTTGATCTTGAGCGTATCTTTTATACCCATCACCGTTATCGCAAATAGGCAAAAAAGTAAAAGAATTAAATTTTCATGCTCTATTATATGGAGTGGACATGGCTGATTTCCTCTATTTCTAAAATAAAAGTTTTTGTCATACAGGCGTGTGAGCACTGTAGGCGCGTCCTTCGAAAAGTTTATATCATTTCCAAATTCTTTTGCAAATTGTAGGCCATATCTTCATTTTCGCTAACGGGAGAATGTTTACCACATATACTACACAGTTGGGAAGGCGGACAGATGGACATGTTTGGGTGCATCCCAAATAAGAAACTGGCAGTATAATAGTAATAAGTACACGTGGCCGATTTCTTCCATTTTTGTAAAGGTACTACAGCATCGTCCATAGAATACGCGTTCAAACTTTTGTACATTTATCTGCTGCTATAGTTTATGAGTAAATTTTTATTCCTTTCGAAAAATAGTTATCAATTTAAGCGTTGCTATGGGCGTATCTTTCGACCGATTCGTCCCTTTTTCAATACCAATCTACGTGCAAAAAGTTCCAATGTTCCTCCCAAATTTGAAGTCGTTAACTTCTTCTTCCGCGGCCAGAAGAATGTTTACAGTAGACGTTGCACAGGCGGACAGACGGGCAGATGGACATTCTTAAACTAATTTAGAAGTTGATGCTGATATATACACATTATGGGGTCTCTGACGTTTCCTTCTGGGCGTTGCGAACGTTTTGACAAAATGAATATATTCCTCATGCTTCGGTGATGGGTATAAAAAGGAAGATGGCATAAAAAGATAAACTTTTGGTATTTAATTGTGTGATCATATCGTAGTACAGCACACATTAATTCACACCTATAAATGACATGCTTAAACATATAAATCCGTTCAGAGTGGATAAATGTAGTTTTATTTGCATGAAATGTTTTGCAATTAAAGCAATAGCCAACACAAGCAAACACACACGTACATACAGATCAACAATAATTTTGCTTATAAAACAACATAAGCTCTTAAGTAAGTGAAAAAGGGAATAAATATATCCTTTATTTTTCTTTCCTTACCACTCTGGTTATGTCTCTTTTAATCCTTCAGGTTTGACAAACGCCGATGTAAGTAACGAGAGCAAATGGTGGAGACGGTGAGGATACGTTGACGGCGATGAAGGCAAGCAAAGCGTTATTGGTGTAACTGGTGATGGCAATTATAACAGAGTACATGGAAGGTTTAAAATGTTGCATACATTGTAAATTAATTGTGTTTACTTGTGATTTTAAGTACAACGACTTATGTTGGCTTGGAGATAAGAATAACGTTGAAAAAAGTAAAAATAAAAATTGGAAAGAAATGCATATAAAAAGAAAACATAGTTACATCGACATTAACCATTAAGAAGCATGAACTCCAAACCAACATCATTATCAATGAAATTATCCTTATGGCCGTAGCATGATATTGAATCGTCATTAGCATTATTTCACAGAATCATTTAAAGATAAAAGTGGAACACTAATGACAGGCACGCCATCATAACCGCCGGCGTCGTCGTAGTAGAAAAGTGGCAGTAAAGAAGTGCTAAAGAAGTAAGCAATACGCTTACTTTGCAAAGCACACATCATCTAATATGAATCAGTAACGAAGCAGGGAACAAGTGGATTATTTTAACCACCTAAAAGCAAAAGGATAGAAGAGAAATTGGATCATTAAGAATAAAAAAAGACGAACGCATAAGAATTGCAAAAATTCAAAACTATAAAACGATAATGCGGCAATTTACGTGCTGCACGCGTAATCTGCTTGATTAACATTTTAATTGCGTTGAGGCAAAATGTTTTGAAGTCTAATTAGGATGGCAAACATAGCATACCCAGATATAATTTACGCAATGCTATGAAGTTAAGCGGTTTATTTTGAATAAAAATTCAATTATATTCGATAAGATGATTTAAACTTTTTTAAATATAATTGTCGCCTTTAAAACATTACCATTTTATTGAAGCTATAAAATACTTTTAGTTATTCTATACAAATTGAAAATAATCGTGAATTATAATCATTTAAACTTCAAATGCTTAGCCATTAATTACATGCTTTGCAAATATTCTCATAGACTTCCGGCCGCTCGCCTCTTCATCCTTTTTATATAACTCATTGTTTGTCTCTTTTACTCTAACAGTTTCGGTGCACAATATTGCAAATATTTTCATAGAATTTTCAAAACAATTTTCTTACTTTTAGAGGTTATTTTGCTTAAGAGCAAAAATACCACAAATTTTCAGTGACAATGAATAGATATTTTACAAACAATAGATATTCATTTAAATAGTTCACAAATTCGTAATGCTTGATCTTTACCAAAGACTCTTACACTCACACACAGTCCTACTTCACCATCCTTACAGCACTTTCTTACTCGTAGCTGTCATTTAAAATACACAAAACGCTATTTGTTTCTCCGTTCCCCTGCACTTTGTCGTCCTTTTAATTTTTCCTCCGTTCCGAAATTAACAAACTTTACTTCAACAATTCATTTGGCTGAACATTCGGTATTTCAGCACAGTTACTGACACTAGCAACTATATGTGCGTGTACGTTATAAGGACAAAGGCTAAAAAACTTTGTCTCTCTACCATAAAGCGTAAAGTTGATTTGTTCTTAATAAAATTAAATACATAAAAAAGAGAACACTTGAAAGACAAGCATTTTAAATCTCCAGTTTTTCGTTATAGGAATTGCTCTTTTGTCTTCTTTTTTTCTTCCATCTCGTTTTAACTATTCATGACTATTATAAAGTTTCTTCAAACTACTGAAATCTTTTTTCCATACACATTTTTATTCATTGAAATCTTATGCAAAAAAACTAATTCAAAGTGACTGTGTTTTGGATTTCCTTGCCGTTGAGACGGTATAGATAATTTTCAGTATGAGGGAAGACAGACGGAGCTTTAATGAAATTAACGAACCTTGCTTTACTCGAAGTTTCTTTTTTTACTTTTCTAAAATCAGACGCAAATTTTTATTGAATCGAAACTTTATGCACTAATTGTTTTTTATTTTATCACCTATCACTGAAGGAGTCTGCTTATTGTACAACTCAGTTTGTGGCACCCAGTAAAAAGACTTGTTCGTAATCAACATAAGATTCTAAATCACTTTAGTTCCGTTCATTTCAAGCATTGGGCATTTTATAAGCCACGCAAAACGAACACATTACGTTAGTGGCATCAAAAGATACTCATCTGTGGTCTGTATTCTCAACAAAAGTCTCAGTTTATGAAGATTATAGCTGCTTTCATTGTTTTATAAATTGTAACGAAATAGTATAAATAATTGAATATTTTCAAACACTCGACTTTCAAGTTTGCTTCACTTAAAAATTCACTATAGCTTGTGAAAAAATCGTACATTTTCGAGAGTGGCCACAATTAACGAAGCCCTTGACGATTTTTTATGTATGCTGGATGAACTAAGTTTTTACCATTTGGTCCATCAACGATCAACACTTTCTTGCTGTTTAATTGTCTGCATGAGACGGATTCGGAGAGTCTGCCTTTATTGTAACATAATAAATACAAAGGAAGCAAGTATTCGTAGATACCATTGTATTATGGTCGGTATAAAAACACCTGAACAGTAACGACAAAGTGCAATAATTTTTCCGACTTTAGTGTAAATGAAATCTTAAGTTGTTTGTTTCCGTATATTAGGTGTATTTCTGCATCGAAGATCTAAACTGCAATTTGTAGCGCAATGGTATTAAATTAAAAACGATAAAAAGTCCTTGTAACTAGTCTAACATACTAGTCATTATGTACTGCATCTCCTGTAATAGTGATAATAATTATATAAATTTTAAATAAACACACTAAACTAACAATGTACAACCGTGTTCGTGTTTGCGTTGCTTTACCTATTTATATGCCTATGCTTTGTTAAATTTTACTAAAACTATAAAACAATATTATTTTATGGAGCATATTTTCGGCCTTTAATCGCTACGTGAATTGTTTATCGTGTGGGACGCATCTATCTAACTAAATACGTACACAAATATGAAGTTGTGTTTGAAAGGTCGATATATTAATATATGAGAATTATGAGACAATTTTCAGAAATACAAACAAGTAAATACAGATATAAATGGTTTGATTAAGTGGTGTGAAAGTGATATATGTCCGCAAGAAACATTCAGGCATATATACGTGTGTTTCAAATGTTCATGTTCTAAATTTATGCTCATTGGATGATCGAATATGCCATGACGTACCTTTTGCCTATTTTCCAAAATAGTTCTTTTTTTATAAAACGCCGAACATCAGTTAAGAATACACTGTCATCTTCCAGAATTCTTCATTTCAGAAGAACATATACACAACACGAGATTTCCGTCAAGAGACTGCAAACATCCCGAAATATCAGTTATATTCGTAGATCTTAAGATATCAAATAAATAATAAGGACATTAATTTATTCACTCGTAAGAAAATTAAACGTTAAACCGGACAACTCTTTTTTGGAAAGTATACTTTAATAGTTTATGGTAGCTAATTAAATTTGTTTGTGATCCCTTATTACGATGGTGGTAGAAATTACAGTTAGGAACAAATCTGGCACTTGCTGAAAAACAAAACGTTTACAACGAAGTGCAACGGAGTAGCCGCAAGAGCTTTCAAACTCAGGAATGTTCGCAATAGTACAAACGCAAGTTCCATTATGCGACTTTGAGGTTTTCAAAACCGGCTTTTGAGTCTCAATCTTGACTTTTCGTACCAGCTGATATACTGCGAAACGTACACACGCTTATCTTAACACCTTTCCATACAAACAAATTATATGTCAGTGTAATGGAACAAATTTTATTTACATTGTGATTCATTATTATTATTACAGTTTATTTAGACTAAAGAAGTAAGTTTTAGGAGCAAAACAATAGGATGAGTACTAGCGATCAAGTCTATCGTTTCTTCTTTTTTTCTAAAGGTAGATTGGATGGTTAGCCGAAGTTGAGCTTACTGTAAAAAGAGTAAATCACCATGAATTGTTTACATACTTTTTCAAGAGTTTTACATAATTACTTAGTGCTATGTCATGTTCACAGTGAAGGAAAATCAACAAATGAAAACCTCCGATGCTGGAAAAAATCCTTGTGGAGCGCCTGCAAGAGTAGATACCAAATCACAAAACTCATCTAAAAGAGAAACGTAGAAACATCGTGCAGATAAAGAGGTTCGGATTAATTTGACTTCTCGAATAGAAAAGTCAAGAGTTAGCCAAAGTCTTTTTCAATGTCAGAAAGAAATAATCCAGTTAATTTCTTAGCGTCAAATTTGCTTTTAGCAATGCGTCAAATACGTACTAGCTGACGTTAGGACGTTAAGCTGATTTCTAAGACCATACTGTTCGTTTGGAGTAATATTTTTCTCAAAGATAGTTTTTAATAATTGGTCTTTCGAAGAGCTTGTTTAGAGAGTTCAAGAAATTAATGGGTCGATAACACTTCACTTCATCCATCTCATTTGAGGGTTTTCCTGGTTTAGGAATAGAAACAATTTTAATCGATTGCCAAATGTTTGGAAAACATTGGCAGCTTGAGTTATTTATGGAAGTAAAGAATTGCATTTCTTGATGAGCTATATTTGTTATGTTTTCACAACTCACTCACATCGCGTAGATCTATCGACCAGCAACAGTATTTAACAACAGATTTCCCATGCCAAAACACAGAAAGGCATTCTAGATGTATGTAGATTATACCATTTAAACAAGGGCTCAGATATGTTCTCCCCTCAGATAACTGATTAGATTCTTTCATGGGGAAAATTTTTTCTAAAGCTATATTTGCGGTGTCATCCATATTTTGAGACTTTCTTGGGCGTGTTTCACATGTCTAAGTTCCTTTTAAATTTGCACTTAAGCTCATCTGAACAACGCCCACTAGGAAACTAAACACTAACGACCATTGCAAAATTACTATTAGCCCTGCAGATTTCCCGGCCGATGGTTTCAATTACAATATTTTGGATTAAAATTGCAACTCCCCCAACTAACTATTTCCTTCTATCATGCCTTATACAAGTGTAGTTCGCATGAAATAGACATATAGACATATTCAGTAGACACCATCGCTGACCAAAAAATCTAAAACCTCAACAAGTGGACACTATGGCAGTTCCAAAGAATGACTTTAAGTATTGCTATATCCATTATATCATATTTGAATATAAAGATTTAATAGCTAATTGCGTTGTAGCAGTCAATTTTTCTTGCTTAGTAGTGCACATTCTAAGGTTATTCACAACATCACATGCTAACTGTGCGATTTCATTTTCTATAAGAGGATTTTTATGTGAAGATCCCTAAGCATTGCTTGTTAATGTTGCACGTTCACTACAGTGCTAACATAAACCGGGTTGTTGTTGCTACATCCTCCACTAACTATATGATACATGATTGTAAACGTCAAGTTATATTGCGCTACAGAAAACGGACGAGAAAAAGAGTTGTTCTGTGATCTTGCTCTTTACGTAATCTTGCGGTTAATCAATTTGTCTGTTATTGGGAAATAAAAACCACAATTTGGACATGAACTGGCCATAGAGTCATGATTATGATTGCAATTCGCGCTTCTTACCACGGAGTTATCAGGACAATCAGCAATTTTATACTTGCCATGCAAACCATGTTCGAACATTTCCGAATGTCGGCAATGGACTGGCTTACCTTTCTGCTTTCGCATGTAATCTCATCAAACAAAAGTACGTTTTAACGTTGTCGCATAGAGTGTTTAAACCCTACTGTACCCTTTTTAAAATAGACGGTAGAAATACTTTCCCAGTACTTCCCACTGATCGCACTTTTGAACAATCTTTTTGACGTCCTTGCACTTAAAGTCGAACGCAATAATTGCGGCTTTTGCTTCACCAGTTGCGGTTCTTCGAAAACATAGAGCATATCTACCAACATTTTATTATTTTTACTCTAATGAGTAAAAAACTGGCGTTTTTTATCTTTCATTATTTTGTTATGTGCCTCGGCAGAGTCACAAAGTACCTTGACACCAATTGAAATTTTTTTCACCTGAAACTCATTGATGTTCTTTCTTAATATCAGATTTTTGATATCAAAAAAGTTTTGCTGTAGCACTTTTATTGGATGGATAAACTCCTTTTTTTGAACATCATTACCGTTTCCTTGTCGTTTGCTTGCAACGGAAGCTCATAGTATCTTATTCTAAATGGAGCTTTACTCATTAGAACTTTGGCAGACATGGTATGTTCTTACGCTTCTAGGTCCCATGTTCTTACACAGACGATTAGTTTTCCCGTTTCAATAAAGTTAAACATTTAATTGATATTGGGTTCTCCACGTACTTTCCGTAAGGGTAGACAGTGTGCAAAACGAGTCTTCGAATATTAGAGAACTTTCGGCATTCATAGGTTACGTGTTTACTCGTACCACTTTGTCCACAAATTTGAGAATCCATTGATACGTTGCAATGGCATGACCATGGTGGATTCTTGCAAATGGTTCAATTTTGATTTTCTCGACGTCGATTGGATACATGTGTGGAACGCGATCAGGAATAACATGCAGATAGCGAGGGTGGTACTATTATCGATTATTTCTCTAATATACTTTTCCATTGATCAACGTTGCCGAATATGTGGATTTGGCTGCAAGATCTGCTCGCTCATTTCCCGAGAGACCAATACGACTCGTCTTCCAAAAAAAATTTGCCATTCTTGCCATATACGACCAAATCATAGTCCATAGCGTAGTCTATGAGGTTCACTCGTTGAATGTTTGCAAATTTTGAACTGGTAAGTTATTTACGTGTATAAGCCGAATTTCCGCATCATATAGGTCTTTTCTATATATGTGCAGCTTTTTGATTTCTATATTGATATTTTCCCCCTGACCTTTTTTTATTAGCTCAGTTTAAAAAATTTTCCCCAACAGTTTCCAAGCTATTGACGATTGTTTTTTCTTTTCTTGGCAAAGTGTCAACCTATACACAATGTTTAATTTTTGAAAAAGTCTGACAAATACACAAGAGTCTTGGCCAACGCATTTACTAGAGAAAAAAATTTTGAAAGGCTTGATGTAGTTAAAAAATTAGGTACGATACCCCATGATGCCATAAAATTTATGATAACACATGGATTGATTCCGTCAAAAGCCTTTTCAAACTCGATTAAAAAGATTGGGGCATGATATTTTTCAGAAAATCCTTTCGTTTTAGTATAATCAGTGTGTACTAGAGAATCAATATAGCTTCTGCCTGACTTAAAATCAACGTGTTGTTTTTCAATTAAATTTTTGGATTCAAGACATACAAATAAGCTGGAAACCATGATTTCTTCCAATATTTTTGAGAGGCAAGATAACAGACAGTTTGGACGGCAGTCTGATGCAAAAGAGCAGTTTTTAGTTTTCGGAATGGAACAACCGCCGCGAGTTTCCATGATTCGGAAATATGATGATGGAAACTATTCTGTTATACAGATATAGCAATTTACGCTTAGCTGAATTCGAGAGTGTTTTGATTGTTTTATACAAAGTACGATCCAAGCCTGATGTTTTTTACCACCAGTAGCGTTTGAGAGTTTTACATATATAGCGACTGGAAGGTAGTGATTACCATGAAGTTCATCGCAAACGAACCACAACATAAAAGGAAGGAATGATTGGGAGACGCATGTTAAGTTAACAGAAAAAACTATGTGATGGATTGATAAGTATCTTCCATCATCGAAAACACAAATGAATAAGTGAGTTTCCAATAGAGTGTCACGAATTCTTTCTTCCAGAAGCCCAAATTGCGTTCCAAATGAGAAATAACCAGCGGCGTGGAAAGCATGGACAACGGGTTACAAAGTTGTTGCTAGAAAAAGGGTTATGAAAAGGTAATAAGAATCGAGGACACAGAACATTTTGTGTTCTTTTCGACTGCTTTGGATTGCACATTTGAATTTCAACTGATGCGTCTAAAAGGGACATTGGATTTAATACTCCTTGTTTTAAAAATGAGTTGCAATCAGCATTTACTTACATCAATATACGAAGTAAGCGAGATTGGATTAAAAAAATCCTTACAATGGATTTCCTGAAGAAGTCAAAAGCGAGCGTTGAAATCTTTTATGAGAATTTGAAACTGAAATTATTCACTCACCTTATCAATTGAAGATTCAAAACTGCTGTTATTGAATTTGTTGTCCTTGATTGCGTGAAATACTTTGGATGAAGTTGTAACTGGAGGGAGAAGAATTGTGTTCTAAAGATGATAGTTTGATGAGTGTCTTCGTTCAGCTGAAGGGCTTGAGGAACTGGTGTGAAAAGCAGCCGCCTCTTTGGTTTTGAATTTATTTAGTTGATTGGTATTTGATACTGTTAAGGTTATTTTTGGGTTGGTTCTTTCAGCGATGCTGTTTGGTGTGTTTGCGTTTCAAGTTTGTTGCTTTTCTTGTGAGAATTGTGGCACCATTGCAGCAAGTTAGCCATTCTGCTAAAATGCAAAAGGTTTCGTTCTTTATATATACCGCAAGCGTACCTCGTGCTACAGTAGATTTCAGTTCTGATTTTTAATATTTCCAGCATTTGTAAATATCGAGTCGTCGTTTAAAACCGAGTGATGGTCATTGCAGTTAACGCAGAAGGCACGAGAAGATTGGTCAGGATTGCGTGAAGGTAGTCCGCAGTTAACACATGTTAAATCGCTTTTACATCTGTTTATTGTATGTTCAAGACATTGACATTGAATCTTATAGGGTTTGGCATGTAATGCTCAACTTTACATTTATACCAAGCAACATCTACAGTAGACGGCAGGCGGTAGCGATTAAATGTGAGAACTATTTTACCGTTAGGGGAGTGGGAATGTTCTCCAGAATTGGGTTTGGTGAATTTAAAGGCGTCTATGATATCTTGGCACTTCATCTCGAAAATAACTGCAACTTCAGGAACATTCTTTGGACGTATATACAGCCTTTCACCGAGATTAACGGGTCTATGAGATTGGACGCAAAGGCATTTAGCCTTTGAAATTGTACCTGCAGCGCGAGAAGTTGAGGTAAAAACTAGTAAACTTCCGCCACATAAAAGAGAAATAGACTCAATTTGTGATGAAATACCGTCTAAACATTTTTTAGGTGCAAAACAACTTAGTTCGGACATTAAATTGTCTTTAGATATAATAACGATAAATTTTTTGGTCATTGAACCAGCGTAATAGTGTAAAATCCGTCAAATTTTCAGTTTCTTTTTAGGAACAGGATTTAGATCCGATGAAATTAAAATTTTGGTAGGGTTTCCATCTGTTGGCCCCGCGACTATAAAAAATTTTATTTACCACTAACTATTAAAGTTTTGAAGACATTCCTACTGATGAAAATTTCAGTTGTCAATGTGTCCAATTTTTTTCGTTTTTAAAATTTTGGTTTTTATTAAGTATTTTATTACCACAACATTAAATTAGCACAACGGTCCCCGCAAAGAAATGCAAGTTGCCAAGGTTTACCTATTCACACTGAGTAAAGTCTAGAGACGTCTCAAGACAATCTTATTTTTGCAGCGAAAAAGAAGGTCATATGTTGTAGCCGTTCTGACGAAAGTTGGGCTTATATCTACATGGCAAAGTTCTTGGTCTGAGTACAAAACTTAATTCTTCGGACATAACAACAATAATAAAAAATAAATAGCGAAAGCTTCATATATCAACTGTAAAAACCTCATACATTACCTTGGAGAATAATGTTATCCTAAGAGACAGGATATGCTCGGGGGTTCTGTCGAGTGCGTTCTGAGAAATTTGTTGATTGAAAAGTAGAGAACAGTAAGTGTCATATGTGTAAGTATCATATATACATATGATGCAATAGAGACTTATCAAGTCACCAAAGGTGCGTAAAACTTTCCTCTTCTCTTTTGCTTTTTGGAAGTGCAGGACAAATTCATGTAAGGGCCTCAAAACCCGTCTTAAAATGCGTTGTGTCTTCCAGTCCCGGGTATCGTACATTGCCACTGCTTTCCAAAGCTTTATGCTTGTTGCTTCTCTCAAAAATATTAGCAAAATTAACGCTTAAAGAGCTTCAAATCTTGATATTAAATAGTCTGGATGACTATTCTAAAGACCTTCGGAATCGAAAAACCTATCGGTTAAAAAGCTGAAACAAAAAGAAGGGAAAAAAAAGTAAATATTTTTCGCACGCACTTTAAAGAAAAACAATAACATAGAAAAACGCCAACATGACCAGAACAACTGCTGACATTCATTAACTTCGATTACGACACGGCTCTGTGTTTACTGAGAAAACCTTTGATAGTTTTCGCATGACTTTAGCCGATATAAACGATTTACGTCGCAGTGTTTTCAACTTTTGAAAACTTGTTATTGCGCTTCGTTTATTATCTGCCATGTACGCCATAAATACTTGTGTCATTATACAATAACAAAAGCCAACAGCATCAATAACAACTTGTTAAAAATGTTCTTCTGAAGGTTCTGGTGAAGAATGGCGATGTATAAGAATTTATTTTCATGCTTTTTTCTACTTGTTATTTATACCAATCTCTGCAACAAAACGACATTTAATCTGCTTAAGAGTCGACTACTCTCTCTCACTATCACTCTTCTCAAAGTTTTCGTTTTGACCAGAACGCAGGAACAATAAAAATGCACAGAAAATTGCTGATATAAAATCAAAACAACAGTAGCAACGCAAAATAACAACTACAGGACAAGCACAAATTGTTGCGATGTAAAGATTCCGTGGCACCCTATAGCCACTATAGAAGGCAACAAAGGCCCTAGATTGACGTCAGAAAAATCGCGAATGACCCAAGATTTTTCATTACTTAATGTGCGTGCTAAGTCTCTATGGCGTTTTGCTAGATATCCCCAAGTTTTTTTAAAATGCTGCTCGGGTAAACGATTGCTTTAAGGGAAGTCCTTTGTGTTAGGGATTCATCTTTATAATGAATTTGTAAAGGACTGCGCAAAGTGTTTTTGGCGTACTGGGTGAAGATGAAATAACATGGAAGATTCGATATCAATTGTCTTTCGTGTATTAAGCAATATATCAAGCCTTGCTTTCAGACAATCTTGTCAGTCGTCGGTAGAAATTTGTTTTGAGTAGTCGATCGATGTGCAACTTGGCAACTTGGTTGTGAAAGATGTCAGCGTCTAGGCAACAAACCTAAGCTAGGTACCTTCACTTTAGTAATATTTATTCCTATTACCTTCTGGAAATTAAAAGAAATCTCACAACACACTAACTTATTCTCGGCAGCGACACAGCATTCGCCTAATGAACATTAATAATGAATGCATAAAATAAAAGAGCTCTAGGTTTTAAACCCATTTCCTTCATGATTGCTTAATGTCCTAAACGATTATAATAAGTCCGCAATTTTCGGAAAACGAAATCAATAACAGAGCAGCTCAGCACTGTAATCATAGGTAAATATCCAGGATCAGAATTGCGTTAATGAGCATAATGAAAAACTGTGGGGCTCATGCAGAACATTTTTAATTCTAACCATCAAGTGCACTCTGCATTTCGGTTAACAACGTTCTTCTTGGAAGTGGTTTTATACTGAAAGTCATCACCTGGTAAATAATTTGCTAAAGTTGATGCGTTCTGTGTACGGTGTTAGAACTATAGAAAGTATTATTTAATTATATTACAAGATAATAACAAAGGAAGGCGAGAAAACAAACCAGTTTTTGTGAGTGTGTCTTAAATGTTCTTATATAGTAAAGCATTTTCAATGACATAAGCGGTAAGAAGCAAAGAAAAAAAGAAAGTAAAAGAAGATGCAAAACAACAACAAATTCGACATGAAGAAATGAAAATTGCACTTAAGAAAATGAATTGCATACAAATGAAAATGACAATCAAACAACAAAAAAAGCACAAACACACAAACATTCATAGACTTAAACACTGCTGTTTATGTAAAGCAACCAACCTTACATGCAGCTTAAAATGAGAAATACAAGTTGCAACGGGAAGAGAAACCATCTTCGTCATCACCGTCATCAACCAAACAACAATTTCATCAGTGGAAAAATAACTACTACAATAACAACAATACTAGCAGGATAAGAGCATAACTGCGCACAGTAGAACAAAGAAAAAGAAAAATATATCAAATTTAGTTAAAAATATATAAGCACGCGTTTACATATATGTTCGTTTGCACTTAAAAAGACACCCTCGAGATAGACATTCATGCCCAAGCAATGCAGAGACATCTTACAGCAGCTTTGTCGACAGTGATGCTTATGGTTCAAAAACAAAAATTATTAATTTGTTTTTTTTTTGCACTGCTTAAAGCGGTTGAAAATTTTGTCGCTTTGATATACTTCTGACGTACTAGGTCTTGGGATGAAGTGAATTTTTATACTAAGAAAAATCTTGAGTTGTTATAGCGATTACTTTGGACTTTGGACGGAAACAAAAAATTAAGGAAAAACAGACATCTATTAAAAGCGTTGTAATATTTTTATGCTTTACATCACACATACAGCGAACCAAGTAGGAAATGATTGGTGGCGCATCTTATTTACACACAATCTTGACCAAACACCTTAAAATTGCAGGATTTTTGCCCAATTCAGGTCTGCATAGTTCTTGCATGGAAGTTTATCCCAAGTATTCCGCTAGTGGCAATTCTATAACTTGAATTCTTGAACAATGGAGTGTGGAATCCAAATTATGCGTGCATTGCGACAATCGCACTCGATTTACAGTACATCGAGGCTAAGGATAGACTAATATTCGCAAGAGAGCAAAAGAAACAGTGAATTTAAAAAAAAGGGGAAGGAAATCTTATATATGGATGAAATTTAGTACACAAGTAATAATAGGCGTGAAACGGCTCTACTCAATGCAAGTCTATCAGTTAGATTAACGAAATTCGTTTTTTCGAATGTTGATGTTCTTCTTCCATTTCTATTTACGTTTATGTTAATTTTTATTGGTAATTACTATCAATTATATTAATTGAAAATGTTAATATTTTATTAATTTGGGAAAGACATGCAATCGGCTCCCAATAAATTGCCAATGTGTTTTGAAATGCATGCATCAAAGACGAAAAAGACCTGGAAAATCCAACTCCACACCATAAATTTAAGGGTGAGGTTAAGAGACGCTATGATCTCGACCTATACGGTACACTAAAAGATTGTCTGCTGAACTGCGATCGATTGAATGAAAGAATATATTCTCTTCTTATACGTGTTGATCGGATTCACGTACGAATTGCTCCTGTTCTCTTTCTTTCTTATATCTGTTATTAAACAGATACGCGAAACTAAAATCACATAATTAAATTTATTATATTTAGGTAAAGACAAATTTCTAAAATTATCAGAAGATTACTGAGTAACGAAAGAGTGAGGACGCTTGCGAAACCTTCATGAAGCAGAGTTTAATCCTGAAATCATATAAAGCACGCGTAACCATCATCATGCAAAGTACTCTTCTACGATATGTGCGCACATATGGACATCTTCGTCATACTTAATTGATAGCGATATATTTCGCCTGGCCCATGGTCAACTATGACAACTGGCCATGAAATCGAGAAAGTTCTGTTAGTTCGTGGAAATACGTAGCTTCAATGTGTTTCATTTTCCCGTCATTGACTTAACTTATGAAAATCATCTTAACTTTAAGCGGGTTTTCGTTATTCGGATGAGTGTAAGAACGCTTTTTAAGGGTTCTTTCATCTTTTTTATACAATGTTTATTAAAAAACGTGGGGACGGCAATATTTTTTATTTTTTATTTAAAAGAAAATATTCCGAAAAGTTACTAAAACAATGTAAGCACCTTATGTTGTGTGAAAATCGCAAAACTCCTTTCGCTTACGCCTCGGAGTTTTATTTCTTCTCATCTATATTGAATTTTTCTTTCTTTGTAAACTGTATCTTACTACATTTGCACAAAATCCTATTGTAATTTATATTGTAGTTCATACACAAAGTGAAGGACTGACTGACTGACTTGCCGATAGACTACTTCACTAAAATACTGTTCGCATCTGAATGTTTTCCATAAATATTCTAAAGTAAGCGGCAAGCTAAGAAAAATATTTTTAAATTTCCTTAAAAAATACTCGTGTGTTTCGAAGTAAAGCTGATGCAAATGTTAATCGCAGTCAAATAATTTTAATCTTAAAAGTATAAATGTGAAAAGTTGTAGCCGAGTTCAAGTTAAGAAAGAAAAAAGTAAAGTATTACGTAAATTTTATGTTCTGAAATTTGCTGATAATTTTTCGAGCGAAACAATTTATATAAACACTAGGAGCCGAAAGAAGCAAATCACTTTCCATATGCAAGCAACCATTGAACGGTTTTAGCACAATCACAATGCTTATATATTTCTGGTTAGTGCATCTTTTTTAATAAATTTCCCCTTACCGAGTGTCATAAGGATGAAAATAAGTTAGAGTTGTCGTGCCAAACTAATATGAAGCCTCTTGTACAACGCAATTACGCCATGTATAATAATAAACATTTTTCTATTTGAACGGAAGACTAAGGTAGGTGTTTATGTATTTACGTCAGAATGTGTCTGCATTTACGTCAGAAAATCGTACGTACGTAGATGCCAGCGTTTTAAGACTCCAGTCCAGAATGTATTCTCTGGCTAAATTCATACTAATAATAAATAATTTCTACTTCATTAACGTTCATCAAAATTTTGTTTCAAGTTTCTACTTCTAAAATAAATATTGTAACTTGTGTTTTCTTTTCTTTTAAAGAAGCTCCCCGCTCTGTGCTCTTGTTGAAATGCACTAAACGGTGCAAAATGAATTTTATCCCATCCACTGCTATGTGACTATAGATATAAGCTTGGGGCTTTTAAGACTTCAATGTGTGAAAACTCGGTTTTTTCTAAAATTTATACAATAAGTTAATACACATATATTAATATATATTTTTTCCAAATTAATAACCGCTAGGCACTTAGTTTCCCATTTTATGTTCGTAATTTTTCCTTGTGGCGGCGGCCATTTGTGTTTTTTATTCGTTGTCTTGTCATCGTAACTAAAGAAGTTTAAACAGGACGGACAATCGGAAGCAAGTTTTTTTTTTTATTAGTCAAACCTATTTCATCGTTTCTGAACGCAACTAGAGTACTTTGCAGTTTACTTCTTCATCTGTGACAATTTTCGTTGTTGGCATTCTATTTGAGTGAAATTTCCTCTTGGCGATTATTTATATAAAAATTAGAAAATATATATAGGAAAGATAGTTTTCGTATAAAACCAAGGTAAGAATGACCAGCAAAATCTATGTTCTTATATATGCTGATAAATTTATGCAAGAAAAAGAGAGTACATGATAACCGTTTGCGAATTCAAAAAATTCATTAGTATTTTGTTATACATGTCGATTCAACACTGTCCTAGTGCGCGTTCCTGTTCCCACAAAAAATCATTTTACGAATCAATAAGGAACGCTATCTCGACGAATCGGTTTGAAGCCATAAGAAGAATGTTATACCTCAATAACAATGAAAAACATCTTCCGAAAGATCATCCAAACCACGATCGCTTGCACAAGATTAGACCTCTAATATGTATTTTCATCTATTGCTATAGATCAACATCTCTCAACAGACTGTGTGTTTAACAAAAATTTGCCATTTCTTGAAACAATATTTGCCAAATATGCGGCTACATACACAAGTGCAGCCACAAGTGCGGCTACAAGATTTTTGTTTTATGTTGTCTCATGGAATACGCATGCCGTTTCGGTGTTTGAAATAGACTAGCAGATAAGCCAGGTTTGAAAGACGCCAATAATATCGCCTTACAATTAGCCGGGTTGATAAGAAGTGTGAGGAGCAATGTAGTGTCTTCCGATAACTTTTACATGTCACTGCCCTTGGCACACTACCTTTCGAAATAAGGGATCCTTCGTATCGAAACTGTATAATGCAAAAGATTCCTTGGGGAAACTATAAGGAAAGAATTTATCACCGTGATGATGTTGACCTTCAGCGACGGCGCGGAAAGACAAGAAGATTGTCGACATGATAAGAGACCAAAGCAAAAGATCGATATATTTTGTTCAAAAATAGTGCAAGAGTCTAACATGTACATGGGAGGAGTGGATTTGATGGATAGCTGCTTAGGTCACTATCCTACAAGATTCAAATGCCGTAAATGATACTTTCGCCTATTCTATCATCTATTGGATCTTTTCGCAAAAAATTCGTGGTTACTTATGAAAAAAAACTCCATTGCAAATGGTACTCTAAACAAACAACTATTAAATTTTAGCCAGTTCCGCAGTAATTTGGCGGATGCCATCTCATCCTTTGTACATACGAAAAGACGACGTTGGCCACTGGCCTATATTTTCAAATAGGTCAAGATGTAAAACTTTACCCTGTAAGGGCACCGCACAGCGGTCGTGTAGCAGGCATGTTCCTCTACGTTTAAATACTAAAATTAGTTGGTTCATGGATTTTTATGTTTTGCAATGTAATGAGAAATATTACTTACGTATAAAGTAAGTAAGTAATAAATTTGTAGATTTCAAGGAACCTTTTCCCAGTTGATTTATTATTATTATTATTAAAACTCTACCGCGCTTGAGATTTAAACCCACGACCATTGAGTTGGTCGATACTCTTGATTACTCGGCCACTCAGGCGGATATTTTTTTCTATGTATATATTTAAGTGACTAATTCGATTTATTTATTTTTTTCTTGTTATTAGGGGCAACCTGCACAGCTGATTTCCTTGCTCGTATGCAGCATAAAGTGGATGCGCTGTATCAATTTTGCTCCAAGAATTCCGCTAGCCCTCAGAATCTATCTCAATACGAACAATCAACAAAGATGCAAAACACCAAATGCTACGCGTGCAGGAAAGGACGTATAGATAAGTATTTTAGTATTTGTTGGGAATTTGTTGGGTTCATCCATGGGGAATATACAAAAGCTTTTCAGTTTCCGCTACTTTACTTTCCAATTATTTTTCATAATTTGAGTCGGTGCCATATTCATTTATTTACTACGCAATTAAGATCTAATTTGTCAGTTATACCGTGCAACAAGGAGTTGTACATATTAATTACTGAGAGAATAAAGAAGTGGAATAAGATAAAATATTTAATGAATTTTGTAGATCAATTCTAGTTTTAAGCTCCAGTTTAGAAAAATTGGCTAAGTATTTGCAGCCCAACTAAATTAAAGTTTTAACGAAGCGTTTAAGAATCCAGTAAAATTTGCGTTAATAAAGCGCAAGCGCGTGTTTCCGTACGATTATATAACCGACATCAAGAAGCTTGATGAAACCGCGGACGCTTTTATAATTATTTGTCTGACTGCGAATGTAGTGAGGCTGATTACAATTTTGCTCAAAGAATATGAGAAGCATTCAAATGTTTAAAGATTACATGATTCTATATAAATTAGAACCATTCAATTATGTTACAGCACCATCTCTTGTGTTGAAACACACTAAAGTTGAAATGGAACAAATTGACACTAAAAACTAGTGTTAGAGGTGGTATTACCCAGAGCACCCAGAGGTTGTCCGAGTCAAACAATAACATTGGTCAAAATTGTGACGAAAGCAAGTATAAAAATTTTTTATCCTACATGATACAGTTTGCGGGTTTAAAAGCCAAAGCGCCCACATAGTTAATGATAATAATAATAAAGAACAAGAAGTCAAAAAATTGAAGGGGTAAAAAGATGTGTAACTGATGAACTAAAATACACTAATTATAGACACCGCATTATAAATAGAAAATCTTTTTATGGTTAACGGAGGGACATAAAAAGTAGATCTCACAGAGATCCGCCCAAAAATTGCGATCTGATTATTTAGATGATAAGCAATGTACTTTTGATGATAAATAACACACTAAATATTTTTTTATTTAATTATAAAATAAGTAATCAAAATACATAAACAACAGCTTGTAAATAATGGGTATACGTAAATAAATGTAAAAACAATTAAAAAGCAATTAAAATTTTTGGATTTTTTTTAATTTAGATTATAATATTAATTGTTGTTCTTATATGTTTTTATCGAAGTAATTGAGTTTTGCTAACCCACGGATTATGTGTTTCATCAAACCCCAGGCATTTCACAAAAAAATTCCTTCCCTTCTTCCCCAATATCTTTTCCACTAAACACACATTCGCCTTATAATTCTTAAAAATGTAAGTAAGAGGATTTATGATTATTTATTTTTTTTTAATAATCTGAAATATTTCGGCGGTCCAGTTCGGTGCCTTTAAAAAATGTTCCTTTAAATTTGCCATTTCCAACATAATCTCCAACTTTAAACTTTGGTTTTGGAAAGGTTTTGGGAAAATTATATACACTTTTTAATATTTGCTTTTCGAAGTTAATCTCCACGTCTCAGCATCAAGTTTTCATGCTCCCAGGTTCTATAAACTCAAATTGATCCAATCTTGGTTGTGTATTCATTACGTACCATTAAATGAATGCATTGGTCACAGGTAAAACCAATGAAATTATATTTATTACCGTGTAGCTATAAGACTGGTTGACAATTTCTTGAAGGTGAAAAAGCACATTTAATTTTAGTTTTTAAGTTGATGAAATGCTCCAAACCAAATATTACTTTTAGCTTTTAATTTGATGGCATACTCCAAACCCATTATTAATTGCTTGTCTCGATTCCTTTTTTTGTAAACGCGGAGTTTTCAGAGCACTTTGCGATAAGTGATCTATTTATTGAGACGACACAAGTGAGTACTGAGTTTTTTAGAATATAAATCCCGAAATTGCATAAAATCAGCTCAGTATTTAGCAGTGACTCATAAACCTATGCCCAGCATAACTAAACCTACGTTCGCTCTTGTTGATTTCCAGTATAGTCATGGAAGCCAGAAACAAATTTTTATAAAAGAATTAGCAAGAGAAGATGTTCTTAGTCGTGTATTGACATAGACAACACATAAACGGATCATTAGGCTAGTACGAGCCTGTACTGCCCAATACCGTACCGCCGTACGGAGAGCGCTGGGAAGTACAGTATTGGTAGGCTAGGCAAGTAGAAGAGGACTTCTGTTTTGTTGTTTCCCGCTTCTTTTTGACTGAACTGCCGTTGAGATATGGTAAAGACCAGAAAGTGAGATCCGTAATTACTCGTTAGTGCCAAATCTGATTTAGTAGAGATAAGGAATCGTCCGTGCTATCCGTGAGCAAGTGGCGTTAGGATAAAATAGGCATTTTACGTTTACGACTATATAAGTAGTTTTAAGTTTGGTCGTATTTCAATAAATGAGTTGCATTAAAATACGAATAAATATTGGAATTTCTTCTTACTAAGGTAAGGACGAGTGGAATAGCCGCCGAGGTTACCCCAGCATTATTATCCAGTTAGTAATTTCTCCCTAAACAGGCAACAGAAAAATATTCAGCCACACATGACGCCCGAGCAGGGACTTATAGTTTCTCGAGAAATAAATTAGAAAAGAAACACATTACAGACGGGCGAAACATAGCGAAAGATAGTTTCGGCGGTTCAAGAAGTCGAGACACATTACGTATTAATAATTAAAGGAGTGCCAAAAGTCTAAAACATTTTTTTTAATTCACCGTAAAAGTAATTAAACGCGAGGTAGAAAGTGAAATTTTCGAAGAAAGAAGACGTATGAAATGGAGGAAAAAAAAATTTTTTAATTTTATATTATAATAGTCTAATATTGCTATTCTATAGTATAATAAGATGCTTAAAGTAAAAAAAAAAAAAATAAATTCTTCTAATGAAATGAAAAGTGAGTGATATTGGTCCCTCTCCAAGATAAAAGCTGGCAAATGCAAATAAATAAATAATTTTTGGTGAGAAAAAAGAAAATCAAGTTAGTCAATCAAGTTATTGATTGATAATAAAGGACCTTACTTTAACCTTAAATATCACGGGAAAATATCTTCATACGGTCAAATTTTTTTTGGAAATTTTATTTTCCGTCAGGCTTTAATGGCGTGAAAGTCAATTTTCTACCGTCTCACATCAATTTTCAAGATTTTATCGCGTTAATTGATGTTATATGCGTTATATCTACTTAGAAACGTATTCAGGGCTGCGTGAAATTAATTTTGGTGATTTAGCCGTCAGGCTTCAGTGAAAAATTGTTCGTCGGACTAAAAATTAATTGTATAAACACTACCGTCGGATTATATGGAAATTAATACAAAATTTTTACGGGTCAAATATTCCATATAATTCTTCGGCTTATTATCGAATCTGATGGGAGAAAATATATCGATATAACCGAATACCGACGAACCGCCGCGTCAGTGGAATGAAAATGTATTTATTGCCATATTAGGTACGTAACCGAGCTAGTTTCCGTGTAGATCTACTGAATTTTGGATAGGTGCAGGTGTTTTATTATTTCGATTTACACATCGCCGAGCCATTTACCGATACACGAATTATCCACCCCCGCTTTCGAAAAAAAAAGAAAAGAAAATTTATGTGATTTAAATTATCGCTTACTCGTCGAAGCAAACAATTTGTTTTCTGCAGCTATACCGTTGGGTTAAAGCAAAACGGTATACAAATACACACAAATATGTTCGATGCGAATAATTTAAAAAATTTTGTAAAAAAAAAAATATAAATATATGCATATAACAATAAAGTTACTACTAAGCCAACACATATTTTACTGTCCTCGATAGTTTACTTTAGGGAAAATAAAAACGTTCGAAAAGTGTCCTGAGATAGGCAGTATTCAAAATTGTACTACTAACCGTATAGATTGTTAGGATTAACGAATAATCTACAAACATATTTCCGCCGCTGAATTAGCCACCAATTTCACTCAACAGACTATCAAACTACCAATAAATCAACATGGTATGTTTGGGCTAAACCGACTCTATATGTCAACGATAAACCCAATTGGGGATGCCGCCAATAAATATACTACTTCTACTGTCAGTGGACCAGTTAGTGCAACCATTCATGTACCGAAAAGGAGTGTCGTGGGGTCATCATCATAGCTAAATACAATTGCTGTAGATAATAGATTGTCCATAGAAATTGTCCATAAATGGGGACTTAATTATACAAGTTCTCGAGATCCACTACAATTGATTGAAAGAGTAGAAGATTTATCCGAGGCCTATGAGACCATGCTACAAGGTACAGCACTCGTATGGTTCAGGAATAATAATCGCCGGTGGATCGAATGGGACGTTTTCAAGAGGGACTTTTTTCGCCTCTTCTTGCCGAAACGGTATTTCCAAAATCTCGAAGACGAGAAAGAAAAAGACGCATAAGCGCTGTCAAAAGTTGGAAGACTTCGTACTGGCGATGAAAGCATTAACGAGGCATGTGGGGTACAACGAGGAACAGATGTTGGAAAGAATTTATAGCAATCCTCTGCCAGAATACCTGCGGTATATCCGAAGAAGAGACGTTCGGAACCAAGATGAGTTATTAAAGTTGGTTAACGATTTGGAAAGTATCCCTGCGGTAGGTGCAACACGTCAGCTCACAGGAAACCAACCACGCTATCAAAAGCTAGAAGAGCCACAATAACCGACAAGACGGCCCCAACGAGAACAACACTGTATGATGGGACAAGATTAACGGCTAGAGAAGATGGTGCTGGCGATGTGGCCAAAGGGGACGTTACAGGATTGCGGTAACACTCTAACCCCTGGTTTTCATAGTCGCGGTGGACAGGGGCTTACGACCAGACAATACTGTCAACGTGAACAGCGTGCCCAAGGACCCTTAATACCGGTCAACAATACCTTTCCAGACCAGGGAAACGTCAAGGGGATTCAAGTGCAGGCGGGGCGTTGTGGGTGCGGCCAACAACGCCCCTCGCCAATAAGAAATGTTACAGGTGCAACCCCCAGTTTTATCACCGAAAGGTTCGCGGAAAAAGTTCAAGAAGGATATCGTAGAATGTCACACAAGGTCAACATACACCTGGCCGATGGGATGAAAATTGCCGCAGATAGTTCTTTCCTCTGTTCTACGCAGTTTGGGAGCCTTACCACGCTGCTGAAATTAATCGTGATGCCGAAGTCAACTGAAGAGATAATCTTAGGCTACAACTTTCTACAAGCTTTTGGATCAACGATAACCTGTTCGGATAGAACAGCCTCCTGCACAGCGAAAGTGCAGAGCTCAACGTAATTCGGTGTTCATAACTCCGATTAAAGGAGTCGGTAAGGCAAAGACAATCGATACCGTAACAGAGCACACCGCACCTAGTTCCGAAGTACGTACACAAAATGGAAAATTTCCCGAACCTTTAACCGATTCTAGACCAATTAAATCATCCAAAATTGATCCCAAGATTAAGAGCACCAAAAAACGCAGAGAACATTACCGAAGCTCGGTTAGAGGTTCCAGAAAATTGTTACCGAAATGAAACAATGCGAGCGGATATCGCGGAGCCGCACAATAATAGCGAGAAGAAGCTTATAAATGCATTTCTCCAACAGGAGTTACAGGAAAGACCAACAAACAAGAATAAGATAGTGTTGCAGAATGATCGACCGTTTAAGTTGCGATATGCAAAAACGAACCCGGCAATGCAAGTTGTCAAAGACACCGAAGTGAATAAACTGCTAGCTTAAGGATTCATCGAGCCGAGTCACAGTCCATGTAGCGCGCCGATCACTTTGGCGAGAAAGAAAAATGGAGCCTGGAGGTTTTGTATGGACTTCCACCGTATCCGTATCCGTTACCAAAAATAAAGAGATACTGGATCGACTTCGAGAAGCGCGGTGTATTAGCAGCTTGGATCTGCGAGATGGCTACTGGCAGAGGAAGAGAATGAACAATTCACGGCCTTTACTGTGCCCAGAAGGGGCTTATTTCAATGGAAAGTCACGCCGTTTGGCCTGCATTCGGCACTGGCCACGTTTCATAGCACACTTGACTCCGTTATCGGCCCAAAAATGGAGCCACACGCGTTCGCATATATTGATGATATCATTGACGATGTAGCTGCCGGCCACTTAGTGATCCGGAAAACAGCACGTAGAATCTGTCAACGGGTATGTATCGGAATATTAGCCGATGTATAGCCCACACCGAGTGGCCAAACGTAGATATCGAAGGAAACGAAGAGGCAGCCGCGGCATCCACGCCGTAGGGAAACCTCGCCAGTCACGGATGGATCGCACGACGTAAAAAGGCGACATCATAAATGAAGGCGCATCGAGAAGCCAAAGTGGTGCAGCCCGTAAAATGGCTCGAGGGTGGGGAAGAGAGCAAGTTATTCGATGCGCCAATCGAACTCCATAGAGCTGTTCGCACGCTTGTGGCTAACACGGACAAAGCGCACCGCGAAAGACCCCGCCGGCTGGAAAGGGAGATGTTGTTCAAAAGTGTGTGGTACCAGCTGACCATGATGCGTGACGAGGAGCGCTACATCCTCCGTCTACCAAGCAAACCACCGGCTCGTTACCGTCCGAGAGAGTACAACCGGGGCCATCAAGGCAGAGAAGTTGGGTCAAGCTCATTCCGACCAGCAAAACAAGTGACGTCAACCAACCGACGTGTGTACGCGTTAGAACAATTGCCGTGCGACGTTCGATGAGGGTCGAACAACACGTGTGCGACATGGAGCTAGGCGACGTGGAGGAGGCTTATGCCGACCTCTTTCGTCTACTAAAACAAACGTCGCCCTAGGAGAAAAAGTGAGCAACGGTCAAACCGAATTTATACAGCGATAGCAATGCAGAGAAACGTGAAAACAGGTTTCCGTTACACTACTATAACAGAAAGAGGAGAAGCCTTAGCCAAGACTTACAAGCACCATGAAACTCACCTCCTCACATGGGAGATTAATGCAGACTAGAGTCTACCTTCACCCCTCAAAGCCATCAAATTTAACACTATTGTTTCTTTTGTGTTTGAGTGCGATTAAAGCTGTGAATACTGGAAAATTTATTCTCAATTATTTCGGTCGCAGACCAGTTAGAAACTAAGTGAAAAAAAAAGAAAAAGCGGTCAACAAGATGTCATTTAAATTTTAAATTTGTGGACAACGTAGTATAAGGCGTAGCGAACGGAAAACAGTTAGCTACAAAAGAAATCTAAAACGAAACGTACGAAAAAATTGCATCTACGCAAGAAAAGGATATATTTGCCTAGGAACTATGAGTACTCACATAAAATACGCGCAAGGCAAACTGGATTTATTTGCATCTCATCCAAAGCAGCATTCTAAATACAGAAGAAGTCTCATATAATCCTATTCAACCCTTTCACAATTCTAGCTCCACAGAATTTCTGCGTCTTGGTAATGGTGATACATATCGGGATCTTTGCAGCGTTTACTTAAAGTTGGTTGTTCAATTGAAGAATAAAGATAACTCTGATGTTACTGACGATAAGTGTAGCGTTGTAAATAATCTTCTATATTCAATGTTTCAAAGCGTCTCCGTGTACTTAAATATGGTTCCGGTTTCGCAAAGTGATAACAATTATCACTACAGCTCATACATACAAACTCTACTTAATTGTCGCACTGATGCTGGTCGAATGTCATGTTCTGGATAGTATCCAGTCTACTACAACGGTGAAGTCTTTTATGATGGTAAAAAAAAATTAACTGAGGTGTTTGCTAAGAGTAATACAGTTGTAATGTTTGGAAAGGTGCATGAAGATATATTTAATCAACCTAAAGTTTTACTAAATAACGTTGATTTGCGCATTATATTTAATTTGGAAAGGTCGTCATTTTACTTAATGGGAGGCGCTGATAAGGAAACGCAGCTTAGAGTATTGGAAGCAAAATTATTTATGAACCATATAACTATTATTCCTGGAATACTGGTTGCTCATCATAAAATATTACAAACAAAGGCAGCTTTATATACATTTAACAAAGTAGATATTAAGGCATACGCTGTGTATCCTGGAACTCATGCTCTATCATTAGATAATATCGTCATAGGACAACTCCCAACATTTTTACCTTTTCGTATGGTTTACAATAGCGCTTATTCAGGCGATCGAGCAATGGATGCCTTCAAGTTCGAGTATTTTTATTTACAAAGGCTTAACTTGTCAGTCAATGGTGTTCAAATATCCGTTCAACCACTCGAATTCGATTATTCAGCAGCAAAATTAAGATCAACCAGAGCTTATAGTTTGCTATTGAAATCAGCCGGAGTCAATCAGTCAGATCATGGTCGTCATATAAACAAGAAACGTTTTGATAATAACTGTTTTATACTAGCGTTTAATTTCTCCACTGATCATTGTAATAACGATTTGTGCTAGCATTTTAAGACAAGGAAATATACGCATTGAAGCCAAATGTAGTCATCCATTATCATCAGTCGTATGCATACTTTGCATAGTTTACTTACAAACTATGTCAAATGAACTTTTAATAAAATAAAAGGCAAGTTTTCAATTTAGGCACCAAACCCTTTTGAGTTTCATTTTGAATAAACCCAAAAGTAGGTCTTAGAGACTTATTTTTTCCTCGAAATACAACATGTTCGATACTACTTTCTTTCGAATTTTAATACGGGTATTTGGATGGAAATACTTGATTAAGGCGCTTTGAATCTTTGAGCACAGTAAGTCTCCCTCAGGGGATGGCAAATAACGGACAATTTTCTCTAAAAAATAATGTTTCTTTTGCTTTATATTCAATTATTTTATAGGTTGCGCCAATTGATAACTCGTCAATCTTTGTACAGCCTTGTCCTGATGTTATGCAGGCGTCAAAATTAAAAAAAAAAAATGAAATTTTTAGAATAGTTATTTGAGAAATAGTTCTTATGTTTCTTATTTCTTACCATGTCTTTTTTTTCTGCTAATATTGAGAACGTGGATCTTTTTGCAATCAAGAGGTTGAAGAAAATGGCCAAAATTCAGTTTGTAATTTATTTTTATAGGTTAAACGCAGCTATCAGAAAAATAAAATAAAACATATTTTTAATTGTTATTTTTATAATTCTTTACTTTATTAACTCCTCCAAATTGATTTCAAAAGTTTCAACATTGAAACTGTCATTTAAAAAGGGTTAATAACCCATTGTAACTTTGAGTATATTAATGTTTAAAAGTTCGATGGCAAAACCATCATTTAAATAATGGTCATAGCTTACGTCTTCATTGGAATATCATTGAGACCTATATTGAGGAGCGTAGTCTGGTGTCCAACTTCAAAGGAACTGCCGCATTTCGGAATTCTCTACGATGATTGGAAGGCAGTTGCCCAATTTAAGTACGACCTTTGTGAAATTTGAGAAATTTGAGTCGACGATACTGTACTGATTACAATGCACCATAACAGTCAGTTTGTTTTCGCTCTCAGCGGGGTATTTGTGCGAATGGTATTGCTAATAATAAGAATATAAAATGAATATAAAATGAGAAAAGATCATTGAACGTTTGAGTGTTTTGAAATGCGATATGGTGAAATAGTCGCACCACCCGGAGTGCACTCTTTTTTTCTTCCTGGAAATTTATGTATGCATTTCTATCCACGTTCGTTATCAGCATCATAAATAGTTTATGTCTTTGAAAGAATCCTTTTCTCATATATTCATTAGGATGTATAAGGTAAGGAAAGGATTGAACGAAAGACATTTTTTGAACGTAATGGGGAGTTGTGCAATTGCAAAAATAACCAAGTGGTGTTATTATTTTGTTCGTATTTTCTTATGATCAATCCACTTTTCTCGGAAAATGGATTTGGATTTTGAATTATTTGTAGGTACGAAGAATATGTGTTGTGATTTTAAGGGTAGTGGAAAGGGCAACCGTTACGCATGGCGGGAACGGTGGGTATGTGTTAATGATGTGGGTTGGCAGAACGGGTGCGTGTGTGTGTTTGTTTGGGTGAGGAGTCATCTGCTCGGGGATGTGCGTAACCGACGTTCCTCCATATATATGCTACTGTCCGGACAGGACAAAATTTTGGCGGCCAAAAAGAAAAACAAAAAGAAGTCTTGTTTTCTGCCGCTTGAAATTCCCGTCGACATTCCCCCATATGTATCAAATTCGGAACTGGTCTAAGCATGTCTCCTGTGTAACAGCTAATCGCGAGATAGAAGCCACTGACTTAAATTTTGGCTTGGTTGTTATTGAATATAGGGTAAATGCCTCAAATCACGCGCTTGCAGTGCAACGTGAGTTGAGAATGCGTCTGTTGTTCGTTGGTTTTTCTCATTATTTATCAATTAACAATAGACTTGCGACTAAAATTTCCACATATATTCTAGAGAAATGGAAAAATCAGCCACGCTCTTTAAAACTTACAGAGTAGGGAAATTTAGTTCTTCTTCCTTTTTTTACTTCTTTTATGGTAAAAGATTCGAGTATAATATTGCTACTCGTCCTGTTTTATATTTTCTTATTTCCCTTTGCTTGGCTACTGCAAAATGTTTGTAAATTGATGTAAAATTCTAATAATTAAATTAAAACACAAATAAAGCTCGGAAAAGTTGTTTTATATACCCATAGAAAATACATATGGAACGAAAGTAAATATACATCTGCATCTATAGCTATGTACTCTATTTAACCACCATCGAGCATAGTTGAGTTGAGTTAAGAGGATAATATGGTGGCGATGACGATAAATAAGTCGGAAATTTCTGTATATGGCGCGAGCAAGCTGTCAGCCATGACATGACTATGAATGGCATTCTGAGCGTATTGCGTGACAGTCATTAAAACTTAATTAATTTTGTAATGAGTTTTTGAATGCTTTAAGATATATGCAAAAATGCATACATGATAAATACTTAGACGTACAGTTACATATTGCAACAAACTAAAACACGCTGCGATAATTGCAGCAGCAAGCAAAACAACAGCACCAACAACCGTAATTAATAACCAACATCACTAATAGCAATACATTTTTTTCAATACGCAAATAAGTGCTGAGTTAAGGATAATGGGTTTTTATTAAATACGAATTCAATTAAGACTATTATACTAGAAAAGCGCTTTGATTAGTTAAACAATTTTAATTTATTTGAAAACCAATATTAATTTTTTAAATTCTTACTTTATCGCAATTCTTTTATATATGAACATAGTATACATTTGGCAGAGTTAAAGTTGTCATGTCCTAAACATCGACTCAATCTATCTCATTCTCTCGCAGAACACAAAATTAAAAAAAAAGAAAGCTAATCACATCTGTCATATTGAAAGCTATTTGCGATAATAAATGACAAAGACTTTGAATTAGATGCTGTACGTGTTCTGAAAGTATCCGGCTGTAGCTTCGAGCGAGAAAATTGCAAGAACCGATAACGTATTGAAAAACATTAATGTGCGCCACCACTTTTATCTTCTTCCTCCTTAGACAGTTCGTCCTCAAATTTGCTTTTTTTTTCAATTTTTAAAAAGAGAGTTTCTGTCAAATTCGAAGCGAATATGTTCATCTCTGTGACCAAGAGAGTATTTATCACAAAATTAACGCAGGCAGACAGATGAGCATGCTTAGATGGATTCCATACTTATCCAGACTATATATACTTTAGAGGATTTCTGAAGCGCCTACCTAAGCGTTGAATCTCAGGTGAATTTGAAAAAAAACCATTGAAGTACGTCTACAAACTTCACTGAGGATCTACTCTAGTTATATAGTTATATATATTTATCTATATATATATATATATAGCTTTTCACTAACAACGTTATGTGTAAAGAAATAAATGAATAAGTAAATTGTTTTCGTTGTGATAAAACATGTTTCAAGGGGAAGGAGTCGCCTGAAGTTGCGTCCGAGTCGGGCCACATCACTGAGGATAATGCCAAGATAAAAGCTGAAACTCTGGCATGAGAAAAACTCAAGAAAATTTACGAAAATCGCATTCACTGATGTTTATTTATCAATATTTCTGTTTCCGCGATAATTAGTGATAATTCAGTTACACTGCTGCATCGCATTAATGAGGATGTAGCAGAATAAGTGGAAGACGAGATTTTTTCGTAAAGATCGGAGTTGTAAAATTACTTTCAATGACGTATCTCGGTTTTCTTCAAAAAGAAAACGTATCCATTATTTCGTACGATGGCATTGCCTATACAAAAAAGCAGAAACCTAAATTAAGCTTTTATATAAATAAATAATGTCACGATTTAATCAGATAAGTGTTATCATGTCGTTTCTAAAAGTACGAACTAAAGCGTTTTGGGTACATTGGCGAACTTTAGTAAATTCGACCTGTTTTTTGTTTTCTCCTGCTATTTGAATTTAATTTAAAAATTGAACGATGAATATTGATAAAAGCTTTCCAGAGAAAGCATATGAACCTAAATAGAAAGAGCGATTAGTTAAATTTTGACGCCACCTGTATTATTACGGTATGTGGATTTTTTCATGCTTTATTTCTATCGTGCGACTTGTAACATTTTGTTCATGTGCATATAATTTTTTAGTACAAAAAGAAAACACATATTAAAAATGTAATTTAATATTAAAGTGAGTCACGGCTTAAGTGAATTTGTGGTGATGGTAGCCACATTAAAATAGGTGCTACTGATCACACACATTGTGTATGTGGAATACCGGCAAGCAACACTCCTTATATTGGTTGCATAATCGGTTAAAGGGGTAAGCATAAGAGCCTCTTTTTGAATTCCGTAGAGAAGTTTCTCCAACACAGTTCATGCATATATGTAAACCTATAGTCATAAACTGCTATGATCAAAAAATAAAAATCAAATCAATTTCAACGCCTTCGAAATAATTCCGGACCGCCACGACGCATTAATGCCAAAGTTTTTCCAATCCTCGAAATAAACAAATAACCCTTCGAGTTGACTTTTATCGTCTCAATCGAGCTGCAACGGTGTCCTCAGAGCTTTTAGCTCACTAAAAACGTAGGAAACGTTTGCGGTGCTAAATCACGCCAATGTCGTTGAGCTTTTTTCCTGAACATATAGCTTTCATCTTTCATTAGTTCAATAAAACTTAAAATATTGGAAAACATCTGATGTTCGTTCAAAGCTTCCGTAAACTATCGGACTTATATACATATGTAGACATGTATATGTATTTACATTTTATACGATCTTCCACCAGGATAGGGCAAACAAACAAAAACTGTTAGAAAATTTTTTCGATCCGTTTTGTTTTATACTTGAAATTGCATTTTAAAGTTTTCTTTTTTGTTTGTTTACTCTATTTTTTATATAAATGCATACATGGTGTGTCGAGACTTCATGTTTTTTTCGTCCATGTTTGTATATAACGCTATCATCTTCCCTTAGCAATTCGTACGTCGACCGACGGCGCCATCACCTGCGCTCTAAGTGTGCTTTGCTGCACATGAATAGCCTTTGATTAAATTACATCTATATCCATGCATGTATGTGATGTTTTTTGTGTTTCTTTTTTTGCTTTATAAAAATTGAACCAGAAAAATTTACTGGCGTAGCTGCCCTTTTAGTTTTAGTCTTCAGTCGTTTTCGTAGAAAGCGAGTCAAAAAACTTTGCAAAATTGGTTACATTGTGTCCTTTTTTTAAAGGTCATCTATAAGTCTTTGCCGTTCCGCAATTGAATTACGTCATTTTAGAGAATCATTTCCTAGCATTTGAATCTGTGCACAGAAATAAGCGATGCTGAGCCCATCTTTATGGTACCGCAGAAATTCCAGGAAATTCGTTTAAAACTAAAGAAATTTGAATATTGCCCTGGGAATTGTGCTAAAAACAGGTGCTTGGATCATGCGCCTATTATTCAAGACAGATAACTCACTTTATGATTTTGCCCTAGATTTGCTCGCTTGCAGATCACGTGCGCACGTGAGTTTGGTTCCCATATCACAACAGTGATAATTTTTTAAGAGAGTTTATTTGTAGATTAGCGGGGAATTGGTTGATTCTCCAGGTCAAATGGAAAATTTCTCCTACTATTTCTCCGAATAATCTCGAAACCTAAACGTATTAAGCGAACTTTCTTTATATTTTAATTGTATTTAATAAAGAGTTGGTCACATCACGTTTATGAAGTAAATTCTGTGGTTTTTGTTTATTTTTGCCATACCTGAGATTGTCCGCATATAGAATATTTGAACAATCTCAATATGTCTTTAAAGTATATTTTAAATCCTTTTTCTTAGCATAAAATTAATTTAAATAAATTCAATTCGTATTAAACTTAATAAAGAACTCATAAAGTAAATCGTTGACCCTAAGCATCGGCCCCGGACACCTTGATTTGCATTTTGTGCTTAACACTTATAACTCAATTTAACATAGATTACCATTGCTCCTACACGTCATCAACAAACGAGTACAAATGTCGGGATATAAAAGCCAATTAACTTTGACTTTATGCGGAATACAGTACGGTTTAGAGATTTTCTGCTTGATAATCATTTGAAACAGACTTTTTCTTTTTTTTTCATTTTACTCGACTTTCCTGTTCAGGGTGCGTAAAAAACGATTCTTTGCATGTCTACGCACGGAAAGTTTACAAATCAATAAACCAATAAAGCGATTTGCCTATATCTACATATATAGACGGCAGAGGGGTCATCTTTATATGTAGTTGTAAATGAAGCGTGTGCTATGTTTGTTAACGGAAACTTGAACTTTTTTTAAACGGAAATCCGTGCTTACCGAACTTTAGGTAAGCGTTGTCATTTAACAGAAAGGAAAAAACGTTGTGTGTATAAATGCCCGTGGATGTATGGTAATTTTATCTACATAACATGTACGCACTACTTCCTCCGGCAAAAGTGTTAAACGGTGTTGTTGAGGTTATGTTTTCTGCGGTTGTAAGTTGTTGTCGTGTTGTAGGTCATGTTTTCCCTTTTTTCTCTCTTCTTATTGTTGTTTTACGTTAGCTACGTGTTTGAGTACCAGGTAATAAGTTGTACGTATTTATATATCAGTATGTATACTTCTTATATGTATGCATGTATTTACATATATATACATGTGCAGCTATATTTCCATTTTCAAAGAGTTCGTCTCTCTACATCTTCAGGTAATTGCTGTTCAAGCTATAGGCATATTTTGGCACCTTCGTGCTAACTAACGTTCGCCCACTATGTTTCTTATAAAAAGTACATGGGTATGTGCTTCATATGTTTATACTAAACTCTAAAACAGAAATTCTTAAACATTTGAAAGCAAAGTATGAAAAAATTGTCTGCAAGCATGGAAAAGTGCAACTATGAGTAAACTACGCTAACTATCCTTCGAAGATACTTTGAAGTATTTGTGTTTTTTGGAGAGCCGTGGGACTGTAACTAAGCTCAGCTCAGCACCCGCAACCGAGCCCAGCAAAGATCAATGACTTCGACATGAATTACTGATATATATGAAATTATTAAAAATATTTGTTACTTAAAACACCTGAATCAAAGCATTAACGACTTTTACACTGAATAAAGGACTTCTCCGTAGAGTTGGATGTCGTGTACCATGAGTTATTTCACCATTAGGAAAGGGTCGGGATAACTGATGCAACCCAGCCGATAATGGCTTAAGCCATTGTTAAGAATATGTTTACGCATTAAAAACGATTGTTTGAGAAATTTTTGTAAGTGGCAACACCGAAGCGATTCTTGCGAGGAGCTTCAGTGGTCCAAAAATATGGATAAACACAAAAATATTTAATCCACATGTACATAGTTAGTACAACACATAGGAGATTTTAGCAAGTAAGAAATTTATATTCGGCTGCGGGCGAATCTCGCATATCCACCGTCATGATAATTTAAGGTTAGTAAGTAAAGTGAGTTGCATAGAAAACTTGTTGTAAGTAACCTTTCATTCTAATGACGGGCTAAATATTTCGACTAACAATTCAATGCCCGTGGATTCAAATCTCAATTGCAATAGAT
Organism: Glossina pallidipes; assembly: GCA_000688715.1. Classification (NCBI taxonomy): domain Eukaryota; kingdom Metazoa; phylum Arthropoda; class Insecta; order Diptera; family Glossinidae; genus Glossina; species Glossina pallidipes. The sequence goes on from KK499827.1 coordinate 647,077, forward strand.
TTTTCAATAAAGTCCGTAGCCTCATATGGCAGTGCTTTAAGACTTTGACTAAGAGATCTCAGGTCACTTTCATAATGGCTATACATAAAAGTTTGGAGCGCTTGAGCTTACAATGTCCAAGAAACCGATTTTTCCAAACGCCCCAAGATTTTATGTATTATACGTCCACCATAATTCATTTAGAATTAACACTATTAGTTTGTCGCATTGTACTTTTAACATCCTTTTATTTTATACCCGCTTAGACGGTATTGTTAAGAAAAAATTGTTAAGAATCCACCCCGCCGTGCCAACCACCATCATTAATTTGGAATTAACGCAGTTTCAGGCAGATAGTACATCGTCATTTGAGAAATGTACAGAATAATTTCGGACATACGGTCTGATTTACCTTATGCTTAATAGGCATAAAACCCCAAAAAATTGAAAAAAAAGAAAATTTACCCGCTTATAACTTTGTGTGGGCATGGATGATTTTTCCATTTTTGCACGGAAATACTAAAATTTTCCATAAAATAAATTTAGAACATTCCACCTGTCATAATCTGTGAGTACTGAGCAAAATCCTGCATTTTGTTGTGGAGCTGCGCTCAGCTTACCACTTAGTGCGCACGGGGGCTTCGACCAAGTTGGTCCAATTTCAATACCAACCTGCCTGCAAACACTTTCAATGTTCCAAACGTGTGTCAACAACACGCAACACACACACACGCAGCCGGGCGTGGCTTAATTGATTCAGAATTTCACGCTCAATAAGAAAATATATATAGTTTACAGGATCGCTCTCAGCTTCATATTTCTCATAGATTACAGTGGTGAAGCTGCAAGAACATATTTTTGTTTCGAAATTCTTTTAAATGAATATCCGAAAGGTATATTGGTCACATATACCCATAACAACAAATGGATCTTTTGGTCTCTTCTGAATATGTCATGAAATTTCAAGAAAAAATTTTTTGCGGGCAATGAATTATTTCCCTCCTAACCTATAAAGTTCAAAGTGTCTATTAACCGGCAAAAAAATTTCGGTTGGAAAAATTTACAACGTCCTTATCCCTTTACGCAGAGACCACCACAACGTTGTAGACAGTGCTTTTACAATATTTCAGAACCTATCGTCCGTCTAAATCGAGCTTATGACGACCTCTTGAACAAGATCTCAAAACGCGATTTATACTTACGGTATAGAGTTCATATGCTGGCAGTGAAAGGTAGTTGGATGGTACTTTGATTAAAGAACACGTATAGCGAAATATCATGCACCTTTTTTGTAATATACCTCCCAATGTACAAAGGAAACACCGTTTGCAACTTGATGGTCCAACATTATTTTTTAATTTACAAGAGACTTTATAATATTGTTTAGTTAAAATGCAGATCATATATTAACTAGTGGCCTAAGTATATATCTTGCCGATAAGGCTCTATATACTCATTTTTTACGTTTTGAAAAAATCAAAAAATGAAACGCCTGCTTGATAAAATAAAGCGAGTAGTTGTTATAAAATCGTTGGAATGAACTCCCTTTACCCTCCATGCTAGATATGCGAGTCCCGACTCAAAGAGGCCGTGCGATTTAATAAGTTATAGACGGTGGGATAGGCAAAACACGGGCGGATGCTTATCGAAAGGCTTTTCAATAACCGTTTTTTCTAGTCGAAGGCTCTAAATAGACGATTTCAGTTACAAATGTTAGTGAAACAGTTTACAATAACGATGAAACGAATCGAGAAAATTTGTTTAAGTTAGTTCATAAAATTGATAAAATAGCCACAAAAAAGGGAATATATTTTTTCTAGATATTTTTCTTCCATAAAATCTGATTGTCTTCCTTCATAAATTTTCTTCTCTTCGAAATCAAAGCAAAACTAAGCAAAGAAGTTTTCCCGGGTAAACTCTTCATAAACTTGAACCTGATTGTTTGCCCTGGGTAAAAAAAAGATTAAGAGATCCTGATGTGTATAATACACTTGTGCACAGGTAATCGCTGCAATTTGCGGAAATTTCATTATAAGAACTTAATTGAAAATTGTTCTTTTAGCTTATAGTTTAAAAAATCTTGCTTACATAAAGTAGACGTTTAAATATTCTTATATTTTTTGTCATTCTTTTTCCTGTTTGTTATAAGGTTTTTAAATTATTAATGTCTTTTCAAAAACACAAAGAAGATGCAAACACTTTGCGCTTTTTTTTTAGACTTAATTACTTTCTGATTTTACCACAAAGAAAAGGTTTTGTAAAAGGCTTACAAGTGCTAATATCAAAAAACACAATATATTATATTAACGAAGAAATGAAAACTCATTTTGATAAAAGGAATTGGGTGCCTAAGTTTACCTTGTTCAATTAGGATTCATTCGATTGTTCTTATATAGAAGATATATCACACCTTTGTCAGATATGATAAATAGGTCTTGAAGCAAATTATAAATACTAAATAACTACAACGATATAAAAGAAATAAGAAAATTATATTCGATGATGATCGAATCCTTTGTACCCATCAACGTTATCCTAAAAGGACCAAAAAAAAAGGAAAAAAGTAAATAAATTTTCATACTGCATAATATTGGGCGAGCGCATTTGATTTTTTTTATTTTCAGAACAAAAGTTGAAGTTTATATTGTCTACGCACTCTACTTTATAAGTGACAAGCAAAAAACACGAAAAGAACAGATATTCACAGTTTTTGTTAAACAGACGTGTGGGCATTTTTGAAAAATTTGAGTTCAAATTCCTTTGAAAATGTGTAGGCGATATGTTCATTTTTGAGAACGGAAAAATGTTTACCACAGATACCACACAAATGGGCAGAATGACAGATGGACATAGGAAGAGACGGATATGCTTAGCTGTATTCCGAAGTTTAAACTGCATAAGAATTTAGACTATATTTGAAGCTTGCTTGTGCGCGTTATAAAGGTGCTGAAAAAAACTACATTTTGATACTCTATAATATTGGTTAAGCGCAGTCAATTTTATTAATTTTTGTGGAAGTACTGGAGCATCACACAACACAAAGCATCCGTTCAACTTCTTGTATATCTATCTGCTGTAGTTTATGAGTAGTGAGTAAAAAACCAATTTTTTATTCCTTTTGAAGAGGAGAGTTGTTCCCAACGTTTACAACGAATGTTACGCAGACAGATAAACGGTTAGACGGACATGCTTAAATTGATTCAGAATTTGATGCTGATTATGAATATATATACTTTGCTGTTGGTGTTTGTGTTGTCGTATGATCCCTCAGTAATGAGTTTAGAAAACGATAGACCAAAAGCTATCTATCAACGACTGTAATGAATATGACCATCCACGAACAATTACTAGGTACAACTTCTTTACGACTACATAAATTTTTGAAAACACATGTCGAACAAACGTTATGGGCATTACAAATGGCTTATTGACGATCAATTCGGATCGTCACCAACATTATTAATCGTGGTAGGAATATTCTCTCCATTCTTTATGCTAATGTGTTTTGCTTTCAAAACCTATGATTATGGGAATCTTATAAAACGCACAGCCCGATGCGAATTTCCTCGTAAAGTGTTCACTTATCAAGCTACCTTCATAAAATCGATAAAATCGTATATTTTGACATGAGACGACACGATTTCGAAAGAAGTAAATGGCTTTGTAAACTTTTGAAATCTTTATGACAATTGTAGACTGGAATCAAAGTCTACCATATTTTCTAAATATCTTTGACTATCCCTCCGCAGACTGAAAAGCGTTCGAAAAAACGAGAAATTTTCAAGTTTTTGGACAATAATTTCTCTAATATTCAACACATTTCAATATTAACGGTGTAAATATTCTAGGAGAAAAAAACTACATGTCATACATAATTCACGGAATTTCGTTCTAATGAAGTTAATCTTGTAGGCGCTATTATAACAAGATTACCGAGAAGCTGGAAATATTAAAAAATTTGGATAAGCGACAGCCTTAGCTATTACTTTTACGTCAACTATACTATTAACATACTTACCGTTGTAAAAAAACGATAAGCTTGAAAACAACGACGCTAATACGTATGAATATCATTTTCGATTAGTTTTTATAAATAATTAATGAAAGCTTCCCTATTCTTAATGCTCTACATAAACCATACACAAAACCATTTCACTTCACTACATCCAGTTAAATCGGTTACGCATGGACGTGACTACGCTTTCCAACCTGAAAAAAGCAGCAAGAACAAACAGAAAATTAAGAGTACAATAGCTTGTATTTATTACCCTTCCAAAATGAATCTATAAAAAAATTTTCAAATCACGTTTGCGTAAAATGAGTAAAGCTCGGAGAGAAAGATGAAACGAATTTGAACTAAAACTGGATTAATTTCTTTCTATCTATCTCTCACGCACATATATACACACACACACACGCACACCCACATATATATATTTTTATATATATATTTTTTACTTGTGCTATTCTCTCGTAACATGCGTTTATTGTAAACATTCTACAGCTGTTTAAAAGAGCTCCTTACATCCTTCAATGTTTCTTTTATTGCTCTGTTTATAAATAAATCTTAAACAATCATTATGAATGACATGAAAGTTAAATAAAACGTGTAACGCGTATCTTTCAAAGTAAAAGGCAACAACTACAGTTGAATAATAAATTAATTTCAACTTTACCGAAACGTGCTTTTAGGCGAAAATGAATTCAATAAATAATAACAAACTTGAAAGCACGATTGCTTAGAATGCTCTCTACAATAATGGAGTAATCGAAAGTTGCAGCGCGCATTGGGTCACAAGTCATGTTAAGATCTGATACATATACATAAATATTTGTCGGTGACATTTCAAGTTTTAGAGCGAAGCAAAAGTATCCATACAGGCCAGGTTTCGATCTTCTAAATATACTCTGCAGTTGTTAGCGCTTCTCCAGTAGACATTACTAAAACAGCAGGAAACAGGAAAAAATTTTATAAATAAAAGAAGTCGCTACCTCGCCCTACTGCTATCAATATGAAACGAAAATTACAAAAAAAAAATTCTCAAATTCCTGCATAACACCCATTGATTTGTAAATATTGTGTGGCTGTTTTTCTCTCAAAGTCCTGCATAACACCCATTGATTTGTAAACATTCTGTAGCTGTTTTTCTCTCAAATTCAAAAAAACCTAATACTAACAAGGGGTGAATGGATATATAAACGAAACCATTCTTATTGACCTAATTAACGATTGAAGGCGGCGATACCTCTTTAAAATGTTGTGTCTCCCCGTTTAATCCCTATGGAGTTTTTCATTTCAAATTCAAGTACATTTAGGGATAGTTTGCTCAACTTCATTAGCATTCAGACGCTAGTAAAGAAAAAAACACGAATGCTACATTCGTGTTCGAATTACTTTACTCTGTAAAACTAATTCAAAACTTGACGGTTGCTTGTCTTCGTCTAAAATATTAAAACCCCAAAAAGGTCGATGGTTACCGCACTAGAGACAACTAAGCAAAGGGAAAGCATAACAAGCCTTTCGAGGCTTTTAAGTGAATGTTTATGTAACTCGTTTAATTTACGATTATAGCATTATTGGAAAAAACTAATCCCGACAAACTAATTAAAATCTATCCTACATAAAGACGCAAATTGTGTCATTAGAAAAATTATAACTTTTCTATCACTAATTCTAATCATTCGAGGATGGTAACTGGTTGCTACTTTCAAAAACTAATAGCTGACAACATTGTGCCAATTTGTAGTTTAGTTTTCTTTACTAAATGTTGCTTCCTATCTACACAAATATCTATTTATACCGAGAAAGGCCGGAGTCCACAATGTATTTGTGTTTTTTATAATGCGTGACTACCAAGAGATGTCGTCCCCTCAGCACAATATTACTTGCATAGAATAGGAGATCGCAAATGTTATGCAACAGTCACATCAACTTGAAAAATTTCCTGGCAGAGAAGTAGACAACAAGAATTAGAATAGCGCGCTTTGTTGAAAGTTCAAACCTGTGATTCGCAGCGAACATACCCATTCATTGACCCCCTTATGCGGGTGTAATATCGCATACAGTTGATTATATTCAACTAAGGCGTTATTAGTTTCCGAAACTAAACTACTAATAAAAAGTTTTGTTTATATTTAAAATTCATTTTCTTGCACTTGCATTTACAGACATTTAAAGTCAAACATGCTCTTACAAAGAGTTTCTGTAAAACTTATTTAACAAATAATAGGTAAGAAAAGTTTTCTGAATTTGAATTCGTTTTATTTCCTTTACGCACAAACAACTAAAGTTAATAACATACAGCGAATGTACGAGTCATAATGTTCGTTCATGTGAATGAAGCACCTAAGCACAATAGGAAGTAACATGTCTAGTATACGCAGTTTGGAATGAATTTTTATTTTCTGTTTGGTCTTTTTTACACCTATTTTCCCGATATGTCTTTGCTTTCATACGCTATTTTGAGGTCGTCATCGTAATTTGAAGAGGCAGACATGCAACAGGACACGTAAATATAAGTGATTCGATTCTATTATTTACGGTGATCAAAAACGTATATTCACTTTGGAGTAATCCATAAGCTGTAGAAAAAATTAAGACATTACTTAAATCTGGACGCGTTCACGTCAGTTAATCTAAGAAATTCGGATCTGATTGCATTCAAGTTTGTGTACGCTTTCAATGTTAGATATTTATTTATTTATTTATTCCACTTATACAGAAACTCAACTAAAACAAGCAACAGTCGAGTTCAAATGACACTTAAAGTAAATCTTAAATTAATTATTATTAAAAAAAAAAACTTAGTATAAGTACAATAAAACGAATAAAAGGAAAAAAAGAAAAAAAAAA